>JABSTR010001229.1:0-600000 GCA_013339765.2 Haemaphysalis longicornis | reverse complement strand
GATAAGCAAGGAGTCCCAGATGGATTATTAGAGAGTGCAGCATATTCACAGTGTTACAGGTGAAGCAGGCATCTAACAGACGTGTATTCAATCAAGCATTCGCAGTTACCAGTTAAACCCTCGAAATATAATTCAAGTCGGGACGTGCCCACTGAGCTAGCATCACAACATAATCGAACACACAAAGCAGCAGTATCAATGGAACAGCGCGGGCACTCTGCAGAATGCACAGAAGGGGTCGTCAAGCTAATGGGAGGCGAATGCACAATGGAGGTGTTTGTTTGCACCTGCAGAGGTGGCAGCGGTCCCCCTCGGTGAGGTTGTAGCACCGGTCGCACAGGCCCAGCCCCCGCTCACAGCTGCTGTGGTTGTGGCAGCCACAGTCGACGTCACACCGGGGTCCCGTCCAGCCCAGGTTGCAGATGCACCGGAAATCGGGCGCCTCCGAACAGTGGCCGTGGACACAGTGCTCGGCACACCTGAGGGGAGAACACGGGACCAAAGAAACTCGCATTGGGACATTGCGCATGGAAAAGTGATTGATTGTAGGGTTTGACGAGCGGACGCAACGCAGGCGATGAGGCACGCCGTAATGGAGAGCTCGGGATTAATTTTGACCACCTGGGGATCTTTAACGTGCGCCGAAGTCTCGTACACACGGGCATTTTTGCTTTTTGCCTCCATCAGAAAAGTGGCTGCCGCGGCCGGGAATCGAACCCGTCTCCTCGTGCTCAGCAGCACAACGCCTCAGCCACTGAGCACGCGGCAGGTGTAGGCTAGGTGTAGCTTTGCTGCATAACACAGCACAAATTCCGAATTTTTTTAGTGTACTTGCTAATTTGCTTATATCAAATATGCATATCAGTTGGCTGCAATTTTTTTTTTTATTATTGTAAATGTAAATGTTAAGGTAGGTAGGTTTCAGAATCTACAGACAGATTTTTGTTTTAATGCGCGTGAGACTATGTGAGACTTCTAAGCAGAGCTATAAAGGAAAAAATTTTATGAGTTCAGGTTTTGCGGACCTACGTGATAACATTCGAGTGCCCTCCAAAAGAATGGTATGCAAAAATGATAAACACAAGATTCAGACAAATAAAACAAAGTGGCAAAACAGTGGAACGAAAAGCTTGCAGTAAAATGGTGCGAAGAAATGCAAGTTCCCCAATGCGTATTGAATACAGACAGGCTTTTGCACCCATTGCAATTTCTCAACGCATTGAAAAGAGGTGCTTGCTACGGCATGCTGGCGCTGGCATGATGACCCGGTACCTCCCTGCAAGCACAGTCAACAGGCAGTAACCCTTGGATCCTCATTTGTGCTACTGTATAAACAAGTGCCCTCTTTCTTGGTTAGTAAATTTTCATGTACAAATAAGCATTCCACTTCAGCTAGCATATGCCAGAGGTGGTTTACACTCATTTTGCACAAGGTTTATGCATCTGAGGCTTTCTTCCACATATGTAGCCTCATACAAAAAGGCCAGCCCCCCTTCCCCACCCCCAAAGGACACATGCCTCGCAGTGAAGGTTTAGAAAAAAAAGAAATAAAATATGTACGTGTGTTTGTGTGGGAAGGCCTATCTTTATTATTTGTAAATCTCGTAGATTCACAAAACTTGAATATGAACTAGGAACAGTAAACCTGAGATGCAAATCGAATAGAAACACTATTTGAGAAGCCTTTATGGTTTCAAATATTCGCTACTATGTATTCTTCCGATTGCGGCAATTAAAAACATATTGGTAACATAGCCTCTAGCAAAAAGAAAATCAGGGCTGCCTATTGCCCACAGTTTGCAAATGCCAACCCTTAGGATATCCTTATCAGTAGACAGGGAAATTAATTACCGTATTTACTCATGTAATGAACCCACTTTTTTCCCAGAAAATTCGGCATGAATTTGGGGGGAGGGTTCATTATGCGGGAAAAAATTGCAACAGTTTTAAAGGTTGAAATTTCATACAATAAAGTTGCTAAGAGAAGCACTGTCAGAGCCTTGCCATTTTCGTAAAAACATGTAGGTAATGATGTAATCAAATTTCTTTTTTATTCGCAACATGCTAGTGAGTCCCTACTCGCCATGGAGTCGCTTGCCGCCTCACATTTGTTGTCGGCCCACAGCGCACCGTCTTGCGTGCCATCAAGGCACTCCAAAACTTCTTTTCTGACACCGGGAAACTTCCCTTCTTTGGACCCACGAAACACACGGCGATCCCTGTTCCCCGCCCAAAAACCTCGGTTTCCCCCGTAGCGTACACGAAGTGCCGCCCAGCTGCGCGGTTTCCATGTTCATCAACGCATGCTCCACCACCTTCAGTTTAGATTTGGCTGTGTAGCTCATGTACTGGCCCATTGTACGGCGTGCACTAGGAACACAAAAAAAGGTCTGAACACAGCTGAACAAAACCACGAGCGGAACCTCAAGAGCAGAGGAGTGCGGAGTACGTTTAGTGCTTTGTTTGCACAGCGCCAAAACCAGCTATAGCAACAAAGAGCAGGGAAGGAGTGCGGAGTACGTTTTGTGGTTTGTTCGCACGCAGGAACGTTTTTACTGCGCAAGAAGGTTTTGCGTTCAGCAGGTGGCGCTCCGCAAGCGCGCAATTTTTAAATTGTGAGCCATGGCATTCGCGCTCACGTCTCCGCCTAGTGTTGAGATTTCTTTTTGTTGGAATGCGTTTTTAGCCTTTCTACGCATACTGTAGCATGATATCAAGTTACTGTGATGGTTTAAGGCAACCATGCTGAGATAAAAACATATTCCCGCTGCATTTTTTATTCAAACTGACAAAAAAGTAAATTCTCAAGAAGACAAGTGGGGGGAGAGGGGTTCATTACGCGAGTAAATGCGGTTGCTTGCAAATGCAGTGCTGCATGCCACTCAACACTGGGGGACGAAATTTGCACTTCTCACCCTGTCTTGTTCAGATTTTCATGTTCTTTGTGACTCACACGGGAGAGCACAGAATGGCTCCACACCTGCCGATAGCATTTGGCCATACGTGCCCAGTAGTAAGCACCTTTATTTGCCACGCTAGGCCCAAATGAAACGCCTTGGCCGCGTGTAACTGCCTGAGAGCTGACCTTTGCCTTTACTTTGTGCTTCTCCTTGTGCCCCTGCACATAAGCAAGACCACTTTTTTCTCCCTGTCCAGATGGCCGTTCCTGTGTGAAGACACCTGGGAGGAGAACAAGGGTGCAGCACGTACGTCTTGACGCAGGAGGTGGCGCCGTCGCCCTTGAAGCCCCGGTTGCACTGGCAGCGGTAGCTGTGGGCCGTGTCGTAGCAGGTGGCATGGGAGTGGCAGCGGGCCAGCTTGAGCTTGCACTCGTTCACGTTGGGGCACTGGGCGTACGACCATGACGCCGGGCCGCCCAGCGAGGGAAACTGCTTGCGCACACGCTCCGAGCACGTGCCTGCGAGCACGTGCAAAGGCAAACCCGCTTTACCACAGCCCGGCTAGGACAAGAATGGGACCGCCGTGAAAAAGAAACAAAAAGGAAGGGAAAAAAAAAAAGCAAAGGGGGGGCACGCTCAAGCTGCTTATTTCCTGCTTGCAACACAGCAAAGGCCATGCGCCCCAGGAGGCAACACTTTTGCTTCGGCCGTCATTGTCACAATGAAATTGTCCTTCCAGGTTAATTTTTATGACATCCAGGAACTTTGTTGTAATGAAATTACATAAATGGTACTTACTTCATTGCATTAGGTTACTTATACCTTGTAACTTCATTATATTGCAAGACTCGGACACGGGAAACTCGAAGGACGTGTTTAATGACGACGCAACCTCGCCGAGAGGCCGTTGCGAAAAGCGATGGTCAAGAAGGCGCGAGGATGGAAGATGAAGAAGATGGTGTGGTGCTCGCGTGCGCCACACTGATGATGAGTTGGCTAGATGGGATTGGCCATTCGAGTAACAGTTATGAGAGAACGATGACTCCTGTGCTCACAATATCAAGGATTTAGTTACATTGAAGCTGATAAGTATATTGAGGTTTTACTGTATCCGTACATACCGAATATTTGGCAATTCTGCATAGCTCAAACGTCTTCCACTTAGGCCTGGCTGACTATGGCAGCCTCATTGCTATCACGGTCGCTGTTATCAAAATGCCATAAGGTAATGCAGAAAATAAGGTTCGTGTACAGATTGCAAGTAAAACTTCATACCCTGCACCTCGTGTTCAACCCGCACTAGTTCTGCTGGCCACACCCTTTCCAATAATTAAAACTCAGCAAATAACCGTTTTCAAAGTACTTTACGTGCAACCAACGTTAGTTTCAAAAGTTGTCTTTGTGCACTTGGCGCACTGTGAACATTATCTGATCTGTAAGAGTGGTTATCTGCATCTAACTTCCCTCTTCCCACTGCAGCCATCTCCCCAAGCCCTGATTTGAATATGCCAGACAATTGTGCCTGACCTTTCAATGCAAACCTCAATAATGATGCAGATTGTGATTTCTAGTGTAGTTTGAACAGACAGCGAGTCGCTCCAGCAACAGCAAAGCTCATCACAGAATAAGCTTCGAGCCTGGTCCTGACAGGCTTACATTAACGGAGGCACCTGCACAAGGAAGCAGCCGGGAGCTAGTTGCTTCTCCTGGCAATAAGGGGCAGATGACGGGCTGTTTTGTTTTCCCCGAGGAGCAGAATCCCATAATCCCGCTTCGAACAAGGGGTTCGTCATTCAGTGCAGTGAGGAGGTGCAGAGTCAAGACCCTCACGGGGACAGGAGTGTGTTCTTCTACACCGCTGTCTACACATCCACCACCGTCACCCAGGAGGAACGGCCTCATGATGAGAGACTGTGGCGGATGAGGAGACCGCAGTGGGTCCTTCTCCATCACGTGACGAGCGCGACAACTCGGGTGAAGCACAACGTTCAGCGATTGCAGCAGGCTTCGTACCTAGGTAAGGCCCGGAGAAGTCTCCCTCGACGCAGACCCCATTGTTTGGATTGTAGTCATTGCCGCACCACCCACAGCCGAGTTTTTGCAGGCAGCCAGCGCAATCCTTGAACGCCGAGCAATTGGGACACTGTGCCCCGGGAAATGTAGCGCCCCTGAAAAGCGACAGCAATCAAGGGGGAGGAGTTATTGCACCAGGGGGCCCGAGCTTCCCCGTAGGTGAATGCAACATTGACGAGAAGATTCAGGGCCCCAAAGCTCAGTAGCAAATTCACTCTCCATATAATCACTTCAGCAAGCTAGCAGAAACTCAGCCAGCACAGAAGTTGCTCAGCTCATTGGGAGCATGGTCTGTGCTACACAAGAAGGTATGCGCCTCCCAAGAAGACCCACACTAAGAGAGGAGCTGGCTTTTCAGCACTAATGACAACACCTTATGCCTTTACAGCCGAGCAGCCAATTACAGCCATATCTACATGCAGCAGGTGCCTGTGTGCTGGGAACTAATTTTACAGCTCATTAAACTTTGTTGTTTGAAATGGGCATTCGAAATGGTTCCTTGCCACTGGTGCCACCAAGGTTTAAATTAGCTGTAAAATTAGTACCAAGCGGTGCATAAAAAAAACAAAACAATTCTCTTATTGCACTCACCAGGGTTCATAGTACTGGAAAGTGTAAAGATTACAGTGTTATGACCAGCACTGTTTCGTCAATTGTTCCTCCAAAAATGACTAGGTAATTATCTCTAATTATCTTGGTAAATAATTTACTGACTCAAAAATAATGGCATATTTGAACTCAGTGGGAAAAAACCAGCCAGACTGACAAGTTTCACAGAGTTTACTTGAAAATTAAAGGAAGCTGTTTTAAGAGCAGTGTCCCCCCTTAAAGATTAAAGGCTGCACTGACAAGATTCAAATGCAGGTGCGCTAGCCCGGCCAGCTGTGACCTTAATAACTGAGGGGCAAAGCAAGACAACCAGCACCTCTGAAGCCGAATAAACCTAAAGCCTTCATAAACTGACTCATATATCTTCCTGATTCTTATATCCCTGGTGGCCGCATACATTAATACCTACCGACAGCACTTTGGCAGCAAGCCCTTACCCATTCCCCTCGTTTTCAGCACACCAATATCATGCCATTACGCAGCTGCAGCTAGTGAGTGCAGCAGGTAGCAGCTGCCAAAAAACAGGCAAGTGACAGACCTCGAGTCCCCTGGCCATCTGTGAACTGCACGGCGGGATAAGGGTGAAACGGAATTGAGCTGCTTTTATTGCCTCACTCCTAGGACGACGGGAAAAGGCACGTGGGCCCACCTTCAAATTTCGGGTCCAACGGGCAGAGCCGACAGCTGGGGTCGACAGCCGGCACACCATAGGAGAGAACTCTGGATTACTTTACGCCCACCTAGTCCCCGTTTTGGTGGGCACAATGTGTCACTTCAATGAACACCTCTGCCAGAAGTGCTGGTGCCATTGCCAAAGATTGAACCTGAGGCTTCTTGCTTATGAACGGAACGCTGCTGCCAGTACACTTATTTTGACATGTGTTGGCCCACTTTCAATATGAAAGCAATTACCATTGCAATTGTTCCGGTACGTTGACTTGTGCAGCCTTCAATGGAAAAACTGCTACTGTGGAAGGGGCATGCTACTGGGTTTGACAAACTATTACAACTGGTTGCTCGGGATATTTTACATCCCACAGATACTGAAATTAATAGCCAGTGTCAGCGACTTACAAGTGAATATACAGCTCTGTGATGAATGCCTGTTATTTTGAACATTTTGCTATTATGTTTTGTTAGAATAATAATTCTATTGAATAAGTATTCTGTGAAACTTATAAAAAAAGATCGCTATTTTCTTGCTGTTGCAATTATTACCTGAATACAAATACTGATGATGCAGTAAGTGTCCTTCAACATAATATTTCCAGCCTTACACAACAACGCTGCAGCCAAGCAATGCACAGTCTATATCCCTGATCCATTCAAGAACAAAGTTCATTTTTAGGGGCTGGGGCTGTTGGCGTCTCCTGTTGTCGTCGTCATAATCATCGTCTCGGGTAGTCACAGTACTAAAACACCGGGAAACTCGTTTATGCCTCACGCTAGAACGTAATGCGTACTAAGAAAACACCGCCACACTCGTTTACGCCTCGTGCTAGAGAGCTTCGTGCTTCAAAGACAAGAGACTTTCACAGTATACCTCTGCCCCCAACAGTTGGCAAAAACACCAAGGCACCAGGAATACACTTATGCACAGCATGCTTCGCCCCTCCCCAGGTTACACGTTAGTGAAGATGGCCCGGGATTTTTTTCTTGTGCAGTTCCTAATAGTGGGCACAACAACTGTTAAAGAAAGAAGAGAGCAAGATAACACCCCCCCTTCCACATGCAGTGCTCACTTGGGGCTGCCATGGTCCTCGTCGACCCACTCGCGGCATCCGCCGTACATGAAGGAGGTGGTGTAGGTGGAGAAGAGGAAGCAGCTCTGCGTCTCCCGGCACCAGGCACACCGGCCGGGGTCCCCCAGGCACGAGATGCAGCCCCGGCGGCTGCATCCACACGCCACCAGCCATCACACGCGCGCCCAGGCGCACCCGCTCGTGACACAGAAACGCGCAACGGCGCAACAGCCCCCCCTGAGTTTGTCCTACCCCATTCAATCTATTGGCCTCCAATGTAGAAGGTCAGCAGAACAAGCTTCGGGTGTCCTAACTGACAACTGCCCTTTTATATGTTCATTCACATCCCGGAAGAGTGCGCTCAAGAGTAGTACTAACTCCGAACATAGCTCAAAAATCACACAGGTGTGTCCAGAGTGGCTATGTTACGCTGTTACCAAGCGTGTGCTTTCCGAGGACATAGTACAGCAATGGCAGCACAGTGGCGAGGTGCTGGCTATCTCCTTCACGTCATTCTACTCGCTCACCACATGCATCACCAAGACGGCATTTTACCTGTGAAACACCCAAAACAGCCTCTGCTGTTCGATTCAGTTCCACAGCACACTCTTACAATACAGGATATTCGAGTTTTTCTAATATTTGAAAATTGCGAATCGCAGAAAATGAGAACTGGCCTTGCCACAAATCTTGTGCCCCCTTCTGGCTACACTGAATGGCACATCCCCCCCTATGCAGTCTTTTCGCATGATACCACAATTGCAGAAGCAAACTTAGTGCCCATAAAAACTTGCAAAATTAGAGTGTGCGAGAAAACCGAGAACTTTTATTTTTGGGGGGAGATGGTGTGGGGAGGATAATGACATCGAAATAAAGCAATTTTGGAAATTTCATTTAAATTAAAAGATAATGAGGATGTCCAACTTCTTTTTAATTATTAAGCTTACTGAAATTTGGCACGCATGTTCATCGCTCAGTACAAATCTAAAATTGGCCAACAGATTACAAATATCTCACTAAAAAAGGAAAGAAAGATGAGTTGATATACCTAGTTCTAATTAGATAATTCCTAAATGGGCAAGTGCTTTGGCCATTTAAAACTCAAAAACTGCTTTTCAAAATAAGCCATTTTCTCTAATCACTTGCATGTTACCCTGCATACAAGGCTTGCCATAGACAGCCGCCATAACAAACACAAGGCTTGTCAAACATGCTGCTGGGCTAGTTGGTTGATACCTGTAATTAAGAAAAAAATAACTACCAAACATTTGCAAGAACAGCACGAGTTCCGCGACAGCTGTCAACTAACACTCGTTTGTTAAGGGCCCATGCAATATTGGTTCAACATGCCCGCTGGCCTTCTTTCACAGTGATGACACCATTTAGAAATTACTTTTAATCATCACTTTGATACGGTCTCACTTCCGGCTACGTTACTCCTGGTGATATCAAAGCCCCTTTGCTTTTACATCTGCTGTTAAAGATTGGCATTGACTCCTCCTCGCCTGCCACAGAAGTAGCCAGTGACCTGCCAGCATCCTTGTATTGGCCTTGGTATGACCTCTGTTGCATATCAAAATGTAATTCCATCTTGCAAAATAAAGCTGAAGTTAAACAAAAGTTGAAATTACACAGGGTCACGCGGCGGACAGATATTTGCAGTTTACAGATGTGTCGACAGGGTACATCATCATCTGCATCAGTGGGAATAGCCGGCTTTTCTTTAGGTCAGCTTTCATTATAAAGTTGGCTTTGCAACAATGCATTCATTTTCATTTTTGCAGACAAACAGTGGTGACGACGTGCCGTAAAAGCCCTCCTTTGCTGTAAAACTCTTGCCAGGTATATGGTAAGGCCAGGTGTCTCACAAGCTCAGCCAAACAGGTAGCAACAGCTCTTGGCATCTCCCTGCCCCCATCCCCAATGAAAAGTGCCTTCTTTTCAGTTCACAACTAAATGATTGATGGTTCTCAAGAGACTACAAAACGAATCTATAACTGCTTGTTCAATTTTAAACAGGGCTATGTTTATCTCACCTGCATCCCCCCCAAAATAAAAATCAACCTAATTTTCTCACTCTAGAATTTTCATTCAATATATTTATTTTTTGATGATAGGTACACAAAACCATTACTGTTTTTTCCAAGTCCCCGATACTCACAGGATCCTGAAACACATACCGTATTTTCCGGTGTATAAGTCGCGGTTTTTTTCTGACATTTTCGTTGGTGCGTCTTATCCACCGGTGCGACTTATGTATGGAATAAATCCGGTTCGCGGCGGCCACGCCTGGCCAGCGCACGTTGAGACACAGCTAAATACGAAGCCCACCGCTACGGCATTTCTCATAGCCCATATGTCGCTTCAGGATGTTAAACCAGAGAATTTGCAACTTTTCTAGTCAAAAACAATCATAATGGCCTGCAACACGTCACTTTCTGCCATGCGCAGTAACTACATTTCAGAATAAATTCAAAGTAACATCAAACTGGGTTGCAAAAACAACATGCAGCTTATAAATTATTACAAAGTTACTCTGAAGGAGGTAAACGTGCTGCTAATTTTTAAAATGACAGCTTGCTGATAAGTTTCGATTTTCGGGCTGCTTCCGTTCGCGTCACTTCTGTCCGCCATGACACCTTTATTGCGCGGATTTACGACAGCACGCAAGACCCGCGCGACGTTTGGAGAGGTGGCCAAGTGGGTCTCCGACTCTTGGGACTCCATTTCTACAAAAACAGTTGTAGCCGGGTTGATAAAGGCCAGAGTAACCTGGTCCGTGAGTGGTGACGATGTTGGCGAAGAAGACATCAGTGAGTCGGAGGGCGATAGCGATACGCTGGCGGAATTCCCACTTGAAGTTGCTGAATTATTTGTTAGCGAGTCTGCGGAAGAAGGCTTCGATGGTTTGCCTAAACACCGTCTAAGTACACGCCATCTGTGTGTATCAATAAACCATTTTTGAGAAGTTAGTTCTGACTAGACTTTGGACGGTATATGCACGTCTAGCCCTCCTTACCGAGGAGTGCGTTCACAGGCGGCGGCAGTAGCAACGATGTACTTTCGCCGCACTTTCTAACGATCTGATTCACTGAGTTTTCCTAATTAACAAGTGCGTCTTGTATACAGGTGCGTCTTATACACCGGTGCGACTTATATACGTTTTTTTCGGAAAAACTGTCATTTTGAGGGGGGTGCGACTTATACAAAGGTGCGACTTATAGACCCGGAAAATCCGGTAGTGTCTGCATGGCGATTATGATAACAGTAGATGCAGCAGCTATACTATAGTTCACATTAATTTTTTATAAAAGAAAATCTCTCCATAATGTGAGTGCAGTCATTAGTTGTTTCTCTGGTGAATTTCAGTCAACTTCTGGTGTGCCTCAGGGAAGCAACCTGGGCCCCCTGTTGTTCTTGATTTTTTATCAATGACTTGGCTGAGCGGCATTGCCAACACTCTGAAATGCTCCTCTTTGCTGATGACATTAAGATCTTTCAGACTATAGCTAGGTATGGCAAGTGCTTTCTTCTACAACATGACATTAACACCGTCTCAGCATGGTGTTCAGCATCCAAGACAAATGTGATTTCATACCATCGTCGACAGGTGCCAATTCAATTTTTAACAGCAAAGCTGTTTAGCAAATCGTAATTTTCCGTGTCTGCAGTTAAGAATACCAAGAAATTGCCGAGCGTGCGCATGTGAGCACGGCCCTCGCGGCGGCCGCCCAGTAGTTAACAAAACCAAGAAAATACCTAGCGCTTGTGTGTGCATGCCTCACGACGACTGCCCAGCGTCCCCTGCGCAAGTTTGTTAAGCAAAGCATACCCACTAAGGGAGATAGGCCAAGATTAGCCAAAAGAACTCCAGCGTCTGCCATAATCGTGGCCACACTTGCTCAGAACGAGAAAGACACGTCATAACGTACGCCCCTCCAAGGTGATGTCCAATTATTACCACACTTCCAAAAAAAAAAAAAAAAGAGCTCACACTTACAGCAGCAATTATGGAATAAAGGTCATTGCTGCAGCGAAGAAGAAGCAAATCGGCTGCAATCGTGGACCTAAACCTTCGTGATGGTCATGAAGGTTGCATGTAGCTTCGCTACCTTCAAGTCTTGTGCGTTAGTTAAAGGAGCCATGAAGAGAAAACACAAGTTTGGTTCATTCAAAAGCTTGCCTCGTTAGAAT
Source organism: Haemaphysalis longicornis (assembly GCA_013339765.2). Taxonomy (NCBI): domain Eukaryota; kingdom Metazoa; phylum Arthropoda; class Arachnida; order Ixodida; family Ixodidae; genus Haemaphysalis; species Haemaphysalis longicornis. Next base: position 588,482 of record JABSTR010001229.1, on the reverse strand, counting down.
CATACTGACACCACTTTTAACGTAAACATCGCTAAAATAAGCTACATAATTAGGAAAAAAGGGAATGGCCATGCGACCCACTAGCTCATTTCCCGCAACATTCGAGCCAGTCATTCGAGCCAGTTCTGCGATTGGCGGAGGCCGGCGAAAGTAAACGCAAATTAGGCAGAGCTTACAAGCTTGCCGAACGAGCTATTTGCGCTTAAATTTAGGGCACATTCTTTTTAAAGCCGTAAGAATGGTGGTAAGTGTAAGTTACGAAAGCACATGTAAACATAGAAGTACCGCTTCGTACTGCTGTTGTTCGTACTGCGCGCACTATGCTTGTTTAGCTGCACAGAACTGCGGGGCTTTGGGGTTGTCTCAGACGACACTGGCCGATTGATTGACGCGACGGTGTCCTACATGAACATATTTGTCGAGCGAGCACTATGTTTCACGAAACCATCTTCTCCCAGAACGAAAAAAAGGCAGAAAACGACATGCCACAGTATGGTGGCGCCATCTAGGTTCAATAACGTAAACAAACGCGCGAATACCTCAGTGCCAGCGCCAACGTACAGGGTGGAGACACCCTTTGAACGGTCCCGTGCCGCTGCAGTTGGGTCAACGTGCACAAAGCGTTGTTCTCGTTTCCCACGAGACCCAGCAATGCGAAGCAGATAAGATGATTCAGACTTCGCCAGTTAACCCCGTTGCGGCGATAATTTTAGCGCGGTTTTGATACAATGACTCGTTTCGGCAGCGTGAGAGTGGACCAAAATGGCGGCGCCAGTGCATACGTGTGTCTCCACCCTGTACGGCGGATGCGTGAATCAAGGGATCCTAGGCTGCAGAGCGGTCAGTTCCTGTGATGTCATTTGGGACCACGAAAACGCACGATTGAGCGGGAAAATCAAAATTTTTACCTAAATTGATTAATTTCTCAGTGAATAAAGCATCGTTTGCATTCGGACAAGCGCTGGGGGCACTATAAAACACGAAATCTTTCGAATAAGACAAACTTGCATTTTCTCTTCATGGCTCCTTTAAAGAGCCATGAAGACAAAATGCAAGTTTGTCTTATTCGAAAGATTTCGTGTTTATAGTGCCCCCATCGCTTGTCCGGATACAAACGGTGCTTTATTCACTGAGAAATTAAACAATTTAGGTTAAAATTTTGATTTTCCCGCTCAATCGTGCGTTTTCGTGGTCCCAAATGACATCACAGGAACCGACCGCTCTGCAGCCTAGAGTACCTTCATTTACGCATCCGCCGTACAGGGTAGAGACACGTATACGCTGGCGCCGCCATTTTTCGGTTGCTCGCTCGCCGCCGAAGCAAGTCATTGTGTCAAAACCGCGCTAAAAATTATCGCCGCAACGCGGTTTTAATGAAGAAGTTTGAATCATATTGTCTGTTTCGCGTTGCTAGGTCTCGTGGGAAACGAAAAGAATAACGCGTTGAGCCCGTTGGCCCCAATTGCGGCGGCACGGGACCGTTCAAAGGTTGTCTCCACCCCGTACAGCGGTGTTGGTTTGTTCCCGCGTTTCTTTACGTTCCGTAACCTAGATGGCGCCACCATACCGTGGCAAGCGTTTGGTTTGTTTTTTGCCCGCATTTAAACCTCGTCTTGTTTTTGTTCTGGGAGAAAAATATCCGTTCCCTGAAACAGTGCTCGCTCGACAAATGGGGTCACGTAAGACACCGTTGCTTGCGTCAATCGGCCAGTGTCGTCTGAGACAACCCCAAGCCCCGTAGTGCTGTGCAGCTAAACCAAGCATGCTGTGCGCAGTACGAACAGCAGAACGCATCAGTACTTCTATGTTTACATGTGCTTTCTGTTTGTCCCATCATTCTTATTGCTTTGTAAAGAATGTGCCCTAAATTTAAGCGCAAATCGCTCGTTCGTCTAGTTTGTAAGCTCTACCTAATTTGCGTCTGCTTCTGCCAGCCTCCGCCAATCGCAGAGCTTAGCTCATGTGACATCACAGGTTCTGTTGCGGGAAATGAGCTGGTGGGTCGCATGACCATTCCCGTTTTTCCTAATTATGTAGCTTATTTGAGCGAAGTTTACGTTAAAAGTGATGTCAGTATGATGCTAACGAGACAATCTTTTGAATGAACCAAGCTTGTGTTTTCTCTTCATGGCTCCTTTAAGCTTCCTTCATTTTTTGTATAAGCTGCACAGCGGTTCTGTGACTCGATTCATCACTGAGCTTTAAACACCACACTGAAAGAACAGGCAGCGAGGCAATGAAGTCCCATGTGCTCTTAATAACACGAGTAACAAAAGAGTTCACCAATCCTACCTGCTATTTGTCCCTCTTTCGGGCTATTGTGTGTTCCCGGCTAGTGTACTGTTCGGTTGTAGGGAACTCTGTTCCTCATACTTGTCACTGTCTCTGGGAACGAGTCCAGATAAGATTTGATCGAACCTATTATGAATCGCTACCAATCCAAGGAAGAATATACAGTGGAATCCTCGGTGATACGAATTCGGTTGGTACGAATTTCGTTGTGATACGAATTTTTCAAATTCCCCGGCCAAAATGCATTGTACGCAATGTAAAAAAATTCGGATGATCCGTTCGCATTTATCACCCAGTGCGGGTGATACGAACACGCGAGCTGCGAGCAGATGACTGCGGCGTGGACGGGAGGCGGGAGTGTTTGTGCGGCCGTGTGGCCTTGGTCGCACGCAGGCACAAAATCATTAAGCGTGAACCGCATGATGCCATGGAGCGTTTTCTGCTCACGAAAACGCGCCGCGCACGCCACAGGCGCGCTGACGCCACCGCGAATACCACCGTTCCACCCGCATGCGGCGCGCGGCGCGGTAAGCCGCGGCAAACAATGGCGGCGTCAACGGCCGTCGAAGTAGGGCGGGTAGCTCGACCGACCGCTTCTGACCGCTCTTTACGGAACAAAAGAAGTTGCTTATGAAGTAAGGGAGCTGATAACGTGTCCGAAAACGACACTGTAAAGCATCGTCCGCGCGGCTAGGGAAAGCGCCTATCAAATATCCGCCACCGTGGTAAGCCTAAACATCTCCGGCGGAGCCAGCGGGCTGTCCGGAGCGCTTTCAAACTGCCGCCATGAAGAGCGTGCCTCCCCGTTGGCGCAAGTCGGCAGGCTCCTCCCACTACCGCGCGCGTCGCGCGTCATTTTACGAGCGAGGTAGTATCTGACGTGGGGGCGAAATCGTCGACGCGGGCGTCAAAAGAAAGCGCGCGCAAACGCCGACGCGCCCGAATCGCATGCGGTTCACGCTTGAGTTCGTGTGCGCGCGTCGCGTCGGCGATGAGCGCGCGTTCTTTTGACGCCCGCGCTGACGATTCAGCCCGGCACCCAGGCGCCAGCCTCTGCCTCGGTTACCGCTAACGGCATTGGGAGCAGCCTCACGACTTGCGCCAATGGGGAGACGCGCGCCTCATTGTGATTGCGGCAATTTCGGAGCGCTAGCAGCAGCTGGCTGGGCCACCTCCGCGGTGGATATTTGGCGTAGATGACATTTTATAGTGCTTCTCCCATACTGTCAGCTCCTTTCCCGCATGAGCAATTTAATTTACACCTTGAGCTCCATATTAACAAAAGGTTAGAAGCGGTTGCTGAAGCTACCTGCACCTCTTCGCGGCAAGAGCCGACGCCATATTGCCGCCGCCTGTCGCATGCGCAGCACATTTCCATTTTTTCTCGTTTTCTGATGATACGAATTTTCGGGTGATACGAATATTTTTGCCGCCCCTTGAGATTCGTATGACCGAGATTCCACTGTATTACACATACGACAGAATACTTCACCACATTGCAGACTGAGTGACACAACACTTCTCGATATGTGCTTTCTTCACATGCTCATTTATGGTGCTGTTGACTTCACCGATTTGCTAACTTCCACCAATTTTCATGTCCCCACACGATGCCGTTTCTCGCCACTAGTTTATCCTGCCATCAATCATATAAGTCCTATCCAGAGAACACAACTTTAAGATTCACTTGAGGCACCTGATCCGAGTATCTTTGACTGTTACAGCATTTTTATCCGAGCTGTTAAAAATGTGTCCAAAGCCCGAATGCATTTTTTGTGTTGTAGAATCGTGTGAGTCAGTCATGTGATGTTTGTTTTATTGTTATTATTATTTTCATTTTTTATGATCTTCTTTCTCTACGGTACACATCTCTCTTTCCTCTCCTTTCCTTTATTTCTTCTGTGCACCACGCTGAAGGCATCATGCTGTTTGTGGGCACTCATCCAAATAAATAAATAAAATAAATGAGTCTTTTTTATGACCAGAGACTGCCTTGCAAAGGACAGGGCTAGGCCCCTCAAGGTTCCCACACCCGTGCACAGTTCACAACGCTCCCAGACGGGAAGGATGCTGTGGACTCACAGGTGGCATGGGGTGGGGCACAGGTCTGGGTGCCTCACAGCAGAGCTCTGGCGGCCTCGCCGCACGCAGAAGGCCCCTTCCACAATCCACTCGCAGAATGGGTCCTGCAAGAGGACGGCCCACGGTCACTTGCGGGCAGGGCCGAGCAGCAGGGCACCAGGCAAGCGCCACACGATGGCCGTGCGATTCCCGTTTGCCACGGCCCATTTATGCCTTTGATGTTGAAGCAACGACGCGGCTTCAGGCCGTACAATCCCCAAAAGGGCGCCTATTAGTGTACCCCATCAGATCTACCTCCTCAGCTTCGATGAGCCATCTCACACATGTTAAGAACAACAGTCCATGGTGTGATGGCATGTGGTTTGGTTGGGTGGCACAACAAGAGCACTTTTTACGGGTCACTGACCACATCAAGAAAAACACAAAACTACACTTCAAAAGTGCTACGACCTTCTTGTTTGCAATCAAAGGAGCTACAGCACTCCTGACACTTAGTTTTTATGTTTTCTTAACAAGGTCAGTGAACTGCAAAATATTCTTTTCACATGTTCCGAGCTGCACAGTTTAACCCAACCACAACTATATCAACTACATCAATTTATAGACTATCAGAATGAAAAGTTGCAGCACCATCAAATTTTCCGTATCGTACTAAGCAAAATGAACCGCGTATCCCGTTATTACTTCTTATCGGTTATAACAACTGAGCCTAAAGATTTAGGTTAACACGAACTCCAATGTTTGGAGACCTGTGAGAAGTGCTGTCTTGGGCGCATTATGTGCACAGAAAGCGCTTTCAACATGGCAGAAGCCACACCAGTAATAATTTGCACATAATCTTGTATCTTTTCCCACCCTTAGAAAAAGTTGATGACTGGTGGCTGCTGCGCAGCGCGAGGCGAGAGACCTTGAAACTGTCCCTCTCTCCCTGCCAGCTGACCCAGGAGAAAAGAGGGGCTGCAAGTGCCTTATAAGAAAGCTGCAGCACTCGGCGGTTACAGGTGGATAAACTGAATCCTCTGTGCCGTTAATCCCCGAGGTTTAAAAAAACAGCATCACTTCAGTACTACGAACTCTGCCAATCATTAATAATAAAAAGAAAAGGCAAGGATGCGATGTGGAGACTTCCCCTCTCAGACTGGCATTCTCCTGAGGGTTGTTCTGAGTTGGGTTGAATACACACTGCTTAGTCTGCAGCCATACAGTTATGTTTCTAGTTTGTTAAATCCTGGGTGAAAACCACCAAGTGCTTAGAAAATTATGTTTTTCTGAGTGACCTGGTTATAACATTTATCAGTTGTAACAAAGACTTTTCAGTGACACTCTATTTGTGATGCTATAAGTGGGTATAAAGAGAGAAAAAAAAAAAAAAAAACTAAAAGCAGATTTTAAAATGAAAGCCCTAAACTTCATTTCGCACTTTCTTCTCAGAATTACGTCCCTTATTGAAACAATGTTTCTAGAGCTTGGAGTGCAGATATGTACAGTAGAACCTCGGTGATCCGTTTTTAAAAAATACGCGAGGGAGAAACATAATATCCTGGAAAACGTATAATCCGCCGCAGTAAAAACAAAAGCAATCGAGAGACGAACATAAGCATTTAATGGCCTTTTTCACTTGCACGCGTCTGTCAACGTCTTAATGGCCTTTTTCACTTGCACGTGTCTGTCAACGTCTGCTGGCGCATGCTGCGGTCCTTTGAGAGCAATAACTCCTTTTCTAAATATTGCAGACTTTTGTCCGCACTGGGATTGTCCCTCACGCGAAAGTAACCCACTTTGCACCGCTTCCAAGCCAACTACAGCCTGAGCATATGTGGCCACAGGAGATACGACCTCTTCCTCCCCATCATCGCTGCCATCTTTCTTGGAGGCTTTTTCCACCGCCGGCGCTGCTTCATGGCGTGATTCTACCATGGCGTGATTTATTCCAAGGTTAGCGTTTTGCACGTTGCGACGTCGTTATACAGGCAACGTTGGCTAAAGGCAGGTGCTTTACTGTGACTCCAGCAAGTCCAGCTCTGTGGGAAAGCCACCACGGTGACCCAGGCGGCCCAACTTCCGCTCGGCGCCTGCTTATTGCACTGCGCGTGCTGAGGTTCGGTCTGCACGCACGTCAGCACATTTTTTGTTCACCACAAAACGTATTCACCCGGTCATAGTTGGATAAAAATTTTTAAAATTTTGAACGCACTTACAGGGAAATCGTGTTATCCAGGAACATAGTAACCAGGAAAAAAACACCTTAACGCTATGGGGCATTTTTAGTGTTCACAATTGAGAGCGTGGTAACCGGGAAATCGTATGAACCGGAAACATATAAACGGGGTTCTACTGTAGTATTGTCCCCATCCTTGTAGGTTTCCATAAGCAGTCAGTTTTCATCATGATAGACCACCAAAATCCAGTGGAAAACACCTGTTGTATCCAAACTACACTTCATAGTAAACCAAAGGGAATGAAACAAGGAAAAGAAAAGTTTTGCAATACCATCAACAAAGTTTCATTTGCTGTTTCTTGCATCAGTACTGCATTAGATTTATGCTTGCTATGAAGGGTCTGTCAGAGTGATCACAATGTTTTCTTTCCAGAAGCTTTTCCAGTAAAACCACAAAACTTTCCTCTCTGCTGAACAGTCTGCTAAAGGATAACAGTACTAGTGTTTGCAGTTTACACTGCTACACATTTTATTGCACAGCATTATTTGCAGTCACAAAACAAGAGACATGCCTTCACACTGTTCTGTGGAAGAGCTGTGATGGAAAGCGGTGCATTGTAGTGCGCGGCAATTAGGCGTCGGCTACTGTGGTGTGGCGGCTTTGTCCGCCCCGTAACTGAGTGAACGAAAGAAACACCAACGACAGAAGGAAAACAGAGGAGGAAAGTGCAGTGAAAGTGTGAGGGGGAGGGCGGCATGCTGAGGTGGTGCACAGAAGCCCAGTACATGCTGCGTGATGCATGTACATAGGTCCTTTGGCGCCCTCCTCGTTGCTCCTTTTCTCTTCCAATAAAGCAACTCTCTCTCTCCTCCGCGTTGCGTGGCTCATCCAAACCACGTGACATTTGCATGGGAGGTTCAAACACAATTTACAACAAAATGCTCAGCGTGGCGACGCACTGTGAGATAACGGCAGACAGAGCACGCCGCCATGCGTTCTCTGACCACACGATGACTCTCTGAGGCGTAGCAGCTATGCGCCGTGACTGAGAAGACTGCATTTCGAGCTGTGCACAAATTTCACATTAGGGAGTATAGTAATCGTCAGCCATTTTTTTTTCTCAGTGATTGTATTTGTGGGAAAAATTAACTCTTTTTTGACCACGGAAAAATGGCCGATTTTGAGTGCTTCCAGAAAACTTTTTTTTTCCGCTTGAGCTACACGACACATGTAGCATTGCTATGCATGAAATTGTAGCTTATCTATTTCTCTTTCAAACACATAACAGCATTTTTGTGAGAGATGTAATTATTGAGCGTTTATTGGTCAATGAAACAAAAAAAAGTGCACAAAATGAGTATACACAAAACACTAATAGGCGATTTTACTAGGCTTGGGCGAATAGTGGTTTTTCTCGAATAATTTCGAATCGAATAGTTCGAATATTATTACTACTTTTTCTCACATACTTTGAAAAATGATAATCATTCATCGTAAAAATGCACGTGCTTAAGTAACTGATACTCATACAATAAGTTTCGCGAGTCTGAACTGTGTTCATGCACTTTTATTTTATGAACACTGGGGGAAGGTAACATCAAATGTTCACGCTATAAAAATAATAGGAGCACTGCAAATGCTACACATCTCGTGTCAACAGCTGACGGCACAGTTACAGGTTCTCATGAAGGAAAACAAGCTGCTCGACATGCTCTGCGAGAAGCAGCTCCCGCCTGTTGCTAACTATACACTGCCTGCAGTTGAGAACAGTCTCTCACTTCTTGTCTGAGTGGCTGGGATGGAGAGGTACCTCTGAGCTACTTTAGCCAGGGCTGGGTACGATTGGCTCCCACGACCTTTCCACCAGTCCAATGGATTGTCTGCTCAAGGCAGCAGCGGTGCACTCAGGTAGTCGCAGACTTGCCTAGCGGTATGACCATTGTCAGTTTCTTGACATGCGGTGGAGCTCAATGTAGAAAAAATAGTCCACACAGTGCTTGTCGCACCCATTGATGATTCTGGCACGACAGAACATCCTTGGTCCTGTTTCTGCTGTGACGGCAAAAGCTTTTCCACAGTAGACACAAGCAATGCTCTCGCCCACTTCTTTTCAGCTTCCGTGGTGTAGCAGATACTCTTGAAGCGTGGGTCAATCAGCATGGCAAGTGCTGGCAATTTGGCTATCTTGATGTCGGGGAATCGCGTCAAAAGAATGCGCAAGAGACTGGAGGCAAAAGGTGCTGCTGCATCTGCTCCAGATACGTGTTCCTCAAGCATCACACGCGTGCAGTGCAGGAGTGGAATAACTTGTGAAAGAGTTGGATAGTGGTCTGCAGAAAGCTCGGCAGTAGCCTGCTCTAAGGGCTGAAGCACTCCGACTATGGCATTCATCAGCTTCCACTCTTGCGCGCTCAGATTTTCCACCGAGTCACGGGCTTTTCTTGCAGTGTCCCACGATGGACCTTGATTTCACACAGAGCAGGGCAAAACTTGAGACTTCCTTTTTTGCATCACTAATGCACAGTTGAAGAGTGTGTCCAAAACACTGCAGTCCCTCTGACAACGACCTGGCAACAGCCGAAACAAAGTTTCTTCCATTGTCCGTGACAACAAAGGTGGGTAACCCGCCGCGGTGGCTCAGTGGCTAAGGCGTTGCGCTGCTGAGAACGAGGTCGCGGGGTTCGATTCCCGGCCGCGGCGGCCGCTTTTCTGATGGAGGACGAAAAGCAAAAACGCCCGTGTGTACGAGATTTCGGCGCACGATAAGATCCCCAGGTGGTCAAAATTAATCCGGAGCCCTCCACTACGGCGCGCCTCATCGCCTGCGTTGCGTCGGCGCGTTAAACCCTACAATCAAATCAAAACAAAGGTGGGTATGTCTTCGGGAAGGTCCCACTCTTTTACGATTACTTGAAGAAAACGCAGGATATTGTCTGCCGTGTGATCTTCTGGCATTGCTTTGCATGCCAAGGCAAACGCATGCTGCACGAAGTTACGATCCAGCATGTGAACGGTCACGCTCACGTAGCTGTCGCACCGCTCGCGACGTCCACGCGTCCGTTGTGAGCGTGTAGCACTCTACCTACTCCCCGGGAGAAAATTTCCCGCAACACCATTTTTAACTCGTTCATCTTCGCCGCATACAAGTCTGGAATAATCGTCCTTGAAAACTTATTTCGAGAAGGGATGACGTACTCGGGCATAGCGTAGTTGATCATATCCACGAAGCTTTTAGCTTCGACCACACTGTACGGCTGAATGTCGTGGGCAATGAAAGTGGCGATTTTTCGTGTCATCTCTTTCGCTCTTGGGGACGTCGGCTGGAGCTTTGGCTTGGAAATGGATGCAACCGAAACCAGCGACGAGCTTTCCCTTTCCCGCGCTCCGCTTTGAGGCCACCATTACTTTACGCTGGCGGTCGGATAAGTAAGCATTGTACTTGCAAGGGTGTCAATTTCAGGTGGCTCACTAGCGTTGTAGTCGTTCCGGTCAGGGTCTTGAAAACGGACTGGCACGATTTGCACCGCGCTGTGCCGCCACCGGGAAGCTTGGAGTAGTATTTCCATATTGGATTTGCGAGCGTTGGGCGTGAATCGTCTTCCAACGTGCCAAATGACATTGACGCCATTTTGGAAATAGAGCTGTGCTGAATGGATTGGATTGACTTCTATCTCCCACCTTCAAGCAAAACGTGTTAGCGATGGCGATAGGACTGACAGCAGCTATACGTGAATGGCTGGCTGCGTGCCGCTACACTGTAGCATAGTGCCGCTTTGCTTGCACCACTTGCAGTCCGTGCCAACGTTCGAAGACCGTGCCAGCGTATTCGGTGACGCCGAATAATTCGAAATTTTCGAATGCTTGAATTCGAGTCGAAGCGAATTCGAATAATAAAATATTCAATCGAATATTCAAATTTGTCGAATATTCGCCCATCTCTAGATTTTACTGAGCCTAAAAATTATTTTACGAAATCTAATATATGAAATGTTTCTACGTTCCTAAGCTATGATTCAATATATACATCAATACTGTACACCAAGTTTTGGATTTTTGCGGGCCCATTAATCTAGCGTCCCTAATAGCGGTGCCATTTTGCGAAGTAACTCGAGAGTATAGACTGTTCCAACAAGGGCGCCGCCATCTTGCGTGCGCAGCGCCCTCTCGTAGCTGGCCGGTTTGCTGGCTTGGGCGTTTGCTCCGCGGCGCATGGGCGCCTACGGCGGCTCGGTGAATTTTCCGTTGTAGCGCGTTGTACGTTCTTTTCCGTAATATACTTTAAATGGGAAAGTTGTTGCATAGGACCAGTTTAAGCGATCATTTCTAAGACCCACGTCTCCCCTTAAATTGGTGGCTTTTTGGGCCGCGGTAGAGCTGAAATTCGCTTCGAGGTAGCGTGGGGTCCACGGTGGGTAAACGATGCCATGTCGAACACGTTTGCAGTACTTCATCACAATTTTTTTTATTTGCGTGTGTGTGCCCGGGATCACGTAAAGTGGGTATTTTGATCGCTTTACTGCAAAGACTAATGTTTATTAAAACAATGTAACCGTGATACGCTCGGCGCCCATGGGCAACAAACAGAAGCGCGTGTCGACGTCAGTGTAACAGACTTCTGGTTTCACATCCTTTCAGGGTTTAATACAGGTAGTTTTGGGTAAACTTAGTAAATATTTGGCGTATTACATAGTTTGTATTAAATATTATCGATATATCAACACTGCCGCCAAATATAAACAAAACTTCCTCTTTTTGGAATTTCAAGCTGCTCTGCAGCACAATTTAGCCGTGCAACTAATGTACAACATAAATAAAATGAACAGCACAGCTCCTGGAGAGCGTCTGCCGTTGGCCAATTTATTATTAGGCGTCCGCCGTTGAGCAACCAGACAAGCGTTCGCCTTTGCGTTGCTTTTATCTAGGTTTGTTGTTGCTGACAACGAGACATCACATTAGGGTAATACACTGAACTCTTTGCTGGAGTGAGTGAGAGAACAATTTTATTTTGCCCGAGTCGGGGATGGGGGAAGAAGGGATGTGGAATCCCCTTCAGTAGCCCCCTCCCTCCTTCAGCTCAGATTGGATGGAGAAAGGGACAACCTAGTACCCACTGTGAAAATCGCCAACTCCAGCCCACGTAATACTTGGAGCCGGGTATGCCGCAATGTGGCCGGAGCAACGGTGGATGGAACTAATACCATCTGAGGCACAGGCAAGTTTCAGTGACTCATTTTGGTTTGGAAATAAGGTAGAAGAATTTTGTGCCACTACTCCAAGGTAGGACAGTAAGAGCTCAGAAGAACAAAATTGCCAAAACTTTTGTGTGCTTTAAAGTTTGCAACTCACAAGCTGCTAGTCTCGCTCATTTATTAGCAACATTTAATTAAAAGAATGCGTATATTAGTGGTAAACCCGCACGCGCGATGCCTACGAAGCGTAGTCAAGGCAAAGGAGCAGCCGCGCCGGGCCCGCCGTGATCGCGCGCCCACTCCAGAGAGGAGGAAAGGCGGCCGCGCGCCGCGACCGCTGAGTACGAGAGTACGTTTCCCCCTCGCCCGATGGAACGGTCTATATTGGTCTCTCTAAAAATGCATCCAAGCATACCTGTTTGCGTTCTGAGACAAAATCATTATTACTTCAGTGGTAAAAAGCAAGAAAAAAAATGCAGCACTCCTGAGAAGCGTCGCGCGTCGCTTTGCAGCATCTGACACGAGCGCCAGGCTATCTTGAAGGTGATAACGCGATACGGCGCGGTGCATTTGACAAAATATCCCCGCCGCACGTTGTCCACACCCTACACATGAAGGTAATACCGCAGTCATCAGATATTAGGCACATTTTGTTTATAAATACAGCCCGAAGTAAAAACGAACCTTGCCTGGCAGCACCTGTCAAAGTCTGAGGCTGTTGAATGGGACAGTTTTCATCAGAACTAAAGTCTGAAGAATCAACATCATTGCTAGAGTCATCACTGCTGCTGGGGTAAAAAAAAATCAGCAGCAGCAGTGGACGAAGTCCCTGAAACCACTGTCCGCCTTTGCAGAGTGCGCAGTGAAACAGGACGCCATTTCCGCCCAACTCACTGCTACCTTGGGTTCAAATTTCACTCGCAACGCAGTCTACCCACGCGAAATATAAGCAAACGGCAACGAAACTGAAAAAAGGGTTTCCAATGAACACGCCAGATGGCGGCAATTATCCGAATAGTACCGTTTTTAGTTTTTGCGGGAGGTTTGAAAATCATTGTTCACCCGCGAACAATGGCCTATGGCGTGTGGCGTGGTCATGAAAGAGTTAATCGAAATCAAAATGCCCCTTCATAGCCAACAAGTCTATGACGAGCAGTACATCAGCAAAGTGCCCCCCGTGCCTCGGCTAGCGTGAGCAGCTCACCCGGATGCAGTCGTGGCAGTAGATGAAGTTGGAGCAGGTCGGGCAGTGGTGGGGATCGAGGATCAGAAGCTGCGCGCTGCCCGAGTCGCAGGGCAGGGGCGGCGCACCCCTGACCTGGGGGACCATGCCCAGCTGTCGTGGCACGCAGGCCGAGGCCGACGGGCACCAGCCACAGCCGGCATCGCTCAGACAGGCCAAGCACGTGCCGCGCGAGGGGCACTGGGTCCCGTTGCGGTATGGCTCCAGGTGCTTGCTCGAGATCACCTGCGGGTCGACACCCAGGTTAACCCCCATCCCAAACACCCGGTCTCATTGCCAGGATTAAGGGTGCAACACGTAGGCCTGTTTCAAAGCTCCCTTATTCCACATCCGCATGCACGCACAGCGCACACCCTCTGCCCCACGCTTCCCGCTGTCCCCCGCCGTCTGCCTCCCCACGCACCTTGCACCTCGGTGCTCTGTAGCACTAGGTCACCCCGTCGGTCCCTCAGCGTTTTCTGCCTGGTTCACTGCCGTCATCCCTAACATCATAACTGGGTCACCAAGCCCAGTTTTAAAGCAAAGCTTTCTACCTCTACCAGCCAACGGTTATTTTGCGGCGTGCGGAACAATAAACTCCCAACGCGGCGGAGGTGGCGGAGGGAGCCGCCACCACGAATTCCAAGTAACGGCTGGCAGAATCTCTCGTTTCACTCTTTGTAAAACCACGTGTGTGAATTCAAGTGACGTTGCATGGGCAATAGTTGTGGGTGTTGTTTAAAGCTTTGCTTTCCAACCAAATTTACAGCGTGGATTGGAGCCAATTTTTTTTTTTGTTGGCTACCTCCTATGCAATCACTTTTGGCCTAGCAACCAGGGACATGCAAGTACAAAACTCTTTCCCTGTGAATGGAAGGCAAATAATGAAAGCTGACCACAGCAAGGACCATTTGTAATGTAACCACATAGGTAATACAGATTTTTGCGACTACCAGTTTGCTGCCCATAAGGCTCAATGTATAGCCATTCGTTTAAAGTGCAGTCCTCACTTAATACATTGTTTCTTGTTTTTTTCTTGAAAGTTCACGCTCTAAATTCAGTGTGTGCACCATTTTTGTACTGTAGGCAAAAAGAAGAAGAAAAGGAAAGGCACAGAAAACCCTACATAAAATGTCTGTAATATGGTGACAGGGGTCTAAACAATGGCAGCAAGTTTACTGAAAGTAGCAGTAAAACAATGCAACCTATCCCTCTGATCTGTACATCTCTGTAGGAGCTGCCCCACATCCACATCACAAAAGAAAATACAGTGAAGCCTTACGTGAAATGCACCTTCCTCAGTGATTTTATTTTTTGCGTCCTTTTTGGGGTGATGGGAGAGGAGGGGTCGAAATAAAAGACCCCCCCCCCCCCCATTTCCCATCCCCCCCCAAACCGCAAGAGCAACCAATAAAGGCCAACTGCACTGAAAATTTCGACCTCCTGAAAACCCGTATTTACGTATAGGCTGCCTAAAAAGACTGCGAGATTCAAAATATGACAGCTGAAATATGCACGTGCATGGCACAGATTACCAGCAAAAATAGGCAATTTTGAAAATGAAATTAAGAATGTGACCAGGCTGAAGTGACGCTGCAGCTGGCGAGCGAGTGCCGGCCGGCCGGCCCGCCAACATGTCACTTCCGCTTCATGGTTGGTTGTGCGGTCCGCCGGAAGGTGCAGCATCGTCTGGGATGGAGCTATTTTAAATGTTTCCAACTGATTAACAACACATTTCACGGGGCTACCAGTCACGTCCCAGTTGGTTTCGTGGTACGTACTGTATGCTCAAAATAAATTTGGCCGATCTGAAATTTGAGTGCAGTTGGCCTTTAAAGCTTGCATTTCATAATCCAGATAGCCACTCAAGGGACCTCGCTGAACAGCCAATGGCACAGCCCACAAAACAAAGAGTGCCATTTTACATACTTGAGTCACAACACGTAAATCTCACTTCTGACTCGGCAATGAAAAAAAAAAAATTAATCGCGAGAAAAAAGGCTCCCTGCTTTCGATATGGCAGCAAAAAGAGGTGCGAGAGAAAAAAGTTAAAGCTGTTCCACTCAACGTGAAAGCTGTCAGAAGTGCAGAGCAGTGATTCACAGTGATTCGCCAAATGGGCTGTGGCGAATCACTGCTCTGCAAATCCCTTTTCATGCTCTTTGCCTACTTGTCTCACTCCTCTCTCGGTGAATTGAACGGAGGTTTGTCCAATGCAATTCAAATTTCCCGCCTTCGCAGTGCTCACGTACCACTGCCTGGAACAGCGCGAGCGGGAGTTCTGTTCTTTTTGTGCTTGCTTTCATCTCGCATGTGCTGGAGATTACCGCGCCGTTCTAGACGCATCACTTTTTTTCTCTTCTGCGGCCACTTTTTTTTAGCTTACTATCGTTTCTTCACTAGCATTTACTAGCATCACTAGTGCTAGCATTTTTCACTAAATGAACACGGAGACTGCTGATTAGGTACACATATTTTGCCTCAAATGTACCTGCAGTTTTCTTTAGGCTAACTAATGGGGACTGGTATAACCAGTGCCAGCGATTCCAGGAGTTTCAACAATTCTGCTTATGTAAACCTCTTGTTCCTGACTGTTAAATCTTGGCCGGAAGGCTGAATCGAGGGACAAGCGGGTATCTTTTCAAAGCCTCTGTTTGGGCGCGTGATGCCGCTTGACTGCCGTGGCTGGATAGCATGACAGCGGACGAGCTACGACGACAAGCCGGGCCCCTGATGTGCTCTGCACTTAGAAAAAAGGAAAAGTTGCCGTGCTGCAGGTGTGCGGGCAGATTCAGTGAGAGGCATGAACCCAAACAAAACAGCCACTCGGCAAGTCACACATCCACCACAGCCACAGCCAAAGGCGCTGTCAAGCAGCCTCTTCGACGGTGGCGTCTGCCCTCTTCCGACCCATTGGCAAGGGTGCGGGCAGACAGGGGAAGGGAAGGAGGGAGGGAAACCGTGCCTGGTGGTTGGCCAGGGCATTCCAGCGCAAGTCCAGAGTACGGTCGCAGTGCTTGGTGCAGAACTTGGCCGGGGCGTGCAGGGACAGGTCGAGCAGGTAGCGCAGCTCGCGCAGCAGCGCCGATGTCTGCAGCAGGGGCTGGCCGCTCGGGCGCCGGGCCTCCGTGCGGTTGTAGCTGTGGGCACTCAGCTGGGCCACCAGCTCCTGCATGTGCCAACAACGGGGGGAGGGGGATGGGAGGGAGCTCGTCTGTGGCGCAAACACAGAGTAAAAAACAAGGCCTTCTCCTTTCCCAGACGGGGCTACTAGATACCACTGCAGCTCCTTCTAAATGCTCAACATGTCGCAGCGCGAGGCACGTTGGAGGGAATCGAGCAGTCCAAACAAAAATAACCAAATATATATATATATATATATTGTCCTCTAGATCACTAAGCACCGATGACTCCGATGTTAATTCAGCACCAGGAGGAAGGGGGTTAAAACTTGGTCAAATTAACCAAAGTCAAAAACAGCTTTGTACCCTAATAGGACCTGCTAATTTGATCGAATGAAGTAATCAAATCAATTTAATCGGGGTTGAATTACCGAGAGTAGACCGAAGAAACTTTGCTGGAGAGCAAAGCATTACCGCATTTTCGTGCGTACAACCTGGAACACTAATTGACAAATTGCAAGGGTAAAGTGGGGTGCAGTCAATAGGTGAATTTCCCCCCAAAATGCAGCTTCACCTCGATGCACACTGCACCATGATGCATGCGCTATCACCAGCCGTCACTGGAATCTTGCTCTTGCTATATCCTTGCCAGCTTATTGTCAAAAGCATTAAAGTTTTACTGTTCAGTATGAATCGGCACCACTTCATCTGTATCACGAGTGAGGAGCGTTGCCAGATTTAAAAGGGGCTTCAACACCAGTCCCTCGTCCAAATTTCAACAGATTTCACCAGCACAAAAATACACCCACTATAACCTATCTCCTGCTCCTTTATCAATTCTGTGCATGCAGTTTACCAAAACATAGCCTTGAAGATGGTGTTTTTGCTGCTTATAGAAAAACCATCCTATCACAGAGGGGGTGACTTGATTACCTCTAAAATTAAAAACAAAAACAAATATCTGAGCGTTTGGCACTTGGCTGGTTATTGTACAATCAACATGTCATATCAAGCTTTTGTATCTCTCACAAATTAGTGAGGAATTTAGTAGAGAGGGAATACTAGTGGAATGTCCTGCACAAAATATTTCTAAGGAGGTTATTCACTGTGGTTTGCTTGAAATACAAACACATTGGAGTTTTGATTACTTTCAAAGAGTGGTGAAAATCTAAAATACTTATCGAGCACACGCTACAATACTCATGCAGTATAATAATGTGAATGGCTCTCGGTGTTTAGGAACAAAATGAGCCACTCAGGGATATGAAACCACGGTTCAAAGCAGTCACAATTTTTTCACCACTTTTCATCAGATATTGTCTGGTGTAGCTGTACCGACACCTACGCACCAGCAACCCAAAAACTTTCACCCGATTTTTCACAATCTGGTGTTGTGTTTCACCCTCTGGCAATGCTGCTTGAAGTGAGCTCAGTTTTTCAAGGTCAAATGCAGCCGTGCAGCATTGAAGAGTATTGAGATAACAGGCACACCCCCCACCCCCCAGTCTCGTTTCCAACAGCCTAGCAGCAAATCTGCAAGTAATCAGCTGGGAAGACGCACCTTGCCGTGCAGCAATATAGACCTATACTCGGGTACAAGGTGTATGTATCCCTTCACTGAAGCCACGGACCTGGACGTCAACACACGTGGGCGTTTTGAAAGATTTCAGTTCACGGCAAACTGCATAGAGGCAAACTGAATTATGCGAAAAGTGGGCAAGGTTCTTTCATCCCTGCTGTGGCCACCTGAGGCATTTGACAGCCTGTAGTGAGATGCGAACAAACATTGACTATAAAGATGCTGGAAACCTCAGCATGTGGGGCATCTGAAGCACTCATTTTGCATAGCCCCTCAAAGATGTGCGCCCTCAGAAGACAACTGTAAAATCGCCTAAACAAAGACAACAGCCCGGCCACCAGTCGTGAGCCATGAATGTATGGAGGCTGTTGAGAACTGGTGAGGGTTAAGAATATCCCATGCGCAAAAAAAAAAAAAAATGCCACATGTGCAATGTGCACTATACTGTAACAAACATTTCTCCGATAACAAAGGCCCGCACAGCAAGATCTTAACTTAAGACAGGATTGCACTAGTCCTAGCTTACCATGTGGTCCTCACATAAGCCACAAAGAGCCAACCACAATCCCACACAATACCTATTGTTCCCATGCTGGCTGAAAATTCCATTACTACCTTCCCCTTTAGCTAACTTGTAGAAAACTCCCCATTTGAAATGGAGTGCCCACTTAAGTGCTGCTTTCTATTACAATGAAATAATGCAGGGCTTGCTTTTTCACTGCACCCAAGCACTAAGCTGCCAACAAAATTCCCAAGCTCTTCATTACCACCTAGAAGCGGCAAACAGTCAACCGGGCAGATACAGAACAAATGCTTGTGGAGAACCACCCCTAGCACCCCTGGCGAGCACCCTTGCACTTTGCAGTCACCGAGAACAAACCAGGTCAGCATCTCCCGAACTCACAGCGTCCTCAAGGCGGGTGCTGCCAGGCTGGCCTAGGCGCAGGGCGGCCCGCCCACCGCTGATGTCCAGGAAAAGGCGCAGGGGCTCCCCCGAGGGGGGCTGTGCCCCCCGGGGGTGCAGGAAGCCCAGCAGCCGGGCCACGTGCTCCCCGCCGCCACCCTCCTGCTCGTCCTGGTACTCCGAGGTGAACACCAGCTGCTGGCTGCTGCTGTTCACGTACGACACCTGCACCAACCAAGGCCCCAGAAGAGAGATTCTACAAGTGAAGCGCAGTTCTGAGATCAGCAAAATATTTGATTTATTTGGTTTTTCACAGCGCAGAGGTAACAAGCCCTATAAGTGCGACACTTTAGACAACCATGCAAATAAAGAATTTTCCTAGTAATTGATGAGCAACTGCAGAAGCTCCTTACCTAATAGAAAAAGAAAAGAGGATTAAAAACCCGGGGGGTCTTGCAGCACAGACTTCTGAAAGGCAATGTTGGCATGACATTTTTTTCACTTTAAACATAAAGCATGATTCCCTATAACTTGTGGATTTCATGGTGTTCTTGGGGGGCGACCTAGCCGGTTCTGCGGCCTAGGCCGCCACACTAGCTCCCGGCACATTAACCCCATGGCCGCTGCATCCACGGCAGCCCAGCAAGGTTCGCTGATACAAAAGCACAGTAGACAGTAGTGTGGAAGCACAGACATTTATTTGGGGTCTAGCAAAGCATGCGAGCACAAAGCTCGACGGCGTTCACGAATCATGCCATCCGGTCCTAATCACGAATG
Source organism: Haemaphysalis longicornis (assembly GCA_013339765.2). Lineage (NCBI taxonomy): Eukaryota > Metazoa > Arthropoda > Arachnida > Ixodida > Ixodidae > Haemaphysalis > Haemaphysalis longicornis. Next base: position 569,156 of record JABSTR010001229.1, on the reverse strand, counting down.
AAAGGCACTCACGGTGCGAGACAACAACAGTCCCCATCTGAGATACCTACACGTTCCGCCACAGCCGCGCTGTTGGTCGATCGATGTCACCGGATGGATCTCCGATCCGACTGTCCTTCACCTCGCACGCCCACCTTCGCAGATACCCAGCTAGCGTGCGAGCGTGCGGAGCGGTGGTGCCATCTCTCGGGGCACTGGTGAATTAGCGACGCGCTCGACCGGTGTTCACCGCGTGGCTCCTTTTCCTGAAGTGCGCGCTGACTCAGGGTGGCGGGTCTCCACGATTCCCACAAACCCAGGTCATTGAAATACACGTATCTACCAATTTGCATTTTTGCATTTTTTCAATCTTCAAAATATGCTATATTTTTGAACAATACTATTCAATTGAAAGCTAAATTGAGTATTGTATTATTGTAAAAGCACAAAATACACCATTACATGAAAACCGGCGTTGGTGTGACGAGGATAACTCCAAAAAACTGGTGGACTTCTGGTTTGTGATTCAAACCTGGGGCCTACGGAATGCAAGTCTGGCATGTGTGTCCGGCACCACAGCCAATCCTTGGGATTAGCTAACTAAACGACGGCTTAAATGCAGCGTCCCTTGACGTAGAAACGTGTTTTAGAGACAGGTACTGAGTACTACAGGAGCAATTTTAGCATGATAATCACTGAAGTAGTAGAAAATGTTTAGGCTAATAACGCATACGTGGGGTAACAAGGGCGATTCACAGCAGCCCCTCAGTCGTAGTTTCAATGCAAAGTAGGTTAGTTGGTTGGCTGTATCGCACTGGACAACCTCCTTTTGCAAAAACAAGTTAAGCCCATTTTTGGCCCTTGCCTGGCACAGCAACTTAGTACTCATAGTGCAGGTGTTCATTGCCACATACCACAAGGTTGAAAATGAGCTACTTTGAAGCTTGGTAACTGCACGCAAGAGCAGACATTCAAGGCATCCAATATTTCTCGCAGCACAGCCAGTATGCCCTGAGCAATGGTATCAATAATTTCCCTAAAAAAATCACTGTTAAATGCTGCCACAGTAACGTACATTTTTAACGCAGAGAGCATATTTTTATTCCTATATTACTAACTCAAACCTGTTTGCATGAAAATTACAAGTGCATAAGAAAGGCGATATGGCGTCGCAGCGCAGCTTACCGCGAATATCGAGCTTTGATTATACCTGATATGGCTGGTCAGGTCGCTTTTAACTAACGTCGCAGGCATTAATTACAACTACTGGCGTTCAATCGTAACCGGTTGCCCAGTCATGTGATGCTCCAATGCGCGTCGGCTATGCCGTGCGCGCCGCAGCATTTGACGCGCCGACCGTTTCTTTCTCAAGGCTAGCGAGCCCACAGTCAAAACACAGCAATAACTAAGCGTGTGCAAATCCGACTAAAAGTTCACTTCACGAACCGCTATCGCAAGCGCGCACACCGCGTCACCCTCCGGGGTCTGGCGACGGTAGAGTCACGCGCACCACGAAGCGTTCGATGACCTCCGCCTTTCGAGCCACACAACTTCCCGTAATCTGGCTCGTTATCTCTGGCATTCCCATCGCGATAACGTCCGTGTTGAATACCACAGATTGAACAGAAACTCGGCCGAGCGAAGCGGCGAAAATGAACTCAATCCGCTCGCTACGCAGCTCAGGCGGCCGCCATCTTGCGTTGCGCCCGCGACATCCAATCAGGAGGGTCGTTGTTCTGCGCCCCGACCGGAGGACCAATAGCGCTTCAGCATCTATTTCTAGCTTCGTTTGTGCGTCGTTTCTTTTCTGCCGTTTGTGCGTTTGTGAATGAACGAAGATAAAAGAGACGAGCGGAACCGGAAAGACGATCGCTCGGCCGATCTAACCATATCAAAATGGCCGCGCCCGGTGGCACCGTTGCGGAGATAGAGCGCTCCGAAAATTGCCGTTTTTTCGCCCTTTTGCGCTGATAGTTTGTCACCGCGCCTGACAAAAGTATTTTTTTATGCCACTTTGCGACGCTTTTCGGCGTAAAAACTTTGCAGACGCACAGACTAGGAAACATAGAAGCCGAATATGCGGGTTTCAAAAAAACGATGTTTTGGTCATTTTTCCGAAGTTGAAAGCCGCGTCCCCCCTTAAATGCAGCGTCCCTTGACGTAGAAACGTGTTTTAGAGACAAGTACTGCGTACTACAGGAGCAATTTTAGCATGATAATCACTGAAGTAGTAGAAAATGTTTAGGCTAATAACGCATACGTGGGGTAACAAGGGCGATTCACATAGCCCCTCAGTCGTAGTAAGAGAGAGAGAGGAAAAAAAAGTCCCCCCCTCCCCCTTTTTTTTTGCACGCTATTTTAACACGGCAGTGTTTTATTCCGAGATACACGAAAATTTCCATGACGTCATAGCCGTCAAGGAAGTGACGCCAGTGCAACATAGCAAGCGGCCTGGAAAGGGTGCACCCCTGCACACAGGGTATTCTTGTGGGAAAGCAACCTATAGTACTAAAGAGTACGTTATACTTAGGGTTGTTGATTTTCGGGTTTTATATTTTAACAAGAAAGTGTTTTATGCCGGAATACTCCAAGATTTCACTGACGTCATATCCGTCACGGAAATGACGCCAGCACACCTTTTCCGAAACGACCCGCCACCAGGACGTCGCTCGCCAAGCACACCCACAAGACAGCCGCCGACCCACAAATCATGCTCACTTCGCTGCAGATTTCGCTGCACATTTCACTTTCAAGTTTTACCGATTCCTATTACAGGGGAATCAACCACAGTTTTTTTTATCTTTCTAATTTCCCGGGTTTATTCTGTTACTGTGTAGCTATTCTGTTTTAGGTTTATTTAATTAAAAAATCACCACCGTACCATCGGTGTTCTTAAGTAATATATCTTGCGTTTTTGCGATGTGTAATCAGACAGCCCCTCACGTCACTGTCGTTAGTTACGACATGATACCTCGATTATACTGGTAAACACGTTTTTAGTAATCAATCGCGAGAAAACATCCACACTCATTTTAAATTGCTGGAAACAAAAAGTATCAACTATGAAGCAGTTGGTCCACATATTTTATCAACGAACAGGAGCACAAGCAGGCACCCATTTTCATGACATTATTGTTTTGTTTTTGTTTGGTTTGGTTTTTCGTACGAGCTTGCAGCGCATACTAGCCGCTTCGACCTCAAATACAGTAGAATCTCGATGATACGAATCTCGCGGGACCGCGAAAAATATTCGTATCATCCGAAATTCGTATGAACCAACACAGACCAAAAAATTGAGCGCTGAAAAAAGTTTTCGTTTATTTCTTTTCTTACTTTGGCGTGAACAAATCCGTGATTTTTTCTGCTTTTTTTTAACCCCCACGTCACAAAGCAGTCCTTTCTGGAGCGCGTAACGCTTCGCCTAGCTTCGCGCTTGTCTCCTCACTCCCGGTATCCAAGCTCGCTACACGCCGCAACAGTCAAGCGTGAATCGCATGGTGCGTTTTTGCACGCGATTCGCACGCCTCGGCTTTGCGCGCGCTGTATTTTCACGGCCGCATTGACGATTTCGCGCCCGCGGTATCTCCTACCTCGGTCAGAAAAAGACGACGCTGAAAAGAAGACGCTGACGACTTGCGAAACGCTCGAGACAGCCCGCTGGCTCCGCCCGAGATGTTTAGGCTTAGCACTCCGGCAGATATTTTATGGGCGCTTTCACTAGCGGCGCGGATGGTGTTTTATAGTACCGTTTTCGCCAACGTTATCAGCTCCTTTACTGCACAAAAAACTTCGTGCCTGCCTTGAGCGGCATTTTAAAGAGCGGCTAGAAGCAGTCGCTCAAGCGGCCGTGCCACTTCGCGGCCGAAGCCGCCGCCATATTGCCGCCGCCGGCCGCGGCGCGCGCAGCGTGCGAGAGGTTTCGCGGCGCGCATGGGGCGTGCGGGGCGCGTTTTCGCGAGCAGAAAACAACAGCCCAGCCATTTCTGGAGAAAGAAGAGTGACAAATGGGGAGAGAGAGCCGTCACTTGCTTGTTCGGCAGTCGGGCGCCTCGCCGGCTCGTTCGTATCATCCGCCGGGCCGCGCAGGTCCGTTCGTAACAGCCGAAATTTTTCCCATTGCAAACAATGCAATTTTGCCGGGACTTTTCAGAAATTCGTATCATCCCGAAATTCGTATCACCCAGAATCGTATCATCGAGATTCTACTGTATATACATTTTGAGACCTGAGCCAAGTATAGTTATAGAACGATTAAACGTAGAAGATGGTAGGCAGATAAGAGACAAAACTTTGTACAAGGTAGCGGCCTCTTTCCGGTGCCAACGTTTCGACACTAATAAGACTTGTCTTCGTCAGAGACAAGTCTTTAAGTCCCGACAAAGGCAAGCCATCTTGTAGAAACGTTGGAACCAGACTGTGGCCGCTACGCTGTCCAGAGTTTTGTCTCTTGCCAACTATAGTTGGCTTAAACGTTACGGGCCGTGCAATGGGAATTTTATATTGCGCATTAAGCAGTGAATTGTAATTACCTACGCTATCATTTTTTTTCAGTGAGGTACTGGGGTATTTTATGTTTTTTTTTTATTTGTTAATATGTTGATAGTATATCTTTTATATACACTCTCGCAGATTCGCTCAGATCAGTACAAAATGAAACTAATGTTGTGGCGAGGCCGCTGCCCTTTATCCAGCGGTAAACAGAATTAACAAATGCTGCACTGGTGCAGCCAGTTTAGGTAAAATAAACAAAAAAATGGGGTTCGGTCGGCACCAGAATCCCGGGACGCTCGCCGCCGAGTCTGTACACAAAGCAGCCGCGTCGGCGGATTGCCTCGAAAGCGCGTCATCCCTATTTCATATTTGCCGCGCTTTTGAGGCGCTTTTTCAAAGAAAGTGCTACGAGTTGTGCCGCGCCTCCGCCAGATGGCGCCACGGGTCCCGCGACCGAGAGAAGACGCAGTGAAACATCCCCCTCGCGAGGGGCACGATCAAATGCAGAGCATTTCCGGGGGCGCACGACGTTAAGTAGTTTGCGTTACGTTAATGTTGTTGCACTTGTGGCAACTGCTGACGAGAGAGCGCTCGTCAGCAGTAATTTGAATGAGTCAACGATATAAGGCGCGTTCGTAGCGTCCCATTCTGTGTCGGCTTTGTGGCGCAGTGGGTAGAGCACCATGTACATTGCGTTCCGCCCGCAGGGTCGAGGGATCGAAACCGGGCGCCGGATAGTTTTTTTTTTTTATATAGTAGGGAGGGGTGCGGTGCGGACTATGGACATCAACGCGGGTGACATCGTGAGTTACTGAAATGCTCTGCTTTTAAAACGATCCAAAGGGAAAAGGCTCATGATAATCCCAACGATGGACACAACTGCACCACTGGACACGTCTCTGTCTCTACTGCGATCGACTCTGAAACGTCCCCCTCATGTGGAAATCGCGGAGTTCCACCATATTCCCAAATCCCTTGCGGCCCACCGCGGAGGCGAGAGAGGGAGGTTCCTCTCTCCCATCCAATGGCTGCAAGCTCCCACCATGGGGCAGGTGTGTCATGGTGGGTGGCGCTGAAAAGTCCCTCCCATGTGACCGGTCTGACCAGTATTCCGAGGGAGCCCATTTCAGCCTGCTAAGACAGAGAAAGCGCTCTTGGGTACGAGCCAGCGACCCAAGCTGATCTAGGTACGTTTGCTCCCCATTGCCTTTCTTTGTAAGCCCCTCGCACCATTCTCTTATGACATTCTCCCAGCCTGTTCAGCTGATCTTGGCGGTGATTGAGCACTGCGGCCAACGTCCTTTATTGGGGATCCAATACACACTGGTGCTAGCAATTCCTGTGTCATGCGTGTTCCTGGCTGCACTCTGCCACCGTGCGGGTTGGCCATCATGTGATCATGTGGTGCTTGTTTAGCGGAGCTAGCACTGCGACCTGGTCTCAACAGCGAGCTAGGTCCCTGTAAGAAACCCTAGTCCCCACACACAGCAATAGCTGTGACACATGGTCGCCAGGGAAGTATGCTGAAGAAGATGCAAGGAACACAAAAATGGTGGGCAGCAATTAAGGGGCGGGCACTCACTGCAGCTAAAAACCACCACCCAGTCGACACCAGGGCAACCATTACGACATTAGGATTGCCACCGCTAGCATTACAGTATGTTGCAACCATTACATGTGGGGCCTGCATGTAAGAAAAAAAAAAAAAAACGGGGGCAGAAATGGCCCTGGCACACCTCAGCACAGCACCACAGATCAGAAAGGCCAACAGATGCCTATAATCAAATTCTCTCTCCTACTCTGCATTCATGCAAGCTGAAAAGCTAGACAAAACTAGAGGGACAGAGGTGGGAAAAAAATCTTCCAGGACAGATGCGCGTCCTGGTAAAAAAAGTGCCACACTTCTTGGAATTTTCAGAGCCCAACAGGCATAAGAACAAAGGGCGCACCTGGTCTGGCTGTGAGAAATTAGCGGGATTCCTGTACTGGAGAAGGAAGAGGCCCGGCCGGAAGTCCACTGTCCGGCACTCGAGCAGTGAGGTCAAAATGTGGCCGTGAGGGCCCCAGAAACCGGCCTGCTCGGCCGAGACGTGGCCATCCTGCGGAAGACGGCACACTCCGGGAGGCTCTGGAACGAATGCAGCACCAAAAGAGTTGGCCCTTCACCACAGGCATCCAGCACCCACTCGTGCAGTGAAGGCACCGAGTTCGCCCCTTGCCCCATCTCCCATCAGGGGTCGAATTCCGAGTTTGCATCTGTTCGCGCTGCTTTTTCATAGAAACAGATTTCGCACTAGGTATATTAAGAACCACGACTAACACACAACATGAAAAATGGTACTGACAAGGTGGGGTGGCAACTGACTGCTGTTTGTTTGGAGCAAGGGGTGCATCATATTATAAAAGATGAGGGTGAAGAAAACAGAACAAGGACAGGGCAAAACTCAGAACCCATACGGTTCACTTCGCATTGCAATGTTAAAAAAACCTCGTGTCGCATGACAGCAGTGCGATACAGGTTTTGCTCACACAATCACCTGCTGGTACTTTTTTTTTTTCTTTTCATGCTGGGTGTTGGTCTTATACTCCTATTTCATACATAGCGTACAATGCTGCCAAGACTGCAGAGCATAATAGGGCACTTCTTATGATGACAAAAGTAGTGCACTGAGATCATCAAAGCAATAAAATTGCAAATATTGTGAACACAATTATATTATAATGAGGGTTTTGTTAGTGTTATCTGAACAGACTAAGTTTACGTAGCAATATTTACTGCTGCAATATTTGATAGCCTTTTTTTGCTTTGAGCATCTGTTACAACAGGAACTCAGAGATCATGCCACATATCCTAGCAGAGTGCAGATATGCGCACCTGAAATTTGAGCTGACGACGTGCCTGGTTTCGTTACTTCGCTTCTGTCTTTCCCATAATTTATTTAGGCAGTTTTATTTTGTCCGCGTTTATTTTATTTCTTGACTTCTATAACGGTTTTTTTTAAATTCTCATACAAAACATTTCTAGGGTCTGTTTTAAACCTTGGTCCTTCAAATGTGTTCTATTCCCCAGTGCATGCCTCGTACCTCCGAGCCAACATGCAAGGCCGAATGATACTTTTTTTTTTTTTTGCTGCAGACTACTTCTGTAGCTTTCACTGCATTGCACGTTATGTATGAAACAGAGTATAGTTCCTGTTCTATCTAGTGCCAAGTCAATACCTATGGCACAGCAACAAGCTGGCTTTCAAGCACTACTGCCACAGTGTTTCAAAGGCCTTCACTTTGAGCATGCCAAAGGCTTTCGAAACAAACACTGGCAGCAAAAAAACTACCAACAGAAGCACACATACCCCACACAAGCACACAAGCTACCATGTGCGCATGACTCAAAAACAGAAACCTTTGAAATAGATGAGGATGCCAACCCAAACTGAGACACATTGAATACAGGAGAATTTGGTAAACTTATGGCAGATAGGCTACAATTAATTTTGGTAATACAAACAAGCACTGCATAGAGTGCAGGAAAAGCTGCAGCATGTGCAAAAACTCATTAAAAGTTTTTTAGCAGATAATCTATCAGTAATTTTAAAGTTAAACACACCTAAACACAGCAATCACTGCCAGTGAAAGGGTACCTTCAAAAAACAAAAAAAAAACTGAACCCATTCAAACTGCTAAAAAGAAAATAGTGCAACATTTATATACAGTCATGAACAAATGAAATGCAAACACAAAAATATGAACCAGAACACACAAATAGCGTAATTTCTTTCTGTACAAGCGAAAATGTTGTGTAGCTTTAATACAGTAACAAAAGTTGAATATATACCTCTAGCGAGCCATTATTTTACCTCTACTACCCATATTCTTTCATTTTGCGCTTTCTGGTTCACATTTCCGTGTCCTCATGTCATTTGTCCATGACTGCACATACATACATAAACGCTGCGTACATACGTACATGCATGTGTTACTTTTTTTTTGGTTTATGTTACATTTAAACAAGATTTTTGGTAACTAAGCTTTGGGACAGAATGTCCACACATGCAGATCCATTTTAAAGTTTTCCTTTCTTTTCTTCTCAGGAAGTTTCTTGCATTTGAAGTAAAAATACCATTGCACCATTCGTATAACCTCTCATGAGTTCAACTAGCTTTCCACCCAGAATCCTAGTTTTTTCTTTAATAAGTAGGACAGCCTTGTGGGTAATAAGAGTGCTTTATATGGTGACTTTGGCTCTAATGGAATAAAAAGCAAGCAATACAACTGTTTACCACGAGTGGACACAAGGGAATGACTTATTTCGCAGTAGCAGCATACAGCACCTTCAAAACCAGCCCGAGTGAATTTAGCTTCAACCGTATCACGGGGAAGGTTTGTGCGATTGCTCAAAATCTCTGGGGACAAAGTACCGGCTGTGGAGAAAAAGCTGCCGGATGCAGTTTACTGCATGCTGAGAGCGCACAAAGCGGCCGGTACCGTTGATGGGGTGGCAGGCGGCCGCCTCCACGCACCACCCGCAGACGTGTGGGAAGGAGGCCTTGGCGGACAGGCCCCTGAGATCGTTGCTGCCCACTGGCACATTGGCGTGGCCCCCCCAGATCATGCAGCTCTGGCAGTCCCCCAGCGCTGGACACAGGCCGGGGCAGCTGCCCGCCTGGAAGTTGCCAGACCGGCAGTCCTGCACACAGAGAAGAACCACATGGCCACGATATTACCAACGTGCACATATTAATGCACGCTATGGAGGAAGCTGAGCCTGTGCGATTAGACCATTCGAACGGCTGTCTGCCTAAAACAGTAAAAGGGAATTCATTCCAATTCGATGTGGATGCAAAATGAGTTCTAATTATATGAAGTTCGAACTTGTCAAATCTGAACAAAATTGCTTTTCCAAAATAATGAAGACCAGTATTACTATACTTCGAAATGCAAACTTCTATAAACAGGTCTACCACCTAATACTTCAATATTAAAAATGATTTCCACCATCATATGTTCAGTGCCTGAGTGTAAAGGCTGGCATCTTGGTGTATTATGACAAAAATTATATATAAATTGTCCTTTTTAATAAGCAAGGCAGATGGGCAGATTGACCTGCTCTCCATTACCACAGTTTTTATTTTCCACAACGAGGCTTTTACCAACTATTTTCGTTGACACCCACACTAACACCCCTGTCACACGGGCAATTTTAATCCAGATTCAAGCAAATTGTGATTAACTTCTAAAGTGCACTCGACACGCCGTTGCTCCTACACGACCCGTTTCAATCCTGATAGGAAAACTTCTCTCCCATACACTAGGTGGCACAAAAGCAGCTTTCGACAGGTGGCATCGCGCAACGCTACACACCTGGAGCAGATATCAGCTGTACAGTATCAGCTGAATCTGGAGCCGTGCCAGGGCTGTGTGTTGTAGTAGTGAGTGTGACATGTTATTTCACAGTTTGTGATCTTTCTTGGGCCAGTTTTGCACTGCATCGGTGGCAATGAGTAACTTGATATTTTTTTTTCACGATGGTGGCAGGTTCTAGCCTTGAAGCTGAGATGGAGACTGACAGCCGTGCAAGATGTTCTGGCAAGAAGGCTATCTCTGCAAAAGCAGGCCTATTTAACTAAGCAAAGTCACAACCGTTTCCACATGGGCATTTCAATCCAGAAGTGAATTGGGATTGACTTTTTGGGTGCACTTGGCATGCTGCTGCTCCTACACATCCTATTTCAATACAACTTGGGAAATTGCACTCTGGTATGCTACACGGTGCCAAAAAACAGCTTTCTGCAGCTGGCAACGGGCAATCCTGCGCAGCCGTAGCCAGTGTCAACCAAATGCGCAGCTGTGCCAAGGTCGTACACTGTAGCACGGCTGCAGCAACGAGTGTGACACATAGTGTTGTGGCACGCAAGTCCTTTGGCAGGGGCATATCATATCTTCTTCTTCATATCTGTTGCAACTGTGACAGTACTGCAAGATGCACTTGCAATAACTACTGTACTCCTATACAACTGCCAGCAGACATGGGAATACCATTTTTGTTTTCAAATAGGATTGACCATGGTGTTGGAAGGGTACAAATACAATCTTGTAAAAGCGGTTACACTTCCATAAACACTGTTAAATGTTGGTTTTGGCCAAGTTAGTTGACACACTGGGTGGCATCATTTCAAGTTGTCCCTGTTTACGGCATTGCTCGGCAAAGATGAGATATCACCGCTCCCTTTCAGTAGTGCTTGAAAACCTCAATCGTGCTTGGGAAACCAGGATTGAGTCAAGCTGGATCGCACTCAATAGCAACTGAAACTCCCAATCCATGTGGAATTTGATCTGACTGAATGGCAATTGTCCCCATGTGACAGGGATATTATCATGCACCCAAGTCAAGTTAAGTCAAGCTTTATTCGACACCAACAGACTACAGATTGTCAGGAGTGCGCACAAAAAGCCAACAGAAGCGGCTTGACAGGGTTTGTGCCCCCTAACGTGTTCATAAAACAAATGCGTATGCTTAACCCTTTCAGGGTCACAGACGTACATATACGTCCTCTGCAAACACCTTCAAAATGGTCAATAACGTATATGTACGTCATCGCTTGTATGTTTAAAAAGCGCGCCTTTTTCGCCAACTTCTCTTGCTTGGCATGTGCTGCCACACTGCAGAAATACGTCAAATTATTTTCTTGCACCGATGGCTCTTCTTTTTATTTTTTTTTATGACTTACTTCAGCAGCGCGCCGGCTATCACTTGCGCATCCGGTAACGAGGGGGCACGCTGGGTATCGCCTACCGAAGCGAGAGGCGCCTTGCGTTTGCCACAGACCAAGGACGCCTGCGAAACTGATGATGCTCTTTTCTCCATTTTTTTTTTGTATTTTATAGGAGCGGTGCGCCGTCTATCGCTCGTGCATCCGACCGCACCCACGCGCGCAGCGGCTGCTTTTGGTATCGTCCTCCGGGCACTTCCCGCTTTTTGCGCCCGCGAAACTGATGTCCATCTGATTTCGATTCACTCAAAAGGTGTGGCTTGTTACTTTCTCGTTTTTTATTTAGAATTTTTCTGGTGTTACTCATGAATAAACCACATGTACGTAACAACACAAACGATTTTTTTGTCACTTTATGGTCACCCTAAAAAAATTACAATAGTTTTTTTTCTAAATAGATTCATCTGAAGAATTTAAATCAGCAATAACAAAAATTGACTCTGGGGGGTCGCATTTGGTGAAAAAATTTGACCCTCAAAGGGTTAATACATACCTAGAAAAAAAGTTCACATACTTTCTTTTGATGCCAAATTATTAAATAAAATTTGCGGCACCATTCCCGTTTTCACCTCCTATGAAATTGTTGAGTGCAAATTAGATTATCCGCAGTCCCTTCCAATAGCGTTTGAATTTCCCCAATCAGGTCTAGGAAACCAGGACTGCGTCTAGCTGGACTGCACTCAATCATGATAACTGGCTAGTGTAGCTAATGTTTTTTAGGAACTACTAGAGTGAACTAATGTTTCTGTGAGGAGAAAACACCTTCCCAGGCTAATATGGGTGATGTACCATCCAACTGTCTTTCTCATTTCTTTATTTTCTGCCTTACTTAAGTTGTACTTTAGCCTATATTAGAGAACAAAATGTCAATCCAAGCAAGCTCGTTATTGTCCCTTGTGATCCCTTAAAACAAAGCCCCGGCTGGACACTCAAGGGTCTGCTCCATGTAAGGCTGGGTTATCAGGCTAGGCAAAGCAATAGAGCAAACAGTCTAGCCAATGTATGGGACAAGACTGTGGGCAACCAGGGAAGCAGCAAGGTGCGCATTACCCGAACAGCTGTCCACAAAAGAGCTCACCTTGACTTTTCTTCGATCCAGGCAGACGCCAGAACCCCCACACCAGGCACATGCGGGATTGGCCTGGCAGGCAGTCTCAAACCTATGGCTACAGTTGGCAAAATAATAATGAAAGAAAAACTTAAAATTTCATGTTGTACCAAGTGTTTACACGTAATTTTTCTGCATTCAGTGGGCACCCTTGCATTTTTCTGCCATATTAACTGTCATTGTAGTCATGAACCTAACCCACGCATAGACACTGCTCTGCCGCACTTGGTCAGCATGACCGTTCAATGTGCAGTTCAGGGCAGGTTTCAGAGAAAACACTTTAAAGGAGCCATGAAGAGAAAACACAAGTTTGGTTCATTCAAAAGATTGCCTTGTTAGAATCATACTGACACCACTTTTAACGTAAACTTCGCTCAAATAAGCTACATAATTAGGAAAAAAGGAAATGGCCATGCGACCCACTAGCTCATTTCCCGCAACAGAACCTATGATGTCACATGTGACAGCTCTGGGATTGGCGGAGGGCGGCAAAAGCACACGCAAATTAGGCAGAACTTATAAGCTTGCCGAACATGAAGTCTGCGCTTAAATTTAGGGCACATTCTTTTTATATCAGTAAGAATGGTGGGACAAACAGCGTAAGTTACGAAAGCACACGTAAACATAGAAGTACCGATGCGTGCTGCTGTTGGTACTGCGCGCACTATGGTTCATTTAGATGCACAGCACTGCAGGGCTTTGGGGTTGTCGCAGACGACACTGGCCGATTGACGCGAGCGACAGTGTCTTGCGTGACCATATTTGTCAAGCGAGAACTATGTTTCACGAAACGATTATTTTCTCCGTGAACCAAAACAAGCAGGTTTAAATACCGCAAAAACAGACGAAAGTCCACGGAGAAAGAAACTGTTGCTCCATGCCAAAGGCAGAAAACGGCTTGCTACGGTATGGTGGCGCCATGTAGGTTCACTAACGGCAAACAAGGCCTCCCAATCGGCTGCAGAGCTATGCTCCCGACCATACGGTCGGTTCCTGTGATGTCATTGCAGACCACGAAAACGCACGATTTAGCGGGAAAATCAAAATTTTAACTTAATATTAATTAATTTCTTTGTGAATAAAGCATCGTTTGCATTCGGACAAGAGCTGGGGGCACTATAAAACAAGAAATCTTTTGAATAACACAAACTTGTATTTTCTCTTCATGGCTCCTTTAAGAAGCAATTCTAAAATGTGTCATAAAGAAATGGCAGCTCCTGACTGCTTCTAACATCGTGACTACAATATCAGCCATTAAGTGGCAAAATAGCTAGAGAATCAGAAAGTGAAGTGTGATGGAAAGCATTTAGACTAGCTATGAATCTCCATTTTACCCTTGAGAACACTCCACAAAAGCCCTTGCATTGTATCCCTGTTCGCGTCCTATCACTCAAAGCAAGTCCACAGCATCAAGAGTTTAATTTAGCTACCAGCTACTTCACTGGTAAGAGCAGGTATTCTAGTGTTATAAACTTCAGTATACACATAGAAAAAGTCCCAACACTCATCATTGATTTGATTGATTCCGGATTAACTTTGACCACCTGGGGATCTTTGAGGTGAGCCGAAACCTTGAACACAAGGGCGTTTTCGCTTTTCGCCTCCATCAGAAAAGTGGCAACACTCATCACTGCCCATTCAGTTTAGTTTTGTAACAAATGCACAACAAAACTGTCACTATGAGAACCACTTCAGGAATTTCAGTAAGCAGTCACAAAAACGAATGTACAGAAGTGATAAAATAAACTTCAGCATAGCATCAGCAAAAGGTGGGATTTGTTCCAAAAGATAGGTGCCAAGTGCTAAACCTGTAAACTGCTAATAATATGAGCACAGAGTGTTCAGTTTTCAGTGCATTCCATCTCCACATATGGCTCTGGGCCAGCCCTCACTGAGTGAAGATACTTGCTTAAATCCCCCATTCAATGTTTTATTTTGTTTATTGCACCCGTACCATGAACTCCTACTATGATGAACAAAGAAGCCCTTTAAAATATCTACAGACTGAGCAAAACCTGCACTCGGCAGGCCTTTTGTGCACTGTGGAAAAACGACAGACTTCATACTGACTTTACTCAAATTATTTAAGAAACCAACTCAAGTACATAAATTTTACACAACACAAGTGAAATTTATAGAGTTGAAAAATCCTGGGCCATCTCCACTAATGTGAAACCTGAAAATGGGCGAAACATGCAGCGTATAAGTGTATTCTTGGCGCCTTGGCATTTTTCCCAACGGAGATGAAACTATAGGGAGGTTGAGGTATACAGCTTTGCTGTAAAGGTCTTTTGTCTTTGAAACGCGAAGCGCTCCAGTGCGAGGCGTAAACGAGTGTCCCGGTGTTTTTTTAGTACGCGTTACAAAGAGCTCCAGTGCAAGGCGTAAACAAGTGTCCCAGTGTTTTTTTAGTATCTGTTACGTTCTAGCACGAGGCGTAAACGAGTTTCCCAGAGTTTTAGTATCGTGACTACCTGAGACGACGGTTAGGATGACGATTATGACGGCAACGACAGCAGACACCAACAGCCCCAGCCCCTAAAGAGCTTCGCCCCTAAAAAATTCCATCATTTTTGAATAGAAATGCATTGCAAAAAAAAAAAAAAAACATTTTGCTGTCCAGTTAAAATTATAAACAGACCTTGTGCAGCAAGCATTCTTCATTAATATTACAGGGAACAGCATCTGCATTTCTGGATCTAACCACAGCGTTATATGCCTGCGTATTCAGCCCTTGATGCGACTGGTGTGCTTGAAATACACAGCAGCAGCAACAACAGTCACACGGCCACATACCTAGTTCACTTCGTGGCTCAATACAGATGACGAACGCATTGGTTCTTCAACAAAAGAACAAAATGTAGCAGCCTACGGCAATAGCGTAACAGTGGCTACCTTGCTGCTTATGACCCTCCCTCACTGCTGCTTAGCAGGGCGGCATGGGTAGCAGCTACAGCAGAGGTGGCCAAGGCTTCCAAGGCTTCAAGATAGAATGTGTGATAAAACCTTCAAGGGTTGTCGCCCTAACTTCACAGCGTGGTCACTGCCACAACATTACGGCACCAGCTGTGGGTTTGGAAGTCCTGCCATTTGTGCTCCAGAGATTGCTTGAGAGGTGCTGCCCATCTCTACGCAGTTGTGCTAACTTATGGCTTGTCCTGATTCCACCTTCCAGGACTTGCGGGAGTCAATTTTCACGTGATGAAGCGCTGTGCTCGGTTTGAAAAACAAATACAGAGGTCCAGGTGCTCACATGGCCTGCACGTGTGAGTCATCTGTTGCCTCGAAGAGATTTTGTCTTGGTATGTGCACTATGCAGTTAACTACCAAGACTTTGTTTTGATTTGTTGTATCCTCTTTCAGTCTCCATCAGTTTACTGCACTGCATTCATGTGCGAGCTGTGGTTTCACTATGACCACACACAGCGTCTTCTCTTAAGGTAACGGTTTAAGCGATGATTAATGTTTTTTAAAAGGGGACCTCAGAGGCTTCCCTCATAAGATATCACATGCTACTGACATGCCATACACAATTTTCAGGCGGCCAATTTGGTACTTTTGTGCCATTAGTACTGGCTCTCTTAATTCACTTCATCTATCTGCTGCGCTCTTTGCAAGCGAGACTTGGAACAGGCACAACACCTGTTCCGGCCTGAGAACTACATATAGCCTCACTGTAGGCAGCCTGCTTGGCAGAGCACAGACTCACCGGATGCAGGCTCCAGATGCAGAATCGGAGTAAGCATGCGTGATGGTTGTGGGCAGGAGGAAAGCCCACAGGTCCGATGACATCACTCCCCTGTAGCCCCCGAGAACTAGCAGGGTGTGGCCACGGCGGAGGGCCATAACGTGCGAGTAGACGCCTGGACAGTGGTGACCGTGACCGGGACCTGCGGCAACGGAAATCGGGTCAAATGCACGCTGCGAGCACCTCTCATTTCTTGTGCTTATATCCTCACAGATGCACGTCCACACCTGTCACAAGGACAGCTCATCTGGGTGCATTTCCGTATCAAGCCCCCCATGGAACAGATCTACTGTTGGACCACACATCTACATTGTGCGAACACAAAGCACCTGCCATCGCTCACTGCTGGACTGCATTCATGATGGCAGCGCTTTAGTGTTCATATAATCCCTCCCCTTTTGTTATGCCCAGGCAAAAATAAAGGCCTCATAAAAATGAATTTGAAATGGAGCATTTTGTAAAATGTCTGCGCAACTGAGCAGCATTAAAAATTGTAGCACCAGTTTGAAGCGCCAACAAATCTAAGTGACAAACCAAACTAATCAAGCAGTCACAACTTCCGTCCATGCAGCTGTAACTGCAGTATATTTTCAAAAAGTGTAACCTTTATAATGCTAGAGCAGGAAGCCTACAGACAGTTATGTTCACTAAAGCTTGATGCTGTGGATAGAACTAACACTGCCAAGAGGAGCGATGTACTACAAATCCAATGCACAGCTGACATCAAAGCATGATTTAGGTTGTTGCCAATTACCTAGAAATCCCGCCACACACTGAACCTGTAAGAACAGTCAGCTAAACAGCCAATACAATAGTAACAATTACACAGCCGACTGTTGATAATTTGCTATGTTGATAATTTGCTGCATTTTATGAAGTGTGCCCTGAAGGCTGCACAATAGCCTCAATGTCGTGTTGAGAGCTGTGTGGAACTAAGGTCATCACAGGAGCTGCAGCTTTTTTGCATAAGAATCAGATGCAAATGATCATGCATCTACCCATCTGGCGCCTGCCTTCCTGCATTAAACACATACCCTTTACCATCAAGTACGTACATGTAGCTATTCTTTAAAGCAGCAGTGCTTAAACGGGGGTCTGCAGACCACAAGGGGTCCATGCAGACGTACTTTTTTAATAACATCGCAATGAACAGCAGCATGTTTACAATAGCCTCATCATGCTAAGTGTGATGAAACCAGCAAGCAGGTGCTTGTACTGGCATGCAGGTGTGTTCCGTCCCCATGCAAACACAACATAGCCTTTTCCCTGGTTAATCAGCCAGCTTCGTTCCTCACTGAACGATGACAGTGATTTTGCATGGGCCTGGTCGGATATTTGTTTTTCATTGTAGTAACAAGGGCATAGTAACAAGGGCATTGTAGTAACAAGGACACGCTTTGGAAGCAAAAACAACAAAAACAAAAAGTGAACACTGCAGACTAAAAACGAGCAGTAAAAATTTTCATACACTACTCAGCATTGACGTGGATCCTATTGAGTATTTTTTTTTCTTTTGTTCATTTAATTCTATTCCCTCGCCCACGATTGGAGCAGCAGCAGACAGTGGAAAAAAAGAAAGAAACACAAACCACCAAGTCCACAACCAATTTCACACACACACATCGCTGCCTCCATCCAGCGATGAATAGTTCCAGTTACTAAACAGCAGGAACAGCCTGGCATATGATGCTTGCACCGGCGTAAACATTCTGTGCACATGCTTACTCCTGTGGTTTCCCCACTTTTTGCCACGATGAGGTGCTGACACACTCGTCAATCCCCGCTCCCATGATACTATTAAAACATAGGCCCGGCGTACATCCCAAGGAATATTTTCATATCGCCTGTATTGTTAAAGTGGCATTTTTGTGCAATACAGTAAAAGCCTGTTAATTAGAACTTCAATAATTTGAATTTATTGATAATTCGAACTGTACGATTTGGTCCGGCCAAGTCTCCATAGAAGTTCATGTATAAAGAAGCCCGTTAATTTGAACCCCACTGGGTCCCGGCCCGGATAATTCTAACTACGCGCCACCGCGTCAGCGCCTAGGTGCCGGGCACAGGGCCAGAGAAACGCACCTTGTACCTAAACATGAGGCCGCACAGAACGAAGAAGGCAAAATAGGGTAAAAGCCCTCTGAATCCCCCAAGGAGGTCATTTTTGAAGGCGCATTCTTTGCGAACAGCATCGATGAGGAAACCAGTAGAGTGACGTGCTGACAGATGACGGCATCATATCTCAGGTCAGAGGCGCAGAACCTGTCACTGGCAACGACGACAAGGAGGAAGACGACGGAGCATAGTGTGGCCATCCACCCCGAGGTCATGGCCGGATGCAATGCCGTTCGTCTCTTCTTCAGTTTCAAAGAAGGCAAAGACGAGGCTTTCGGCTACATTTGTTTGTTAGAGCAAAAAGTGCTGACTGTTGCCTTTAGGAACAAAAGGCAGCAGGCAATCACGGGCTTTTTTGAGCATCAAAGTATTGACATGACATACTGCTTCCCAACTGCAGTGTACCATTGTTATTGTTCACTTTCATTAGTTCAAACTGAGATGGCGTCCCCTTGCGGTGGGAATTAATGAGCTTTTACTGTACTTAATAAAAGTTCCAGGAGAAGGTATAGTGCTCAAATTTGTAAAATCGGGGAACAGAGAATTTACGCGCAAGCCCAAACTGTATCAATAATATCGCTGCACCACTTCTCAACCTCCTGTCAACATTTGCCATAGAGTCCTTCATGAGTTTCAAAGACCCAGTACATTCGCGGCTGAGAACCTCTTCCCTAGAGCTTGCCTATGCCCTTCAGAAGCAAAGTGAAAGTGGCTCATCTAGAATAACCCACCCCTGCTGCAATACACCTGAATCTTTGCAGCAGCAGCAGCAGCGCATAATGCGTCAAGGACAGCTTATGTACTGCGGTACTTGCAAACAGTTTCTCAAAACAATGACAGAACAAGACTTGAATAATGCAGATCAGGAAGGCTCACCAATCAGGTTGCCTGCAATGAGCTTGAAGGAGACCCACTTGTGGCATCGCAGGTGATACAGGTAGATGCCATCATCGAAGCACTTCTCTTCAACCGAATGTTTGTGCATGTAACCCCCGAAGAGAACCATGTAGCCACCCACAATGGTTGCTGCGTGAAAAGCCCGCTCCGTCGGTGCTTCCCCACCAAGCGGTGTTCGCTGGAGGCGTGTCCACTGCTTTGCATCCACATGGAATGCCCACAGTGCTGAGCTGAGCTTGCTGAAGCGTGCATAGTCCACCACCACTCCGCCGTGGACCAGGAGAGATCGCGACTCGGCATGAAACACGGCAGCAGTGCCCAACCGACGGGGGCACCGAGCCCCGGTGGCCCACACGCTCCCACTGCGTGCCGCCACGCGGATTCACCCGGTAGAGGGCATCGGAAAAGACACCGCCCACGGTCCTCCCGCCAAACACGTACAGGTGATTGCCGTCTTCTGGGGTGAGCGAGTGCAGGGCCACCGCGGGCGGATAGTGGCCAGCAGGCGACGGCAACTCGAGCGTCCACTCCCGCTTGGCAACGTTGTAGAGCCACAGCTCCGACGACAGGCTCCCATTGGCCAGCTCCCCTCCGTGGAGGGCGATGGTGTGTGCGTAGGGAGCCATGGCGTGGCCCCAGCGGGCTGCAGGTCGCGGCCGCACATCCGTCAAGTCGTGCCACGCGCTCTCGTTGAAATTGTACACAAGGAAGTCTCCCAGGACGCGACCGAATGCCCGGCCACCAAACACAAACAGCTGGTCGGTAAAGGGCAAGTAGACGGCCGCGTGCCCCGCACGAGCCACAAAAGGCGTATTGCCCCTCGAGAGAAGATGCCAGCCAGCGGCCGAGTCGTTGGGGTTCTCAGGTAGGCTGCAGGAGATGCCGGCAAAGCCGTGAGAGCAGCGGCAGCAGTGGGGGTTTGTCTCGGCTGTGGCGCTTCCGGCACAAGGAAACGTGCAGTTGCCCTGACCTCGATCGGCATGGCACGCATTGGGGCAGACCGGCGTGCCACAGTCGGGGCCCGTCCACGAGAGGTCGCACACGCACGAGTCTCGGCCACAGCTACCGTGGCCACTGCAGTTGGACGGGCACTGGGTGATGGAGTACTCGGCCACAAAGCCCTTGAGAACATAGTTGGTGTCACTGTAGAGGAGAATCAGCATCTGCAACAGACACCAGACAGGGACCATCAGAGATCTCAACAAGAAGAATATTGCCAACACAGAACAGTGCATGTCGTCAAGACGAACCAAAAATTATAAAGAGAAATGAATGTTGGAGAGTTAAATGATTGCAAGGACAAACTCAATAGCTCATTAAGAGTGCAAATAAAGTTAACTGTTCACGACTTAAAATCTTGTGAAGCAGAGCCAGAAGGGATCAGTGAGATTGGTTCGATATCATGAGCTCTATTTACAGAGTTTGCTGTTTCTGGAGGTCCTTGCATTACCTAAACAGCTCTGAAGCTGTTGTTCTTGTTAAGCAAACTTTCCAGCTATGTCATTTTTGTCTCGAACAACTTAAGAGCATTTTGAGATGTCAAGCACCGCTCATCCAATTGCCATCAACCCCACACGAAAGAGCTTTTTTGTACTGCAAAAAGTTTGAAATTAGCTTGTTACTCTTAGAACGAATTGGCTCACAGGTTTCACAGCACTTGTCAAAAGTTTGCCAACGGAATTTCGTACAAACCGTTCTCATTGGCCCTTGATATAAAAAAAACACCCCTTTTGAGTACAAACACCACCTTTACATAGATAAGCTGGAAATAGACTTAACGTGTTCAAGAGACCAAGCAAATACTACTAAGAAGGAGTGACCCTTCAATGCCTTTCTTGTCACAGTAAGCATGCATTCAATCGTGAATATACTGCAACAAAAGTATATCCCCAACCCACGGTGTAGGAAGTATAGGTAATGACACTAGTTCCTTTCTGGGTGCTAAAAGGTGACAAGATATTGTCCTCTCCCACTTCACCCCATTCATCATAACGTGAGAGAAGAACATTGCTATTCAGGAGTCCTCTCTGCAGTGATAGTGGTGCTTAAGTTTAAGTATAACTCATGTACCAGCATGCTGCGACAGCAGGGTGATCACTGCAGTGTAGGGTGCATGCACATTACAAGACACCCCCCGCCAGTCGGCGATGTAGAAACAGGGCCCCGTTGGTTTTGCACTCTCAGCTATGCATGTTAATGTGTGCAAAATCAACAGCATCGCAAGAAATAACTTTATTACACTAGCCAATCATAACAACACAGTAAAGTGCCTGCGCTTGAAAAGCTGCATCAAATGCGGGAGCACTTTGCCAAGAAGAATTGTTTCATGTGGGTGATTTTTTTTTTTTTTTTTTTCAGATGTTAATGTACTAGCTTGGAAATGTGTCAAAAGGGAAACAAACCTTCAGCCACTGGTAAAAGCCATGTGTGTTTTTACCGGACCCAGTTACCCATAGTGCACTGGCACATGCTGTTCACACACTTTGAGGAAACGATAAGAATGTCCCGTGCAGAGCTGTTCCCACTGATATGAAAACAACAAATAGCATGACAACATGTAGAGGTGACCACTGACCAGCACCAAAAGTGTGCTGACCTCTCAGTTACTCGGTATACCGACAGCAGACCCAGCCACCCTAGTTTGAAAGAAACCTCCCATACTGCTCGACCCGTAAGACATTACTATCTGAATTGTTTCTTGATCCCAGTGTCATCTCATCACCTAAATACCTCTTCACCTGTGCTACAAACACAACTTTAACAAAATTTTGATTCATAGAGGTCAAATATTGGCACAGACCATGCTTGTTTAACCAAGTAAGGACATGCCACCTTGCAAATGAAGACAAACTGTGGTGTTATCTGATCGCAAGAACCAAAATCAACAAATTAGCGTGCTTACATTCCTACTCTCACATTTGCATTAGTGCAAAAAGGTGCCAGAGAAGAAAAGTATTGAAAAGCGGGAGAAAAAGGGCAAGCACAAGTGAAACAAAGACAAGCTAATCAGCAGCGAAGCACTAACGGATCCTGAGGTGGCAGTCACGGGAGGCGGGTCCGAGTCACCACTGAAGGTTCCCAGCAGCGGGCTGTTGTAGGAGTTGCCGTCGTACACGAACACGTGGTCGTAGGCACACTCTGTGGCCATCTCATGGAAAAGCAGGGTGATGTACAGCTTGCTGGAGTTGGCTGCAAAACAAGGAGCCACTCATTTGAGTCTCACATGAAAATAAAATGGCACCAAAACAAAATGCTTTCCTCGGAATCAAGGTGTCAAACCAGAACCGAACTGGCCTTTTTCCTGAAACTGAACCCAAACCCGAACCGTTATTTTTTTAGCCCACCGAACCCAAACCGGAACTGAACTGAAAAAAGAAGTAACGGTTACTGGTTCACGACGAAACGGTTCAGCCATTCCCTCTTGATAACGTGCGGTCAATGCTATTTGGGGCATTTCTCTTTCCCGCACCATCAACTTCGCAACTTCTCAGGCACTTTTTCCTTCAGATCAGTCACAGCCCTATTTATGCTCTCTTTGTCATTACAACATGAGAAAATGTATGTGCACCAACGTTGCAATGGTATGCTACTGCTGGTAGCACGGACAGAGTGCAAGGCTGAGCAAACGAAATGGCCCGCTCTCAAAAACCTGCAGGCGACATGAAGCATCGACTTTTCCCTTCCCTCGCTGCTACTGTGTAGTGACAATCGGGCTGTAAGATTGCTGCATTGCGCAGCAATGAAGGCCCACACCAGAAATGTGCACACTTGCTGCAGTTCATAATTTGCTTAACAAATGTCGCACACCTGGAAAGTGTAAACACTTGACAAAAGTGAGCCTCAAAGCTGCTCGGTGGCGGAGCCGTTAAATGCTGACCACAAGGATGCAGGTTCAATCACCGCACCCAGAGGCCGTTTTTCTAAAAACTTCTATGTGCCAAGATTGACGCACGTTAAAGGCCAACTGCACTCAAAATTTCGACCTCTTGAAAACCCTATTTTCGTATAGTCTGCTTGAAAAGAAGGCAACACGCAAAATACAACAGCTGAAATATGCGCGTGGACGCCGCAAGCGGCCAGCAAAAATCAGCGATTTTAAAACTGAAACCGAGGAGAGCGCGGCCATTGTAGTGACGTTGCAGCCGTCCAGCGAGCGGCCGGACGGTCACCAGCTCGGGGGAATGTCTGCGCGCAAGCTCTACGCGCGCACGGGCAGCACATGGGTGAAGCGCGCGCAGCAGAGCTCGACCGGTTCTCCAGCTGCGTGGCTGGCCAGAGGAAGAAGCCCCCGTCGGCTGGAACGTCACAGGCGCGTATTGGCTGTTTACGCGATCCGCCGGTAGGTGCAGCGTAGTCTGCGGCGGAGCTTTTTTAAACGCTTCTGACTGATTAACGAGGCGTGTTACGGGGCTACCACTTGTGTCCCAGCTGATTTGAGGGTACTTACTACGCATTAAACATAAATTTGGCCCACGTAAAATTTGAGTGCAGTTGGCCTTTAAGGACTCCCAGTTGGTCTAAGTTGCTCTGTCGGCCTGCAATATACGATGTGCCGCAGCTTCGGGGCATCAAACACGCCAATATTTTTTTAGAACTGTGTTTCCACGGAAAAGCAAAACAGAAAAGGGCCCACCATGTGGTTTTAAATTATTCCGCGCCCAATTCCTACACGAACAATATTGGCTCTGTTTTGCTGCTTTCAGTGATGAAATTAGCAAATAACCAAAAGGTAGAATTCACTCTATAGACATCCCTTCCTGTGCCCACCCTTCAACATATCCAAACGCGTCATCGCGGCGAAAGCAGCGAGCACCATGGTGCCCAGTGTAATATGCAGTTTAAATTCGCATGATGCGTAGAGTGGACAACTTTGTGTTTTTTTTAAATATCCAAGAATTGATAATGGATATATGTAGCAGAGAAAACTGTTAAGGTACAGCACACACTTTCTCCTTTTGCTATAAGCTGTATCCCTGGTTCTTGCACACGCAACGTATTTTCTCTTGGATTAAGCACTAAAAAAGTAGACGACGCGTGCAGAAACGTAGGCCGGTCCTACACTATCCCATTTGCCCAGCGCTTCTGCGTTGTGCATGTTGTACTGTTTTGTCTCTTTCAGCTAGGGCTGCGAGATGTACTTTTACTCACTAGTCTGACCCGCTACTCTGTTGCTCCTACTACTGGTTCCGGAGGCAGAGTAGTGCCGTCGACAAATTAAAGAGCGTATTCAGGAAAGAGCTCCACCTCGTGCTTCACGCGTCCAATCACACTTCAGTTGGATTGATTGATTGATTATGAGGTTTAACGCGCCGACGCTACACAGGCAATGATGCGTGCCGTAGTGGAGGGCTTTGGACTACTTTTGACCACCCAGGGATCTTTAAGGTGCGCCAAAATCTCAAACGCACAGGCAGTTTCGCTTTTCGCCTCTATCAGAAAAGCGGCTGCGGCGGCCAGAAATCGAACCTTTATCCTTGGGCTCAGCAGCACAACGCCATAGCCACAGAGCCACCGCAGCAGGCCACTTCAGTTTGTAATCGCATAATCTGTTATAAGATTCTGCAACATTGCGGACGAAATGAGTGCGGTAGTCAGGCGGAACAGAGATGTATTCAAGGTGACACGTACATCCGTAATAGCTATCGCAAAATACATTCCAGTCGTCAGAGCAATGAGTGCCTCTGCATTAAGTAAAGCTCACTTTTAACAAAATTTTGGCTCACGCTCCGCGAAGATGACTGCTAACAAATCATCCTAAGCGGCCAAACAATCGAATTCCTTATAGCCTTTAGATACTGCTAACAAATCATCCTAAGCGGCCAAACAGTCGAATTCCTTGCAGCCTTTACGTGGCTGCTGTAGAATTTTTTTTTATGCTGCCATTGATAAAAAAGAGCACAGAGCTGGTATTTAGACACTTCCTCGGCTAATGTATGGAGGTGACTCGCCGGTACACAGGCCTAACTCTAGCAGCTTAACGTATAGGGTGATGTTTGATTCCAGAGAGGATTGCACTTTTAACAACATCAACAAAGAATGGAAGCAGGATAGAGAATATCCCACAGACAGTCACGACCATTTGTGGTTGCTTTAAGAAGTCCCCACGAAAATAAAAGGACTGGGGCGGGAAAGCAGCTGCTAAATATTCACTAATTCATCTGTTTTCCTTAATATATGGCCATGATTGCTTATTGATGTCTTTAAAATCACACAAATTTTATTGGGAAAAAGCATTATTCTGAATGCACCCGATTTGTATTTAGCTTTTATGGTCTCTTTCAACTGCAAAACATTTTTTCACACTTCGCTAATAATTTAACCCATCGAACCGGTTCGCGAACCAACTCAAGCCTGCGAACTGGTTCGCAAAACCGGTTGGGGTTGTGATTTAGTTGAACCGGAACTGAACCGGAACAAAATGAACTTTCCTGAACCCAAACCGTAACTTAACCGGTATTTTTTTGGTTCTACACACTGCTCAGAACGAACCACATAGCACAGTGTCTGAGTTGGCACACCTAGCACCCAGCTCATAAAGAATGTGAAACAGTGAAAGTTGGTTCAAATGATTATCAATTCGTTATTCTCTGCCTTTATAACATATGTTCTTCAATTTAGTACCCACTTCCAAGCTTTGCTTTCCCTTCCTTATATTTTGCCATGACACTAAAGAACAAGAAACGACAGTGCTGTACAAAATGTGTTCCACATACTTTGAAGGTCTTTTGCGTGTTTGGGCATTTAACCAAACATTCATAATAGAAGTCGCAGTTACTATCAAGCGCTGACCCCTTATAATTTGCCAGGACAATGACTACCTTAAAAGCAGGTAACATACACAGCAGCCAAAATGTTTTAGCCCAGTTTGGCGTTGTCAGTGGCCTAGCGAGCGTGATTTAGTGGGCGTCTACTTCCCTCCCTATTCCCCCTCTTCCCCCTCCAGCGACCTTTGGTCCTACCCTTCCTAATAAAAGAATTTATCATCATCATTAACTGCTGAAAAATACGTTTTGGCCTTAAGGGGAGACGCTCCTCGAAAACACTTTTTTTTGTTATTCAACTTAGAGCTTCAGAAATTGGACTACTTGTGTAGTTTTTCCTCCCGATTCCAAATCTGTAATCAGTTCTTACATAAGTGCAATAGTTTGTGAGTTATGCTGCAAATAATGGTGAAACTTGATTAGTTTTCCACGAACTTTCGCGCATACTAAATGTTCATGCAGAGTTGTTCAACAGCTCCTTTTGCTCCCTATTAAATTGTGCTCAAACTTAGAAACTATGAAAAAAATATCTGTGCAGCAAAGTACCCTTTTTTGCCACTCGACTACGATTTAATTTATACATAGATATTCTTTAGGGGGAATTCACACCATTCCTTGTGGAGTGACAAGGCACTGATGCCCGAGTGAGACTGCTAGTCAATGCCATGGTCCTTCTGGGGCAAACGACTGGCTTCTCGTGACCTTTTAACACACCGCTACAACAGCTGCTGCTGCTGTCTAGCTGCACACCCCACAAATCAGCCCCCAAATGCCTTTGAAGATGGGCAGCACCCTGCAGGTCAAGTGGCCTGGAGTTACCAACTGTGTAAGGAGAAGCAGAAACTGACGACCCAAGGATGAACAGCCAGCACATTAGTGCTTTTTGGTGCCATATTTTTGCAACTCAGATGGTCCATCAGGAGTGGCAGCCCAATCAGGTCAAGCATGCGCCAATTGTTACTGGAAACACCGACCAATCTGGCGACCCACCTCGGATGAGCCACTCGCAGTGCGAGTCATTGCGGTAGTTGTCGTTGCCGTCGGTGATGATGCCCCAGGGCGCTGTGAGGATCTTACGGTGGCGGTTGCACGTGTCCGACGGCTTGCCGGCCACTGGGCCCTGAACGCACCACGCCAGCAGCAGGAGCAATGGCAGTGACCCAGCTCCACTGGGCAGCACCCAACTGGCCATGGCCTAGCTCATTTTGGCCACCCGATGGACGAGCTTGGCTCACGGCGGCTGGGGTGGCCCAGCCGGTGCCAAGGGTCTTCCCCTTCACGGTCACCATCGAGCCACTGGTGGCCCTGCGATCAGGAATGGCCACTGATTATGCGCCACTCGGAAAGCAGAGGGTACCAGCAGGAAAGGCGCTGTCACGTAAACTCTTTTCCCGCACTGGGGCCATGCGCCCCGTTTCCATTGCAGGCCTCCCCGCATCAGCCAGATCAAAAAGGCGGGTCTCAGCTCAAGCTGGACAAACCGCACCAACCTGTTACTGATAGAGGAATGGCAAGGAACACTGAAATGGGAGATGCTTTGAAAATACGAGTGCGAACAATGCGCTCTGTTTGCTGCAAGGTTATTGAAGGGGTGCTGACGCCCAGACGGTTTGTGCACGACACCTCCCAAATTTTCACATTTTGACTGAACTACAATATTGCAAATATCAAGAATAAAGAACACCTAAGAAAATTGGGGGGCCTACAATGTGGCATCATGCACAGACCTGCCAAGCGTCAGCACTCCTTCAATGAACCTGTTCGGGGTAGAGGTGCAATGCATCATGAACAGCCACGAGTAGTGCACATTTCCTGGGGTCTTGAACTCCCCAAATGCCTAATTATGGATGCACAAGTAGTGATTGACAGTTTTTGACATTTTTAGAAACATTCTTTCATGTCAGTCCCAAGTTATTTTCTACGGTGTGACATCGTTTCTTGTGAACTCGATGTCCAATAAAGCGAGTTGGAACTTTGCACTTGACCGTCGGGATGTCTGCTGTTCCAGCGTTCCCTTTTTCCGTTCTTTCATGAAAACTTAGCCCAGTTAATCCAGCATGAAGCACAAATGAACCCCTTTCCTAGTGCTACTTACCACAGTTCATGGCTCTTGGTAAGCGTTAGTGTGGTTCTTTAGAGAAGTAAGGGCATTCTTCAAAACTATACTACACTTTTAAATGCAGAGCATTTCAGTAACTCACGATGTCACCCGTGTTGACGTCCGTAGTCGTCCGTAGTCGTAGTCCGCACCCCTCCCCCTACACTATATAAAAAAAAAATACTATCCGGCGCCTGGTTTCGATCCCTCGACCCTGCGGGCGGAAAGCAATGTACATGGTGCTCTACCCACTGCGCCACAAAGCCGACACAGAATGGGAGGCTACGAACGCACCTTATATCCTTGACTCATTCAAATTACTCTGACGAGCGCTCTCTCGTCAGCAGTTGCCACAAGTGCAACAACATTAACGTAACGCAAACTACTTAACGTCGTGCGCCCCCGGAAATGCTCTGCATTTGATCGTGCCCCTCGCGAGGGGGATGTTTCATTGCGTCGCCATGCGAACAGTTTGCCATTATAGTTTCCGCCCGCTCCGGTCGGTGTCGCAACGGTTCAAACCACGGCAGGGGAGCCGCGCGGGCGTTCGTTGATCGGCATGCATTCCGGCGTGGTGGTTTGATGGTTGTGGCGAGTTCAGTCTGCACTTTTTATACTAATGCTGTTAAAAATGCCGCTTAAACTAACGCTCCTGAAATCCTCCAAAGCTGCAATTTGCTTGTCGGTCCACAGAGTGCACTCTGTCCATTGCCACTAAAGCCGAATGCCAGAACTACTGCTGCCCCTGCAAATCTAATGGCCGCCGTTATTCCCTGTTAAATCAATGCATCATTGTGAGAAAGTTTCCCTTGAAACACAGCATTAGGTACCCCTTCTAGCTGATTAAAATCCATAAAAAGAAAATTCTACAGCTGGACCATTCATGCGATGGCGATGCTGTTTTGGTTTCACTGGGTTGCACACATTCTCAAAAACAAAAAGATCGAGGACAGCTAAGCAGTTCTTATGGATTATGAATGTGAAAGCATGACTGTGTGGTGGAACACGAGACACCTTGCTTCCGCCTTGCTGCTTGAGGCACTGTGCTTTGCAATCTGCCTCAACGCTTTCAAATGTTTCATTCTGTTTCCTTCGCATCAAGTTACTGCTCATTCCTGCCACTGTATGATGGGAGAGTTGACAACAGTGGTGAATTTCGCTGCTTGCATGTTTGCTCGTTTGGTTGCCGTTTTTTTCCACACTCTTCCCCTGCGGTGTACGGGTGCGTGTGCCGCCAGCTCTTTAAGCCCATGCTACGGAATGCCTCCTATGAAACCTTCTTGCCGCAACCTTTCTGCCTATCACATTTTTTGCACATGGACATTTCCCGGCTCAGGTAGCAAGCCGAGAATGCATGCTACCAGGGAACGCATGCAGGGCATGCATACAGGGGCTACAAGTAAACAGCTTCACTGTTAAAAAAAACAAAAAAAAAAAAAAAAAAAACAGGTGAAACAGTGTTGACCAGCTTCCTGGAACAAGGGAATAAGGAACTATTATTCAGGGTGAGTGCCTGTGGCCAGAGACGTCTCCAGGGACGTCTCCAATGCGCTGTTATGCTATCCACAAGACGTGCAAGAACGAAGCACCTTGCAGCAGAAGTGACAGCCTTAAACAATGCACCGCTCTTACTGGAGAAACGCTTTCAGTACTAGCCTTGTGCTAGTACCGAAAGGGTTGTGCTAGTAGTCTCTCAGTGCTAAGAGACTTTTTCAAGGCACTGCAGATGCCTCATGCATTGCCCCGTGCCCACCTGTGAAAGCTTACTTCGTTTCTGTAAGCCTGTGGAGCCGCACTGTACTGTCTGTAATTAGATTTAGTGCTCATATGTCTCACTCTTTTTAGCTCATACCAGCACAGGCTACGATTGTAGAAATGTGGTGCGGCCTTTATTAGCTTTATAGCTTGTGAGCATAACTTTTCTCCCTCAGTTTACTATTCATGTCAGTTAGGTTTTCATGTGTTTTGGTTGGTTACTGCGTAGATTTCACCTGTTTTATTATGCAGCTCATCTTATGATGACTTGCAATGGGGTGGCTGGAGGAAGATGACCTCCCAACTTTTCTAGGTGCTGCCATGTAGAGCTACTACCACTACTTTTCCAAATAAACATTGGCTAGTAAAACAAAGCCCAGCTGCAAGCCCGTTTGTCCCACCTAGAAAAGTTCACCACACTAACATGCACTGAACTCGCACAACTCCAGCACCCCAGAAAGCAAGACCAGTTACTTCCAACACTCGGAGTAAACAACTCATTTTCATAATAGATCAACTAGCACAAAAGACAGGACACCAAGAAGAGACAGACCAACCACGAGACTAATTGCCTCAGTAAGCAATAAACTGACTTTTTGAGGCATACACTATATTTTTATAGTGATGCAACTATAGTGGGACATGGGCATGCATCTTATTCCGGACCGAAAAAAAAAAAAAAAAATGTGTGTTGTTTTTTTATCTCTCTCGTTTCACCAAAACAAATTGAGATATGCTTCAGAACATGTAATTTTGCACTAAAATTTTACTGTGAACATTTCAGTTTATGGCGTCTTGTCTTCCCCACTTAGTGTTCCAAGCAATGTACATTTCTGCAGTCGTTGAAGGGTAGCTGTAAGCCATGAAGTTGAATCGTCTCTCCTTAACACTGGCCTGTCTTTTGTTTTTTAATATCTGCGAACAAATCAGATGTTGTTCAACTCTTTGTTGCACAACAATTCATTTGTAAGCCCGCAGGCTCAAACAGTTTTGTTTTCCTATGACAATTTTTAGTGTCTGCTCATGCAGATAAAACCTGCCCTGCCACAGCCCACACCAAGCGAGAGGTTGCTTATTAACTATAGGTCAGCCCAGAAGCCACTGCTGCAATGCTAGCTCAAGCATTTTTTCCCCAGTTATGCTACTATAGCACAGCTCACAAAGCTGCAAGTGCAAGAATAATGCTCAATAGTGGTGCGCCTTCACAAAGAACTGCGACTCCAGGACTTAACTTATACTAATGCCCTTGGAGGTGCATTACAAAAACACGACACAAGAAATTAAGGCACAAGCACAGCCCAAAAAAAACATGACACAAGAAGAGAAGTCACAAACACGGTGCTGTAAGAGCACTGTATTTGTACCCTTTTCTTATCTTGTGTTGTGCTTTTTTGTGCTGTCATTAGGCACAGTGTACCAAATCGCCCAATCGTCTATTCTAGGTGTATTACCGCCCATGCTTGTGGCGAAGTGATGCGATTTCTGTCATGGCAACAAAAATTGGTAGAGACCAAACGACAAAAGTGATCACCAGGTGACGAAAGCGACAGAAGTCGAGCCGCTTCGTCGCAAGTGTGAACAGGCCTTTACACTTTGCAAGGCATTTGATGACCTATCTGCTATGAAAAAGCACATACCGTTCAGCACCAATGTAGTGGGACAGAGCCGCACCCCAATCCAAGTAAAAACAAGTGGCACGATAGTCTTTTGTTTGGGTGATTTGCAATTGACCCAGATGTCATGGACAGTTATTAAATGATCTGCTATACAAAGCTTCAAAGCAGCGAAATTCTTGAAACTAAGTAGCATTTTGCTTTTACAATTTTTCAATAAGGTCTACTACTTGCAGAAGATAACCGCTAATGACAGACGAACCGTCAGGACCGCACAGGAGTAGAGAACTTTGGCATGGCAGCTATTTGACACGTTGTTGGCGACTTGGCATTTGGACGCGCAGGTTGTGGCATTACCTAAGCGTTCAAATGACGCCCGCTTACCACACATTACTTCGTTTTTTACGCCCCCGAGTGACGGTAGTTCAAGCTGCGGCAGCCTTACCTCTGAGGTACTAAACAGATTAGAAAGTGCCTAGCTGGGAAAAACGTCCGACGCTGTGCTAAGCGCATTGTTAACGTATCTTTCAGATCAAACCGGCTGCACAAAACGCTACCAAAAAAGGCACACGAGCGGTTAGCGCCTGCATACGCAGCTACTTGGAGAAAGAAATTGTAAATCTGCGCGAGTTCCGGCTCCCAGTTATTTTTACCTCGACCGTACACATGCATCCACGCGCGGACGAATTCCCACACCTTCAAACTGTAACCACTTCGATGCACTTTGTTTTTAAACGGACGCATAAAGCGTTGCCTTTGTAGGGGGCAAGAAGCTCGACTACATGCGCTCAATTACGAGCAAACCGCGGCCGGAAGTTCGCGAACTTTTCTTCAGTTGTATTTCTCGCACGCGGAAGTAAACCGCGCACATCAAGCGAAGAGTGAGCAATGAATTTGTGCTGCATAAGGTAGGTAACCCTCTGCGGCGATCTGCTCCCAGAACATGTCAAAACCGCCAACTAGTTCAAGAACCGTTACGCACCAGATGACAGCGACCCATATTGCGATGCCCCGCTCCAGCGATGCGCT
The DNA here is from genome assembly GCA_013339765.2 of Haemaphysalis longicornis. Lineage (NCBI taxonomy): Eukaryota > Metazoa > Arthropoda > Arachnida > Ixodida > Ixodidae > Haemaphysalis > Haemaphysalis longicornis. The sequence goes on along the minus strand of JABSTR010001229.1, from coordinate 536,795 downwards.
TCGTCCAGTGCATCCAGTGGCGGGTCAGGGAAATCTACGATCATCGAAAGTTACCATAACCGGAGCTTTCAAATAATTCTGGGCTTCGCAAGGTCACGGTGTTTGGGTACAGCACAGCTGACAGTGAGAAAGAAAAAATAAAGGCATCCGTCGGAGACACTCGCTTTGGAGCGAAGACGGGCCGATCACTAGCAATCACCATTCGCTGGTACGTGCACAAGTTGTCGCCCGACTTTTCTTGTCACACAGCACACAATCGCCGGGCTCGACCGAACCGCAATAACAAAGCGAATGTCATTGCAGTTTCCTACAACACACGCGCAGCCACAGAGTACAAGTGAAGTAACAACATAACAAACACATAGCGAGCGGAACCAGCGGAACTGACACGGATGATAGCAGTGATAGGAAGTCTTGGTTATTGGCGCTGCTCCTTTAAAATTTTAGAATAAGATGTACCATAAATTATGAGCATTCAAGCCTTTAAGCTATTTTTTTTCTGTAATTATGCTATAAGAAATAGTAGTATTTTCATGCAGCAACTGTTTCGCAAAAAGTGAGCAAACAGCCAGTCAATAGCCAACATGGCCAACAGCTGCCGAAATCAGTCGCAGCCACAACACAACGCTGTCTGCGCTGTCTGAAAAAAATGGCTCTGGTCTACGTGTTACCTCAGCTCTTGTTAGCACCGCTAATTGTAAGTATCTAACGTTTGTAGATCTCCTAGACAAAGACTGGTTAATGTATACTTAACTTTCACGTCCGAGGAATGGTATATAAATTTTTTGCGGGCTTTAACCGTTCGTAAACGGCCCGTCGACGGTAAACTTATTGAGGATTACAACAGCTGATTTTGCGCCATAACGCCGGTCAAGCGTCAGCAAGTTGTCTTGATTAACGGTTTAGTTGCCAGCTTTTGCCCGCTTCGTAGTGCGTTTTTTTTTTTTTTTTTTTGCAACACACCGTCGAGAACTCCTACCAGCCTTAGTCATTTTGTCGCCTCTTTTCAGGCATCAGCGTTGGACTTAACCGGCGGCCTTTCAGCGGAGGACTGCCTCGCGCGCGGATTCAGGAAGCCCGACCTGATATGCTCCTCCTGTAGAAGTTTGTCGAACTTCGACCTTGACTTCTTAAAAGAGGACTGCAGCAAATGCTGCGTCCAAACCGAGGAGCGGGGCACCGCAAAGGTAAAACACCTGCGCTGCGCCGTTATCAGCGTGCAGTGTATAACCGTCGTTGCAAGTTTTTAACGGTGCTTGTTCTCTCTTGTTTTACTTTTTCAACACAACCAGGCGTTTGAAAGAAAGGTAGGCATATGCAGTCTCGATGTTTGCATTTCTGAGTGTGTATCTGCTGCCGTTTCTGCCTTGTGTCGTTGGCAGGAGGCGTAAAGGAGGCTCGCTTCAGTAAAATGTAGACATTTGGCACAGAACACCTGGCTAATGGCCACTATTAGCGCTGTTATAAACGAAGCTTGTTTGAACGGAGATATTTTGTGGTAACAGCAAAACTCCAGCCGCCGGTGAAGTTAAGGAAGGCATGATCATACAAGTGGTTTAAATTTCAGGCTTTACAAAATCTGAAGGCTGTTTTAAACAAGTTCATAAATAGCGTAAATAGAATTATCAAGCGTTGTCCTCTAGCCCTTGCATGCTGTGCGGCCTGTTCTGACCACTTTGACATCAATCGTCTTGTATCCAAGTCTAGAATACTAGAGTTCTTATTAACTGGAAGTACAGTCATGGACAATTCAAATGCGAACCGCGGAGCGCATGGCCGAAGATATCGGTGCCGTCACCTGGCAGCGGCCGTAGAAAACACACGGACGTGCGCAGTTGAGATGTCGGGTGCGAGGCTGCGTGTCCCACTGCGATATGTCGCCCTCTCCTCGCTCTCATGCTTGCCTTGTCGCCATGCCGCAAGGGCGCTGCAAGCACTGAAAGTGCCAGCGCTGCTGCAGCTGAAGGTGTTGGTCGCGTTGAGAGCAATGCGGCTCGTATTCGCTTGCAGCTGCGGAAACGCGTGCACGCTCCCGTAAGTCATGCTGTTGCTCACCATTCTTTCTTGAAGAAAACAATCGCACAGATATGGAGCCAAAATAAATGCATGCCGCCTAGCTTCTGATGGCGCTGCATTGTTTTGCGTTCGTGGTGTAGTGGCTCGGGAATCCAACAATGAACTGGTCGCTAAGAATGCACCTTTATTTTACGGAGTCGTGGCTTTCGCGAAGTTGGTGCTAGTAGCAAACAATAGATATACCACCAGAATTCATCTCCAATGATATAAATTAACTGTAAGCATTGTGTGGTCTGGGAAAATTACTGGCAGAATTCTATTATTAACAAAAATTAGTAAGGTAGGCAGGTCCAACCATTCTATAGGCAAGTTGCCCTTCCGCAACAATTTTGGCGGCCTGCTTTTCTCGTTTTTTTTTTTTTAGGCAGCCCCCCAGTGCTTGTATAAATCTGCGGAGCGGGCAGCACTGAGCTTGTTTTTGGAGTGACGCAGGTGTCCGTCGTTATTTGCTCAAGTTCCTGAACCCTGCATGCAAGGCTATGTCGGCAATTTGACGCCGGCACACACGGCGAGCAGCGCTCGTGTGAGCCGAGCCCAGAGTGGCCGCAGATGATATCTCGCGCCGCGTCGCTAATAATTGTTTTCAGCTCTATTGCGGCATGGCGAGAAGGCAAGGATGCGAGCGAGCAGAGGGCAACACATTGCAGTGGGACACGCAGCCTCACTCCCGACCATAGGTCGGCAAAACAGAAAGAACTCACTCAAACTCAATCACAATTTTTTTCACTCACGCTGTACTCAATCAAACTCAGACTCAAAAAGTTTGTCTGTTCACAAAATCACTCGTACTCACTCATCAAATACTCATTTGTAATTGTACTCACTTGTACTCAACCTCATTTGTCCTCACGAGTATTCGTACTCAATCTGTACTCATGAGTACTGAATCTGTACTCATGAGTACTCACCCTGTACTCATGAGTACTCAATCTGTACTCATGAGTACTACTCATTCTGCACTCATGAGTACTACTCATTCTGCACTCATGAGTACTCAATCTGTACTCATGAGTACTCAATTTGTATTACTCACGGATAATCAACTTATCTGCACTGTTAGCTAGGTCGTAGCTCGAATAAAAAAACTAAGTAGAAAAAATAAACTGTTTAATTGATTAGAAAAACACAGCTCACATATAAATCAGGACAGAGGAAGAAAACGTCTGACGCGGTGCACTGTCGTTGGGCGACTTACTGCGCGAAGGCAAGTGCATGTGAGAAAGCGAAACGGAACGTAAGCACTCCCGTTGCGTCTGGCGTCTCATCTTGTTCTCAGGCCGGGTCGGGCTCATGGGAGCTCGGGGCTTAACGGTGCAGCCGTGGCCGTAAACTGCGTTTTTCTGCTTGTCTTCGGGTGGCAGCTTTTGTTGTCCGTTTTCTTGTTTGCACGACTGTTTGCACTACTGTGTTCAGGAGTCCAGATACTCAAGAGTGCAAGCACTCGCAAAAACAGTATTCATGAGTATTGTACTCATGAGTGCTGTGTACTCATGAGTACTCATACTCATGAGTACTCAAACTCATGAGTACTCAAACTCATGAGTACTCATACTCATGAACAGTGTACTCATGAGTACTGTACTCACGAGTAGTGAACTTACCCCTGTACTCGTCATCGTACTCACTGTTTTTTTTTCTGGGTGTGTGATCACTCATCATCGTACTCACTCGTGAGTTTGAGTACAAATGAGTACAAATGATTGTACTCACGAGTGAGTACGCCGACCTATGCTCCCGACATCTCAACTGCGCATGTCCGTGCGTTTCTCACGGCCGCTGCCAGGTGATGGCACCGGTATATTCGGCCATGCGCTCCGCAGTTCGTATTTGAATTGTCCATGACTGTACATAGCTGTAACCAGAAATGCCGCTAACAGGAGTGGCTGGCAGCAGCATTGGACCCTTGTTGCAGTGCTTACTGCTTACCAGTGCACAGTGCGGTCCACTTTTAAAGGGAACCGGCGAGGGCGTAGCCGCAGTGCTCCGCGCACGCACCGGTCGGAAGCAGCCTGCACAAGCGCACTGACCGCACGAGGCGGGAGCAGCTGCGCGTCGCTTGCTACAGCGCGCCGCTGGACTGCTCAGCTCCCAAAAGCTGGGTCACCCCCTACTCGCAGAATGGGATCAAAAGAAAAAAAAAACGGAATACATTTTTTGTTCTCGCAGTAAAAATAAATAACCGTACTCTCCTGCAGCCTGCGTTTTTTTTTAACGTATTATACTTAAAAGTTCCTCCTTTTCCTCCACCCCTTGGCCAGCATCGTATTTTATGCATTGCCCCCTTTGTCAGGTTAGCCTGAGCTCAGCCATGGTGTGGGAAGCAGCTTGAAATTGTTGTGGAACATAACGTTAAGGTACCTCGACGAGGCATTTTTAACAGCGGAGCTGTTCTAGACCTGGCTTTGGCATCCGTATCTGTTGGTATTGTGTCACGCTCCCTCCGGAGCAGGTTTGTCTGCCCCGAAAAAAAAAAAGGTTCCCAGTATAGAAAAACATAAAAAAAGTCAAGGTCCTAGGGTCTTCATATTTTGATAGAAGACGACTTGCATCGCCCCCTGAAAAATGTCTTCCCAGCAATTTGTGTTTATAGGGGAAGCCGAATATAAAAAAAAGAAACCAATGTAAGTTGCGTTTTGCAAGCTGGCTTTCCCACATTGCCTGTTGAGCAGGGAAGCATGGCCATCTGCGGAAGGAGTATGATTACAGAAAATGGCTGTAAACCCGCCGCAGTGGCTCAGTGGCTAAGGCGTTGCGCTGCTGAGCACGAGGTCGCGGGTTCGATTCCCGGCTGCGGCGGCCGCTTTTCTGATGGAGGCGAAAAGCAAAAACGCCCGTGTGTACGAGATTTCGGCGCACGATAAAGATCCCCAGGTGGTCAAAATTAATCCGGAGCCCTCCACTACGGCGCGCCTCATCGCCTGCGTTGCGTCGGCGCGTTAAACCCCACAATCAATCAATCGAAAACGGCTGTAACTCTTGTGTTATCAAAAGTATGTTGAAACAAATTATATGACAATCAGCCACTAATACGACTCTGCCATTGCACCAGGTTTCATTTATCGAAAACGGCTGTAACTCTTGTGTTATCAAAAGTATGTTGAAACAAATTATATGACAATCAGCCACTAATACGACTCTGCCATTGCACCAGGTTTCATTTACTTAGTTCACAGTGTAGTAAAACGTTACAGAAATACTGTCTGCTGGCAATATATGGCCATCTATGGAGGGAGTACAGTTACAGAAACGGCTGTAGCAGGTGACACGTTGCTGCTCCCGCCTCGTGTGGTCAGTGCGCTTGTGCAGGCTGTCTCCGATTCTCACCACTTCTCGGCGTCAGCGCTTCGCGGAGTGCTGCGGCCACGCGCTCGCCGGTTCTCTTTAACAGTGGACCGCACTGTACACTACTCTGTGCATACTCAGTATGTATAAAAAAATGGAGTAAAAATACACTGTCCTACTAAAAAAACTGATTGGCTTTAGACCAAGTTTGCATACAATACAAAGTGCAAAAGATACTAGGTGCACTTTCTGCGCTGTGAGGGCTTTTTTCCACTTGGAAATTGTCGCATTAGAAATGTTTGGATTGGAGTAATCCGTCTTTCATTATGGATGTTTGCATCTGCGTGAATTAATGAGGCTGGCTTTGTGCGCGTGAAACTGCGAATGGGCGTGATGATGGAGGTGTGAAAGGTTTGGTCATCAGCTGAGATGCAGAAATGTCCCTGATGGGTGACTTGCCTCCCCTCCACGTGACCTTTGTGCTCATTGCTACCTTGCGCCTGCATTCTTGAATTGCAGAGGTATGCCCGTGCAGTGCTGGAAGTGTGTGCTTGCAAGTTCGGCCACATGCCTCAAATTGAAGGTAAGAGAAGCCATACGCTGTCGTACCACCATCGTGAACCTTCCTCTGCACACGAGCTCATGTTCGCATAATAAGTCTGCCTGTAATTCTTCGCAATGCACCCTGCAAAGCTTCTCACGTAATTGCGTGCATGATCATGCAAGTTGTGTTCTACATATTTGGTGTTAAAGAGCACTGCAGGGTCCCTGTGCACTTTTTAAGAATGTGAAAAGACATGGATACCCTGAGAACAGGAAACGTGAAGGGGATGATGTAGCATTTAGAATGCTGCAGAAGTTGGGGAGTAGGATTTCAGAGCTATGTGAGTGACCAATGTTTTTAAGATGAGTGTCGTTTATGGACAACTTTCCCGAGTCAATATGCCATTCTTTTCACTATTGGCATTCGGGTGTGGGAAAGCGCATAGGCTGCAGAGGATGTTTCTGTTTTTATTCTGAATAGAGTGATGTCCAAGTAACTGTGAGAGCAACTGGATGGCCATTTTTTGCAGACGAGTTTATGCGGCCAGGCTGACATGTCCTGCACACTGTGTAAAATCAGTATTTGCCACATGGCAAACTGCAGAAACTTTATCTTCTCAGGGACACATGTTTATGGTGAAAAGTTGAAGGCAGACAGTTGCTAAGCTGGAACAAAAGACAAAGTTCTTGTAGGTACCCATGACCCGTCCCTCGCGTCCTGCACCTGGTGACCAGCTGCGTAGAACAACCAATGTTTCGGATATCTCAATGCGGCAACACTTACCTCGAGCGACTAGATGAATTGAAGATTTTTATACACTGGTCTAGCTCTAAATATTAGCTGTATTTAATTTTCCAGCATAACAATATGTCCCTGAACCAATGATTAGGAACCTTTACTATTTTAGTTATCGTGGAATGCATGTTTGGTTTGACACACAGATTGTACAAAGGTACAGTCTTGGTCAAAATGTTCTAGGCCATGTCAGGTGTTGCTTGGCTACAAAGAATCAAATCGGAAGCCTAACATTCAAGTGTGACCAAATAATATTATGACAGTAAAAAGGAAAGATGCTTTTTCCAGTTTTCTGGCATAAAACATTTCATTTGCACTCGAGAAGTAAGCTTATATTTTGAAGTCTTTCTGGCCTAATAACTTTTGGCATGTAGGAAGTTTTGACAAAAGGCTCCGCCATAATTGTATTCTGTTTGATATACTTGCGACAAAGCTAAGGTCAAGGAGCTTTGAAGATTGTTTAAGAGTCTGCTGGTGCTAAGGCTTTTTTTTTATGTCTCAGTTCTTCTGCCTGTATATATGTTGCCTAGAAGGAAGGTTTTTATTGCCAAATAACGTGATGTATGCCCGCTTCAGGTGAAAATTTGTCCATATAAGTACTTGCATCGTACAGTTTCTTTCCCACAATTTCATCCTGGTCAGTATACCCTCTAAGTAAGGTAGAAGAGTTTGGTGCTGGGCCTGTTGGTAAATGCTTGTGAAAAACGACGAAACACAGTGTTTGAAGATGCGCTGGGAATACACTGGCAGCATAACTAAGATTCATAAAAAAAGAAACGCCTGCAGAAGCAAACTACAACAATCTTCAATGCTCTTTGACCTTAGCGTGTGTCATGCGCAGCTCTCTCCATTGTGTACATGTTTTTGAAGGTTAATTTGGTTGTTTTTCCCAAAGTAGAAGCAGCAGCCAAGATGAAACATTGAAGGCAGTACAACAAGTGTTGTCACATCCATAGACTGACAGCTCATGTTCTTTCATAAGAGCCAAAACACTTCCAGCTATAAAACAATGTGCATTCAGACTTTTTGTTAGCCTGGTTGGACAGCCCACCTGGAAAAACCACATTTGTATTTTACATCATTCAAAATTCCTCAGTGCAGAAAACACTCACAAGAAAAAACACCCTGACATGTCTATATATCCGGGCCACGGAGCAAGATAAACAGGAGCAGCCGACTTCGCTCTCTCTGGCGGGACCTTGGTGTCCATAACTCGCGGAGCACAATGTAGATGGCGCAGCCAATGGGCAGCCGGCTAAGCGGCCGGGGTTCCCCGTGCTGCCGGCGGGCGCGTTGGCGGAACGCATTCCGTCGGCTCTGTCGTCTGCTGCGGCGACGGTAGTTTTGGGCACGGACTGCTTTGGGCCTGCTTTGGCGCCGCTTCGCGTTCATTGCGCGCCTCCTTCGCACAGTTGATTAACTTGTTCGACTGCACCTTCTGGGTAACCCGGACCCGAAAGAATTGAGTGGCCGTACGGCAAAGATACGTTAAGGATTGGTTTGCATGGTGGGAAAACAAAACGTAGAGACCACATACAAACATATGGCTGCTATACAAACACTACCTTTTGCGCAGTGCTTGCCGAAAATGTGGCTCGGTTTTGTAAATTTGTGAACACCAATTCGGCTGTGTTTTAACAGGTTTTACAAAAGGCGAAAGGAGCAACTGGTTCTGATCACTAGTGATCATAAAAGTTCCCTCAGCTTTCTCGCAGTTCTCCAACTTACGTCGAAAACAGAGTGTGCCTAGAACACGGGCCGGCACTTACACGCTCATCAGAAAAGAGCAGAAATGTGATAACATCACCCGCGACGTAGCAATCTGCTCAAGATCAAGTCCCTGACAGTGCGGTCTTTTCACAAGCCTTCATTTCGCAATATTTGAATTCGTCCGGACCCTATATCTCTGTAGTGGTGACTCGCCGAAAGAAAAGGTTTAACGAGCCGGTTGTTGTACTGGTCAGCTGCTTAAAGAAAAAAAAAACTCTGGGAACCCTGGTAGGCCAAAAAATTGCAGCCATACAAATCGCAGCACTTTATTTGGAGTCCGCGGTGTTATCGACGAGATAACACGACCGTAGAGCGAAAGTGAACATCGGGCGGTAAGTTGCGGTATGAGTTACAATGAAGATTGCGTTTGATATTTTTGGGTTCCTTATCAAGCTGACAGTGTTTTTGTATATTTGATACAACAGGGCAGCCGTCCAATTCAGTCATTGGCACAGAAATGTGCATCATTGCCGTTTGACGATGGAGACCCCAGGCGACCCTTTTAAGTGTTGTTCGTGCGCAGAAGCAGCATAAATAATTAAGCACACGGGAGGAGAACGGGCTAACAACAGAGGGTAATCTTTGCGCTGCATCGATTCGTCGTAAGCAGAATCACGCTAGACTGTATGTTGTGGCGTTTCATATTACTCTTGCTCATTCTTTGGTGCTTCTGAAATTGTCGTCGTTCAGTTGCGTCTTACATCTGCTGGATTAGTACAATATTTTTAGTGGGTCTTCATAATGTCAGAATAAACGTTCCCTGATAGGAAATAAGCGATCGCCACCATGTATGCGGCGGCGTGGGATTGTCTGCGCCGTCTATTGCGGCCGCGCACGGGTGTTTGAATTCCACGCGTGCACGCATGCCTCCTGCATAGTAGGACAGGCATAAGACAGACGTCGCTGTGAAAGAAAAGATGCCTCTGGGGAGAGCGAAGAAGGGAAGAGCCATGTATAGAGGCACAGCGACGAGAGGGTGAACGAAGGAGGAAGAGAGCAAAGGGAAAGCTGGGCGGACAGCGGCACATGGACATTATCGGCCCGAGCAAAAGATTTTTTCTGGGCCACAGTCGGCGCTCCTCTTTATATCTTGCTCCGTGATCCGGGCTATGCTTGCAGACTTACCCTGGCTGGCTAACTGTGCATTCCTTTTATTTTTAAAGTTGTTCAAAAGTATTCTGCCTTACATTTTGAAAGGCATCTATTTGAATGTCTCTCCCCAGATGTGGGCAGTACAGTTCACCCATTTTCCTTGAATAATCCTTGTGGGAGAACCTTTTTTTTACTGGTTGCCAGATTGACTCGTGTGAAAGACACTAGGGAGATTTTTTTATTTGTGTCAAAGACACTAGGGATATTTTAGCACTCCAGTTACAGAGCACGTTGCTTAAGCACTGCCTTTTTTTATCTTTGCAGCGTTTTGCCGGGGACCCAAGCCGAAGCAGTTCCCCAACCTGACAATCAAGTACCTTAGAGGCGCAGACCCCATAATTAAACTCTACGACGAGGAAGGAGAAGTGCAGGAGGAGCTGAGCATCAAAAAGTGGGACACGGACACCATCGAAGAGTTCCTCTTTGAGCACCTGGCTCCGTGACAGCGCACTCTGTTTACTCTGAATGGGCAGAAGGGGGCGGGGTCAAAATTTGGGCAAAGGGCCTTGAGTCACCCAAAAAGGCTCGGCAAGTGTTTATGCAGATGACCTTTTTTAGCCTGCTATTGCAGTAAGTGTTGAAATCTCTTTAAGCTGCAAGTCGCCCCGTAATGTTGGGAGATTTTTATACAAGTGCTCGTATCCCTTGCGTAGCTTTTGGTGTTGACACCTGAGCTTCAGAGAATTTTAGCTGCGCGATTATGCAACTTTACCAAGTTCTCGGCATACTTTAGCAGAATTTGAGTAACAGATGTCTTATTTACACATAGTTTTATCTAACTTTTACTTTGTCGGCTAATGCAAGTTTTGAAATCAATGTTGGCAACACGAAGCACTTTTTTTTTTTTTTGCTTCGGAACTTGTTTTTATGTTCGAGGTATAACATGTCAGTTTCTTTTAACAAAAAATTTTTGATATCTAACTTAATTTGTTGGCTAATGCAAGTTTGGAAATCAATGTTGGCAACACGAAGCACTTATGTTTTTGCTTTGGAACTGTTTTTTACGCTCGAGGTGTAACATGTCTAAGTTTTTTTTAACAAAAAATGTTTGATACTTACCTTATTTAAGTATCTGAGAGTAAGCCTTGTACACTAGTGTGTTTTTTGTCTACCAATGCTTTATTTTCGGATACTTTTTGTTGTTTCTTGTTAATTGAATAAATTGTTATACACTGCAGCATAAATGTGGGTCTGAGCATAATAAAAACTTTCGAGTGTTTGATGATTGTCCCTGTTATTGTTTGCATATGTGTGTCTTGGATTGATGCAACTATATTGATCAGCGATGCAAGCTCCAGAAGCAATCGTCACGAAGTAAAAGCTAAAACTGTGCAGGAAGCGTAGTGCATGAATGCTGCACAAAATCGAGTCTTCGGCTGATGCCTGTCAAGTTGGTAAAGAACAAAGACAATCACTACAAAGGCTACAAAGGAAAAACAATATAATGGCAATCTGAACAAGGCTCCTGTTTGGGGGGCTGAAATATCGTATTTTTCTTTTGTGGTTCGCATCTTCGTTCGTTCAACAAATGCTGCATACATATTAGAAGAGCAAACGTGAACTGCATGGCTTATCAACACTAGGCAAAACCTCAAAAACATATGAAGGAGCCAGATGTTGCTTTTGCAATGTCCTTTGAGATGTTGGGTTATGGTAGCCATAGATATTTAAAAAAACAGCACAATGAATGATGATTCAATGATTTGGAATTTTTGCCATTTTGTATCCTCTGTCGGGGTGAGAAACGAAAGCTACAGTCAGGGGTGAGACAGCTGCGCATATTGCGCAGATTTGATACAAATTTGTTTTCCTGCGCCAGGCTGCTCCAAAAGCTTAAAAATTGCGCCAAACTGCTACAAAACAGCCTGAGAGCCAACGATTTTAACGCTCCCGTCAGTTTCAGTGGGGGAAAATGCTTACTTGCGGCATTATTTTCCAGCACCCCCAAGTGTTTGTAAAGGTTCAATTGATTGATCATTCAATTAAAACCGGCATAAAATTGTCCCCGAGATAGTTTTTTCGAAAGTCACAATGTCGGGTTGCACATGTTATATTCTGTGCGTTTTTACAGTTTTCCCATCGAAAACCATTGCAAAGTCCTGTAGAAAAAATACTTATGTGTACTGAGGCGTGAAACCAGTTGTGCAAGTTGATGAAAAAACGGCAATTTTTTGAAGTGCCGTATCTCTGGAACGACATTACTGGGCGCCGCCATCTTGGCGTGGTGAAGATGTGAAAACGTGGCCGCCGGGCGAAGCAGTTGCCTGTGGTTCAGGCAGAGTGCTCTTCGCCTATGTCTACCTTGGTTTTAGTTATGGGGGTAGCTGGGTTTATATTTAGTCGTTTGATCTGTTGCGGGACTGGAAAGACGGGAGTTCATCAAAAACAATATGGCACCCACGAATTCGCCGTGTTTCCGCTTTTAGTGTGAGGCCAGCGCGTGCTTGAAGTGAAATTTCGGACTCATTGCGCTGTTATAAAACGCTCAGTTATTGCTGCCTCTGACAGCGAGCTTGCGAGTGTCGGGAATGGGACGATCGACGCTGCAGAAGCAGCGGTGCAGGCTACATCGCCGCAAAATGTTGAAGCAGTGTCCGATAGCGGGACGGGCTATTATTTCACGCTAGTAATAATGGTTCATTTACCTGAAGTGAAATTTATGCCAAAAGGGAGGCGGCTAAACATACCAGCGTTACTAAATTATGATCGTAGTGAACGTGCACCTTGGGGATTGAAATGGGAGGGCTGGTGGGGTGCGACGACTATCACCTCGCTTTGCGCAGCTTTTGCCGTGGCTCTACACTTGTGCGTAAAGCCGAGTCTGGGATTACAAAAATAACAATTTCGGGATTCACATGATAATAAAAATGCCTTACGATTGCTTAGTTTTTCAATTCGATATTTTCAACGGCAGTCCACTATCTGTGCATAGAACCTAAGAATTTAAAAATGTTGCAGTTCGTACCTTGTGATACTCTGGTAGAAAAAAACTTTATTGAGAGGCTGTTTCAGTGTTATGTACATTCAAAACCGATTAAAAATTGCACTTTTCCCCCGTGAGTTGCCGAAATTTGATTTTTTAGGCTCCTAAGGTGACATGATAAATGTTCTTCTGCTCCAAAATCAAGATTTCGCTGCTCCAAAAACTGCTCCCAAATATGATTCAGCTGTCTCATCCCTGTAACAGTGGAACCCCGCTGATACGCCCACCTGTCTTACGACGGAACGCCGCGGTCACGGCAAACTCCCCATAGAAACAATGCATTAAAAACCCCGAAAATACGACGCTCGGGTGCACGTGGTCCGCTTCATACGACGAATCCTGGCGGGGGTAAACTGGCTTTTTTCTCAGCTTCTACACCGCTTCGCCGCCTCGTCCCGGTCTTTATTCTTAACCTTCGTTTGACGCTGCCTGGTGTGCGAAGGCCCTCAGGCAAGCAGACGCAAGCAAGCAGGCGGGTACTGGTCCGCGGGAGTCAACCAACGCGCCAACCGCGAGAAGTCAAAGTCCAGACAAGTGACCCGGAGGACCGCCAGTTTGAAGCTTGAAAAACACATACGACGCAACCCAACACCCGCTTTCTTCGCCTGGTCGATTCAAGTTACTCTCTTTCGCGACGCGCTCTTGCCCCCTCTCTCTGCTCCGCTTATCAGTCTCTTTCAAAGCCACGTTGTCGCTCCGCTCCTGTCTCGTATTCCGCCGTCTCGTACTATTGTTCGTTTCGCTTGGTCTTGGCAGTTCCAACTCTCGCCTTTTCCCCTCTCAATTTGCTCTACCACGTTGGCCTTATCTCGCGCGCGCGAGACGCGGGGCTGGCGGGCTATAAATAGCGTCGGACGGCACGGGGGTCGCGTAGCGCGCGGTGCATGGCTGGCGGGCTAGCGTAGACGCCGTGGAGGGGAAAAGGGGGCACCAAATAGGCGTTTTCTTTTTAGAAACTTTAGATTTCAGTTAGGGGCTCGCAAATTACGCGAGAATGCGCTAAATATAGTACTTTAAATAAGTTCTTAGCCCGCCTGTCACGTGAGGCCGTCTATTAGGGCGACATTTACCCGTTCCCCGATAGTACGACCCCGCATCTATCGGCGCCCTGGGCATCCTTCCTGTCCCACCTGTTCTTCCTATCCATCCATCCCTCATTTTTATTGGGACTGCACCCCGCCATCTCTTGCCCCATCCCTCGCCTCCATCACCTCCTGGGAGCTCTGGCTGTCTCCCCCGCCGACAGTAAACATCCAGGCTGCCCAGGAAGCTCTGTACAATCACGTGCCACCGGATCCGCACGGACATTCTGGAGTACCACGTGGATCCGGTGAATTGAACTTTCAAATTAGGACCTGGACTTCGGTCCTGCGGAAAATAAAGTTTGTTCTCTCTCTCTCTGTGTGTTCATACGACGCTTCTCGATCTGCGCGGTCCCTTGAAAGTCGCATTTCGGGGTTCCATTGTATTTTGAAATCAAGTATAAAATTGGCGGTCACATTTCAAACAAAGCTTTTACAATTGCACATGACCACATTGAATTGCGAGACTGTGTGAAAAAAAATTGGCCGTGTATCTTCTCCTTTCGTTGCGAATCTCGCCTAAAGACGATAGCCTTTGTAGACAGTTGCCAAGGAAATGCCCCCCCTTTGCATTCCCGCTCACCTCTCATGCTGTTCCTGTACCGTCGCGCTCATTCCAAGGTAAACACACTAATGGTTTGCGCAAGGCGATTTGAATTTACCGCGTTCCACTGCTACAGGCTGGGTTCTTAGATGCCAGCGCTGCAGTACGGCGGAGACGCGCGTGAATGGAGGCGGCCGACTAGAAGGTTTATAGAGCCGCGTGGTCATGCTTCACGTGCTTTCCAAGCAGAACGTGGAACCTAGCTAGTGCAACCTTTCGTTGCTGTTGCCGCGTGATTTTTCATATGCCGCCAGGAGGCGGCGGCTTTCTGCAGTAGATGTAGAATATCATTTGCTGTCTAAAAACCAAGCATCCAGGAATTTTTTAATAAAGGAACACTGTAAATATCCCTTGTGTACTAATTTCCTGTCTTATATTTGCGTAATGTCTTGTTCTTGTTCAACAAAGTTGACAAGTATGAACATATAAACCGGGCTCACACGTTTACATGTGGCTGTGAGTATATAAGACTATTGCGCAATATCAATTTTACTTTGGCCGGGTGGCTGACTCGAGTCACAGACAGACAGACAGACATACAGACAGTCCAAAATTTCTGGGTTTCAGTAGCCCAAGAAAGACTACCGTCTTTAATAATTTCACCTTGAACAACTCTTATACGGAGAGGTGGAGGTGTTGGCTATAAACATTTTGGATTCTGCGTATGCATCCTCTTAGCCATTTTCTTTATGAGTGCTTCACATCGAAGCTTATGCCTTCCATCGTTCTCACTATTTTTAATGCCAAAGGACGGTGAACTTGTTCTACATAACAAGCATACAACGGCTGTATGGTGCATCTTGTCAATGCATTCAGTCGCACTCACATCTTGTACCTCTCGCTACGCGTTCCTTCTGACACACTATGCTTAATACGCCGGCACGGCGTATGGGCCTGAAAGAGTGCATGTACAGCCATTCTGTTGTGTGTGAGTTTGGAACAATCAAACCACTGGATCGAGTGGCAGGCACTCAAGCATGGTGTAAAGAAGGTTCTTCGTGCGGGTGCTAAAATCCGGCGAGAAAGCGGCTTCGACGGCTCATGTGTAGAAGACAAATAGGAGAAGCTTCATCCCGCCCCCCCCCCCTACTTTTTTTACCCCCTTTTCGATTGCGAGTGACCGGCTCTACCACCTCCCGTGTTGCTGAAAACAAACGTTCATTCCTACTGTCGGTTGCCCTGTAAAGGGTGCTCCGTCACACACAGAGTAATGCTGTGGCGAAGCTATGGCGAGGAACGTCAGGGTGTCCACCCACCGGGAACTTCCAGGAAGTTGTAAAAGCCTGGAAAACTCGCGGAGTATGTGCTTCTGTCAGGGAAAATTAGTTACAGTTTTATTAAATAAAATTGGCGTAGCTTGCACTAGTCGTGCAAGGCGGGAGAAAGCAGAGCTGGCGGCCCCTTTCCCTTCGTCGGAGACCCGGCTGTTGCACCTCACATGAATTCCAAACTTGCCGCTGAAAGGTCTCCGTTGACTTGCAGGCCCGGATCGTTTTGTCCGCAGACTTTCACATCTCTCCCAAAGTGGACCGCGTTAGCACGCTCTAGAACCCGAGGCAACCAGCTTCGCCAACGCGGCGTTGTAGCGCCAGCTGTCCTGTGCTCCCCATTTGAGGCACCGGTGCACGTGCACTATTTGTGTGTGTGTGTGTGTGTGTGTGTGTGTGTGTGTGTGTGTGTGTGTGTGTGTGTGTGTGTGTGTGTGTGTGTGTGTGTGTGTGTGTGTGTGTGTGTGTGTGTGTGTGTGTGCGAACGAACTAACACACGTGCCCAAGGCCAACGCTACGAATAACCCAACGGTAATAATGCTGTGCGCCCAGAGTGCGACGATAGCTCAATGTTACAAAAAAATGCGATGATAGCTCAATCGTATAGGCCATTGGTTCTCAAATGGGGGTCCGCGGACCCCAGGGAGTCCGCGAGGGCATTTCAGGGGTCCGCGAAGCCCTACCCGAATTTCTTACACCCCTCATTCGTTTCTTTCTTGCTAGACCTTGCTGGAAATACAAAAAAAAAACTGTGGTTGATTCCTCCGCCATAGGAATAAGTAAAACACGAAAGTGAAATGTGCAGCGAAATCTGCAGCTGAGCGTGATTTGCGGGTTGGCGGCTGTCTTGTGGGTGGGCTTGGCGAGCGACATCATGCTGGGGCGTGACTTCGGCAAAGGTGTACTGGCGTCATTTCCGTGACGGATATGACGCCAGTGAAATCTTGGGGTATCGCGGCATAAAACACTTTCGTGTTAAAATATAAAAATCGGAAAACGAACAACCCCAAGTATAACGTACTGATGATGATGATGATTGCTATTGGTTTCCCCTTCGTAGCGGGGTTATGACATGTCATCTTACCAAAAAGGACTAATATACCCATGTTTTACACTCTTGGTTTAATACTAGCGCTGCTTAGGGCTGGCACAAAAAGCTTATTAGGCACAAAATACTTTTTTTTCCTGTTACAGGTTGGAACTGTCCTAGGCAATATTCCCCTCTCTGCTTTTCGTCGACCAGCATTCTAATCTTCTTTTCGTCCCCTCGACAGCCTTGAAATTAACTTCCTCTGTGATACCCTTAAATCCTAAGGGTTCTGGAAGCCGAATATTCCCTTCATGGAGATTTGGACGCATATCCTCACATTATAACACTATGTGCCGCATAGTTTCTGTTTCTTTTCCGCAGACCACGCATAACCCATCATTTTGTGAACACTTCCTCTAAAAACTCTTAGTTCGCAGGCAACCTGCTCTAGCCTCAAAAAGCAAAGTACTGCCCTGGCAATTATCGTAGAAATTTTCCTTTCTGATGTTCAATTTCTCAGCCCTGTACATCTCTAACGACGTTTTAGCTTCCATTTTTCCCTCCATTTATTCGTTTCAATCTGTCTTGCCTCTTTTTGGTTACCTTGGCTGTTTTGGATTATCCACTGTTCTTTGGTACTCTTTGGTACTCTTTGGTACTAAATGTTGCTTCCCCGCAAGAAGGCCCTGTGTGCAGGGGTGCACCCTTTACAGGCCACTTGCCTCGTTGTACAGGCGTCACTTCCGTGACGGATATGACGTCAGCGAAATCTTCGTGTAGCCGGGAATAAAACAGTGTTAAAAAGGTGGTTTCGCTACATGACTTGTACGTTTTTCTCCGCGTAGCACATGTACTAACGTTGGCTTTTTGCACGACACGCCAGCTATGCGGCAAAGCCAGACACACAAGATGATGGGTGATTTGGCTGCAAAAGCAAATTGTTGGAAATTTGACATGCATAAGCGTAATAGTCAGAAATAAAATGCGGACATCCAATAAGTATGTTGGCGGCACTAGCTGCAATTGGAAAATATTTGGCATTATGACACAATCAACATAGTTCATCGTGGGGTGCCCCATTGCTCTTGCAAGCCCGCAAGGGGTCCCCGGTACACTCATTGTTGAGAACCACTGGTATAGGCGCCGATTTCTGAACGCGAGGAATCCAGAGTCTATTCCCACCAGGGAACGTGTTTTTTTTTTTCCATTTAGAGGTTTTCTGTTCGCGTTGGGCAACTTGTAGACGGGTTAAACAGCTCCGCTGCTATAACTGGGTTAGGGAAAAGGCTGTATCCAGGGGCTAACTCCACCGACGAGACCATGCAAGGCACGATCGCGTTTCGCACGCGAGGCTCCTCGTTTCACTGGGCTGTCGAGTGAGCACTTCCCTCGCTGCTGTGAATGAGACCGCGCAGAGAACGCTTTTTGTACGGCTCGTACGTAAGCTCCGTGACGACCGCGGGCCTCTCCTTGTTTCCTGGTGTTTCCCAGAACACAGCCCGACGAACGTGACACTGCCACGCTTCCGATTTCTGCGAATAGACTCTTCGTTGCGCAGTACCATGACGGAGGCGCCCATTTCTGCCCCTGAAGCGGCAGACACATGTGTGTATATCCCTTCCTATATTTTTTCAGTGCCAAACGCATCAGCCTCGAGCAGCCAACCAAGCCCTTCCATTTTACTCCTGCCACTCTCTTCCAATTGATAGGCTTCCCAGCGCTTTAGTCACGTGACCCGGTTAATCTCGGGGCGACGCGGGATGGAAAGCGGCAACGTTGGCAAAACGTGCTCCACCGCGGCGCTCAGTTTTCCATCGCTGGCCAGAGCGCCGCTACTTCGGCAATCTCGAACATTGGTTGCCTTGGCAACCAGGCACAGGCCGCACTCGAATTTAGTTACGGTCGGGTGATCCCGGTTAACCTCGAGGCCCCACCTTACAATATGTGGGCGATACAGGCGTCCTACTCGCTCCCAATGTAAAGCGGGCGATGCGTTTGGCATTGAAAAAATACTGGAAGCGATGGTGCGTCTGAGCGATCCGGTTTCAACACAGCGCAAAAAAATATCTAGGAGGTTGGATGCGCGCGAGAGCGACCGATGAGAGGGTCGTCCGGCAGCCAAACCGGTTTTCAGAGGTGGTGTTGTGGATCCGGGTTCGGGAATCCATCTTGGTAGCCTGACTGGTGTACGGAGATATTGATCAGGAGAACGATGCGTGCCGATGAAGAAGAAAAAACTTTGTACAACTATTTACACGAGTGCAAGTTTGGATGCTGTGTCTCGAACGAATCGCACAGCCAGCAACCCTCGGTGGCCCGCAACACCACCTTTTTGGTCAAGCAAAAGTCCCTAGAGTTTTCCTAGGGAATTCAACTCCCAAAGGTCTGGTCCAATCACGGACCCACAAATTGACGCACATAGGCTCTGCCCACGCTCGAAGCCGTTCTGGTTGCTTGCCCACGTGACCACGAGGGAGAGGACGCGTTGGCGCCGCTGAGACGGGGAGACCTTTTGTCCAAGCGCGAGCTCACCCGAGTGCTTGACTCACGACGCTCGCCGATTAACGATTTCATGTCCCACGCTGCCGAAGTCATCTCCTTTGTTGCCTTCAGTCAATCAGAGTTGCACGTGCGGAGACGACGCAGGGTTGATGAACTACTATATTCAATGCGGATTCTCACGTGGCACGAGCCGATACCGACGAAGCAGATGGCGATGATGGGACTGGCGACGAAAACGCGCTAATTAGCGTCTACGTCCGAGCTTGGGTGTGCCGGGTCCGCAACCCGGTCATAACAGCGGAGACGCGTGCACAGTCGCGTACTTTCCCACTCATGTGCTTCTCCCTAGAAGGTGCGGGCGCTCCTGGTGGCGCAGCTTCGGGTGAAGGGGGACGGTAGCTTCTCGCCGATGCGTGGTCCCCCGACGCTGCAGGTACAGCTGCGAAGTAACAAACTGCGCCTTGATGGTTAGGCCGTGCTATACCGACACACCGGCCAGTATGACGAACTCCCAGTGCATTTTCGTTCAGGACTGGCCAAATACGAAACACTGCGCGTTGGAGGCCTGAATTAGGCGAACGCAGTGTAGTTTTCGCTGAGCAAAATGGCAATGGGAATGGATACAAGTCACCCCGACAGAAGCGTGGTCTGGCCGCGACACCCCGTGTAGCCTCCTTTCAATGCGAAAGGGATCGTTATAACTCGGTAGGTGGAAAACCCGGCGTCCCTGGCACGCCGATACCACATGTGCACAAAATGGCCGATGGCCAAACGAGTGAAAAAACGCGCCAAAAAATGCTCGCATTGACTACACATTTTTTTCAGAAAAGCGTCTGTACCAAAGCTCAAGTGACGCAGTTGAGAAGAAAATGGCATGAATTTGAGTCTTGGTGGAATGCGAACCAGGGGGCTTGCGAGGCGACCAGGCATCCCAAACACCACCGCAGCTCGGTAGCTCTGGCTGGATGACTAAAGGTGGACCTAGAGAATGTATTGTTGCCTTCGACTTGCAAACGTGTGTTGGAGGCCTATATGAGTCATTTGAGCGTGCCGATTACGGAAGTAGCAACTAAGGGTGTAGATGTACACTCCCACTAAATGTCCTCATTTTTGGCTTCGCGGGTATGGGCTGAGTCATTGTAACCGAGAAGAGGCGCAAAGGGAAGAGGTTGACGATACTAGTGAGATGGCGTGTATTCTGGAATTTGGCGCTACTGCTTTCGCAATCAGCACGTCATAAAGAGTGTTTCGGTGTCCTCGTAACTCATTTAGCCCAAGCGAGTGAGCCGCCCGTCGCTGCTGTGATCGACACCGTGGCAGTGGCGTCGGTTTCTGCAGAACCTTCAACTACAGCGACGGACATCTAAGCCGAGCGTGCAGAAAAGAGCATCTTTCAGTGGGACATGTGAAGCATAAATTCTCGTATGAGGCACACTTCATTCCGTGGGTGCACCTCCATTCCCGTAGCTGGGATCAGGCAACCCGCGCTGAACCCATCGCAATCGTCCTGATAGTGCTTATATGCACAGTCAACGACCGATTTTTTCGCTCTGTAGGACCCGTGAAAATGTCCGAAAAATCATGAATCCCGAAAACAAAGCAAAAAAAAAATTACACCATCTTCCCGTGGGGAACCCTGATGAGGATGCGAAGCATCGTGGCGGTTCCGTGTGCTTCCATTGTGTTGCCGTTATGTTGAGTGATCTGGTTTTTACTAGCGCCAGAGGGAATTCCGCGTCCGGGTCCACACCGGTGGCAAAGGCACGCAAGTGCTGTTGTGTTACGGTGAGTAGGCGGTGGTTCTCGAGGCGCCGAAACTCGTCCATCATGTTCTTGTCGATATTGTCTCTGTGGTAGAATCGGTAGTCTCCGTCAGCTTTGGTGAGGTAAAGGTTGTTGACATTGGTGCACCGGCTGAGAGCAATGTACACGCCCTCCTCTTCGCAGCTTTGTCTTCTCGTTCTTCTTCTTCTTCGGCGGTTCCCCTACGGGAAGATGACGACGGTGGTTGACGCGAACCTATCTCGTGATGGATTCTTTGGTTGGCCAATCCCTAGGGGCATCCTGCCACAATCAGCATCAGAGGCGCTGCGGACGGGGCTGGTTGAGCTGCAAGGCGCGTGGCGCTTCCCGCCACAGCTTTCCCACGGGAAATTCAGATCCCCCTCTAAAGTTTTCAGTTCGTCGTTTCCGTTGACGTTCAGCTTCGCGTGCCTTCGTTGTATCAGTAGCTTCTTGACGTAGTTTGAATGAGTCAAGGACATAAGGCGCGTTCGTTGCACTTGCTCCTGTCCCGGATTTGTAGCGTAGTGGGAAGAGCACCGCGTACCTCCCGTTGCGGCAAGAGAGTCGTGGGATCGAAACCGGGCGCCGCTAACTATTTCTTTTTTATATAGTGTAGTATCGCGGAGCTGTGGGTGTAAGGAGGAGAGTTGCGCATGCGCAGTGAGCGTGTGGACGGCGCCGCCATCAACGACGCAGGACAAGGCGAGCCTTAGAAATGCTCCGCATTTAAAAAATTCGCAGTGGCTTAGCTCGGCTATGCCAGGATATACGTAGCGTGATCTAAGGTTCAGCTGGTTATTCCTAGCTTTCCTGGTTGTCTAGGATTAGCTTGATTACCATGTTACTGCTGCTTCAATGACACACTCACGGTATACGCATTATGTGACACATGTATAATTATCAAGCGGCTCCGGCGCAGCGTCACCAATCGCCCCAGAGCTCAGCTGGTTCCCCAGGCGCACGCCGGTGTTGCTGCGACGCACGAGCCATCGGTTGCACACCCGGCCACCCCCTCGCATGATCATCAAGTGGACCGGGCCGCCACGTGCGGAACGCAGGTCGGCGAAGACACTGGGCGCGTGGGGTGTGTGAGAGACGCCGGGCAGCGAGCAACGTTCTGTGCGCCGTATGACGTCACTGCTCCTCGCGCATGCGCAGCACGGCTCTCCAGGAGCCACGCGAAACTGCTGAACCTCGGCCAGTGTAGCTCACGCTACAAAAATTGGCCGCGTACCTGTTCACCTGCACTTCGGTGCAAATGTCGTCGACAGACGATAGTCTTCCCCCGCCCCTGCCACGTGAATGCCTCTCGCTCTCCCCCGCCCACCTCTCATGCACCTCCCCTCCCGCCTCTCCCCTCCCACGATAAAAGAGGTGGTACCCGCCGCGGTGGCTCAGTGGCTAAGGCGTTGCGCTGCTGAGCACGAGGTCGCGGGTTCGATTCCCGGCCGCGGCGGCCGCTTTTCTGATGGAGGCGAAAAGCAAAAACGCCCGTGTGTACGAGATTTCGGCGCACGTTAAAGATCCCCAGGTGGTCAAAATTAATCCGGAGCCCTCCACTACGGCGCGCCTCATCGCCTGCGTTGCGTCGGCGCGTTAAACCCTACAATCAATCAATCAATCAATGATAAAAGCGGTGGTGGTTTGCTCAAGCTAATTCAATTTTCCCGCTTCAGCTTCGTTGCTGTGTAACTGGGAACGCCACCACGAGGTTTACGCTCGGGCACAGACTCTTTTTGAATGTTGACTTAAGATGTTGTTTTCAACGCGTATTTATTATTTTGTTCCGCAAATATCAAGTCACATGTGTTTCGTGCCAGTTGTGTATTGATGTATTGCCTCAAATATGCCTAATGTTTTATTTTTGCTCAACACTCATTACAAGTTCCAGGTGAGGTACCAGATTTAGTGGCTCTATGAAGTGCTCGTTCAGGAGTTCAGTTAGCTTTTGGCCGGCTGGCTGAATCGAGGGGCAGACAGACAGACAGGCCAAAATTTTATGGTTTGAGTAGTCTAAGAAAGACTATCGGTGCACTGTAGTCTTTTTATTATTCGGTGTTTCTTCCACGGACAACCACCGTGAGGGGGCAGGGATAAAGGCGGAATGCCTCCCAAAGCCTCTGCCCCCAACAGATGAGCGTAGCAGACGTAATCTCAAGCACTTGACAAAAGACGCATTACATAGCAACGCGAAAACCTGGCGAGTTGGTGATGCATGTTGAACCATAGCGCAAACGACAAGACACAGGGCTATAGCAAGAGGACACGCAAAGCGTTGACTTACAACTGGATAACTGGATTTTATTTTCGCCAACGACGCCAAATATAAACGAAACTGAAGAAAACAAAACATGAAAAAAAAACACGTGAAACAACTGGAATGAAAAAAAAAACATAAACCCTGCCGTAACCGGCATGTAGTAAGTGAAACGATCCTGGCCAATCCCCCAAGTGGGTATGCGCCACAAACTGCGCAGGAGGCTGCCTGGTTCTTGCCGCGGCAGGAAACCAAACATCCCCCTCGCGAGGGGCACGATCAAATGCAGAGCATTTCCGGGGGCGCACGACGTTAAGTAGTTTGCGTTACGTTAATGTTATTGCACTTGTTGCTGTTGGTTGTTGTATTGTAATTAAATGAGGAGACGTAATTGCGTGGTCACGTGACATCATTTATTAGCAGGTGGGTACGACATCATTTATTAGCAGGAGGGTATGATTATTGTGGCGCAGTGGGAAGAGCACCATGTACCTCGCGTTCCGCCCACAGGTAGTGAATGCGTTGTATCAGCAGCTTCTTGACGTAGTTTGAATGAGTCAAGGATATAAGGCGCGTTCGTAGCCCTCCATTCTGTGTCGGCTTTGTGGCGCAGTGGGTAGAGCACCATGTACCTTGCGTTCCGCCCGTAGGGTCGTGGGATCGAAACCAGGCGCCGGTAAGTATTAATTTTTTTATACAGTGTAGGGGGAGGGGTGCGGAGGACGATGGACAACTAGAACGGGTGACATCGTGAGTTAAAGAAATGCTCTGCATTTAAAACAAAAAGCAGAGAGCAAACACCACCCATTCACGTGTCCTGTTTCATTCACGTGTCCTTCTTCATGAGTGCAATCGAGGCTATGCAATTCTCACCCAGGCGTTCAATCTCAGCCGTCTCAATATATCACGCTTAGAATACGATGCACAAACGCGACAGGTACGCCCCCGTTGGGGATTGATAGAAAATCCCTTCGCTTTCTTGGAATGCAAACACATTTGCTTGCTCAGTCAGACTGCTCATGTTCGAATTTTATTGACTTTCTCGAGACAAAGTCAACTCCACTTTCGAATATTTATACCTTCTTCGTCTTTCGTTGCAATGCTGTAATTGGCGTGCAAAAAAAGATTTTTAATGTTGCATATATGCTGTACAAGCTTCTTACGTAAAACGAAAAATTTCGCAACCAAGCTAAAGTGGCGCATTAGACGTGAAGTACTATATGGTTGCTGTTGTTTCTGACCGGAAGCGGCGGACACCTGACGCGGTGACGAAGTTTCGAACGTGGCGCGCGGTGCCACGCCCAGCGTCCACGCGCGTTCCCGGGGGCACCAGGGGAAGCGGCGGAGCGAGCCTACAGGACAATCAGCACCACAGCACCGGCCTCGGGGGCCAAACGCCAAGAGCAGCAGCCGGAGCGGGCTCCCCATTCTCCCGGACACGAGCAGGCGGCCGTATAAACCCGCGGCCGTGATGGGTGATGCGGAAGGCATGGAGAACATCATGGGCACCGAGATGAACCGCATCGTCGTGGTGAGCCCCTCGTCCAGCGACTCCAGCCTGAGCTCTTCCGACTCAGGCGGGGATGCGGTGCCCTGCGGGGGATTCACTGGCGAGCCGAGACCGAGCATCCACCTGGATCGCACCACGATGCGTGACCTACGGGCGGGATACCACGTTATCGTGACCAAGGGCAGTGGCGACTTCGGGCCGCCCAGGGTTTCGTCCCACGTAATGCCACTGCGGGACCTGGAGCGAGGGAAGAAGCAGGGCCAGAAGAAGCAGGAAAGACGGCCGGTGCGTATACACTGCCGCTGCCTGCGCAATTCGGCAGTCGCCTAAGCCTCGTTAGGTTACGAATAGGATCGCTTGGATTAGTAGACAGGTTTTCGCCCCGGGTAGCCACGTCCGACGGTCTCCCCAGGCCCGCTATTCAATTCAACAGAATTTACGGGGCCAATTTTGATAGTTCGGTGGCCAGCCTTTCAGCTGTCCGCGTCGTTCACTAGAGCTCCGACTACCCTTTTTGCCACCCCCTGCGCTCACAGAATTAAAGTACAGTGGAACCCCGATAATAGAACTTTCAAGGGACCGCGAGAAAGCTTCGTATCACCGGGGTGTCGTACGACCGGGGTGCGGGTAAATTCCGGCCCTGTAGACGGTCTCACGCGACAGGTGGGCTAACAACTTATTTAAACTACTATACCTAACGCGTTCTCGCGTGATTTGCAAACCTTTAGCTGAAATCCCAAGTTAAAAAAAGCCACGCCTATGTTGTGCCCCCTTCCCCTTCCTGGCATCCAGCTAGTCCGCCAGCCAAGCGCCGCGTCCGGCGATATTTATACACCGCAAGCGCCGCACCTTGCGCGGGCTACATAAGGCCGACGTGGTCGAGCAAATTGAGAGGGGAAAAGTGAGCGTGAAACTGCCAAAGCCAAGCAAAACGAACGAGCGTTGAAGGCGGAGATGAGAAAAAAAAAACGGAATTGCCGTACATGTTGGAACACCCTTTGAACGGTCCCGTTCCGTTGCTATTAGGTCAAAGTGCCCAACACAGCTATTTTCGTTTCCCACAAGACCCAACAACGCGAAGAGATAAGATGATTCAAACCTAGCGAGTAAACCGTGTTGCGGCGAAAATTATAGCGTGGTCTTGCTACAGTGAATTGCTGCCGCGGCCAGCGAGTGACCCAAAATGGCGGTGCCATCGGGTACGTGTCTCCACCCTTACTTTGGACGCGTCTGAATTGAGGCGTTCTAACGAAAGAAGGTGACAACGCGGCTTTGAAACACATAGATAAGCAGAGACCAGGGATAATGGAGAGGGCGTGGTGAAATAAAGAGACTTAGATCGAGCGGGCGGGGAAAGCGGCTGTTTGGCCGTCGTCGTGAGGTTGCGTCGTACGTGTTTTAGCGTTCGTCCGCGGCTCGAAGAGAGCTTCAAATTCACGATCCGCCTGCCACCTCAACTTCGACTCAACGTGGTTGGCGCGTTGGCGTACTGCTGCCGCGTGGGGCCGTCGCAAATTAACTCCCTCTCACGCCTGCGTGCTAGCGTCTGTTCAGCAAGTGGTCCGGCCCGCCGGCGGACCTTTGCGCAGCAAGCACATTCAAACGGGGGTTGAGAATAAGAATAAAGAAGTTCGGGAGGAGGCGGCGAAGCGGTGTAAAATATGGTAAAAACGCCGGTTTATCCGCGCCAGGATTCGTCGTACGAAGCAGACCGCGTTCACTGGAGAATCATATCATCGGGGTTTTTAATGCATTGTTTCTATGGGGAGTTTTCCGTGACCACGGTGATCCGTCGTAAAAAGCGGGTCGTCGTAAGTCCGGGGACGTATCATCGGGGTTCCACTGTAGTAACATTCCCTTCGCACGCGCCCTTGCTTTGCCCGCTCATCCTGCACTCTAACCAAGCGCTGCGCCTGCGTCATGCCCGTGGATGCAGCCGCAACCGCAGAACGCGGAACACTTCAGTTTGGGGCTTTGCGCGCGCGGAGGTTGCGATATATGAGGCACGCTAAGTATAGCTGTGCTGCGAGCTCATTTCTCGTGCACACGACTGTCGCTGTCCGTTCCCTCCGTCATCAAAACACGGGGCTCACTATCTCTCGAAGGGATTGGTAAAAACATAGCGGAAGAAAAGTGGTGAGGCCGGTATTTATCCAGCCCCACCGTTAAGACATGCTCATCGGATTAGAAATTTGTGGTCTAAAGCAAAATTGAGGTGTGGTGCACTATGATGGTGAAGATGATATTGGCGACATGATGTCGTGACCTGCGCACTAACTTCTGTGTCGAAACATTACGTACAGCGCCACGATCCGGGTCTCCCGGCTGGCTTTGTTATAGCATTATATCATCACTGTCAATGTTTCAACACGTGCCACCCGATCAGTTACCGAGCCTTGAATTTTAATCGCCTCAACAAACAGCGTAACACTCTCGCGGAACATCTGCCTCGCCGGCATAGCTTCCACGTCGCCACGGAGCCAGGCTATGCGTGCTCTCCACATACTATGGCGGCCCAGGAGCATCAGTAAATCGTACGGTACTTCATTCTCATGTTCGATAGGGAGGTAACAAATGCCGTGTGAGTCTAATGGAAAGTCTTTATGCAGAGTTCGCTGTAACACATCCCAGGAGTGGACCGGCATACAGCAGTGTATAGACACATCGTCAATGGTTTCTGGTTGAGTATACATATTGTGCAATCCGTTCAACACAGTACCTCTAACCCCTTGTTGTGTAGCCACGTTTCAACTGTGTCTCGTTATGCAGCTTAAAAAAAACTTTGCCCACTGGAACAGGCATTCTTTTAACTCTTTTCAGTACATCTCTCCATCGGCCTCCAGAGTACAAAACTTGGTACCGCGGTGCAGGGAAGAGGCTATCGCATACATCCTTATAAAGTGCCCAACCTGAGACTGTACTCAGCTACTCCAAGGAGAAGCGAGCCGAGAAGAATCTCATTGATAACACTATTTCTCCAAAACAGCCAACAATCCCTCCCTGCACGCGACGTGGTGACAGCACAAACTGCGGCAGTGCTTCACATAAGGGCACTTGGCACACTCTTCTCAAAAAGGGTCAGCTGTGTCCCTAAGAACAAGAAACTGGTTTACCGATTGGCGGACGAACAGATGCGTTAGACCCAACCCAATACGTTGTGTAGCCCGGTGCCGACCTTATTCTAGCATAAAATCATGGAGGGAGGGCGGGAATAAATGCAACCGTGAAATTGTTTCTGCGACCTCGGCCTTGTTGCACGTTGTCATCCCACCGCTGACAACCCGTTGCTGCGTACGGGAAGGCCGACCCGAGCCGAGCTCTGTCGCCTCCGACATAGGTGTGGTAGCGTGGTTTGAAGCGAGCGGCCAGCCAATGTTGCAGCCGTGAAAAAGTCCAGAATCCGTAGGCAAAACGTAACTTGTTTACTTCTTCATATTAACAGCGCTACCGACACAGACAGAAAGAAGAGGGCGCCGTGTTTGTGTCCTCTTCTTTCTGTCTGTGTCGGTAGCGCTGTTATTATGAACAAGTACCAACTCGCCCAGTCTTTCGTTTTAGTTGTTTACTTCATAGCGAGAGATGAGCCGAATTCCCGGAGGGGCGAGGTTACAGTACAGGACTCGAGCAGAGTGGCAGCATTGATTCACTGCTCTATCAGGAATGATCTACAGCGCTTGGAGGGGTCGAATTTATACTCAAAGCGCTAACGGTCGAAACAAGCGTTCCCTCTAGATTGTGCACACGTTACGAACGGCACAGACACACACAACGCTCTTTCCAGAGTTCGTGAGCAGTCGCTAGTAGCGGCGCACGCTGAGTCCGAGAGAGGGGAGAGAGGAGGTCTCCGCTGCGGACGCGGGGCTTCTGCGTCCTTGGGGCAGGTCTCTACGTGTTGCGTCGGCACGCCACCGCTGTTCGATCGCCAGAGATCGAGGCTTGTCGAGACGTGCAAGCGTGAATCACCGACAAAGGGGGCCTGCTTGAATGGCGCACGTAGTGGAAGCTCCGCCGCACAGCCGAGGAGTATTGAAACAAAGCCCAGCGGCGGGCTCATTCGTAACAGCCTCAGCAGCACCACGTTTCACTTTGGTATTTTGAAAGAGTGATTCATTTATTTGATTTTTTTTTCTCCTGAAGTTCATTGAGCTACGAGCTAGCAGCGCTGACGTTCTTTTTGTTTAGAGCGCAGCATGCTTTCGGTCATAACTTTCGCTGCGATGGGGCAACGTTTGGTCCACCGCGGCAACGTCTGGTCCGCTGCGGTTTCGTAACGGCTATGACATCGCGCTGCAGCGCGCGAAGCACCGGGATCACTTATCGGCCGCGGGCGCTGCATTTCTGATGCAAGCACAGTATAGAAACGGCCGTGGCCGCGAGAATTCTGCACCCATTGAAATGTTGCAGAGAGGGATTTCCAGTTCGTTTGGATTAACTCGTTGCCTTCCAGATATGTGGCGCCTCCTTCGGTGCTTCATATCTCCACTTTATCGCGTGCGGCCCTAGTAACGAGCGAACAATCCAAAAGCCGTCGCGGCGAGAGTAGAGTCGTCGTCACTTTGGTTGCGGAGATTCTTCCAGCCCCGTTGAAAGACATCTCCCGCCTCGTCTCTCGGTCCATTTCCCTTGATAACGGTGGAAGCATTACCAGGCTTATCAGTTTTGCTTCCCGAATGAGTAGCAGATGATGCGCAACCGTCCTCGCGCGTAGTACCTGTTTTGTGTCACGCGTGATGCCCGATCATGCATGTCACTCCTCAATGACGGGGACAGCGAGGGTGAGATGCCGCTACCGTTCACATGGACAGACGTCCTTTTGTTCCCAACTAAAACGGCCGCGTTGTTTATCTGATATTCCGTACCCACGATGCTGAGGAGTGTACTCAAAGCTGCCGCTTTTTTTTTTTTTTGCGATACTTAACAATGCAAGGCAAAAGCACCGTCGGCAACAGAACTTTTTAAATTTTAAACCCCGATGCTATGCTACTCAGATGGCACATTAAAACTCGCTTGCCCGCGGTAGCCACTAGATGACGCAGCAGATACCGGATCGTAATTTGGAAGCGATTTGAAAAGTCCCTTGTTTCTCGATTGATTGTGGGGTTTAACGCGCCGACGCAACGCAGGCGATGAGGCGCGCCGTAGTGGAGGGCTCCGGATTAATTTTGACCACCTGGGGATCTTTAACGGGCGCCGAAATCTCGTACACACGGGCGTTTTTGCTTTTCGCCTCCGTCAGAAAAGCGGCCGCCGCGGCCTGGAAGCGAAGCCTTGTTTCTCCCATGAGTGAAAAAATGACGAGGGATCAATGCGAGGCCCCTAGTGTATTAACAGACATTGAGTAAAAAAACCTGTCCCCACCACGGCTGGGTCGTCTAGTCCCACCAGTTATGCTGAGCAATGAACTCTCCACACAGCTTCCTACTTAGAAAGAGCGGTGCTGTAGTTGGAGTCACTGCAACACTTCGAGCTCTGGCACACGGCAATTATAAAATGTTCATCTGACATAATAGTCAAGGGCTGAGTTGGGTATAAATACGTTGTTTCACTTCGCATTTGCAGGCAAAGAAACACCCTTGTCGCGGATTATTAAATTATGTCTTTTCTTTGCTTTTGAGCTGGTTATGGAGAAATGAATTGCAACATTAACGCACTTAACATTAAACAATATGCCACTTTGAATAATAAAAAAACTGTGGTTGATTCCTCTGTCATAGGAATCGGTAAAACACGAAAGTGAAATGTGCAGCGAAATCTGCAGCTGAACATGATTTGCGGGACGGCGGCTGCCTTCTGGGTGTACTTGGCGAGTGACGTCCTGCTGGCAGGTCGCCTCGGCAAAGGTGTACTGGTGTCATTTCCGTGACGGATATGACGTCAGTGAAATCTTGGTGTATCCCGGCATGAAACAATTTCGTGTTAAAATATAAAACCCGAAAACGAACAACCCTATGTATAGCGTACTTTTTGGTACTAAAGGTGGCTTCCCCCGCAAGAAGACCAATTTTGCAGGGGTGCCCCCTTTACAGGCCGCTTGCTTCGCTGTACTGGCGTCACTTCCGTGACGGATATGACGTATGGGAAGTCTTCGTGTACCCGGGAATGAAACACTTTTGTGTTAAAAATTCCCATATCGCAATAACAAACATGCAAAGGACCCCAACTAATTAGATTAGACAGAAAAAATCAAGGAACGGTTGTGTCTTCCCCATGACTTTGCCGCACTAGTCCAGTGATTCGCTGGTGCTGCCGTTCTCCGCACTGCAAACAAAACAATGTCCGCGGGTGTGTTTCTCCACAATGCACCAACGACGATTTGCATTGCGCGATTTCACAGCGCATATCACAAGTTTTAGTCTAGTCGCATGCCTGGTTCTGTGTTGCCGCATTTGTTCCTCCTCTGGGCGCAGCGACTAGACAGCGACTCGTCCGGCTATATTTGTGTGCTAATGTTTACTCAGTGCCTGTGGTAGTGTTGAAAAGCAAGTCGAACTGCAGCCGTCAGCGAACGATTGGCTGGTGTCTTATGGTATCTGAGGTTGTTTACTTCCTAAGGGGAATTGCTAATTGAGCCTCGACTACGGGCTTTAACTGTGGCTTGTATTTACAGGCAGGGCAACTTTGTATTCGTCGAGGACCTTCCCAAAGGGGCGCAGATGACAGGAAAAGGCTAACGCGTTACCCGTGTGTTTTACGTGCATATTTTGTATTGACGGAGTTACGACTGAGCAATTTTTTTTTAGAAAAAGAACGAGTAACGCACCTTCGTTGCGTATTATTCCAGGTAACGAGTAAGAGGTCTTCGTTTTGCAGTAGACGCGATTCGTCTTGCACACGAATGGGCTGCTGGCGATGATGGACAAATATAAGGGTATTTTGGGCATGGACGTGGGCAACGCATGTTACAGAACCTAGCTTTCATCCGGGTTTGCCTCTGTGACTTAGTAGAGCATTTAATCAGCCTCGCCACAGATGATGTTTGATGAATGAGTAGAGCATCGGCGAGAAAAATTTTCAGAGGATAAATATAATAACATACGCTTAGGTGTAATTACGCTTTATTATAAAACAATAAAACCCGAAACAGCATTACCTTCCAATGAGGGAGAAAAAGTTACGTGACGAGTTATAACAGCGCGTAACGTGCTTAGCTACTTCGCATTCGCACGAGCTCACGGACTCAGCGGCCGCTTTACACATACAGGATTCTTCGACATGTCAGGGGTATTTCAGAGACCATATCTGTGTACCGTTCAGTAATAGATTAGCATGTTTATCTGGTGCACCAACGTTGCTTGCTTGTGTCGAGGCAGCAGCTATAAATCTGAAGCACGTGAACTACTAGAAACGATTTAAACTTGTGGGACAGCGATTGGGTCAGCGGCCCTACGGTGTCTGATTTCTGTCACATGAGGTTTCTGGCAGGGTCAACCAGGAGGTGGGACAATTTATCCTCTTCTTTAAGTGCACATTTTGATAGTTTGTATTCCTATGTGTCGTTTTATTTCGCAAACAATGCGATTTGCATTCGAAGGCGGACTAACAATTCTGCCAGTAAGTTTTAGTTCTGGGACAGCGGCATCCATAAACGTAGTCAGTATGCGATAAACTTAGAGCGTGCTAATGGGATGCACATACGTATTTAGGAACGCGCGCCGGCGGACCAATATAGCATAGAATTCAGTCATACCAAGTGAAACCGGAAGAAAATTTCCCCTGCTGTGCCTACAGTTCAAATAAATTCTGCGCAAGATAAAAATAGGCTAGTGGTAATAATTGCTCCTTGTGTCAGCTCGATGCTGTCATAACCTGCTTGCACATGTTATGACATGTCGTGTCAATGATTGAAAAGTTATTGATATTTTTTTGCCGCAAAATTAAAAGTGACTCGCTGCGCTCGTGTTATGAACAGCAGTGCTCGTATTTTCCAGGGGCAGGACGCGGTCGACGTAGTGGTCCGCCAGGCGAGATGCTGCAACATGGATCCAAGGGTCAAGGCTGTCCTGTTCGCGATTGGCATTCTCCTCCCCTTAGCCTCGGGCTCATGGCTTTGGACTCTTGTCCATCAGTACAACCTACTTGGCACCAACAGCCAGAGTTCACCCGTGGATCCCGCGGACTTGCCTCTGTTTTCCGGCTGTGAAGAAATGGCATGCCAGGTCTACATGGGAGCTCTTGAGTCTACTGTCAACCGTACTCAGGATCCCTGCAAGGACCTCTATCGGTTCGTTTGCGACGGATGGCAGCACCGCTACCATCTCTCCGTCGTCGACACCACCGAAGAAGCTGTGTACAGCCGCGCCCTTAACGCCATCCTTTGGCCTCGGCTCGGCGGAAGCAACAAGCAGTTCACCTCGTCAGATGCATGGGGCGCCGAACAGAAAGTGATCGCGTTTGCCAGATCCTGCATGCACTTCTCCGAGAGTAGCTTGGGGGATGTGAAGAAATTTATGGCCGACCGACATCTGCCCTGGCCTAATGCATCACGCTGGGACTTGCTCGAAGTGCTTCTTGACTTGTCCGGAAACTGGAACGTGCACCTCTGGTTCCAGGTGACCTTTGAAATGGCTCCCTTTCGCGGTGGCAGTGGCAGAGCCAGCACTCAGGATAAGCCACAGCGCTGCCTTCCGCACCTGGATCGCTACCATGCGTTCCTTTGCTGGCCGTCCGGTAGCCTCGACATCCGCTCGCCGGTACCGTCGTTATGTTAAAGATATGTTGGGGTTTTTTCGACGTTTCTGAGTCGAGAGCTGAAGAACTGGCCCCCAAAATCGAAGAGATGGACCGGCTCACACTGGGAGCGCTGGGGCCGGCGATGGCGGAGCACGATTCGAGGGCTCTGCGTCTGGCCATCCGCAATCTATCCTACACAGCGACTCCTGGAATCGCGGCCGGTCGTCTGCTTCTCCTTTTCAACGAGTACTTTATATGGGCGCGCCGTTTCTCTGCTAGGGACGTCGTGGAAGTGACGAACCCGGGGTTACTGCGATCAGTGGTATACTTGCTGGGCCTCAAGTCGGAGACGAGGGAGGCGCTCACCCTCAGCCTGGGCCTCCGCCTCGCCCATGAGCTCGGCTGGATGGCCCACCGGGGAATCGCGGACGTCACGCTCGACCTCGTGGGTCTGCCACCTTCCGCACACTATCTTCGATGCCTCAACCAGGTGGAAAGCGCCGTGGGCGTTGGATGGGCCAGCCTTTTTCCAGAGAAGCCGGGTGTTGACACCCTCGTGGAGGACGTTCGACTGGTCCTGGCCGACACCGTTGAGCGGCAAGTCAAGTCTCCGTTCAGGCTTCAGGCGCGAGCCGCGTCGGCCCAGTGGAACCATGTGAGTCCCCTGGCGATCGCGCTACCGCAACCGACCCCCGGAGAACGGTTCTTCATTGACTGGATGAACCTGATGAACGCGCGCTGGTGGCTCCAGGAGCAAGACCTCTCAAATATCCTCAAGCCGGGATCCGTGCTGAACCACCGCTGGAGTTTCCATGGCACCCTGACGGTCGCTGAAGACTACTTCGTCTTTCCACTTTACCACCCGGACTTTCCACCGGCCGTCAACTATGGGGGTGCGGGGCGCCTCATCGCCGATGAAGTTCTGAGGGGTCTATTCTACGAGCCTCGCTACAAGCACCAACATGGCCACCAACACAGCCATGAACGCCGCAGCGAATACCAGCCCCTTCGCAACGACAGCGGCTCTGGGGAATCATCGCAGGCCTTTCAACAGCACAACGTCGATACAAAGGCCCTTCTGGCCGCGCTGGGTGCCTACCGGCTGCGAGTTCTGCGCAACTGGACAGATTCCAAGGACAAGGAGTGGAGTATGGCTCAGGACAG
Organism: Haemaphysalis longicornis; assembly: GCA_013339765.2. Taxonomy (NCBI): domain Eukaryota; kingdom Metazoa; phylum Arthropoda; class Arachnida; order Ixodida; family Ixodidae; genus Haemaphysalis; species Haemaphysalis longicornis. The sequence goes on along the minus strand of JABSTR010001229.1, from coordinate 502,321 downwards.
GCTTTTCTTTGTGGCCTCCTGCTACGCATTGTGCTCGAGCAGCAACTCTGTGGACATGCTGTACGGAGACGCAAGCAGCCGATGCAACGTGCCCATCCGTGGATTGCCGGAGTTTCAAGCCGCCTTCCACTGTGTTGAGCCGCGCGCCCACGACTGAGATCGCCGCGGCAAACCCTTTCCTTGGAGTTTTGCAAATAGTTTTTTTGAGATGTCCTTACCTTCAAAGCTTTACTGCGGCGCATGGTCTACTAAATCCGTTGCTGAGGGCCCCTGCTTGGCGTGTCATTACTTGACTTCTGTGAGCAGAAAGGCAAGCTCCTATGAGAATCTCGCGTTCAAAATCGCAGGTATCTGGGGCATTCTATATAAGCGCCTGAAATCAGCGAGAGTTTTCGAATGCGGCTATAGCCGATACATTTCTTATTTTGTCCCATGACGTAGATGGAAGGGCCGGACGGTATTCTGGCGGCGTTTTTTCATATATTGGTGATATTGAAATCAGGGCAATTGTTACGTGTTCAAAAGTTAAATTCTTGAGAGTATTGGCGCCGGCCTGTACATTGAAAGGTGTATCATTGACACCAAAATTACCCCCCAAAATGGCATCCGAACGATGTTGTCCTAGCTAGATGACTTCGGAGGTGTCTGGAGCATCTCAAATGCGCACTAGCACATTTCGCTTCGCTGAAAAAAGCGTGCGAAGTCACGATAACTTCTGATGTTGTTCAACTTGTGTTAAACTGTAACCCTAAGTTTTATATGTATCATCATCACCAGCCTATCTACGCCCACTGCAGGGCAGAGGCCTCTCTCATTAATCTCCAATTACCCCGGTCCTGTGCTAACTGCGACCAATTTATCCCCGCAAACTTCTTGATCTCATCTGCCCATCTAACTTTCTGCCGCCCCCTGCTACGCTTGCCTTATCTAAGGATCCACTGTGTTACCCTCAATGACCAACGGTTATCTTGCCTTCGCATTACATGCTTTTCCCAAGTCCATTTCTTCTTCTTAATTTCTACTAATATGTCCTTCACACACGTTTGTTCCCTGACCCACTCCGCTCTCTTCTTGACCCTTAATGTTACACCTATCATCTTCCGTTCCATTGCTCGATGAGTCGTCCTCAGTTTCAGTTGAACCCTCTTAGTGAGCTTCCAAGTTTCTGCCCCGTAGGTGAGTACCGGTAAGATGCAGCTGTCATACACTTCTTCAGGGACAATGGTAGGCTGCCATTCATTATATGAGAATGCCTGCCGAATGCACTCCACCCCATTGTTATCCTTCTAATTATCTCTGCCTCATGATTGGGATCCGGGTTCAAAACTTGGCGTAAGTAGGTATATTCGCTTACCACTTCCACTGCCTCGCCACCTATCTCAAACAGCTGTGCTGTCCCGAGGTTATTGATCATTACTTTAGTTTTCACGCATATTAATTTGCAGGCCCACGGTTCTACTCTGTTCGTCCAGTGCGGTAAGCATGCTTTGTAATTCGTCCCCCCGAGTTACTCAGCAAGGCAACGTCATCACCAAATCTGAAGTTACTGAGGTATTCTCCATTAACTCTTACTCCCATCTGTTCCCAATCGAATGTTCTGAATACTTCTTGTAAACTTGCTTTGAGTAACATTGGTGAGATTGTAACTCCTTCTCTGATTCCCTTCCTTGTAGGTATTTTACTGCTCTCCTTATGGAGGATGATGGTAGCTGCGGACCCATTGTAAATATCCTCTAGTATTCTTACATAATGCTCGTCTACACCCTGGTTCCGTAATGCCTGAATGACTGCTGAGGTTTCGACCGAGTCAAATGCTTTCTCATAATCTATGAAGGCTATATATAGGGGTTCAGTATACTCAGCGCACTTCTCTATCACCTGAATGATCGTGTGAATATTGACCATTGTTGAATAGCCTTTACGGAACCCTGCTTGTTCTTTAGGTTGACTGACATCTAAGGTGGCAGAAATTCTGTTAGCGATTACCTTGGTAAATACCTTGTAGACGACTGACAGTAAGCTGATCGGCCTGTAATTTTTAAAGTCCTTCATGTCACCTCTCTTATGGATTAGGATGATGTTCACGTTCTTCCAAGATTCCGGTACACTCGCGGTCATTAGGCATTGCGTGTACAGTGTACAGGCCAGTACAGGCGTGTACTAGCCAGTTTTACTAGTACAATTTGCCCGTCATCCTTCAAGAGGTCTGTTGTTATGTGATCTTCACCAGGTGCTTTGCCTCCTTTCATTTCTTTCAAAGCCTTCCTTACTTCTTCTGTCGTTACTGGTGGGATGTCTATCTCCTCTGAACTACTTTCTCTTTCGGCATTATCCTGGATGTCCCGGCTACTGTACAGATCTCTATAGAACTCCTCGGCTACTCTATTTTATCCCTATTTGTGATGAGATTGCCTTGCTTGTCTTTAAGTGCATACATCTGATTTTTCCCCACGCCATGACGCCTCTTTACTTCTTTCAGGCTGCCTCCGTTCTTTACAGCGTATTCGATCCTCTCCATATTATACTTCGCATGTCAGCTGTCTTACGCTTATTGATTAACTTCGAAAGCTCCGCTAGTTCTATTCTGTCAGCTGGGGTGGAGATTGCTATGGTTTGTCATTTCCTAATTAGATCTTTCGTCTCCTGGGAAAGTTTGCCAGTATCCTGTCTAGCCATCGTGCCCCCGATTTCTACTGCATACTCAGTGATAATGCGTGTAAGATTGTCGCTGGCTTCCTGTGTCGTAAGCTCTGCTTCCTCGGTAACAGCTGAATATCGGTTCTGCAGCGCGATCCTGAATTCTTCAACTTTTTTTTTACTTACTGTTAGCTCATTAATCGGCTTCTTTAGTACTAGCTTGTTGCGGTCTCGCCTCAAATCTAGCCTGATTCGAGATCTTACCATACGGTGGTCACTACATCTTACCCTTCCGAGCACTTCTGATACCTGCACGACGCAAGGGTTATCGCATAATATGAAGTCTATTTCATCTTTATGCTCCCAATTTGGGCTCCTCCACGTCCACTTCCGGCTCTCCCGTTTGCAGAAGAACGTATTCATGAAACGTAGATTATTCCGTTCTGCGAACTCGACCAGCAGGTCTCACCTGCTATTTCTACAGCCCAGATAATAGTTCCCAACTGGCTTGTCTCCAGCCTGATTCTAAACTTCCCCATTCAATGTGCTGAGACAAGCACTCAGTGCCGGTGCGCCTTGTAGGGGTAAGGTTTATGGAATAATTAGGCCACGGAGGGCAGGGGGGGGGGGGGGGGAGAATGATTTACAGCGGGCGACTAGATGGCTCTAGCTCTATTTCGCTCGAGCTCTATTCGTAGTACTTCCCTGCTCCCAAGCGGCGTTTCAGGGATGGGTGTTAGAGCCGATGGTCACAAGGCAATGACGCCATTTTTGAAACAGGGTGTCGAGCCGTACGAAACTGAACCAGAACCGAATAGCGGAACTGAATCCGCATCCGAACCGTTATTTTTTGAACCCGCTGAACCTCAACAAAAAGTGTAGTGGAAAATTATGGTTCTCGGTTTAAGCGGTTGGACAAAAAAAAAAACGCGGTGTTCAGATGCGGGATCAGCTTGCAGGCGATTTGATTGATTCGATTGATTGATTTGATTTGTTTGATTTGATTTGGTTGATTGATTTGGTAGATTTATTTATTTGATTGATTGATTGATTTGGTAGATTTATTTATTTGATTGATTGATTGATTGATTGATTGATTGATTGATTGATTGATTGATTGATTGATTGATGAAACTCGCCGACGCTACACAGGCGATGAGGCGCGCCGTGGTCGAGGGCTCCGGATTAATTTTGACCACCTGGGGATCTTCAACGTGCGCCGAAATCTCGAACACACGGGCGTTTGCGCTCCCATCAGAAAAGCGGCCGCCGCGGACGAAAATCGAACCCGCGTCCTTGGGCTGAGTAGCACAACGCCGTCGCCACTGAACCACCGCGGAGGGTAGCTTGCAGGCGACATGAAACATCGGCTTTGCCCTCTCCTTGCTGCGGCTGTGCACGGGCAACCAGGCTTCAAGGTCGCCCCACTGCGCAACGTCGAAGGCGTACACCCGAAATTTGCCTACTTGTTGCATGGCACAGTTCGCCTGATAGGCCGTACACCTGCTAAGTGTCACTTCACAAGTGTGATCTGCCGGGATGGCTGTTGGCTGCTGACCACAAAGACACGCAATGGAGCGTTTTCTAACGGAGACGAAAAACGAAAAGGTCCGTGAAAGGTTCTCGGTTATACCTAAATTACTCATCACCTCTCCAAAATGCGGCGCGCCTTTCGTCGCGAATGTGGTTTCGGAGCATTAAATATGCCAATTTTGGCGAGTGTGCTTTCACGAAAGAAATGTAAAGATCTACACGCACCATGTCTTTAAAATGTTCCGCGGGAAGTTTATACATCGCAACCATCGAATACGCCCAAAACAGCCTGGTCTCGCCATCTGTTTTTTTGGTGACCTTTAAGGCGTGGTGCGTGGTATATAGCCGTCAGCTTTTCAGGACGCATAGAGCGGACCAATGCACGGTTTTTTTTACTGAAATAGTCATAACAGATATGGCTCAAAACGTAAACCGTACCAGTATCTTTTTTTCTGTTTAAGGAAGCTGTACGCCATGACTCGTGGTCACTGGGTAGCCGGTGAGGCACTGACCCATTAGCCCAGCGTTCATTTTTTTCAGCCTTTCTCCTGCTGCACGTCTCTGAGCGGTGCTTTGTATCCAGTGATGCCCTTTACTGACTACCCCCAGTCGCAGTTCCGCTGCTACTGCTACTGGTTTCGGCGTGGGTGTACCGCTGTCAACAAGTTAAAGAACATCTAACAAAAGAGTTTGGCAGTACATAATCCGAATTTAAATCCCGAATTAAAGCGGAAGCCATGACGGCACTTGTCAGATGAAACGGAGATACATTCACAGTGAAGCACAGCTTGCGGGGAAGGGCACACGCAGACAGCCCAGCCGGCGCGCCATAGATGGCGAGACTGAGGAAACTAAGCGCTTGCGAAGCCCTGCCAAGTAAATGCCTCCTTTCTCTTTCCCGCTCACCTCTCATGCTGGTTCTCTCCCGTCTCGTTCCTCCCAAGATAACACGGTAGCGGTTTGCTCAAGTTACTTTAAATTTACCGCCTTCCACTCCTCCAAGTCGGGTGCCTCGATGTCAGCGCTGCCGTACGGCGGAGACGCGTGTGAATTGAAGGTACCCATACTACAACGTTTATAGAACCACGTTGCCCTTCTTCACGAGCGTTCCAAGCGGAATGTGGATCCCATCTAGTGGAACCTTTCATTGTTATTGCCGTTTCATATCTTCAATGCCGCCAGGAGGTGGCTCGGTATGGTAAGATCTCGACCGTATGGTAAGATCTCGAATCAGGCTAGAATTGAGGCGGGACCGCAACAAGGTAGTACTAAAGAAACCGATTAATGAGCTAACAGTAAGTAAAAAAAAAGTTGAAGAATTCAGGATCGCGCTGCAGAACCGATATTCAGCTGCTACCGAGGAAGCAGAGCTTACGACACAGGAAGCCAGCGACAATCTTACACGCATTATCACTGAGTATGCAGTAGAAGTCGGCTGAAAGACAAGCAAGGCAATCTCATCACAAATAGAGATAAAATAGAGTAGCCGAGGAGTTCTATAGAGATCTGTACAGTAGCCGGGACATCCAGGATAATGCCGAAAGAGAAAGTAGTTCAGAGGAGATAGACATCCCACCAGTAACGACAGAAGAAGTAAGGAAGGCTTTGAAAGAAATGAAAGGAGGCAAAGCACCTGGTGAAGATCACATAACAACAGACCTCTTGAAGGATGACGGGCAAATTGTACTAGTAAAACTGGCTAGTACACGCCTGTACTGGCCTGTACACTGTACACGCAATGCCTAATGACCGCGACTGTACCGGAATCTTGGAAGAACGCGAACATCATCCTAATCCATAAGAGAGGTGACATGAAGGACTTTAAAAATTACAGGCCGATCAGCTTACTTTCAGTCGTCTACAAGGTATTTACCAAGGTAATCGCTAACAGAATTTCTGCCACCTTAGATTTCAGTCAACCTAAAGAACAAGCAGGGTTCCGTAAAGGCTATTCAACAATGGTCAATATTCACACGATCATTCAGGTGATAGAGAAGTGCGCTGAGTATACTGAACCCCTATATATAGCCTTCATAGATTATGAGAAAGCATTTGACTCGGTCGAAACCTCAGCAGTCATTCAGGCATTACGGAACCAGGGTGTAGACGAGCATTATGTAAGAATACTAGAGGATATTTACAATGGGTCCGCAGCTACCATCATCCTCCATAAGGAGAGCAGTGAAATACCCACAAGGAAGGGCGTCAGACAAGGATACACAATCTCTCCAATGTTATTCACAGCATGTTTACAAGAAGTATTCAGAACATTCGATTGGGAACAGATGGGAGTAAGAGTTAATGGAGAATACCTCAGTAACTTCAGATTTGGTGATGACGTTGCCTTGCTGAGTAACTCGGGGGGACGAATTACAAAGCATGCTTACCGCACTGGACAAACAGAGTAGAACCGTGGGCCTAAAAATAAATATGCTGAAAACTAAAGTAATGATCAATAACCTCGGGACAGCACAGCGGTTTGAGATAGGTGGCGAGGCAGTGGAAGTGGTAAGCGAATATATCTACTTTGGCCAAGTTGTGACCCCGGATCCCAATCATGAGGCAGAGATAATTAGAAGGATAACAATGGGGTGGAGTGCATTCGGCAGGCATTCTCATATAATGAATGGCAGCCTACCATTGTCCCTGAAGAAGTGTATGACAGCTGCATCTTACCGGTACTCACCTACGGGGCAGAAACTTGGAAGCTCACTAAGAGGGTTCAACTGAAACTGAGGACGACTCATCGAGCAATGGGACGGAAGATGATAGGTGTAACATTAAGGGTCAAGAAGAGAGCGGAGTGGGTCAGGGAACAAACGTGTGTGAAGGACATATTAGTAGAAATTAAGAAGAAGAAATGGACTTGGGAAAAGCATGTAATGCGAAGGCAAGATAACCGTTGGTCATTGAGGGTAACACAGTGGATCCTTAGATAAGGCAAGCGTAGCAGGGGGCGGCAGAAAGTTAGATGGGCGGATGAGATCAAGAAGTTTGCGGGGATAAATTGGTCGCAGTTAGCACAGGACCGGGGTAATTGGAGATTAATGAGAGAGGCCTCTGCCCTGCAGTGGGCGTAGATAGGCTGGTGATGATGATACATATAAAACTTAGGGTTACAGTTTAACACAAGTTGAACAACATCGGAAGTTATCGTGACTTCGCACGCTTTTTTCAGCGAAGCGAAATGTGCTAGTGCGCATTTGAGATGCTCCAGACACCTCCGAAGTCATCTAGCTAGGACAACATCGTTCGGATGCCATTTTGGGGGGTAATTTTGGTGTCAATGATACACCTTTCAATATACAGGCCGGCGCCAATACTCTCAAGAATTTAACTTTTGAACACGTAACAATTGCCCTGATTTCAATATCACCAATATATGAAAAAACGCCGCCAGAATACCGTCCGGCCCTTCCATCTACGTCATGGGACAAAATAAGAAATGTATCGGCTATAGCCGCATTCGAAAACTCTCGCTGATTTCAGGCGCTTATATAGAATGCCCCAGATACCTGCGATTTTGAACGCGAGATTCTCATAGGAGCTTGCCTTTCTGCTCACAGAAGTCAAGTAATGACACGCCAAGCAGGGGCCCTCAGCAACGGATTTAGTAGACCATGCGCCGCAGTAAAGCTTTGAAGGTAAGGACATCTCAAAAAAACTATTTGCAAAACTCCAAGGAAAGGGTTTGCCGCGGCGATCTCAGTCGTGGGCGCGCGGCTCAACGCAGTGGAAGGCGGCTTGAAACTCCGGCAATCCACGGATGGGCACGTTGCATCGGCTGCTTGCGTCTCCGTACAGCATGTCCACAGAGTTGCTGCTCGAGCACAATGCGTAGCAGGAGGCCACAAAGAAAAGCCTGTCCTGAGCCATACTCCACTCCTTGTCCTTGGAATCTGTCCAGTTGCGCAGAACTCGCAGCCGGTAGGCACCCAGCGCGGCCAGAAGGGCCTTTGTATCGACGTTGTGCTGTTCAAAGTCCTGCGATGATTCCCCAGAGCCGCTGTCGTTGCGAAGGGGCTGGTATTCGCTGCGGCGTTCATGGCTGTGTTGGTGGTCATGTTGGTGCTTGTAGCGAGGCTCGTAGAATAGACCCCTCAGAACTTCATCGGCGATGAGGCGCCCCGCACCCCCATAGTTGACGGCCGGTGGAAAGTCCGGGTGGTAAAGTGGAAAGACGAAGTAGTCTTCAGCGACCGTCAGGGTGCCATGGAAACTCCAGCGGTGGTTCAGCACGGATCCCGGCTTGAGGATATTTGAGAGGTCTTGCTCCTGGAGCCACCAGCGCGCGTTCATCAGGTTCATCCAGTCAATGAAGAACCGTTCTCCGGGGGTCGGTTGCGGTAGCGCGATCGCCAGGGGACTCACATGGTTCCACTGGGCCGACGCGGCTCGCGCCTGAAGCCTGAACGGAGACTTGACTTGCCGCTCAACGGTGTCGGCCAGGACCAGTCGAACGTCCTCCACGAGGGTGTCAACACCCGGCTTCTCTGGAAAAAGGCTGGCCCATCCAACGCCCACGGCGCTTTCCACCTGGTTGAGGCATCGAAGATAGTGTGCGGAAGGTGGCAGACCCACGAGGTCGAGCGTGACGTCCGCGATTCCCCGGTGGGCCATCCAGCCGAGCTCATGGGCGAGGCGGAGGCCCAGGCTGAGGGTGAGCGCCTCCCTCGTCTCCGACTTGAGGCCCAGCAAGTATACCACTGATCGCAGTAACCCCGGGTTCGTCACTTCCACGACGTCCCTAGCAGAGAAACGGCGCGCCCATATAAAGTACTCGTTGAAAAGGAGAAGCAGACGACCGGCCGCGATTCCAGGAGTCGCTGTGTAGGATAGATTGCGGATGGCCAGACGCAGAGCCCTCGAATCGTGCTCCGCCATCGCCGGCCCCAGCGCTCCCAGTGTGAGCCGGTCCATCTCTTCGATTTTGGGGGCCAGTTCCTCAGCTCTCGACTCAGAAACGTCGAAAAACCCCAACATATCTTTAACATAACGACGGTACCGGCGAGCGGATGTCGAGGCTACCGGACGGCCAGCAAAGGAACGCATGGTAGCGATCCAGGTGCGGAAGGCAGCGCTGTGGCTTATCCTGAGTGCTGGCTCTCCACTGCCACCGCGAAAGGGAGCCATTTCAAAGGTCACCTGGAACCAGAGGTGCACGTTCCAGTTTCCGGACAAGTCAAGAAGCACTTCGAGCAAGTCCCAGCGTGATGCATTAGGCCAGGGCAGATGTCGGTCGGCCATAAATTTCTTCACATCCCCCAAGCTACTCTCGGAGAAGTGCATGCAGGATCTGGCAAACGCGATCACTTTCTGTTCGGCGCCCCATGCATCTGACGAGGGGAACTGCTTGTTGCTTCCGCCGAGCCGAGGCCAAAGGATGGCGTTAAGGGCGCGGCTGTACACAGCTTCTTCGGTGGTGTCGACGACGGAGAGATGGTAGCGGTGCTGCCATCCGTCGCAAACGAACCGATAGAGGTCCTTGCAGGGATCCTGAGTACGGTTGACAGTAGACTCAAGAGCTCCCATGTAGACCTGGCATGCCATTTCTTCACAGCCGGAAAACAGAGGCAAGTCCGCGGGATCCACGGGTGAACTCTGGCTGTTGGTGCCAAGTAGGTTGTACTGATGGACAAGAGTCCAAAGCCATGAGCCCGAGGCTAAGGGGAGGAGAATGCCAATCGCGAACAGGACAGCCTTGACCCTTGGATCCATGTTGCAGCATCTCGCCTGGCGGACCACTACGTCGACCGCGTCCTGCCCCTGGAAAATACGAGCACTGCTGTTCATAACACGAGCGCAGCGAGTCACTTTTAATTTTGCGGCAAAAAAATATCAATAACTTTTCAATCATTGACACGACATGTCATAACATGTGCAAGCAGGTTATGACAGCATCGAGCTGACACAAGGAGCAATTGTTACCACTAGCCTATTTTTATCTTGCGCAGAATTTATTTGAACTGTAGGCAGAGCAGGGCAAATTTTCTTCCGGTTTCACTTGGTATGACTGAATTCTATGCTATATTGGTCCGCCGGCGCGCGTTCCTAAATACGTATGTGCATCCCATTAGCACGCTCTAAGTTTATCGCATACTGACTACGTTTATGGATGCCGCTGTCCCAGAACTAAAACTTACTGGCAGAATTGTTAGTCCGCCTTCGAATGCAAATCGCATTGTTTGCGAAATAAAACGACACATAGGAATACAAACTATGAAAATGTGCACTTAAAGAAGAGGATAAATTGTCCCACCTCCTGGTTGACCCTGCCAGAAACCTCATGTGACAGAAATCAGACACCGTAGGGCCGCTGACCCAATCGCTGTCCCACAAGTTTAAATCGTTTCTAGTAGCTTACGTGCTTCAGATTTATAGCTGCTGCCTCGACACAAGCAAACAACGTTGGTGCACCAGATAAACATGCTAATCTATTACTGAACGGTACACAGATATGGTCTCTGAAATACCCCTGACATGTCGAAGAATCCTGTATGTGTAAAGCGGCCGCTGAGTCCGTGAGCTCGTGCGAATGCGAAGTAGCTAAGCACGTTACGCGCTGTTATAACTCGTCACGTAACTTTTTCTCCCTCATTGGAAGGTAATGCTGTTTCGGGTTTTATTGTTTTATAATAAAGCGTAATTACACCTAAGCGTATGTTATTATATTTATCCTCTGAAACTTTTTCTCGCCGATGCTCTACTCATTCATCAAGCATCATCTGTGGCGAGGTTGATTAAATGCTCTACTAAGTCACAGAGGCAAACCCGGATGAAAGCTAGGTTCTGTAACATGCGTTGCCCACGTCCATGCCCAAAATACCCTTATATTTGTCCATCATCGCCAGCAGCCCATTCGTGTGCAAGACGAATCGCGTCTACTGCAAAACGAAGACCTCTTACTCGTTACCTGGAATAATACGCAATGAAGGTGCGTTACTCGTTCTTTTTCTAAAAAAAAATTGCTCAGTCGTAACTCCGTCAATAAAAAATATGCACGTAAAACACACGGGTAACACGTTAGCCTTTTCCTGTCATCTGCTCCCCTTTGGGAAGGTTCTCGACGAATACAAAGTTGCCCTGCCTGTAAATACAAGCCACAGTTAAAGCCCGTAGTCGAGGCTCAATTAGCAATTCCCCTTAGGAAGTAAACAACCTCAGCTAAATACTTGAATTACCCCAGACAAGCCGGAGTGACGAGGCCACAGGCGTCTGCTACATGAACGTTTGGAACGACATGGGACAGTGGGCCGTAGCCCAGCCGTCTTTAGCCTTACCAGTGTACCATAATCGTCCCAAAGTGTCCGGAAACTACTCTGGAACGAAGGAGAAAAGATTCGAGCGACTCAGAAAAGATGGAATGCCTGTGGCCGGCCTCTAACTTATATCTAAACAGTGTGGCGTCTGTCACACATGAAAACTAATTGAGAAACTGGGAATAAAATAAACACAACACAAAACGTAAGGTAATCTATAAGTACGCCCCAGGACCACCCCTCCCAAGAACCCGTCTACTAAATCTCTGAAACATGATCAGGCTTCCACGCAAAACGCAAGCAGCGAGCCAACTCATGTCCTGCGGTGAAAGCCCCATCGCCGCACCAGCATCCATAGTCTCCCGACACAACATCGCTCGTGCCCCAAAAGCCATTCTATGAATGGACACTGAACGACCGGGAAAAAGCCCTTTCAAGGAGGAATACTTTTGGACCTTATCTTTACATTTTTGCTTAAGGATCCCTTCATTGGAGTCCCAAGTTACCGCCACGTCAACAATGACTACCTCTTCGCCGAATTGAAGCACCAAGTCGGGTTTCAAGCGAACGCCTTCCTTAGTCGTGAACACCTTCTCCTCCGTGACGGTTGTGCCTGGAACTTTTTCTTTGGCCAATCGAGCTATCTGGCGGGAGACGAAGTTATGTCGTTCTTGCCTGGAAAGGTTGATTACTTCGCATTCTTGCAAGATGTGGAATGCGGTTTCCGGTCGCTCGCCGAAGCGACGACAGTCGCGTGCAGCGGGATCTGAAGCATGTTTGTTGTAAAGACTACGAGTGGAAGCGAGGTTCGTTCGGAGTCGTGGCGCACGAATGCGGTCGTGATCGTTGAGGAGTTTGGAGTCATGATATAACCAAGCGTTAGCCCTTTGCTGTTGAGAATGAGCAAAGAGATCCTTGTTGGTGTACATGTCTCGCATGTCCGTCCACCACTTTGCAGCAGCTCGTTTAAGGGCTGCGTCTACAGACTTTGGATCAGTAATTCCAACAGGAACTTCAAAAACTGAGGCTATCCGAGCATGGCACGAGCCAAGAATTTCTTCAAACAGAACGTCTACTACCGGGTCCCCCAAACGCAGCAATCGACATAATGACTTGAATTGCACAGCCTGAGCAAGACGCTCAAGCTGTAGTGTACCAAGACCGCCATTCCGAGATGGCAGCCAGATATGACTGCGGGGGAACAGCGTAGGCAAATGCATCAAAGTCTTGATGTGCATGCCGAGCGTTTTATCCCATCGCCTAGACTCATTAAGGACATCAAGTGTGTTGGACACCGCGTAGAGAAGAGCCGGAGCCACAAGCTGCTGAATACAACGAAGTTTCTGGAAAGGTTTAAGGGAGGCCGACCCAATAAGCTCCAGAAGACTTTCAGCCTTGGCCGGATTGACATTTGGACTTTTATTAACGAACAATTCCAAACCCAAGTACTTTATGGGATGATCTGGAGCAATGGACGCGAGATCCGAGTCCCGAAACTGCAAGCGAGGAATGTCATATTGTTTGCCATGTGTGTAATGATTGATCCGCCACCCAAAGTACTGAGACTTTGAGGGATTAATAACCAAGTCAACATTATCGAAATAAGCCTCTGTCTGACGAACCATACCCTGCAAACCCTCAAATGTATCGGAAACAAGAAGAATATCGTCTGCGAAAGCTAACGCAGACATACAAGACCCGCCCACTTGTATGCCCAATATGGAGGAGTTAAGCTGCTCCAACAGTGGGTCCAAAACACAACTGAAAAGAAAGGGAGACAAAGGATCGCCCTGTTTTATGCCCCTATTAACCCGAACCCGAACATCATCAGTTATCCCTCCCGACCAGTATGTCGTGGAAGCGTTTGTGTACATCTCTTTTATTAACCTCTTGCGTACGAGCAGGAACCCCCCGAGCATCTAAAGCCGCAAAGATTGCAGCATGCGACACCGAATCAAATGCTTTACGCAAGTCCAGACTGACTGCAAAGAATGGTTTGGATGATCTCTTGGCCATCCGCATAAGAGCCTGAAGTATGAGCAAGTTGGAAGATGTGCTACGGTCATCAGAAAAGCCCGACTGATACTTGTGGAACTCATTCATTTCTGATAGTCTACGCAATATAAGTTTGGAGAATAGTCTAACGATCACTGGAGATATAGTGAGAGGTCGAAAGTCTCCCGGCCTTCTGGCTTGGGACATTTCGGTATGAATACAGTCTTAGACTGCTTCAACTCAAGCGGAATGACCACGTACGACCACCAGTTGTTCATAATAAGTGTCAGAGCTTGCAAAGAGATTTTCTTGAACTCTTTTACTGTCACACCATCCGGTCCAGGCGCAGCCCGGTCATCAAGAGACTTCAAAGCATGCTCAATTCCGGTTACCGTGAAGAGGTCCTCATCAACTGTTAGCTTGACGGTCGATACCAACGAGATTCACCACCGAAAAGTGTGTCATATAGTGAGTGTAGACTAGGCAGAGTACATGCCTCTGCGTCACCTCCCAACAGCAAGTGATCACCCAAAACCTTCGGACCAAGAGCGTACAAACGCTGGTGTTCATAGCTCGCCTACGCTGAGACTTATTACCTGTCAACTCAACAGGCGGTGGTCTCGGTTTATTTTTCGGAGAGCGTAGTTGAACTTTGAACTGTTTATATACCTCGCAAATATCTGAGTAAGACAAAGGACCCTGAGAGACAGCTGACGCAAGGGAAGAGCCCAACCTGGAGTCACGTATCAACTCCTGTACATCATCAGTATCTAAATGAAGACGCGGTACCCGAGCTAGAATAAAAAGAAGGCAACGATGGAGGAGTGATGACATTAGAACGACAAAGCGTAAGAACATCCTGGTAGCGCTCAGTACGTCGGACCTGAGCAATCGCAGAGACTGAGCGCGATGAGAACTGCTTCTGTAGCGTTTCATTTATCATGGGAACACGACCAATCTTTAACTCAATCAGCGCCAAGGCATACAGATCAGAGGCAACCCAACGACAGTGGGAGTACACCGGCTGAGAAGCCGGGCTAAACTCAACTGCCCCTGTAGGCTCACTCTGCACATACCTAACTGTGCGGCGCATCTTCTCAACAGCCTCATGCGTTCTAAAGGGAAAGTGCGCCTGCAATGCCGCTACACGAGATCGAACATGCGAAGGAAGGTCAAGCTCAAGCCTAGCCATTTTCTCTAAGTCATCTTTGCTCCACTGTCCATGAGTTAGTGGAACATACTTCGAGCCTGCACTACTACCCCTCCCATGTCCGACTCGATCAACGGAGTCCTCAGACCCATCCTCCACATCCTCCCCCTCCTCCTCTACCTCATCGATTGTAGACAGCGGTAGATAAGTTGACCCTGAGCACACAGACTGATCCAGCAGCCGAGGCTGAGGATCAGGAAGACCCACTGTCGAAACAGGAGAGATCTCCACAACATCGGACGGCTCATTATCATCACCACGAACATCGGGTGAAACAACAACAAACCCCACCCTCAACTTTGTAACATCAACCACTGGACGTGGGCAGCTCCTCTTACACCTGGTGTAGTGAGGAGACAAACTTTTCCACGATGGTAACACTTTATCATCACACCAGTCACACCTCCAAAGTATGGTAGCCTTATGAATTCGGCTATAGTGTTCAGAGAATTTTTCGCGGGAAGTCAACCGAAGGTCGCAATATCAACACACATACGCTTGGAATCCGAAGTAGAATTCAATCTGCATGGTGATTATAGGCAGGACAAAAACACAGCCGAATTTGTCCGCCGGGGCGGAGAAAAAAAAGAAAAAAAAAAGGTGTAGTTTCAGCGAGTTCGGGCAAAGCCCAGGAGTCAAGGACCCCCCTGCCTCAGTACAACCGAGGGCGCCGACCGACAAGCAGTACGACGAGTAGAACGGGCGGTAGTACACGAGGACCGAGGTCCCCCTTCCTCAGCAGAGCCAAGGGCGCCGGCCGACCAGCAGCACGCCGGATAAGTGCAAAGGCACCCCTGCCCCAGCAAGCTGGGGGCACCGTTTGAGTTTATACCTGGGACACGGTGAACCCAGGAACACCAGCCAATCGTTCACTGACGGCTGCAGTTCGACTTGCTTTTCAACACTACCACAGGCACTGAGTAAACATTAGCACACAAATATAGCCGGACGAGTCGCTGTCTAGTCGCTGCGCCCAGAGGAGGAACAAATGCGGCAAACAACAGAACCAGGCATGCGACTAGACTAAAAATTGTGATATGCGCTGTGAAATCGCGCAATGCAAATCGTCGTTGGTGCATTGTGGAGAAACACACCCGCGGACATTGTTTTGTTTGCAGTGCGGAGAACGGCAGCACCAGCGAATCACTGGACTAGTGCGGCAAAGTCATGGGGAAGACACAACCGTTCCTTGATTTTTCTGTCTAATCTAATTAGTTGGGGTCCTTTGCATGTTTGTTATTGCGATATGGGAATTTTTAACACATAAGTGTTTCATTCCCGGGTACACGAAAACTTCCCATACGTCATATCCGTCACGGAAGTGACGCCAGTACAGCGAAGCAAGCGGCCTGTAAAGGGGGCACCCCTGCAAAATTGGTCTTCTTGCGGGGAAGCCACCTTTAGTACCAAAAAGTACGCTATACATAGGATTGTTCGTTTTTGGGTTTTATATTTTAACACGAAATTGTTTCATGCCGGGATACACCAAGATTTCACTGACGTCATATCCGTCACAGAAATGACACCAGTACACCTTTGCCGAGGTGACCTGCCAGCAGGACGTCACTCGCCAAGTACACCCAGAAGGCAGCCGCCGTCCCGCAAATCATGTTCAGCTGCAGATTTCGCTGCACATTTCACTTTCGTGTTTTACCGATTCCTATGACAGAGGAATCAACCACAGTTTTTTTATGATTCAAAGTGGCATATTGTTTAATGTTAAGTGCGTTAATGTTGCAATTCATTTCTCCATAACCAGCTCAAAAGCAAAGAAAAGACATAATTTACATAATCCGCGACAAGGGTGTTTCTTTGCCTGCAAATGCGAAGTGAAACAACGTATTTATACCCAACTCAGCCCTTGACTATTATGTCAGATGAACATTTTATAATTGCCGTGTGCCAGAGCTCGAAGTGTTGCAGTGACTCCAACTACAGCACCGCTCTTTCTAAGTAGGAAGCTGTGTGGAGAGTTCATTGCTCAGCATAACTGGTGGGACTAGACGACCCAGCCCGTGGTGGGGACAGGTTTTTTTTACTCAATGTCTGTTAATACACTAGGGGCCTCGCATTGATCCCTCGTCATTTTTTCACTCATGGGAGAAACAAGGCTTCGCTTCCAGGCCGCGGCGGCCGCTTTTCTGACGGAGGCGAAAAGCAAAAACGCCCGTGTGTACGAGATTTCGGCGCCCGTTAAAGATCCCCAGGTGGTCAAAATTAATCCGGAGCCCTCCACTACGGCGCGCCTCATCGCCTGCGTTGCGTCGGCGCGTTAAACCCCACAATCAATCGAGAAACAAGGGACTTTTCAAATCGCTTCCAAATTACGATCCGGTATCTGCTGCGTCATCTAGTGGCTACCGCGGGCAAGCGAGTTTTAATGTGCCATCTGAGTAGCATAGCATCGGGGTTTAAAATTTAAAAAGTTCTGTTGCCGACGGTGCTTTTGCCTTGCATTGTTAAGTATCGCAAAAAAAAAAAAAAAGCGGCAGCTTTGAGTACACTCCTCAGCATCGTGGGTACGGAATATCAGATAAACAACGCGGCCGTTTTAGTTGGGAACAAAAGGACGTCTGTCCATGTGAACGGTAGCGGCATCTCACCCTCGCTGTCCCCGTCATTGAGGAGTGACATGCATGATCGGGCATCACGCGTGACACAAAACAGGTACTACGCGCGAGGACGGTTGCGCATCATCTGCTACTCATTCGGGAAGCAAAACTGATAAGCCTGGTAATGCTTCCACCGTTATCAAGGGAAATGGACCGAGAGACGAGGCGGGAGATGTCTTTCAACGGGGCTGGAAGAATCTCCGCAACCAAAGTGACGACGACTCTACTCTCGCCGCGACGGCTTTTGGATTGTTCGCTCGTTACTAGGGCCGCACGCGATAAAGTGGAGATATGAAGCACCGAAGGAGGCGCCACATATCTGGAAGGCAACGAGTTAATCCAAACGAACTGGAAATCCCTCTCTGCAACATTTCAATGGGTGCAGAATTCTCGCGGCCACGGCCGTTTCTATACTGTGCTTGCATCAGAAATGCAGCGCCCGCGGCCGATAAGTGATCCAGGTGATTCGCGCGCTGCAGCGCGATGTCATAGCCGTTACGAAACCGCAGCGGACCAGACGTTGCCGCGGTGGACCAAACGTTGCCCCATCGCAGCGAAAGTTATGACCGAAAGCATGCTGCGCTCTAAACAAAAAGAACGTCAGCGCTGCTAGCTCGTAGCTCAATGAACTTCAGGAGAAAAAAAATCAAATAAATGATCACTCTTTCAAAATACCAAAGTGAAACGTGGTGCTGCTGAGGCTGTTACGAATGAGCCCGCCGCTGGGCTTTGTTTCAATACTCCTCGGCTGTGCGGCGGAGCTTCCACTACGTGCGCCATTCAAGCAGGCCCCCTTTGTCGGTGATTCACGCTTGCACGTCTCGACAAGCCTCGATCTCTGGCGCCTATCTATCGGCGCGATCAAACAGCGGTGGCGTGCCGACGCAACACGTAGACACCTGCCCCAAGGACGCAGAAGCCCCGCGTCCGCAGCGGAGACCTCCTCTCTCCCCTCTCTCGGACTCAGCGTGCGCCGCTACTAGCGACTGCTCACGAACTCTGGAAAGAGCGTTGTGTGTGTCTGTGCCGTTCGTAACGTGTGCACAATCTAGAGGGAACGCTTGTTTCGACCGTTAGCGCTTTGAGTATAAATTCGACCCCTCCAAGCGCTGTAGATCATTCCTGATAGAGCAGTGAATCAATGCTGCCACTCTGCTCGAGTCCTGTACTGTAACCTCGCCCCTCCGGGAATTCGGCTCATCTCTCGCTATGAAGTAAACAACTAAAACGAAAGACTGGGCGAGTTGGTACTTGTTCATAATAACAGCGCTACCGACACAGACAGAAAGAAGAGGACACAAACACGGCGCCCTCTTCTTTCTGTCTGTGTCGGTAGCGCTGTTAATATGAAGAAGTAAACAAGTTACGTTTTGCCTACGGATTCTGGACTTTTTCACGGCTGCAACATTGGCTGGCCGCTCGCTTCAAACCACGCTACCACACGTATGTCGGAGGCGACAGAGCTCGGCTCGGGTCGGCCTTCCCGTACGCAGCAACGGGTTGTCAGCGGTGGGATGACAACGTGCAACAAGGCCGAGGTCGCAGAAACAATTTCACGGTTGCATTTATTCCCGCCCTCCCTCCATGATTTTATGCTAGAATAAGGTCGGCACCGGGCTACACAACGTATTGGGTTGGGTCTAACGCATCTGTTCGTCCGCCAATCGGTAAACCAGTTTCTTGTTCTTAGGGACACAGCTGACCCTTTTTTGAGAAGAGTGTGCCAAGTGCCCTTATGTGAAGCACTGCCGCAGTTTGTGCTGTCACCACGTCGCGTGCAGGGAGGGATTGTTGGCTGTTTTGGAGAAATAGTGTTATCAATGAGATTCTTCTCGGCTCGCTTCTCCTTGGAGTAGCTGAGTACAGTCTCAGGTTGGGCACTTTATAAGGATGTATACGATAGCCTCTTCCCTGCACCGCGGTACCAAGTTTTGTACTCTGGAGGCCGATGGAGAGATGTACTGAAAAGAGTTAAAAGAATGCCTGTTCCAGTGGGCAAAGTTTTTTTTAAGCTGCATAACGAGACACAGTTGAAACGTGGCTACACAACAAGGGGTTAGAGGTACTGTGTTGAACGGATTGCACAATATGTATACTCAACCAGAAACCATTGACGATGTGTCTATACACTGCTGGATGCCGGTCCACTCCTGGGATGTGTTACAGCGAACTCTGCATAAAGACTTTCCATTAGACTCACACGGCATTTGTTACCTCCCTATCGAACATGAGAATGAAGTACCGTACGATTTACTGATGCTCCTGGGCCGCCATAGTATGTGGAGAGCACGCATAGCCTGGCTCCGTGGCGACGTGGAAGCTATGCCGGCGAGGCAGATGTTCCGCGAGAGTGTTACGCTGTTTGTTGAGGCGATTAAAATTCAAGGCTCGGTAACTGATCGGGTGGCACGTGTTGAAACATTGACAGTGATGATATAATGCTATAACAAAGCCAGCCGGGAGACCCGGATCGTGGCGCTGTACGTAATGTTTCGACACAGAAGTTAGTGCGCAGGTCACGACATCATGTCGCCAATATCATCTTCACCATCATAGTGCACCACACCTCAATTTTGCTTTAGACCACAAATTTCTAATCCGATGAGCATGTCTTAACGGTGGGGCTGGATAAATACCGGCCTCACCACTTTTCTTCCGCTATGTTTTTACCAATCCCTTCGAGAGATAGTGAGCCCCGTGTTTTGATGACGGAGGGAACGGACAGCGACAGTCGTGTGCACGAGAAATGAGCTCGCAGCACAGCTATACTTAGCGTGCCTCATATATCGCAACCTCCGCGCGCGCAAAGCCCCAAACTGAAGTGTTCCGCGTTCTGCGGTTGCGGCTGCATCCACGGGCATGACGCAGGCGCAGCGCTTGGTTAGAGTGCAGGATGAGCGGGCAAAGCAAGGGCGCGTGCGAAGGGAATGTTACTACAGTGGAACCCCGATGATACGTCCCCGGACTTACGACGACCCGCTTTTTACGACGGATCACCGTGGTCATGGAAAACTCCCCATAGAAACCATGCATTTAAAACCCCGATGGTATGATTCTCCAGTGAACGCGGTCCGCTTCGTACGACGAATCCTGGCGCGGATAAACCGGCGTTTTTACCATATTTTACACCGCTTCGCCGCCTCCTCCTGAACTTCTTTATTCTTATTCTCAACCCCCCGTTTGAATGTGCTTGCTGCGCAAAGGTCCGCCGGCGGGCCGGACCACTTGCTGAACAGACGCTAGCACGCAGGCGTGAGAGGGAGTTAGTTTGCGACGGCCCCACGCGGCAGCAGTACGCCAACGCGCCAACCACGTTGAGTCGAAGTTGAGGTGGCAGGCGGATCGTGAATTTGAAGCTCTCTTCGAGCCGCGGACGAACGCTAAAACACGTACGACGCAACCTCACGACGACGGCCAAACAGCCGCTTTCCCCGCCCGCTCGATCTAAGTCTCTTTATTTCACCACGCCCTCTCCATTATCCCTGGTCTCTGCTTATCTATGTGTTTCAAAGCCGCGTTGTCACTCAGCACCTTCTTTCGTTAGAACGCCTCAATTCAGACGCGTCCAAAGTAAGGGTGGAGACACGTACCCGATGGCACCGCCATTTTGGGTCACTCGCTGGCCGCTGCAGCAAGTCACTGTAGCAAGACCACGCTATAATTTTCGCCGCAACACGGTTTACTCGCTAGGTTTGAATCATCTTATCTCTTCGCGTTGTTGGGTCTTGTGGGAAACGAAAATAGCTGTGTTGGGCACTTTGACCTAATAGCAACGGAACGGGGCCGTTCAAAGGGTGTTCCAACATGTACGGCAATTCCGTTTTTTTTTCTCTCATCTCCGCCTTCAACGCTCGTTCGTTTTGCTTGGCTTTGGCAGTTTCACGCTCACTTTTCCCCTCTCAAGTTGCTCGACCACGTCGGCCTTATGTAGCCCGCGCAAGGTGCGGCGCTTGCGGTGTATAAATATCGCCGGACGCGGCGCTTGGCTGGCGGACTAGCTGGATGCCAGGAAGGGGAAGGGGGCACAACATAGGCGTGGCTTTTTTTAACTTGGGATTTCAGCTAAAGGTTTACAAATCACGCGAGAACGCGTTAGGTATAGTAGTTTAAATAAGTTGTTAGCCCACCTGTCGCGTGAGACCGTTTACAGGGCCGGAATTTACCCGCACCCCGGTCGTACGACACCCCGGTGATACGATGCTTTCTCGCGGTCCCTTGAAAGTTCTATTATCGGGGTTCCACTGTACTTTAATTCTGTGAGCGCAGGGGGTGGCAAAAAGGGTAGTCGGAGCTCTAGTGAACGACGCGGACAGCTGAAAGGCTGGCCACCGAACTATCAAAATTGGCCCCGTAAATTCTGTTGAATTGAATAGCGGGCCTGGGGAGACCGTCGGACGTGGCTACCCGGGGCGAAAACCTGTCTACTAATCCAAGCGATCCTATTCGTAACCTAACGAGGCTTAGGCGACTGCCGAATTGCGCAGGCAGCGGCAGTGTATACGCACCGGCCGTCTTTCCTGCTTCTTCTGGCCCTGCTTCTTCCCTCGCTCCAGGTCCCGCAGTGGCATTACGTGGGACGAAACCCTGGGCGGCCCGAAGTCGCCGCTGCCCTTGGTCACGATAACGTGGTATCCCTCCCGTAGGTCACGCATCGCGGTGCGATCCAGGTGGATGCTCGGTCTCGGCTCGCCAGTGAATCCCCCGCAGGGCACCGCATCCCCGCCTGAGTCGGAAGAGCTCAGGCTGGAGTCGCTGGACGAGGGGCTCACCACGACGATGCGGTTCATCTCGGTGCCCATGATGTTCGCCATGCCTTCCGCATCACCCATCACGGCCGCGGACTTATACGGACGCCTGCTCGTCCGAGAGAACGAGTCCTGCAAGCCCGCTCCTGCTGCTGCTGAAAGCGTTCGGCCCCCGAGGCCGGTGCTGGTGCTGGTGGTGCTGCTGGCTCGCTCCGCCGCTGCCCCTGGTTGGTTGGTTGATACCAAAAAAGTGGCTCGTACCCACTCAGGGGGATTGGCTAGGAAATGGGCGCTAACTGAGAGAAGAGGGAAAACTGGAATTTGGATTAAAAGAAGTAAAGTGAATAAATACAGGAAAAAGCTGAGTATAAATGGGAATAAAAAGATAATAAGTAAACTGCCAGAAAATGAGGTGCGGTAGCAGATAGAGCTCACCAACTACAAAATCAACACAAATGAATAAGGAAAGGATAGGCCGAAGGACAATCGTGGAAAGTACGGCCCCGGGAACGTGCGCGGGCGCTGGGCGTGGCGCCACTCGCCACGTTCGAAACTTCCTCACCGCGTCAGGTGTCCGCCGCTTCCGGTTAGAAGCGACAGCAACCATATAGTACTTCACGTTTAATGCGCCACTTCAGTTTGGTTGCTAAATTTGCATTTTACGTAAGAATTTTGTAGAGCATATATGCAACATTAAAAATTGTTTTTTCACGCCAATTACAGCATTGCAACGAAAGACGAAGAAGGTATATATATTCGAAAGTGGAGTTGACTTTGCCTCGAGAAATTCAATAAAATTCGATCGTAATCATCCGGCAAGCCCATAAATAAGCACTAGGGCTACCGCCGACAACTTCCACTGCCAAATTACTACAGATGGGACTTCATAACACCTGGGACGAACTTCGAGAGGCACATCATGTCAACCAGATCGAACGGCTCAAGCTTTCACACACTGGCTGTCACCTCCTCCGTTGCCTCGGCTACCAACTACCTGGCACCCATCACCCCCGCCAACGCATCCCTCTGGAACTACGCGATTGCATCTCCGTCGCCCCAATACCCAAGAATATGCACCCCCTTCATAACCAGGGCCGCCGACAAGCCCGGATTCGAATGCTTCGCAAGATGCTTCAAGTCAAGCCACAAGACACCCGCTGCGTTGACGCCGCCAAATATGCCGATAAACCAGCCTTCGCAATTTCAACAGTAGACCACCGAGGAATTGAATTGACTTCCGCAACAGTAATTGGCAACGACTCCACAACTGCAGAAGAAATCGCAATAGCCCTCGCAGCCACTACATCTCAGGACATTATCACCATCGTCACAGATTCGCAAACTGCCTGTCGCCATTACGCCGCCGGTCACATAGCTCCCTTAGCCCTCCGCATCCTACAGTCCATTCCTAACCCTCCTTACCTCTACATTCTCTGGACCCCGGGACATGAGTCTCTGGAGGGGAATGAGGCGGCTCATGCTGCCGCCCGCGCGCATATCTACCGGGCGTTCCCCTCCAACACTCCAGCATCACCGTCGGAAGTCCACCATTCTGTGCCTCAAAAATTCAAAGACATCCTCGAACATTACCGCCTCGAACGCCGCATCTTTCCCCCACCCCACGACAAGTTGACTAAGGAAGAAGCCACCATACCGCCGCCTTCAAACCAACACCTACCCGCATGGCACCCTCCTCCACGCCATTCATCCCACCTCCTACTCCACCACCTGCAAGTACTGTCCCCAACCCTGCACACTGTACCATATGGTTTGAGCGTGCTTCCACACACCATCCCTCCCCCCTACTACCTCCCCTAATCATGAGCAGTGGGAAGGCATGCTAGCCAGCCCGGACCCCGGCGATCAGCGTCGGCTGGTTGAAAGGGCCAGCCTGGCAGCGACCGCCCAGGGGCTTCTGGACTGAGAAGACCCCCCATTGCCACTACTACAAAAACTAATACTGAAATAAAGTTTATTCCTCCTCCTCCTGAGCAGTCTGACTGAGCAAGCAAATGTGCTTGCATTCCAAGAAAGCGAAGAGATTTTATCTATCAATCCCCAACGGGGCGTACCTGTCGCGTGTGTGCATCGTTTTTTTGTTTTTGTTTTGGCGGGTTTGCCTGGCAGCCGCTTTTTTGACGAGCGGCCTCAGCGTCTACACCGGGACGACTCAATCCTCATAAATAGCTTACGAAACATCCCGTCAAAGTAATTGCCTGTATCTTTAAGCCGCGAGAGCTACACCGCCATCGTTTAGCAATATCAAGGAACTAAACGCGCGCAGTTTGTGCACGAAAATAAGCCTGAAGGCAATAAACGTAGTTTTTCGGGTACAAAATATGCGAAAACATAGCATTATAGTGCTCCAATTGTGTCACCTGCTGGAGTTAAGCAAGAAGACCTTTGCACATTTACGTTTTACTAACAGGGGATGCAAGCTTCCTCGTCAGTGGTTTTGCATACGCCAGGAGGTTCAGGCCAAACGCAGACGGAACAGGCATTGCTGGTCTCGCTTTTCAATTTCAAACAGCACAAACTTGAGCGCGAGACGTCTTCTCATTGGCACACTAACGTTAAACTTAGAACGTGGGTACCGACCAGAGTGTTTCGAGTAGGCAGGAAAAAAAAAATGTGCAAAAGGGTAAGCAGTCGGCGTCATGTTTGCGAAAGAATTGGAAACTGTCTTGTCTGCCAGAATCGCGTGAAACCACTGAATGCCTAGCAATATGGGGCCGTTCAGGCTTCATGTTGACTATGGCGGCGATTGAGAGAGAGAGAGAGAGAGAGAGAGAGAGAGAGAGAGAGAGAGAGAGAGAGAGAGAGAAGAGAGAGAGAGAGAATAAACCCTTGTTGAGGCAAACGGTGCTGCATGAGCACTCGATGGGAGGGGTGGCGCAGTTGAAGGGTAACCTTGGGCCTTGGCTAGAGTCCTGGGACGGGTGACCAGGGAGCTTTGGCCGTCGTGGTCGGAGTTGATCAGCAGGCCCTCTTACAGTTCTGGAGAAGGGTTGGGAGTGGGGTGGGTGATGAGATGCTTTGACAGGCACGCACTGTGTGGTAAGTGGTACTAGAGCAGGTGCAGAAGAGACTAGTGAGGGGGTATAAGGTGGGTATAGGTGTTTGTAAACGATGCTAATGAAAGTGAAAGTTATTGCTAAGCTGGAGCGCATATCTGACAGCTGCTGCTGTTTCCTAGATACATACCCGTGGTGGTGTATTGGGCAATGCTGTACAAGCAGGAATTATGCTACAGTAGGGCGCCTTTCTACAGACGTTGTCGCCCCGCACTGCATGTACGAATAAATAAATAAATAAATAAATAAATAAATAAATAAATAAATAAATAAATAAATAAATAAATAAATAAATAAATAAATAAATAAATAAATGTAAAGTGCAAGCACGGTATGGGTTGACCACAAAAAACTTCCCGTACGTATAATCTGAATCTTGTGCGCGTATTCTGAAGTATAACAAAGTGTTAAATACCCTCATGTATAGTAACATATTGTTACGAATTCAACAACGACGCAGTTGTCTTGAAGTAATAGAAAGTTTATTGCAGCGAGTCGCCGTGATTGTTTGTTTGGATGGTTTTAACGCGCAGACGCAACACAGGCGATGAGGCGCGCCGTAGTGGAGGGCTCCGGATTAATTCTGACCACCTGGGTATCTTTAACGGGCGCCGAAATCTCGTACACAGGGGCGTTTTTGCTTTTCGCTTTTATCAGAAAAGCGGCCGTCGCGGCCGGGAATCGAACCCGCAACCTCTTACTCAGCAGCGCAACGCCTTCGCCACTGAGCCACCGCGGCGTGTGCCGGGATTGTTTGAACCGCAGTTCCAGCACACTTGTGAGCGACTGACTCAAAGCCTTGGTGAGAACACAGCCAACAAATCAATCAGCTTGACATCTAACGGTCCAGCGTCTTGGGGTCACTGCAACCGAATGGGTCTGCACGCGCAAAGTGGCCCTGCTCGGTCAACATTTGTTAAAGGTCTACGTATCTAAATCTACGCAAGTTTACCATCAAAGTAATTCTATAACGAGACCAGTGCAACTACTAAAGGCCAAGTCCATTGTGCGTGGTTGAGCCATCGCATTTTCAGAAGAATTGATCACACAACGGTTTCTCCTGAACTTCCCGCAGCGTCAGCTGTCAGGACAGTAATCGCCGAGAACCGACCGTCATACTTTGGTCGCCAGAGATGATCCCCATTTGCTTAGCTGCTTAGCTTAGATGGTACTGCGCGATGCAGGACCTCGTGCTTGTACTGCGTGATGCCTCTGCGCAGACTGAAATCAAATCATATCCTCCGCATCGTAATTTGTCTAAATTTCATTGTTGGCTGCATGGTTTGCATGGTCATTCGAGTGTTTTGCGGTGAATCTGAACCACAGGACTGCTTATGGTGTATATGTATGGTTGACAATGGCTAGGAAGAGGAAAACAAGATAAAATACGAAAATGACGCAAAGAGAAAGGGATCATGGTCATGGTAAGAGAAAACCAAATGGCTGGAGTGCTACTTTAACGCATGCTAATTACAAGTGTAGCAAACACGTACACGTTAAAGCTGATATGTATACGGCGGGCTGACACGGGCGATCCACCCAGCCTCGTAGTCATAGTGAAAGAGAGAAGGAGAAAACGATGCAATGGGAAAAAGATCGCGACAATCATAATCATGGGACACAACTGCACCACTGGACACGTTTCTTCCGTCAAGGCTGTCTCTACTGCGACGGGCTCCGAAGCGTCTACCTGTGGTACGTCGCTCCCGGAAATACGCCTCAAAAGAAGATGCAAGTGAACGCAAAATGCCGCCTGGCCAGCAAAGTGGCAGGCACTCGTGCAGCCAAAATCGCCACAAACCGGCACGACTGGAACCGTTAGCACGCAAAGATTACATGAACGGCACATATCCCTCTGGTTACAAATACATTTGCGGAACAGAAGATGGAACAATCGCGACAGACCTATACCGTTTGACACAGAGGGTTGCATAGCCTGAAATAAAACGTAATGCTTTCGTATTTCCGCAAGTAAGCAGCCTTATTAAGTGTCTTGTTGAATTGTTTCTGTGGCTCCGCAGTCTTTCGCTCTGGCGACGTTGCCGACAGGTGGCGTTTATGGCTAATGGCTCACCTACGCGCTCGCTCTGGAAAGGACTAGGACGCAGTGAGGCTGGAACCCTTGGCACAAACGCACCAACCCAACCTGTATACGCTGTGAAGCTATAAATAGCAGGTTCCGTTTACCTGACCATCGCCCGACCACCTCAGCATTGATAGGTGTGACGTGTCTGGATGACGTCCCATGAGCGCGGGTGCTATGCGTTATATCCCCTGCATTTCATGAAAATGTGTCAAGCGGAGCTGATAAATTCTTAGAACTGCGGGGGACAATGATCAGGGCCTAACGCACAAAGGTGGATTGGGACGAGCTTCGGAACGTTTATTGGCAGAGGGAAAACGAGGAAATCGTACATTGACAAAAAGTTCAGGCATAGCCACACAAGGGCGCTAAAAATTGTGAAAATTACGGCTTCAGCAGAGCTTTTCTACAAACTCTGCTTTGAATGATGCTTTCACTTGCATGTGTAGTGTTCGGGGATGAAAGCCCTGGCGATCATGAGCTCATTGTGTCCATTCATTGTTTGTTACTTATTCGACTGAAGTGGAAAAACATCTAATTGAGCCATATTGTACAAGGCTGTGTGCTACTCTGTTGTCGGATTCTTCTGCCGTGACAAATCAGCCCCCAACGGTGTTCAGCAGGGAAGGTATACCCTTGGTCCACTGATCCAAGGGCCTCCGCTACCTTGCGTGCCCGCTGCATCAAACCCATCTAGTATACCAGTTATTTCAGCCTCTTCTCCCGTTGTTTTGTGGCGCAGTGGTCTAATTCCTCGCACCCGCTCAATAAAAGAACATTGGTTCGAATCCCGGCGGGGTGTTGCTTTTCCTTTTTTTTTCCTGCCTTCTAAGTGGCATGATTTGGGAATCATATTCGCGAATCCAAAACGAAACTTTTTGGTTTAACTGTGGAACTACCGTGTATCTAACGTCAATGCATCGCTTAGGTCATAGGTACTATTCGGTGAGTTTTAAACTTGTACTTTGTATATATAAAAAGTCAATTGTACTTTCAGATGACGAAATACTGATGTGCGTGTTTTGTAAAATTGGTATGTCTTTATATAGCGTAAAGATAGTTTCCTCACATCCACTTAAACAAGACGCAAGGTAGACTGAGGGGGGGGGGGGGGGGATATAGGGCCGCGGCCGGCAACCAAACCCTCGACGTATGGCAACTGGCAGCCGTGAGCACTTAAAAAATGAACGAACAGCCTTTATAAAGATACAAGGGGCTCCAGGCCATCACGAGAAAAAGCGAAGTTGGAATAACTGTTTTGTGCAAATGATATGCACAGTCTAACAAAGAGGCAGGCGCGCACGGCCCATCGAGCGCTTTGGTGCAGCGCACCGTGCAACGTTGAATTTTCTTGAGCCCATGCCATGGACAATGTTGTTTACTTGTTTACAACTGCGGCGGCCAAATTTGGGCGAATAGAACAGACAAACTTTTAAGGCGCTTGGTATGTGGCTGCCTCGCTACGCTTGCAAACCAACGCAGTCGCTACGACAAACGACAAACCCTTCCGAGACCGCTCGTAATATCTGTTACGGTGTACTTGTCTAGTACGTAATTGATAAACACAGAGTCGCGAAGGAGTTTCGCGGAATTAAGTAAGGGGGGAGGAAAGGGGAATTGGAATGAACGACGCACTAAACAAAAGTGCCTGTACAGTCCCGTGCAACCTTTCCGCGGCTTTTTGTTACGGTTGTAAATGTTTGGAACCGATCGAAATAACGGAATGAAATACTACAACTGCCTGTGTACGCGCGGGCATGGCGTCACCACAACAAAACCAAACTCAACATTGGCGCGAACGAGCGGCCAATCAAGTAATATATAAACCGATGTCGGTTCGGAAAGCATGTACGTACGTCGAATTTTGAGGCGATTCTGTAGTCATTCGCTTAGATAATTTAGACTCCCGTATGTACTGCGCCATTCCTTCCAATCAGCTTTTCCAGCCGTGAGCGGAGTGCAAGATTCATGAGCAAAATGATAAAAGAATGGCCCAAACGGAACGCGAAAAGTCAGACGGCCCCATCCCAGAGCGAGGCTGCGGCACAAAATATCGCAGCAGACATGTTCCATTCGATTCAGAAGGGGTGCACGGCAACGTTGCAGAGAAAGTTCTGTGGTGCCGGTGCAGTGCAGCAGCGTGGTTCCGCGGTGCTGTGCATCACGGCTGCACCGTCAGCAGCGCCCCTGCGTGTCTACAATCGAGCGAGGTGCAGGCATAGTCGTCTGCTAATCATCCTCGCCTGTCGTCCTCTACAACTGGATGTTTACGGCCATCTGGGTTGCGTCGTACGCATCAGCGGCGACGCTAAGTTCCTCCCGCGTATCTTCGAGCTCGACGGACATTTTCACGCGGTCGCCGCAACTGCCGGTAGCCGCCTGCCAACCCGCAACGCCCCAACGCTGACGGCACTGAATCGCTGCACCTCCTCCGTAGCAGGTGCAGCGGTTCTCTGCACCGCGGCGGCAACGCTGCTGCACCATGAGCAATCGAGCTACGCGGTGCACGGCACAATTCGCACTTTCCAGCGAATATAGGTGGCGCGACGGGGTATCCAAAATGGAGGACGGGAAGATGATCGGAACGTCGCGTAAGCGCGTCTGGAGGAAAAAGCCGATACGGGCCCATTAGTGTGTCTTCAGACCATCTTTTCCCTTCCCGATGAGACACGAAGGTGCTTTGTCGAAGGCGAAGTAGTTTATAACGCCAGTCATACAGTGTTTTGCGGCATCGGGGAGGCCACCGATGACATGCTGAGCATCGAGGGATTTTGCCTGCAACCGAATGGCGTCACCAGCCAACCGCACTGCGTGAACGTTTGTTGGCAGAGCAGGTTATAAAGGATGCTACACTTCCATCCATGCTTGCAAAATTGTCCAAGCACACTTTACGAATATTTATTAGGCGCCAAGAAGAGCTCGGTAGACGCAACCGAGCACAGCGTTTTGTTATTGGCACTGCGCAATTGTGTCGGATTAAGTGCGAATAATGCGAGTAAATTATAATTTTCTGGGCTGTTTTTACAAGGAAATATCCAACAGCGTTTGTGCAGGTTACAGGTAATAATAAAATACCGAAACTAAATATCAAACGCTGACGCCTCTATGGCAGGGCCTGTTACATCAGCTGTGCTGTGCTTTCAGCGCGCAGTCGGAAACGACGACGCCGCGGTAACAAGTTCATTTATTTATTACAAATACCTACATCACCCATTCCTGTGGAGGGTTTGAGAAATAAAAAAAGCAACAAGTTCAATATAGTAATTACACTTAATGCTAAAAAGAGAAGGAAGCACAAACAACCCAACAAAGCACAAAATGCAACTGGAATGCAGTATTTATTAAAAGAAACCAGCCTGTTAATAAAATAACAATGGCGTTCTCCTGTTGGTTCTTGGCTTCACTTTCTTCTCGTGCGTGCGCATAGGAATGTTATGTGGCGGCACGGCGTCTTTCATCAACCGCGGTTTCAGCGGCTGCAGACCATCTATTAATAAACGACACACTCAACTTGCATGAAAAACACACCATCAATTACGAAAAAGCGAACTAAACTTACGGATATTGCTGCAGAAGAAGTCAGCTTTCGTGAAGTGACTACTGCAATCCCCATTGTGTTGCTGACACCTTTTCCAATGCGGAGCATAGTTATCCAAACCTTCCTGGCTTTTTTACCTCTAGGAAAGGTATGAACGCTGGCTTTTCCCGGCACTGAGCAATTTCTATACTGCGGTACACAGCGCATTCGATAGCTTTTTGGTTTTGCGTTCTCAATCGCCACGTTTCTGAACGCTCCGGCTGCCTTCGCCCGGGACGCCGATCATCTACAAACAGCTTCGGAAAAAAGGCGCGCGGCGGCGCCACCGTTGCTGGAAAGTGCGAATTACTGCAGCGGCGAATCGAGCGCTTTGGTGCAGCGCACCGTGCAACGTTGAATTTTCTTGAGCCCATGCCATGGACAATGTTGCTTACTTGTTTACAACTGCGGCGGCCAAATTTGGGCGAATAGAACAGACAAACTTTTAAGGCGCTTGGTATGTGGCTGCCTCGCTACGCTTGCAAACCAACGCAGTCGCTACGACAAACGTTTTCAAATTAGGCCAGTTCGCGAACCTGTTGCTATGACGACGACAAACGCTACTTTGCCAGGCTTAAGAGCTGAAAAATCGTCCTTATATCTCAAAAACGAAGGCCGTTTTTCGATTGAAACTTTATGTGAGGGTTAGAATGGGCAAATTGAAAGCGAAATCAACAGCTTAGAAGATGACATCGCACCGAGGAATTAGCGACGAAGCTGTTTTCGCTTCGAAGCGGGAGGGCAGGGCGACGCCATGTTAGTCAAATCAAACCGGAGACAGCAAAGGATGATGGGATAGAGTGCTGGGCTCCGTGGGCTCAAGTCATGGCGGGACTCGGCTTCACAAATGTGACGTCAAGGCATCTCCTAACCTTTTCTTTCCTCCATGGCAGTAGACGACGGCCGCCACCGGATGTTCTTGCAGACGTCACCGAGAAGCGAGGCATCATGGGCAGTCACACTCGCGCGGTGCGAGGAGGTGGACGAAACGAGAGGGAATCGCGGCGTGGGCGAAAATGCGATGTTTTGATCTGCCATAACCTCACTATGCTGAACACTTTAACGATATTCTTGAAGGAGATTATTACTCTGAAATAAGATTACCTGAAAATGCGAACACCCATGAATCGACAAAAGCTCTTTCAGGGCCCCTTTAAGGAACCACATTTATACCTGTCAAAGTAATAAAAACGTTTGATAAAACATCGGTTTGATAACTGGTTTGATTTTCTGGTTTGATTTTCTTTGTTATTATTTCTTTGCCAACTACTGTTGCAGCACTCGGTTTCCAATCGGCCCACTTGATCAACTTTGTTGGGATCGTAAATATGATCCCGTGAAAATGTACCTCCTGCATTTGCTTCCACCGCATAAATTAAAATGACAAGGCGTCCTTTTCTTGATTCCAAGCAGGTGGTTGACTATTGCAAGCTTTCCCGCAGTTTCAGCCGCGTGATACGTGTTCGGGTATGCCCTCAATATTATTGAGCTATAAGGGATCCCGTACTGGGGAAAAATGAACGGCCGTTGGAACGCCAAGCAGCTGAAGGCAAGTGCACGGTGCAGCGTTTGCCTTGCCTTTTTCCCATTTAAGTACAGCTTGCTTCTCGTCATAATGCCGATAAAATGTAAAGCTCTTGTCACTAAAGCGTAAGATTAGAGCGAAGTTGGATTTTGTATTTCAAAGGAGAATGTTAACGGTGTGTGGTGGTCGTTCACCGGCGCATTTCAAGCAAGCAATAGCAGACGACGCACCGAGACCGATCTCAACGCCCCGGCCCGCGTTGCGGTAATGAAAGGCCGCGCTCTTTGCCAACTGACCTAATCTAAAAACTTTGGCCCGAGAACAGTGTGGTCACAGCAGACCAGCAGGAAGAGCGACTGAAAAACGCGGGAATCATCCCGTCGCTGCCTAGTACGTCCTAACAGTGCTTTCGCACAAAATTCACTCCGTCACCGCCGGCGTCGCGTTACTCCGCACCCAAAAACCATCATAGATGCGGTTCCACTTTCAATCCATTCTTTAAAAAAAATTTTAAGAATACAGAGCGAGTTTAGGTTATACACAACTCAATCCCACGAATCACTCAATCAAACAAACAAATCTAAAAAAAAATATATTGTTGCAATCAGCTCATCACTAATAAACCAACTCCGAAGCCGTGCTTGATGGCTGAAATAGCTAAAAGGCATAAAAATGTAATAAATTTATCGATAATCTAAGTACGAAGCCAGCGCATCTTAATGACTGAAATAGTAGCGACCTTGCAATGCCTATAAATATCTTTGAGGTAAAGAAACAACGACAGAGTTCCGCCAAAATGGATTAAATAGTACTGGAGAAATGTTTAAAGGATATCGCTGAGACAATTAAGAAGAACGTCTACGCAAAGATAATTACGTATATTCTTAAGTAGACTAAAATGTAAACGGCACATTTTTCGAACACATTGTGCCCGCCCAACTAGATCGTGTGGCAAGTGCAATACAAACTACTCGTATCAGACAAAAAAAAAAAAGCTTTGGTCATAATTTCTGGAGCTCCTACTTTTAGCTACGATAAATTTCCCTTCCCTTGCATGTGAAACGTGCACAAGTAAAACGACGAAGGAGGTAATAACATAATATACGATGATTTTTTGTCCCGACACGCTGCACTACGTGCTGCTTTACTGAGCGCAAAAAAAAAAAAAAAAAGGCTGCAGCCGATTTTTAAAAAGGAGCACTCACACAAAAATAAAATGACCAAACTATTGTTTGATGTCGGTGCAATGCATGGGGTTGCTATTAACTTGTTCTCGTCGCATACATCTTTTTTCTTTTATTTTTGTGCCTCATGGCAGCTGTTCGGGCGGCACGCGTGTGTCGAAACATGCCGTGTGGATGCATTCCGTCGGAGAGAACACGTGGAAAGGTCGGGCAGACATCAGGTTGAGCGTGGCCGCAGACGAGGGCCTTGTCCAACAACTACAGGTACGTCGGAGTAATCTCTTTTCGACTCCGTGAACAACTCGCACTTCGTGACGTCAGTGCCTACTGTGGGGCACTTTCCAGTATGGGTTTCTCTTTCGTGGGAACAAGGTCAGTTTAAAATCAAGAGAAAGCTAGGATACTCCGTAC
Source organism: Haemaphysalis longicornis (assembly GCA_013339765.2). Classification (NCBI taxonomy): domain Eukaryota; kingdom Metazoa; phylum Arthropoda; class Arachnida; order Ixodida; family Ixodidae; genus Haemaphysalis; species Haemaphysalis longicornis. Next base: position 468,476 of record JABSTR010001229.1, on the reverse strand, counting down.
TAGAGGCCCTAAATACCACCTTATTTAGTGGCTCTACTCTCGACCATTTCGCCTCGCAGCACTTCTAAATCGGTCCCTCCAGCTTAAACAGACCCAGGGTAGTTGAATACGGCGCAAAGCGAATATCCCTTCCCTAGACACCTTCGTTTTTGCTCAAAACCGGGCATTTCTCAATATCTCGCCTTATATTCCCCACGAAGTTTGTGAAATTCCTAGTTTCCCCCGAAAATTTAAAATAAATGAACATATTTATGGTCTCTATAGACTGCGCTGTAACCTCAAACAATATTCCCCTAGAAAAATTAACACACGCTGTAGGCATAAGTGACCCAAAATCAAGAGTGAAGATGTCCCACGGCGAATCATTCGACTCTTACGAAACTCGTTTACTCCGACGACGACCCATGGAAAAGTTGCTTGGACGGGCGTTCCGCCTGTGCATGCTTATAAAGGATTGCCGAAACATGACTGCCGGCATAAGAGAAAATTATTCATTGTCCTCGCACCTGCCGTACAATAAATGCTCACTCGCGTTTTTCAGAGTTGAATATTGTAGCGGTGGCTTGCAGGCCGTGCGTGCTCGAGCACCTCATTCTCGTACTCCTATACCTCTCATTTTGCTTACACTGCCCGAGTAAAATGGTTTTGTGTCGAATGATGAGGCAAAATAAAGCGAAAACCTTGTATGTCTCGGCGTTCAATATAGCCGAGCGAAAACCGGTCGTCAATACCCGTCGTATAAAAATTCTTCTGGGAGCATAAGAGAAAACTGGGTACATTAGAGTTCGCATGAGAAACCCGGGTGTCCGGGGTACGCAATGCATTACCACAGCGCTGCATCACTTTTTTTTTGTTAAACATGCGCCGCTGTTACAAAAGCAAGCATCGGTAACGACAAAAAGACCACATGTACTGAATCGTAAAATCACTGTACGCACACACTGGGACACAACGCTTGTCGCTAAAATATTTTCAACTTTGTTAACCTGTGAATGCCAGTCTGGAACACAATGTCGGGCCTTTTTTACTTCATGGAAAGAGGAAATAACCTCCTGGAAAGTTTTCCTGACAGCTAGGACGCGCATCTGTACCGGAGTACCGAACTGCCATCCGACACCTCCGTGTACTGTGCAGGCCCAAAAGCATTGCTAGATTTAGGGAAATACCATCATCGCTTTCAACTGACAAATACCGAATACCGGGGGTATAGATTGGCACATCTTTTTTTCGGCGTACGTTGCAGCACGTCCCAAAAGAAAACTCCGTCCCAACAGTCAATGAAAGCAAGTTCGATTGTTTCCGGTTCCTGTTCTTCCCACGACAAAAAAGACCATTCTCTTGCATCCATGTCTTCGCAAGGAGAATAGCGGTGTGTAGTTTGAAGGGGCCATGAAGGCAAAGTACAACTTTTATTTAAGAAGTAGTCTTTGGTAACGCTCGCTAAGCTCCATTTCAGCAACTTAATGCTTTTTAAACGAAAAAAAAAACGCAATAAATACTGAAAAACTCGAATTTCGCGCTACAGTGATGGTTTATGGGCAAATGCGTGGTAATATGCACCAACGCTAAAACATTTTCATCAGTGTTAACTGCACGTTAGCATTCAAGTTGTTCAATCAAATGTGACTACGGGCCCCTCTACAATCGCCCAGCAGTAATTGTTTCTTGGCGGTGGCTCGGGGCAGCGGCCGCCCATTGCACAGACAAGATTGCGCGAGCAAAACGCCATCATTGGAAGCACCCAAAATGTGAGTTTATGAAGCAAGCCGCCGCGGTGGCTCAGTGGCTAAAACGCAGCGTATAGAGAATCGACAAAAGGAAAGAAAAAGCGCCAAGTATGCGGGTTCGATTCCCGGCCGCGGCGGCCGCTTTTCTGGTGGAGGCGAAAAGCAAAAAAAAAAAAAAAAAATTGAAGCCGTCTCATTCAATGTGAAAGCTGTCGGAAGTGCAGAGCAGTGATTCGCCATAATAGGCTGTACCGCCGTTATCCGCTTACTGCTACCACCCCATGCAATTCAAATTTCCCGCCTTCGCAGTGCTCGCGCGCCCCTGCCTGAAACTGCGCCAGCGGGAGTTCTGTTCTCTTTGTGCTTTTCTCCCCGCACGTGCCGGCGTTGCACTGCCGCATTTTGAGTTTAAAAAACCAACCCAACGGGTTTTCTTTGTGCTAGACAACGGTTTTTCTAGACAACTAGACAATTAGTTTTACTAGACAACTAGTCTAGTTTACTAGACAACTAGACAAACTAGACAACTAGTCTAGTTTACTAGACAACTAGACAAACTAAACAACTAGACAACTAGACAACTAGTCTAGTTTACTAGACAACTAGACAAGTAGACAAACTAAACAACTAGACAACTAGACAACTAGTCTAGTTTACTAGACAACTAGTTTTCTTTGCGCTAGACAACGGGAAGATGTATGACAAGCGCCAGCGTTTCACGAGTTTCGAACGCTTATGACTATATAAACCGCTTGGCTTTGGAAGCCTCTGGGGTACGCCGGGAACAACAGCGTTACCCCACGCCGCCTTGGTGCTCTATATACTTGGGTCAAGCCAGCGAGCTAGGACGACAAGGCGAGCGCCTAAAGTGCGCCGCACTTAAAACGCCCGTGTGTTCGAGATTTCGGCGTACGATCCCCTGGTGGCCAGATTAAAGGGACCACTGAAGTGATTTGTCAAGCTCCCCGTTTTTGGCTTGCCACTGTGTAGACTGGCTCACAATTAACACACGAGTGCATCGTTATATCCGGTTGACAAATCGGTAATATTTTTACAAAGTGCGAAAGAAGAAACCTACTCTGCGCGTTTTGCGGCGGCCGCCACCAACTAAAGGCTGTGACGTCAGGAGGGGGGGGCACTGTGATTGGACGATGCCCCAAGGTTAGCCAATCAAAAGTTCGGTTTCGGTTCGGGTCTGTAAAACACATGCTTGACATCTGATCGCGTTGTTGGATTGGCATTCTCGATTTCTCAATTATCGCCGTCAAAATGTCTAAGATAAACCTCCCAGGGCGGCTTGGAATCGTAGAAAATCACTAGAACGAGGCCTACGCAGTGGATGAACGCCCTCCGCGTCACCGCAGACTCTCAAATGCCATGCGCTTTTCCCGCATATTCGGAGCTTGCCTCAACTCATGTCTGTTCGTAAAAAGCTAGTTCGCACCAGGCCAGGGTGTGCTGATTCAGGCCTGGGCCCACTGCCCGCAAGCAGTCGGTGCTTGTGGCAACAGCACGCCAACGAGAACTCGCTAGCGCGTCATTGTCAGTATGCGCGCGTTCTGCGATCTCGCTCGTGGAGCAGTGAACGTTACGACGGCCCAAAAATGGTGAACTCAGTTCAGAAAACATCGGCCACATACGAAAAAATCAACTTACAAAAAAAAAATACATGTACCCTCGGGGATTCGAACTTGCGACTTTCAAACAAATTCCCAGCGCCTCAGACCGCTAGGCCACGAGCCTTTTTTTTTCTTTATTACATGGGAAAATACGCTCAGAACGTTGCAGTACGACGAATACAAGCAAACAAAAGAATACCCTGAAGTTAGAGAAGCAAATATACATCAAATTCAGGCAAACACACACAGCGTTCAAAAGAGGGAACCAGTCAGGTGGTTGGTCAAGCGAACTATACACACTATGTACAAATGCCACAGTTTCTCGGAATAAGACTTAGTTGATCTTGGTGGCTCAGCATGCCTATCACATAAGCGGCATCGCCACAGACTGTACAAACCAATCAACACGAACAATGTCATAAGGTGGCTCACCAGGATAGTCGAATGGCAAAAATCGGATAGAGAAAGGCGTAATAAACTAACATACACATAGCAAGGTCTATATTGGAGTGTGTTTCGGGTACGTCAGCCCAGGTAGCCTTAGTACAACTAGATTTGGCAAAGGCATTCGATCGCGTCAGTCACCAATTTCTGTTTCGTGCTCTACAGCATGTGAACGCAGGATCTTGGCTTACCGAAGGTATTCAAATATGTTATGCTAATGGCTCGACAAGAGTGATAGTCAAACAACCGACTAACCCAACCTAATCCACCTTCTTCTTCATCGGTTCGTCAAGGGGGCCCATTATCACCACTCCTGTCATTTGCTTATATCTGGAACCATTGTGCATGAGCATAATAGAGGACATTAATGTTAGAGGGTTCACGCTATCGTCATTCGAAGTGAAAATTTTAGCATATGCCGATGATGTCGCTTTATTTTGTACTGACAAGGCCAGTGTGGAGTGGCCTTGTCAGTACAAAATTCTTGTGTAATGGCTCTTGCCATTACACAAGAATTTTGCGAGGTTTCAGGTGCGGCCCTGAATTTCGAGAAAAGCTTGCGGATTTTGGTTAGAGAATGGGGAACCACACCCGATTGTTTCCCGGAATCATGGAATAGAGACCTAACTTATTTAGGACGTACCCCTCTCGCAGTGTCGCAATACTGACTCGCATTGGTCGGAGCAGCGGTGAAGCTACAGCGCCAAGTGAATGACTGGCGGGGACGGCAGCTGTCCATCTTTTCTCGTGCTCGGGCGTGTAACACGTTCCTTGTTGACCCGACTTCTTTATGTCCTACAGGTGTTACATTGCTCACGACTCAGGATCCAGCTTTTCACCGGATTTTGCAACATCATTTGGTGTTCGCGTAGTGAGCCCATGCGTCGAGATAACCTTTTTCTTCCGGTTGTGCGAGGGGGACTTGGGCTTGTTCATCTGTTTTCTTTGCAGCTTCTTTCTCGTTTATCTACTTTCGAGACGTTCAACATCCTTTTTTGAAAGCTGTACTCTGCAAATACGTCTTGCACATTTTCTCCCAGATATTGTGGTGTCTTCGCTGTCTGTGGACGCAGCCCGAAGCCCGCGAGGTTTCCTCAAAGAAGTGGTTGACACAATTCGCTTCTTACAGGCTCGGTTTAGCCTGTAGTCATATGTAACTGCTACGCGCGAGTCTATTTCTGATGCCCTGGTTTCTGGGCTTTTTCCCACACCTTTATATCGTGTTCTGTACCTACAGTGTCCGTACCAGGATTTCCTCAATAGAGTGTGTAAAATGTGTGTTCCGCCAGGTGTTAAAACATTTTTCTTTAAATTACACACTGGCACGCTCCCTGTTAAAACTTGGATGAAAGATCGGGGTCTGTTTATAGCTTGGTCCACATACTGTCGGCTCTGTACTCGACCAGAGACAATTGATCACTGCTTTGTAGACTGCAGAGATGCTGTCTTTTTCTGGGACATTCTTCACCGAACGCTCAAAAAAGGCCACGAGCCGGCGCTGGCCGGTTTGGATATATAAGGTTTATAATGTATGACCAGTTTACACTTTTATTTATTTTAAGCATTTTAAGTACTTTATGTGACTATTTGTTGTATATCACTCCTGCAGTAAGTGTCCCCCAAACTTCCACAATATCTCACGTCTGGCGATTGCATTTCTTTGACGGAAAAGCGTTCGCAGATGTGCGGTCGTGCTGCTGACAGCTGTGCTTGTTTACCCAGCGCAAAAAGTGCTTCCTGCTCCCTAGTTTTGCGCTGTACGGTAAAAGTTTCAGGTGATTTTATTTTCTTAGTGCCTATATTGACTTCGCTGACTCTTCTCCCGCCTTAAATTGGCCTTAGATTTTCCTACTAGCGTAAAGTCAGTGAAGCGTCGCCTGTGCACTTGTGCAGCGCTTGTGTGGAGCGACCTGGACTCTGAGTTTGACACAGTGTACAAACTAACAAAGTAAGGAAAGGCACATTCTTTCATTCACAAAGGTGTTGTGGCTTAGTTTCAATTGAGCGAGCGAATAGCGACGACCCGTCGGCGGCCGGCGGACGAAACGCTGGGCCACAGAACAGGGAGGCTGGGCCGACTGACTCGATCGGTAGGTCGGCTGGTCGGCGAACCGTGCAGTAGCGCAGCCATTTTCCAGCTCATCTCCTGCTGACGTCACACGAAAACGCCACAGAAAATGGGCGAGCGTAAAGAGAGGAGGACAGCATTTTCGAATTGATTTTTCTACTAAATAAATTCGCGTAAACGCGGCCAGAGTGGTCGAAACAATGCCTACGGACTCCGAACTACAATTTGCGCTAGTAATCCCGCAATGTTTACAAATCACTTCAGTGTCCCTTTAATCCGGAGCCCTCCACTACGGCGCGCCTCATCGCCTGTGTAGCGTCGGCGCGTTAAACCCTACAATCAATCAGTTTACGAAACACCCACGCGCCCAGACACACACCGCACCTCCTCCCCACTGCGCAGGCGCGGGGCGGGCTGACACCGGGCGTCCTCTTTCTTCTTCTTTTTCTTCTTCTTAGGTGGTTCGGGTGAAAAGGAAAAGGAAGTGCACTGGTGATATTATTGAGCCCAACTGGGGGCTCACCTGCATACAACCTAGTGCGGTGGGGAGGGGGAGGAGGGGGATATAAAGATTAGATAGGTGAAAGGGGGTGCTAAAGAGATAGCTAGGAGAGTAAGAAGAGCGAGGAGCCTCGCCGCTGTACCATGCATCGTTGGTTCGCGCCGTTCGTTTGCTCTTATGGAGGCTCCAGAGTGCGCGCGCAGTTTTAGTGTGATCGACTCTCCCAGTGCTTGCGCACCAAACAGTTAGGGCAGGCATACTTACGTGCGTGATTGAGTCTGTAAAGCCTTGCGGTCTAATTTACAGCGTGTAAGCTTCACACGCCGCTGGCCGCTGGCACCAGCGCGGTTTTGCTACCCCGCGAACTGCAAACGGTTCGAGGGCAACGGTAAAGAAATTCATAGGGGCTAAATTTACGCGAAAGTACTTTCAAGACTGATGGCTCTTCTTCGAGCTCCATTCAAAAGCTGCGCTGTATTGGTATAGCTCCCTCGATTCGTTCGCTCCCTTTGAACTTTGTCTATTTAAATCATAGGTAGACGGGCAGACTGGTAACTCCATTCGTTTGGGATCCCTCAGGTTGAGACACTAACATGCAAAAAAGGGGCAAAGAGACTTACACATATTGAACTTCGAAGGCTATGTGCTGGTTGACAACTACCAACGATGTCGTTAGTTTGATTCTGAAATTCGTCGCTTTCGTTGACTGACTGTTTTAACGCGCCGACGCTACACAGGCGATGAGGCGCGCCGTGGTGGAGGGCTCCGGATTAATTTTGACCCACCTGGCGATCTTTAACGTGCACCTAAATCCCAAACACACGGGTGGTTTCGCTTTTCGCCTCCACCATAAAAGCGGCCGCCACGGCCGGGAATAGAACCCGCGTCCTTGGGCTCAGAAGCACAACTCCTTAGCCACTGAGCCACCGCGACGGTTTCGTCGCTTACGTCCAGTACAAATGAATAGTGACAGGACTTAGTGAAGGCGCTTAAATAATGCCACGACTTTAGAGAGAGAGAGAGAGAGAGAGAGAGAGAGAGAGAGAGAGAGAGAGAGAGAGAGAGAGAGAGAGAGAGAGAGAGAGAGAGAGAGAGAGAGAGAGAGAGAGGTATTTTATTGAAATGAAAAAACACAGAAAGGTCGGCCTGATGGTAGTATATCTGGCCAGCTATTCTGTGTGTGGGAAGGGAAAGGGGAGGAAAGAGCGTGGATAGAGGACGAGAGAGATGAAGATGACGGATAAATGAATAAATGGCTATGTACATAAGATGCCTATACTTATACTGTGCATGTGTTAAAGTTCAGCCGGACGGGCCTCAACTACAATACCGCTGAGAGGCCGCTGCTGCGCAGAAATGTCGGCACAGCTTTAAATGCCTTGTGAGAACGCTGCGCGTCCGGCCAAGGTCCCAGCAGTACTTCCTCCGACACCACACGACAGTCCAAACGGACCAATGTTCTCGCTAATTGTTCTTGAGGATGCGCGTAGCGTGCACAGTGGCAGAGAACATGCGAAATAGTCTCTGGTACACGGCATGTTTCACAATCGGGGTCACTCGTAGCACCGATGACGTGCTTGTAGCGACGGGTAAAGGCTACGCCAAGCCGTAGTCGGTGAAACAGCGTGGCGTGGTTTCGCTGAATACCAGGAGGTAACCGAAACTTGCAGTCGGGGTCCAGATGGTGTAGTCTTTTGTGACGATTGTCAGGGTGGGACCAGTGACTCGCCGAGGCGAGTTGGAGAATGGTAGACAGAAGGGCGGTCATGTCCGTCCTTGCGAAAGGCGGACGTACAACATCTGCATTTGCAGAAACCTTCTTTGCCTACTTGTCAGCCCAATCGTTACCAGCTAGCCCGCAATGGCCTGGTGCCCACTGAATGGTGAGGACATGTCCTTGTTGCAGTGCTAAGGAGCATAATTCGAGTACTTCCGCAGCAAGGGCATAATTAGGTCCTTGCCTCATAACTCCGTTGAGGACTTGGAGTGCTGGCTTTGAGTTACAAAACAGGGTCCAAGCTTGAGTTGATTCACGGGAGACTAAACGAATCGCCTCCCGTATGGCAACCAATTCAGTAGCAGTAGAAGTTGTCATGTGGTCTAGTGTGAATCCTCGGGTAACGCTTAGGCTTGGAATTACCACAGCCGCGGTACACCTGGATGCGGTCACAGAGCCATCAGTATATACATGTACAGTTCCGGCGTACTTGCCTGTCAAGAACGCTAGAGTCAACTGTTTGAGGGCTATTGATGGCAAAGAGGACTTCTTCCCAATTCCCGGGATGGAAAGGTGGATTTATGGTTTTGATAGTACCCACAGAGGATTCTGTGAAACCACCATTGGGGCGAAACCTGATGGAATTCTATGTTGATGTCGCCAAATGGCTGCCGCAAAACTACTTCTCGAGCACGTAGTAGGAAGAGCCAATAATGGATGGTGTTCATGCCTTGTGAAGCACCTAAGGTAGACGCGACGGGGTTCGCACAAAAGAAGTGCGTCCGATAGAAACACACGTGCCTCGGCAATTGTGCCCACAGTAGAGGTACATCGTGGTAGTCCCAAGCATATTCTGAGGGCTTGTGCTTGCAAACCCTCCAATGTACGCCGGGAAGAAGTTCGCAAGGTTTGAAATGGCTGGCAGGCTGTAACGAAGATGCCCCAAAAACAGGCTCCGGTACAACTGGAGAAGAGCGCACTCAGATGGACCCCATCTCATTCCCGCCACGAAGCGAAGAACATGCACAAGGCTTGCAAGTTTAGTCTTCAGCGAGGCTATGTGGTTCGTCCATGACAGACCGTGGTTTACAGTCACCCCCAAAAACCTAGGGTGCATGACGTAAGGTATCAGTGTCCCCTCAATAATGATAGGATATCGGAGCATCGACTTTGTGGTGAATGCAATAACGGCGCATTTCGCTGGCGCTGAACTAAGACCTTGACGGCACAAGTACCGAGACGTCGTTGTTGCTGCTCGCTGTAAACGGGCTCGCAGCTGCGGTCGAGTTACACCAGATGTCCAGATGCAGATATCGTCAGCGTACATAGTGCCTCTGACGACTTCCGGCATTTCGTCCACGAGACCAATTAGGGCAATATTAAAGAGGGTGGGGCTCAGTACGACTTTAATGTCATGAGTTCAAATTATGCCTGCCGTCCACTTCACTTGGTGTGCCCGAAAACTTAAACAATAATGCATCACATAATGGGGCCGCGAATTTAGTGGCGTCGCTTATCTGAGGTAGTCGGACGATGTCGTGCATGGGGCGCAAGCGAATTCAACTCAGGCCAGCAACGCCTTCGTGGACAATGTAGAAACGTCTGCCTGTATTAAGTTTCTTATTTGAACGAGCATGTAGTTTGTCCACGAAAAGTCGAAAAGTCCTTTTGTTACAAGTGCAACTAGTCTAGGCTCTGATTTACCACTCCCACAACTCAGACTTGGCGCATGTTCGCACCGTAAATGATTTTGGGCAACTTTGGCAAAAATTTAGAGCGCGCGAGAGAGGCGCGTCATAACAACGTTCCATGGAAGGGGCCAGCGAAGAAAGGGAGATGAAGACCTCGCGAGACAATTTTGCTCGACTAGAAAGTACACTGTTTTACTTATTTTGGGCCTTGAAGAGATGCTGTGTATACAACTGTGTATGACGTGCCGCTAGAAAAACGCTCCCCTGAATTAGACCAACTGTTGCATATCTGTGGCTGCATATGCAATTTAACTCGTGTAATCCATTGTTTGACTGCTTAGCGTATGTATAGTGCCTTACACTTTGTAACGAGTGGCAGAACAGAAAATAGCAAGCGCCGTTCGCGGGAGACGCTCCAGCTGTCGTATACTGTCACACTGGTTTGCAATGCGTTTTCAGGCCTTCATAATTCTGATTTTGAACTACCTGGTGGTTAATATCAACCCTTTTTTTTGTTTACCCACGAGTCGTACGAGTTAAGCGTGCTAGCAATCCGCTAATTTTCTCCCCGTGGAATTGTCACTGTGTCGATGAAGCCGCGGCATCAGCAATCGACGAACAGGATGGGGAAAAGTTTTACATTTGGGGGCTTTAACGCGCCGAAGCTACGCCTAGGTGTAGCTTCGGCGCGTTAAAGCTGGTTTATGGGCTGTGAGCTAAAGCTGGTCTATAAGGCGCTGGTCTATAATGGCCTATGATGGGCTGGTCTCTGGGCCAAAGCTGGGTTAAAGCTGGGATATGAGGCGCGCCGTAGTATAGTTCTCGGGATTTATTTTCACCCCGTGGGGATCTTCAACGCACTCCGAAATCTCAACACAAAGGCGTTCTCGTTTTTAGCTTCCATCTGAAAAGCGGCCACCACGGCCCGGATCGAGCCCGCCTCCTTCCTTGGTTTCAGCAGACAATGCCCAGCCACTGAGCCACCGGGGCTGGCTACGATGGTGCAAAGAAATGGCGCTATCTAAAGCCCCGGAAAAACATGGTCTACTAATTGTATACATTAATCTGGAAAGGTAATTAATTGGAGAATGTTTACAACGAACTTCCGCGCTCGTTTGAAAACATTGCAGGAGAAAATGAGCGCCGTCACTTAGTTGAAGCCAGTTCGAAACTTTCTGGGGCGACGTTGTGCAAGTCATCCAAGGTTTGGTGGAGTCGTCTTTCGGCAGAAATGGCGTAGCCAGTCATGAATTGCAAATGCAGGTCACGCACTTTTACCCAGCCGGTTGCGCCGGCGTGCCGTTCGCTGTGCAGCTCGTGTCGACCTTTGGCAGCGCCAGCTGTCCGTACAAGCTGCTCGGCCTGGGTGCTTCCGGTGGCAGCAGCTGTTTGCATCGAGGTTAGCCTGCAGGACAACCGCTCACGGATATTTTCAACTTCAAATATGTCACTGACACCGGTGCGCCAGTGCGCCGTTTTCCATCTGACGTCCGTGTGCCTCCGTCGCCATTGCCTATGCATGGGGTACCCGTCACGGTATCAATCAACTTTGTCGCCCATGGCAAAAGCTTGGGTCCGGCAGAAACAATCTTGTCAGGATTCGCTCACCCGCTTATCAAACAGAATGTTAATGACAGTGAATACACCCATGACCTTGTGAACACGAACAAAAGGATTTCATTCTGGTTATTTGTAACGCGCGCAGCATCAAGAACAAAACAACAGAACTGCAACATCTACGCTTCCTGCGCAACTCTAACGGTGAACAGTAGCTAGGTTTTCCCTCTCCCCCCACCCCTCCGTTGTATTTAGAATGACTCGAAAGCCCCGCTACACGCGTGGTTGGGACCTGACCATGACATTCAAAGAAGTAATTAAACTCGCACAACCACCTCATACCCCGCCGTGACGAAGGTATCCGGTGTAGGACAACGTACGGCGGATCATCCTGCATTGTTGGGGCTTTTTACAGGCCCGAAAGTGAAATACCAGCCCCAATGTAATTTTCCACATCAGCACAAGCGCTCGCGGTAAATAAAATAGCCAAGAACGATCGCGTAAATTTAGGGCGTGATTTTATTGTGCCAGGCAAAAACTAGGGGAAAAGTCATGAATAAAGCGTAAGGAAGCGTTGACGACACTGCATTTGCTAGTGACTTCTCATGCAAATGATTAAGGACGAAGCCAGAATAGACTATAATACGGAGTCCCTATCGAAAAATCTACCTATTGACGACAGGTTAACAGAGTATAACGTTGCTGCACATGAGAACTTTCGGAACATAAACTTGCATTGCCTTCAACAAAGCTGTTGGGCAAGTTGGTGCATTATGATCGAAAAAAAAAAATAGAGCGCGACTTAGACAGCGACACAAGAAAGAACGACGGGACAAACGCTCGTTTTTCTTCGTTTCTTCGTGGTCTAAGTCGCGCTCTATTTTTTTTTTTTCAATTGTATTGCCTTCTTTTAAACGGGTGCTATCGAATACTACAAAGAGATGAATTACCGCATGTAGACATTCTTCAGAACTCATTGACGCTTAAGAAAGATACTTGAAAAGTAGCTTGGATTACCCGGGACTGCCACTGTCCCCGTTACATGCGGCGGAGGCCGTTAGTTGGTTGTTGGACTACATAAAATGCATAGTTATAACTATTGTTTAGAAAAATTCTCTCCAATCTGGAAGAAAACTGCAGAAAATGACCCATCGATGGATAAACCGAGAAATTGTTCACCTCGAGCGAAATCCCTCACCACCTGCCACTTAGTCTTCTCTCGCCCACACAACCCCTCCCCCCTTCACTAAACTCCCCCCCTTGAGCAATGGGAGACCGCATTGGCCTAGTCATCGCAGGAGAAAAAGCAAGCCGCCGTGTTTAGAGCCTTGGAAGCAGCGTGGGCTCGCTCTCATGGACCGAGGAGGCTGAACTCTCCCCCTACTCTCCATTTCACGTCAATTAATGTTTATTACTACTAGTGTGGTGTTTCAAAGGTGAAAGGGGGGGGGGGGGGGGTCGTCCAAGCGGCGCCTGCTAGGCTATGAGGCATGTCGTAGTGGAGGGCTACGGATTTATTTATACGACCCGGGGATCCTTAGCGTGCTCCGGAAAGCGAAAGATAAGACACAAGACAAAGAACAATGCAGGGATAGTCTTTTGTTTTTGCCAGAACGAAATCTTACCGCCGCTAATTACTATTACTATTCACTCAGATTAGCGCAGGTCATGAAAGGGTCTCCACAACTCTTTCGGCGTCATCTTTCTACCGATCTGTCACTCAATTTGTCGCTGTGAAAAAGTCTATGAATACTGATAAATCACCCAAAAAGACAATCAATATTCTCAAATTATGAGGTTTAACGCGCCGAAGCTGGAGGGCTCGCGATTAATTGCGACCACCTGGGGATCCTTAATGTGGGTCGAAATCTCGGCATAATCGTGTCCTCGTTTTTCGACACCACCTGAAAAGCAGCCGCCACGGCCACGGTCGAACCCACGTCCTTGGGCTACGCCTTAGCCAGTGAGCCACCGCGGCGGACGCAACCAATTTTTCATTCTGTATTTGAAACTACGGATTATACTGACATGAACCCTTGCGGAAAGAACCTGCTAGATGTTGTGTAGTTGGAAGAAGGATTAGTTACTCTTTTAATTAATCAGCATCATCGTCATCGTCGTGGTCCCGTCATCATCAATATCATCCTGGGCCGGTTTGTGTCCACTGCAGGACGGAGGCGTCTCCCACGTCCCGCCAACCGTTCCTGTCTTGTGATGCCCTAATCCACTCTTAAAGCGACCCTGCAACACTTCTTTCAACATTTTTTTTTTGAAATTTTAAATGCTTGCAGAGCGTAGTCAACCAACACATCCAGTACTTAGATTAGGGGGTCGCAAAGTACCTCAGCCAACAATTAATGCTCTATGCCCATCAGATAAGTTAGAAACTTGCTCAAAAGATTTTTCTCTCTTTCTCGCTGAGCCCAAGGACGGGGTTCGATTCCCGGGCCACGGCGGCCGCTCTTCTGATGGAGGCGAAAAGCGAAAACGCCCGTGTGTTCGAGATTTCGGCGCACGTTAAAGATCCCCAGGTGGTCAAAATTAATACGGAGCCCTCCACTACGGCGCGCCTCATCGCCTGTGTTGCGTCGGCCTGGAACAGATGATCCTGCAAACATGCATGTCTTGCCATTTCGGTCCAATCCCTGCATGGGCATGTGCCACATCCACGAGGGGCAGTAACGGGAGCGTTTCTTAAAACGTTTCAGAATTTTTATGTGGACTCAACGAGGAAGCCCGTCTACCCGCCTGTAACACTTGCTGCGTCACACTTCCACCGCATATGAAAATGCTGTTAATAAAAGGCTCTAGGGCCTGCATACTTTGATATCATAGTCCTTCATCGACCTGCGTAAACGTCTTTTCCGCCATGCATTTGCGTATAGTAGTGCAGGCGAGTTTGGAGGGGCTCCGTGTGTAGCGCTCCATAGCGATACAGGGGGTCTGCTGGATGTATTTAATAAAAGGCCCTTGGTCCATCATGCTTTGATATAAGACCCCTTATATTTCCCCTGTACAAAGGTATTCCCAGCAATGCATTTGCGTATTGTAGTGAATCTGACTCTAACTGGGCTGTGTGTGTAGCGCTCCATAGGTATACTCATGGAGTTTTACATAAATTTGTTGTGGCAAGCTACAGTGAAAGCACGTGAAGTGAACTATCAGTTTGTATGATCTTCCGATGGAAAGATTTTCGTGCGGAAGGATCCAGGAACACGCGCAATTCGAATCTCTACCGCGGAGGACCTTGATAAGATGTCGTAGGCACGCATTTATCATTCCCTTGTTCTCATGTGGGAGCTATAGAGCAGTCACGGTGTCTTATTTCACGGCAGATTGCTTTAACAGTGTTCTAAGTAGCAACAAATATTCTCCTTAATGTACATTTTCTGTGCCTTAGTCTTATTATTGAGGGTTTGTGCGTTTAAGCACGAAGCCTCAAAATAAGACTGATTAGATTGAGGCCGGTCTTGAGTAATTGAAATGCTGCTTTCATATCATTAAACTTACAGAAATTTACCTCACATCCGACGCTGAGGCCGCTGAGTTTACCGGATACGAAAGTATTTCCATATACAGAAAATATAAGCGTGGTGGCGGCGTTTCCTTGTACTTAGAAACTCCATCACCTATAATACGTTGCAGTAGTTTACCATAGAACATAATGATTATGAATCAGTTGGTATAGTATATTGTAATATTGCTATCATCTTTATTTACCGCCCTCCACATGGTAGCACAAAAAAATTATTTGCGTTTACTTCATCTTTTCTGGAACTGGCAAGCACGAATTGCCAAACCGTGATTTTTCGAAACGTAAATGTTAACCTTCGTTGTAACAGCGCTTCCAGAAGTAAACTACTTGAAATTATACTCACACATGGTTGTGACAACGTCATAAACATCCTTACGCGAGTAGCCCTACAGTCAGAAACGTTTATTTATTGATTTATTTATTTATTTATTTATTTATTTATTTATTTATTTATTTATTTATTTATTTATTTATTTATTTATTTATTTATTTATTTATTTATTTATTTATTTATTTATTTATTTATTCGCACATACTGCATACCTTTAAGGGCTATAGCAGGAGTGGTTGAAATACAGAGCAGTGATTAGAAGTGCAACACTTCAGGGGGGAACGAGAAAGACATATACTACATCCGTACACACATTGTAATTCCACTCAGTACAAAAGTGCCCGATTCTGTAGATGCCAATGTACATAGAATCACCGTTATACAGCCAATGAGTGGGCACTGTAGAACCGGGTGTACATACAAACACAACAAAGCAAAGAGCTATTGATTAAACACGACTTTCAAGAAACAGCTGAAATTGGTTTATCGATGAGGTTTAATTGACGTATGTTTCACAAACCTGCCCACGAAAACAATCTCGTCATGAGTCTTGCCCAGAATAAGCGATCACTTACCTTTCTTCACTTTGATTTCATTAACGAAAAAAAAAAAAAACAGCGAGCACAAGTTACAAGCGGCGAGTCATAAATTGCAAAAGCATTGC
The DNA here is from genome assembly GCA_013339765.2 of Haemaphysalis longicornis. Classification (NCBI taxonomy): domain Eukaryota; kingdom Metazoa; phylum Arthropoda; class Arachnida; order Ixodida; family Ixodidae; genus Haemaphysalis; species Haemaphysalis longicornis. The sequence continues at coordinate 452,621 of JABSTR010001229.1, read as the reverse complement.
TCACATTTTGCTCTTTCGTTGAAGAGACCAACTGGGATGAGATATATACTGAGTCAGACCCTTCCGCAGCTTACGATGTATTTCTTGCAAAAATACTCGCAGCTACGAGATAGAATTTCCGCGCGTTCAAGTTAAAAAGCACAGTAAAGCTAAGAAAGAATGAATTGCACCAGCACTGCTAGGGCACATCAATATGAAACACCGGTTGTTCGCTTGTTTCTTGCAGGCGGGAGATCAGCATTATCTAGGAGAATTTTAAAAATTCGGAAATAAGCTAAGCGCAGTCAGGAAAACGGCGAAATTTTCATATTATCAAAACAAATTTCCTTTGGTAATTGATAATTCTAAGTTACTTTGGCAAACATTTGACAATGTTCTCGTTAAACAAAAAGCGTCATTGACCTCCTAAATGAATATTAATAGTATAGCTTTCTCAAGTGTGCAGCTTGCAAAAAAATTTAGCAAAAATTTTCTGAATGCCGGTGCTTGCAGTCATATAGGAACTATACGGCATACAAAAGAAGTTCATTCTTTCATTATTGGTTCTTATCGCGATTCCTTGTTTTGGACACCTACGTAGGAAATGGAAATTCAAACGATTAGGAATGCCAAAAAAAAAAAAACACTTGCTCACCCAGCAATGACGACATTAGCGTTCTTCCAATTGAAGCGGTTATCCCCCTTATCGCAGGTCCACTTGCGCGTATTTGTAATAGAATGCTATCAACTGGTATATTCCCTGACAACATGTTCATCGCGCGTGTCACGGTAATCTTTAAAGGGGGATCCATATATGACTTCAACAATTACAGGCCAATCTCTCTGTTACCGCTATTCTCAGAAATTCCAGAACTGTGTAATCTGCGAAAGAATAAGTAAGTTTCTACAAACAAGAGAAATAATTCGTAAGCAGCAATACGGATTCTAGCCCTGCAGGTCAACCGAGACGGCACGGCTCAGTATTAAGGGAAGCATACTGACTAACTTACAGTCAAAACCTTTCACTTTCGGCATTTTTCGGAACTTTCGAAAAGCGTTTGATTGAACAAAGCAAGATATTTTGATTCATAAATAAAAACATGGAATTCGCGGAATAACCAACAAACGTATGGAAATGGTGTCTGACAAAAAGAAAACAGTATACTCACCTTAGTGGAAACCAATCGGAGATAAGTAACATCAGGGATGGTGTCCCACAAGGCTCAATTCTCGGTCCGCTATTTTTTATTTTGTATATAAACGGCATTGTGAAGATTTCATTGACTCCGAACATAGTCCTGTACGTAGACGATACCAATGTTTTTTTTCTCCGGTCCCGATCTTGCATCCATTCAGCGAGTAGCCAATGCCTGGCTAGGTGAAGTGCAGACCTGGCTCAATATTAACCAGATTTCCTTAAATGTAAACGAAACAAAATATATTATTTTCCGTCCTAAAATTAAGCCTTTACACTTTAATATACCAAGTATATTCCACTCTGCAAGTACCACTGAAAGTTCCACTCTTGTAAACTCTTGGGTGTCCATTTCATGTCGGATTTAAGCTGGATAGAACACGTCAATACTGTCCGCATGAAAATGTCCCGATCTGTAAGTCTTAGGCATATTTTACCAGTACACGTAAAAAGCAATTCTACTCCTCCTTCGTGCATTTTCACCTTCTATATTGTCCCTTGGTCTATGGCATGTGCAACAAAACAGATGCTGACCGGCTGTTTGAACTCCAGAAAAAAGCCTTAAGAACTGTACTGTACCCCAAACACAATACGCAAACCTGTATGTTCGAATTTCTTGGTGTATTGCCTTTTTTTTTCTTTTTCGCAACTTTAAATTTTTTTTGAAATTTTGATGTATCCGAACATGTATCCGAACGTTTACTCAAAAATAGTTGAGCTGGAAATTGACCCACAATCTGCGGATTATTACCTCAGTGGGACCGAGACCCCGAACAAACTATGGAATTCAGACAATAAATAAAGCAAACAATATTCTTTATTACCACATATCCCCCAGTGATCGAACAAGCCCACTTGGGCAAAACGGTGCATCCTTTCAAAAGTCAATTAAAAACTATTCATTTTTAATACTCCGGACGCCGTTGACTGAACGCACTGAGGTGTTATTGTTACTACAGGATGGTGTGATTTATTTCTTCCGTATATTGCCACAAAAACAAATATTATTCGTGTATCGAGAGACATTCCGTCAAATGGAGTGGCTACCAAGTGACGCAAAGCGCTATAGTGGTCGGCCAAGGACTCGATGGAGGGATGAACTACGAAAATGTGGGGGCAAAGGGTGGACTGAGCTAGCCCTGGAAGAAGTCGCTGGAAATCTTTGCGAGAGCCCTTCGTCCTGCAGTGGACACAACCAGGCTTATGATGATAGTGATGACCAAGAGATGTACTGTATATATGTCTGTGTATTCCTTACCACTGCTGTTAAGGTTAAATGTGTCGTGTTTATTGGCAATATATTTGTACACTGCTGTACTAAGTGTAAACGCGAGGCCTTGCCCCCGCCAGAAGATGTTTGGATCTCTTTTGTCTTCCCTCGTGGGCATACGTAATTAAGTCCAAATAAAAGATTTGATATTTGAATATTTATTGTGGGGACCTGTTACATTGCACTAAAAATGTCTTTCCCACAGATTACTTGTGTACAATATTGAAGCCGACTTCAAAGGGGCTCAATGTGTAACGTTTATTGGGATACATCGGGTCTTTTGGACGTATTTAATAAATGGTACCTTCCCAATTTGGTATCAGACTGCTTATATGGCGCCTGTAGAAATTTCTCCCCAGCAATCTATTTGCGTAGTAATGAAGACGGCTTTAAGGGGGCTCGGTTTATAGCGTTCTATATATGGATACATGGGTTAAGGGTGTTTTAATAAAATGCCCTAGGGCCTTTCTACTTTTCTACCAGGCTGCTCATTACCGCCTGATAAAATATCTTCCCAGCGATACCTGCGCGTGCACTTGTGAAGCTCACTTTAAAGGGACTCTGTGACTAGCACAGCCACTTAACTCGACAATTCTCACATGGGAGTTTTTAAATTTTTTTTTGCGTTGCTATTTACATTTGCAACGAAATTTACAAGCCGTGCCGAATTTTCATTCTGCCTCCTGAATTTTACAACAGGTCATAAAACTTGTATAGAAAATTCCAAAATTTTACCTTTTTACCACCAAAAAATCGGTGCCAATGGGCACCCCACGATAGTAAGGCATGTTTTGAGACACCGAAACAGTGATCGTTTGTTTCATGGACATCACAAAGCCGGAAGCTCCCAGAAGACAGGAAAATATTTGTACAGTGCAGATATGGCTTAATCGGCAAGGTTCAGAATGTAGGTTGAAAACGAAAGTTCTTGTACCTAGAGAAAGTGGCGTTCTACGAACTCGCCTACGAAAATCATTACCAGGCAGACAAAGGTGGAGAGATCTGTTTAGGGGTGTAGAAAAAAGAATTGTTATTAAGTACCTTGAAAGCAGTTACCACGATAATGTGAACAAAAAGACGGCTGTAAAACGAGTCAATAAGAACCTCAGAAGAAAGCAGGCTCGTGCATAAATCTCCGCCGCCATGGTCGGGAAGAAAAATTAAAGAAGCTATAATATCAGGATAAAAGCTTCTGCGATGTTCACTCGATAAAAGTCTGTAACACAGGACACTCCGGAAGTACTTAGACCTAGCCCCCCACAGCCTGCGATACCTTGTAGCTCCCTACGGTGATGCGCCTTATCACCCAGCTTTTCCTGATTTCTCTACAAACTTATGGAAAACACGCATGTTAGACATACACTTGGAAATGATGGTATCCTCAAAATCGTAGTTCAGTGAAAGGATTATTTACGCAAAGGGTTTATATGACCAACTGGTATCACACGCCATTCGTATCATGTTCTGCTTCGGTGTCATAATTCCACGCCCTTATACTAGCAGGTATTAACGGCACTGTTTAGTTTTTTCGCCTCATTCCAAACATCCCGCTTCACTTTGTATTCTAAGTACTGCGATTTGCAAGCAGTTATTGTATAAATAGTTATATACACGTGTATCAAATTATAGGAAAGAGGAAGAAAAAAAATCGTGGCCTAGTGGTTAGGATTCTCGCTTCTAAAGATGTGGGGTCTGCAGGATTCGGGCCCTTAACGTGCAAATCTGCACAATCATTATATTTTTTTTTGTATCTGTGTCAAGGTGTCTTCTGACAGCGTAGACGTTTTTTTTTTATTATTATTATTGTCGTTGACGAACTGTCTGCCACTACAGACTGTACTTGCTACGATGTTCGGGCCCTCCAATGCGCCAGACTTGACGGTCTACACTGATGTCGTTTTAGGGAACAAGAGCCGTGCTATTTGCCTTCGTTCTAAATGTCAGTCTAAGCCGAGCAATATAAAAGGCGGGCGCTCGGCCTTGGCAAGTGTTTTGTACAGAAGAAAGGGAGGAATCACTCGTTCCATCTGGCACCACGCTTTTAAGGATGGTTCTTATTGCATTTCGGTGTGTAACGACAAAAAATCGCCTAGTCCTAGTGGCAGGAAAAGGATCAACCAAACGAAAATCTGGTCGCGTCCATTCCTTCGCGGAACATAAGGAACAGCGAAAGCAACTCTCGGTCATTCGCGCGTGAACAGGGCATGTCGAATATAGACAGACGTGCAGGACCATGTTTGTCCCAACAAACTCCTCACTCACTCACTCACTCACTCACTCACTCACTCACTCACTCACTCACTCACTCACTCACTCACTCACTCACTCACTCACTCACTCACTCACTCACTCACTCACTCACTCACTCACTCACTCACTCACTCACTCACTCACAGAGAGAGAGAGAGAAGAGAGAGAGAGAAGGAAAAGAGAAAGTAAGACAACGGCATATACCAGCATACACCGGCATACACGAAGCGGAAGGAAAAAAACTGCACACGGAAGTTTTTTTCCGTGCTCCGCAACATCAGCGCTTGCTCTAAATGAAAGTTTATGCTCTCTCTCGCTTTTCTATGACTGCGGAATCCGGTCTGTAAGTGTCCTTTGTGTGACGATGGAGATGTCCAATACTCGAAGATTTTCGCCTCGTTGAACGGGTGATTGCCTGCAGCCTGTACATGACAACAAATATAAAGTTGCTCCCGTCGGGAGAGAGGTAAAAACTTCATTATGAATCCGCTAGTTGTGCAGGAGCGCCCGCGCTAGTGCTCACGGCTGCAGACAGCGCATCCCACCGGGCAATGCTGTGTCCTCCGTTAGTAGACAGTTCTTCTTGAGAGAAGGGGGCTGGGTCAGACAGGCCGACCTCCCATGACGAGGGTGAGCTCATGCGGGGGATGATGGGCTGTAGGCGCTTGCGCTCCGAGGTGATGAATGGGCATGCCAATAGAATGTGTTGAAATGACGCAGATGAGGTGGTGCAATACGGACAAGCGTCACAGTAGCGTTGGGGGTGTATATATGCATGCTATAGTCTCGGAGTGAGGCGGGACTGAGTTTGTAGTCCTTAGTATGGCGTGTGAGTGATGCATGTGGGGGTGGCAAATGTTGCCTGGCGCATATTTGATGGGCAAGCATGTCCGAATAGGTGAGGAGGCTATCTCTTCTGGAAATGAGAGGGGGATCGTCGGGTGAGTGGGGGTACACACTGAGCCCACAGGTAAACTGTAGCTCGTTCCTGCTCATGTGCTCCTGAATTGGCGGGGTGATTGGTGTGGGCGGGTACCCATTTGAAGATGCCCGTTTTGTAGGAGTGAGCACTTGCCTTAAGGAGGAGCTGGGTGGTGAAGTGGGGACATCATACCGGAGATGTAGTTGCATATTGCAATTTGGAGTCACTAATTACGGTTGTAGTGGGTATGGGGTGTGTGGGCGATTGCCAAAGCTATGAAAATCTCTTCTCCGGCACCGGTTCTCGGTTTGGAAAAAAGGTTGAACGATATGACGTACATCGAAATTTACGACCGAATTCACTGCTATGGTACATGTAATAGGGGAGTTTGCCGCATCTGTGTAGAGTGTGGGGAAACCTGGTAGGTATGATTTCTTTTTTTTTTTTTTGCGCCTTACGGCATAATTTTGAAACACTTCTTACCTTACCCGGTTTTACGTCCTCTAATGAACAGGCCTTCATGCTTCCTTGACTGAGGAAGCCGTTGTTTGGGTGGCTAATTTTAAAAGAGTTCTTAGCTTGTCCTTGAGTAAGAAAGCCCGCGGAAGCATCGAGGGACTCCGCTAATACGTAATAAAGAAGTATTTGCCTAAATCAGAAAACAAACACACATCACATCTGAAACACCGGATGTGTTTCGAAGTACGTGCTATGTGCGCTCCTTTGGTGTTTCACGCCTATTTTGTAATGTTCTAGATTGGGAAAGTGCACTTGATCTGGGGTCATCTAGTATATTAGAATGCAACTGCGGTGGAACAATGGAACGGACTATAAAACGGAAGCCACTATATTCGCTCGGTCCCCGCGGGGTCCATTCGCACTAAGCACTCAGTGTCCGTGAATCAGACCCGGCAAGTTGTTACGGAAAAGAAAAGCAGCTGATTTGCGAGTTGGTCCGGAATCATCGAGCTTCCATTAAAAAAAAAAAAAAAAAAAGCCGCCGTTCTATTGAAACAGAAGACGAGAGCGCCAATTTTTTCGAGAAGCGAAATCGAAATTAAAAGGATTGATCGGAGCACGGTTCTATCGGATTGCTCTTATCCCGCAACACAGAAGGTGAATACGCGTGCATATCACCATACGCGAACTGAGCAGCACGGAAAGCTGCTACCTCGGCGTTGTGTGACTCGGCCTGCGAGTCACGCAGCGTCGGTGAACGTTCCAGTTGTTCGCTCTGTACGCTGCATACACGCTACATGCGTCACCGCAGCTGCCGGAGCCACCCTACTGCGCAAGCGCAGAGTGAGTGGTTGTGCAGTGAAGCACGCCTTCAGTCAAAGGAGCGATGTAAAGAAGTATGAAGGTTCCGTTGTGCATACATAAAAAATGGGGGTGCTTACTAAGATGCGTTTAATTAAAAAATTGCCAAGGGAAGGCAGGCCGCTCTTGAGGCATCCTCATTGAGGTAAGGAGTGCTCTAAAATTGAACACTTAACCCTTGCAAGCCAGCGTTGCTTACTGTTTGTAGGGTGCATGTGTCTGGGAAAGGGGGGAATGGGTACATAGGCTCTGATGTCGGGTGGAATGGTCGCATTGGGGCTGGTATCGGTAAGCGGGAGATTCATGTCTAGCTGGCGCAGTATGGCGCGGCCGGCGGGGCTGTTAGTGAGGCGAATAAGTCGGGAAGTGCACTGGGCTTCAAGAGCTCCGTTGAGTGTGGTGGGCCCCCCAGTTGGAGTAGATAAAATGTTTTCGGGTAAGGCGGTAGCCCTACAGTTAAGTTGTAGGCTTTGCAGATTATTATTCTGTCTAGTTGTTGTGGTTCAGGTTGTGCGAGGTGGAGGATTGATTGCCACCTTGGTGACTTTACCTACACCTACATCCACAACTTTCTCACGCGCCACCCTCAACGTTTGCACATCAGCCCTCACTCTACGTACCAACTCACACTTGTCTCCCAAGGCACCCCTAAGGGGTCCGTCATCTCTCCCTTTCTATTCACCTTATCAATGAAAGACCTCCATACAGAATTATCTCGCATCCCTCGTTTCTGCTTCTCCTCCTACGCTGTCATTACCCTCTGGACTACATACGGCTAAGACGCCAACATTCAAGACACCCTGCAACAAGTACCCAGATAACGGAAAAGTACCTCGCACAAAGAAAAAACCTAATCTGATCGTTCTATAAATCCGAAATTTACATACACGAGCCCTCAAAACAAACTCGACCCCAGATTAACCTCACCCCCTTATCTAACACATCAAAACATAACAGTATAGTTGCCTCTGGTCCTGATCTCAGGACTCCGCCTCAATTGTAACAGACACCACACCGCCACCATATAACCACACGACTTCTCGCAAATCTAACCGATATGCTGGCATAAAAGGACCTTGGTCCGCTTTCTTCAGTCCTTCATAATTTCCCGCGTAGCATATAGTATAACCCTCTTCCTCCACCACTTAGAGAAGAGTGTATACGCCTCGAGCTTCGCGATCGCTGCGCCGCCTGCCGCCGCTCCTCCGCGGCGTTGACGGGATTTGCGCTGCGTGGCTGATAGGGCCGCGTGCAGTGTTTAGGTTCTGTTTCGCTTCTTTTCGCCTTTCCGCGCCCTGAAAAAAACTTGTTATGGTGACGTCTATAGGCAAAGAGTACGTTTAGGTCACTTAAAAAGCAGCTGTGTCTTCGTAGAGTACGCGATCGCCTGCAAGAGCTACCCGGAGACGCGGTGGACGCGGTGCTGCGCGCTTCGTCGGCGCTCTTCCGGGCGTCGGCGACGGTAGCAACATATCACCCCTATCACCTCCAAAACATCAGGCACAAATGAATTCTACTGTCGCCTCGTTGATACCTGATACTGGCACAATGAGAGGTTGGCTTCATTTTGCAGCGTGGACAACGAATGCGGCTTCGTTTCGAATATATACGTCGCAGAAAAATGTGTTTCGGGGATGTGATTACCCAATCCCGGAAAATAACTTATGCCTTTTATAAGCATATTCCAAGCCTAGTATATATATAAGTATATATAAGTATATTCCAAGCCTAGCTGTGCGTCGTTAATTATGTGCCCACACACCAAGGCAAGTTAATGAAACCACAGAAAATAAATGCTGTGCAAATGCGGTATTAAGAAACATAATTCTCTAACGGAAATAAAAAAAAACAGTGCAGCTTCTGACATGCTAAAGACGTTCGTCGAAACTTAAGCCAGGTAGGGTTCACTCGACGAACTGTACTCGCGGAATGCACTGCTATTTCGCGAGACATGGTAGGGGGGGGGGGGGGGAGGCGTAGGAGGACGCTGTGTACAAATGCGGAGCGGAATCAAGCAATGAACGTTTTAGTAATCACACACACACAAAATCTTGGCTTCCACTTTCCTTTTGTTTTTTCTTACTTCAAACGAACAGCTGATCATACGGCGGCCGCAATTTTTGGAAGTATACAGGGCTAGGCTGTTCAACAAGCGATGAAAGGTGTCGTAGGAAAGAGTGGTATGTGATAAGGCCCCCTGATTTCAGTTTGCGTTTTATTCTGCTGGCTCCCTGTTGCATAATGGCGATATTCGAAGAAGCATTTAGTCGCGGACGCGGATTATATTCTAAGCCCGTCTCCGCGCTGCTCGCAGAGGAGCAGATGAATGTTTGCGGGCGCTCACCTCACGACAAGACGACTTTGTCGTGTGCTGATCCCAGAGTATAATTATGCATTGTCCATTGTACTTTTGTTGAATATTCCCGAAATTAACACAGACAGCCTTGTAAATGGTGGTGATCAATATCTGAGGTATATATTGGCAAACGCAACTGGCTGTCTGTCAGGTATGAGTGCCACCGCTATTATGTAAGCGCCAAAACCAATTTAATCGTTGTGTATAGCCGTAGCATGAACAGCTGAGGAACCAGTGGTTACGAGACAATGCTAGTAAATTCAGGTCAGAGTAACTACCATCGGCTCTATCACACGCCGGTTCCGCGCCGCTGGCCTGTGACACATACCTGGCGCTTATACAGACCGAATATACCACACTAAGATCGCGTCAGAAACATTTACACTCTCGTAAACACGCCTCATTTGCGAACAGAGTGACTGCTTCACATTAACATGGATTTCAAACACCCACACACGGTAAATCTCAGTCGTGGACGTGCCGCAAAAGCAGCGGCGGCCCTTGGGAGCCCGACGCCGACTCCCGCGCCTGCTTTCGAAACGGGCCGCTAGGGGGATTTCAGTGGCGCCCCTACAGGCCGCGCTCGAGGCGTATATAGGCATTCTGGAGATACCGCTGAGAAAGTTCGGTCTTTTTACGCTTTCTGAGGGAGAAAGGCATTATCCAGTGTTTTTTTTCGGTGCTGGTTAGAATTCACTCTCACTCGTGCAACGCTTTTTGGCCGGCTGTGTGCAGTGCTCGACAGTCCCTTCTCTACAAACGGGCCTAGAGCATCCCCTTTCAATAAAACTGCTACTCCTTCAGTGAGCGGCGGTTTTCGAAGGTCAGGATCGGACGTGACAATGGAGCAAGGGGAACAAAAGAAGAAACAAAAATTCTCTCAGTGCGCTCCAGTTCACTTCGTGTCACGTGGGTTTAAGGCAATCGCGTATATGCAGGTCTCCTAAGGGCCTCCCCTCGACGGGGGCATTTCCGCTCGTGAATCAGCCCTCGCACGCATAAATAAGCCGGCGTCGACTGGACTCATACAGGGTGCACGAGATATTTACAGGCTGGCACGGGATCGACACACTGTAACGGCTGCCGCGCAGTTGTCCTGGAAATAGGCCTTCTCGGGGGCGATTGCTGTAATTGAACAGGCTGGTTCTCGCTGAATATACAGGGTGGAATTTTAATGGTTAAACCAACTCGTAGAATGAAAACGTGGCTCTCGATTCCGTTATTCCTGTATTTGTTGCCGGAGAAAATGAGGTCAGCGCGCGCCGAAACAAGGAGGAGGAAAGCTACGATCGCGATCCGTCGTTATGCCCTATTGCGCTGTTCCCGTGTGTACCTAGAACAGCCTCACGGGCTCAGGCGAACCACTTTTGCAAGAGACGCAGCAACAGAGTTCAGCGCGTTTCAACTACGTTCAGCGGAGAGACTGTGTGCTGATCAAACACCCTCGCGATGCGCCCCTCCCACGAAAAATATTAGCATAGCGATGCGCGTTCGTTTTTAAAGCGGTGTGAAAAAACTGCGTGGTGTTCTTTGTACCGCTGGTTATGCACGTTATTAGGCATTGCAGCCACACCCGCCGTTTGGATGTGCGCTACTCTTAAACATCTTTGTAAAAAACAGGAGCCAGTTGACTCTTTGATGGCGGATCACCTGCAAAGCTGCGTAAAATATCCACCGCACGCGTGGTAATAGAATGCACACGCATTCATTTTTCTCATCATTTGGCAATTGTGCTGAGTGTGGCTTACAATTGTGGTTACTCAGCGAAACTAGGAAGGCATAAAGCAGTGATTCTCGAATGGGGATCCGTGAAGCCCTGTCCGAACTCACCCTCTTCTTTTCTCCTCTCTGCCAGGCCTTGCTGGCATTACAAAAAGTGGCTTTGCTGCATGACTTGTAGGTTTATTTTGTTTCCTCGTAGCGCAAGTTTTAACGTTGGATTTTTGCACAGCAGGCCAGCTATGTGAAAAAGCCAGACACGAAAAAGGCAGTATCTAGGTGTTTGGGTAACTTTTAGCTGCAGCGTCTAATTCTTTGACATTACGACATGCTTCAGCATAAAAGTCAGACATGAAAGGCGGGCGTTGAATAAGCGCGTGGGTGACTTCAGCTACAAGTGCAAATTGTTGACATAATGGCACCGATCTATATAAATCATCGCTGGGTCCCAGATCACTTTCACGAGCCTGCAAGGGTTCCCCGGCATGCTCATGGTTTAGAATCACTGGTCTAGAGGTTTATCCTAGTAGCCACTCCTAGTTTTCTAGTATCGTAGTCTTAGTATCCTAGTAGGCTGTCCGTTTCGCTCTCGTAGATGCCCATGTAACGACAGCAGACAGGAATTACCTAACCTTTGCAACTTCACTGTGCGCTGCCTAATTATGATTATGACAAGCAAATGACATTCAGCGCAATGATATTTATCAGCTAATTGCCATATACTTTGTTTCGGATAGTTTAGGTAAAACGACATTGCAGCCGTTTTCTGTATACATAATTTTCCAGTAGATGCATTGACAGCCATGCATTGACAACAGACAGAAATTCTGTAAGGTTTGCAGCTTCATTGGGAACTAAGTAGAACAACTAAATGAAACTCCGCGTAATCATGGAGGCGTTTTAGCGGCCTATTGTCCCGCGTAATTTGGGGGTGGGGAGTCCTTATAAAAGAAGAGTTACAGCTGTTTTCTGATAGTTTGCGATAAAGTTAATTGTCTTTGCCGCAAGGCGCTTTTGCACACACACAGGAAGATGGCACAGAACCTTAGCCTTATAAAGCTTCGTTGTAAATATTTATGGCATTTACACAAAATAACACCCTGCCTCACGTCTTAAGCTTATGTAATAATAATATCCCGCAGCAGTTTCGTACGATACGGGGGCCCCAGTCGGCAACGTCGCGCAGTGTTTTGTTTTCTTTTCCTTTTTTTTTTTTTTGCAAAGGCAAGGGTCCTAAACAGTATAAGAGCATGCGCGTTTTTTTTTTTTTTTTTTTTTGTCTAGGAGGCATGCAAGACTCCTTGTGCAACTTTGCACTCCGTAAGCCAATATGAAGCGGGAGTCGCACGCCGCTGCAATTAAAGTCTGCCGTCATGCGTTTCTTTTTTGTGGTAACCGCTACCCGTAGTACCCTTCAAAAATTGCAAACTATGCAAAGGGGTCGCAAGTGGTTCCTCTGATCTGGAAGTGCGGCTTGCGGGAACCGTTTGATTTCATGTAGACGAGGTTCACAAATTAAGCTTTCAGCTGAAGTAGATGGCTGTGCGGTAATTTTTTTTTTCTACCTGCAGGCGTTACTGATACTTTTGTCACGTTTTAGCTGCGTTCTTTCGTTTAGTCCGCTACTGCATATCGGTGACGCAAACTGTGGTCAATAAACCCCCCGGGGCGGAACGAACGCGACGATGAGAGTCTCCTTCTTTCCTCTGTCATCATTCGCAGCGGTTCCCGACCCGCAGAGCGCCGTCGCCATCACCGGCATTCACTTTTCAAGCAAAAGGTCCCGTCTAATAAAGATTCCGACCACTCCGGCCCGTCTAACAAAGATGTAACAAAGATCTAACAAAGATCTAACAAAGGTCCCGTCTAACAAAGATTCCGACCACTCCGGCGGCTCCATTCAGTTCCTTTCGCGCCAATTTAAACCTGTGTTCCGCATACACACTCTACGGCAACTCCGTGGCTCAGCTTCCCTACGATGCACTACATTGAGCAGTCCGTGCAGCCAACAATTGAAGCGCTTTTTTTTTTTAAACGAGCCGGATCCACCTAACGCGAATTTGAGAAACAAGCGGAAGTTTGTTACCGGGCCTAAATGCAACGCCGTCAAAGCTATTACATGATATATTTTACATGTCAGCTAGGAGGAGTTTATGGCCAGAAGTAATATGTCGTGAATTTTAGCAATATCGGGATGATAAGTTTGGATTTGGCTCATATTAAATTCAAACACTCAAGTTGAGTCTGCATTCTTCTGAAAACTTTATTTAAATTGACTTTCAAGCATTGCGCGATTGAGTTTTGGTGGAAACGGCATTAAAAATATTCAACAGGTCCTCAAGAATAGTAGAACTATACGTGGAGAGCAGGTGAGTCCTCTTGGCACCATTAGAAGCTCTTTTCGAATTCTTCCACGGTATAATTATCTTGGGCACATCTCAAGGCACTAACGAAGTGAGCAAGCAAGCCCTACATTGATTTGCCATGAATTTCCACAACGCTTTACAAGAAGGCTGCTCATATCTGATTCTTCACCTTGATGAAAAGGTTCGTACTCTCAGAGCGCGGGGGCGGGGATTTACCAGGGCTTGTAAGCGGCGGCTATTTAGTTAAGTACCTTAATGGTAAATATGGGAGTAAAAAAATAATGTAATAAGAGTTATTTCGTAGCAACGGCGGAGACGAAATGAAATCATTGTTTCACATCTCTGTTTAATTTCGTTCACTTCTTCCGTTCACTTCGTCGTTGACATCTGGCGACATATCTTCCGCCGATCTCCTAATTGCCATCTGAATTCATATTAGGTCAACTCCAAAACGCAAAAAAAAAAAAAAAGAACTTCCGAGAACACCCTCGAAACAGTCTGAACAGTCATGCCAAAAGAAAACTCCCATTGGGCAAATGGATTTGGTTCATTTTGATCCGTGAAACAGCAGAATCTGGCTCATTTTCGATACGAACAACGATCTGCGTACACGCTTTCAAGGCGTTATCTCAACTATTTTCCAGCCACCCCTTTTTTAGAACAAAGTTGCCGAGTTTCTCTTGTCACTGCAGCTTTATCCGACTCAGTTTCGGTTTCTGAATCTGGCTCACTTCGCAAAAAAAAAAAAAAAAAACATTCCATTATAGTACTCGCGTGAATGGCGACGTCGAGCGTATACGTACGACTCAGTAGTTCGTTCGGCGCAGTGGCCGCACGCAATGAAGGCGTGACGTTCTGCACTGCGCAATGCCACAGCTCAGATCGCATTTTTTGATCAAATTGTGTGATGGTCACTGTAATTCGCCGAATTCGATTTGTTGGCGGCATAGATTGGTCACTCTAGCGCCCTGTGTTGAAACTGCACCGTTAGAGGGCCTTGGCGTGCAAGCGCGCTTCTCCCTCATACTCTCATAAATTCTCTCATACTGCGTCATCACTGGTCTTCAAAGGACTCTGCAGCACTTCCGATAAACACCTTCACACTTTCTTTGCTTCTGGAAGCATTGTAAAAGCTGTAGTTATCGCAAACACAGAGCGGCACAGCGTGATTTGCTCGTCTCGTCGCAGCAGTTCCGCCTTCTGTTTCTGATTTCCTTTTGTGGCGATTTTTTTTAATGTGGCTACCGAATAAGTTTATTGCTGCAACTGAAAGGACGCCGGCCAATGGCCGCTGCATTACTCTAATGACGTAATTCGAGTGCTCGGAGAACGCCAAGATCGGGAAAGAGAGGAAAATCTTTTGAGCCAGTTTCTAAGTTATCTGATGGGCATTCAGAAGTAATTTTTGGCTGAGGTACTTTGTGACCCCGTATTCTGAGTACTGGATGTGTTTGTTGACTACGCTCTGAAAGCATTTAAGATTTAGAAAAAAGTAAAAAAAAAAAAAGCATGGCCGCGACGGGAACCAGGACTGCGCCCATTGTGCAGAAATCATGGTTTTAGTTGCGCTGCTGGCAAGGCACCCATTACTATGCTATCTCGCGAAACGTTGCGTTTTCTCCTCCCTCGCCCTTTTTGCGGTCGGCTGGATCCCCTGACATGCATTTCCAATGGGGGCGTAGCGAAGCGGCGCCAGTCTTTTCTCGCGCTCCATATGAAAAGGGCCATGCTTGTTGGATGGTTTCCTCGAACTGGGTTTGGTGATGGCGTGAGGAGTGGACAGGGGCTGATCTAGGCTGACATATCTTGGGATGGGGGTGGTGGCATGATGGGTCAGGCGCCTTGCAGCATGGCTGAGAGGGTAGAAAGAGAAGACATAAAACCATGGGCACGGTGGGGCTACGTCTGGGCGAGCTTAGATAGCACCGTCCACTCTGGATGCGCCACTGGGACTGGAGAATATGTCCCCTTAGGTGAAGTAAGAGGTGAGTTAGAATCAAGGAAGGGATGCAATTGGACCACTTCCACGTTCAGAATAGAGCCCTGAGGGATACTAAAGGTTAGGTAGAAGAGTGGAGCTCAGGAGCCTGGGGCGTTCGTAGAAGTCGTGGGGTTTTATATCAAGGGCTTTGTCCTGGTAGCTGGTGTGGTCATTGTAGTAAATATGACCGGGTGTGGAACTGCCAAATGATTTCGGGGAGGCCTAGAACCAGCAGGCAGAGAAAAGTTTGGATAGTCGTACGGATCGTGAGAGATGCGAATCAGCGTCTCTTGCGCGGAAATGCTGTAACGGAAGTAGGTTTAGGCGAGGAGGAGAAGTATTGTTGTAGATTACATTCAAGACGGGTAAGCCCCACATCTTCCGACTAGCCTGGTTGGTGAAAGTGTGTACAGTATGGCGTGCGCATGCATCGCAGCTCCGATGGCGGTACTAAACGTCGCCGGCTTGGTGACCATGAGTGTCCTGTACGTGGCCATCTTCGTCGTCGGCATGATCGGAGCCCGCAAGAAGAAGGGGTCCCACGAAGGCGCAGAGGACAGCGGACAGCTCATGAACGCCGGCCGCAGCCTCGGACTCGTCGTCAGCACATTCACCATGATAGGTGGGCGCCTTCTCACTCCCGCCACTCCTGCTTCTGCGCGCTGAGTACAGCGAAGAATCCCATTTACACGTTTTTTTGGAGAGTGGAACCGCTGTAATGGTTTGTTTGACAGGCGTGACAGGCTGTCTATTTTACTTTGTTATTATCTCCCCAAAGAGCACAAGTAATGAAAGATGTCGACATCAAATTTACAACATGTCGAAAGCAAATCGCGAAGATGAAAAATAGCGCGTTTGCAATTAAAAACGTGCTCTCTGAGAAGCGAGCCAGTCGGCTGCAATTAAGCATGACGTATTCTTTAGTAAATAGAATGAAGTCCTAAAAAAAATTCCCCCGCATTTCCCCGAGGGGGAGAATGTGAAAGTGCGAATGCACGGTTGTCGGCCCGCTTGCGGCGCTTGCGCTCGGCCCCCGCAGCCCACCGCCTCGCCGCCTTCTCTTCCATCTCTTCCATCGGGTTTGTAGTATCACGTGTACACCACGCAGTTATCAAGCCGCTATAACGCCGCTGAGTCGCCAACGCACGCCACTGACGACGTAGTTTGAATGCGTTAAAGATATAAGGCGCGTCACTAACACTGATATCAGCGTCGCCTCCGTGGCTTGGTAGGTAGAGCGTCGCGCTGCGGCCGCAAAGTCCTCGGATCGAAACCTGGCGCCGGATGCTGTTTCTTTTTTAAATATAGAGGAGCACTGCGGACGCCGACGCCGCCGCCGCCGCCGACGCCGGCGGTGGATGGTTTGGGGTCGCTGCTTGCACTCACACGCAAGGCTTGAATGGTGAAGCTGTAGGCGAGCATTGACGGACACGTAGTTAAGTTTCATTGTTTATTCCGTAGTGCTAGTCGTCGTCGTCGTATGCGTCGAAGAAGTGGTCGTCTTTGCGAGTGGTGGGTGCAAAGTCACTGCACAGACGCTGCCACGTGAAGGGCTCTTCTACGATACTGAGCGCACGCGCACGACGACACGACGACTGGCTAGCTCTTATACGAACGAACCGAAAGGCGCACACTATGACGTGGCTTATTGTTCGAGCAGGAGTTGCGACTGTTACGCCGTGGCTCTCGCTACGAACGAACCGAGGGGCACACAATATATATGACGTGGCGTTCGTGTCTTTCCGTTGTCCAGCGGGTATTGCGAGTTGCGACAGCTGCACGACAGCTACGCGATAGCGTTCCTCTCAGGTATTTTTCTGCAACACCGAACTTACGGCTGGTAACAACAGCTACGCTGTTAAAACAATGGCTTCAAAAATTTTCAAAAGTTTGCTTTGACCAGAAAATTCTGGAATTTGAGGAAGGTCGATTAAATATCAATTCACATTTATCACTTACTAAAGACCAATGGCACAAATAACAAATAAAAATGGCAGCATCTTCACTCCGTGGCTGATGGCGAGGGTGCGGAGTACGGGGACTCGAAATGACATACAAGTCATTTCGATTTGAGCCGTGAGTTGCACCTTGATTATTCCCTAAATCGCTTGATGGTTGTGTGCGCACGGATGGACGCGGACGGACATTGGGAGGTCCTAATGTACTCCGCACCGCTACAGGCGAGGGAGTAAGCCGTTTGACTCTCAGTTTCTAACTCACGGTCGTAGCCCAGTGGGTAAGACGACTGACACTAACTCTGTCTGGTCTACCAGACACAGGCTCGAATCCTGCCGGTGCCTGTGTGATTTTTGCGATTGTAAATGCTATGCGCACGGACGCAGACGGACATTGTGCGGTCCTAAGGTACTCCTCACCTAATACAAAAGACAGCCCTACTGTTTCAAACACTGTATTGGGACGGCGTTAATGGTTTGCAACATACAGTTATTCACGTCTTGCAAAAGATCACTAACGCATGTCACACAAAGTAGCAATGTCATTATTGATAATGTATTGTCGAATAAGCCTCCCTGTCAAGCTTTATTTGTTTGCAGGTATATCCGAAGCTTGCTTTATCACACCACAGCCAAGTGACATTTGTTATCTGTAATTCCTTGAAAAAATTCAGAGCAAAAATTACGAGAGGGGAATTCCACCCTATGCGCGCTAGAAAAGAATTGCCTACCCATAGCTATAGCTGTCAGCGGGACTTATTTGTCGTCTTTGCACTTTCATACAGCAAATGCGCAGGGATGTTGTTTAAGGGGCAACCACATGGAGCAATTTTGGCGAGCGATGCGACAAATTTAACTAAATAGTTTACAGTGGACTAGTATTGTTCGCGACAGCGTAACTGTCTCCCACACTGTTACCTATTGAGTTGCGCTTGTCTCGTCGCTCGCCAAAATCGCTCTATGTGATTGCCCTTTAATACTTAAAAATTGAGGTATCACCTCAGTGGTAGAATGACATGGATAACAACATTCTGAAGCGCCGGAATAAAAATAAAAGCTGAAATTTCGAATGAGCAAATTTAATGTCCAATTTCTCGCCGGTTCACAGCTTTCCAAATAACAGCCGTTTTTTCCACTCGAATATGAAAAATGCTAGAACCCGAAAACGAGGGACTCTGTATAATGTTGACTCCTTGACCACCCCTCCGAAAAATCCTGGAGTCGTCCTTGAAATGCTTACAGTTACCCTTACTGAGTGACGGCGACCCCGCCTCGCAGCGCAAATCTTTACGGGATGAACCCATCAAACTACTTTCATCGAGCATGATTCTCAAAAGGGCAAACATATGATCGGACCTTATCTATACTTTTTTACTATTATCCTGTGTGATTCACTCTGTGACATTATTCATTTTTAACGTACTTTTTTGGAAAATTGTATACGTATCAATTGTACGCTTGCACATGTGATTGGCTGTTCTTGGTCAATTCTTGAATGATTACTGTATAGTATTTTGGCACAGTTTTGTGTATATCTGCGTAGAGTACGTTGTTAAAATTTTGATAATTTGCTTTGTTCTGTATACCCACAGCCAAAAAATGTTGTTTTACTTTGCCGTGACAACGTATTGTTTCGCGCACTCCCCTCTACAATGCCTTGCGCGCCTGAGGGTATGTGAAAATAAATAAATAAATAAATAAATAAATAAATAAATAAATAAATAAATAAATAAATAAATAAATAAATATTGGTGCTGCACTATTTTCTTTCAAGCGGGTTTTTAATTGCTGTTTCATTCTTTTGCATCGAAATCAAATTATTCTTTGCCCCGATTACGTAGTAATGCCCCGTGGTCTTTGCAAATCCTATCCGTGCTATGAAATGAACGCATGCGCCAAGCTCATGCGATGATACTGCGCAATGTTCGGTTGCAGCCACCTGGGTCGATGGCGGCTTCCTCAACGGCACCGTGGAGGTCATCGTCACAAGGGGCCTGCTGTGGTGCCAGGCGGTGTTCGGCTACTCCCTGAGCCTCTTCATGGGTAGGCGACGCCCCTCTGGCTGAACATCATTTGTGTCAGCAACACGTTCCGAGATTCGCAAACGCTGACGGTAGCGTGAGCATGTCCACACTCTGCACCGGAGCTCTCCACTCCCGCGAGATCGAAAGTATCTTTCGGTGGCGCAAGCACAGTGGTCATCTTCGAGCCCATGCTTTGATGCAGCCATAAAAACACGCTTGGGAGGATAATTGGCGCGTAGTAGGAATGAGCTGCAAGGTCTTAACGTGTGACAGGCACGATACGATATCACGCGCCTTTTGAACGGCTAGCCCTGCTGCCGATTATCTCATGCGAGTTACGCTTGTCGACAATGGCGAAAGAAAGAAGCCCAGCAGCCATGGCCGCTGTAAAACGCTGTTGGGTACATTTACACAAAGCTGTGTTTCAGCTCAACAGTGCGAAAGCGCCACTCCACGTTCATCAACTGTAGGGAGTGCTTTGCACACAGAGCAAGACACTAGTCTACAACGCTCGGGCGGCATATGCTCCGGACGGCATGGGTGACACATACAGCGCACAGTTTGAAACCGCCATAATGCATGCGTAGCCCCGTGAGTGTGATTGCCGCCTTCTCGCTTTGCCTTTCGCCTTGGTACAGTGAACTATGTAATTTTTTAAATAATATTCTATTTCACGGTAATCTTGGCTTCAGCACCAGCTTTCGCAGTGACGTCACCGGTGCTGGGTCGAGAAACAAAAGCGCAGGTTACTCGGCTCAGCACGCTCTATACGAATTTTCACGTGCATTCGCTTTGGCGCACAACCTTTCGTTGTGCCAAAATATTTTGGAGACTTGGGTTAATACTTATTTATAACTACAATATCCCTGTACTCAACCTCGGGAAATTTATTTTATGCGGAAAATTACGAGGAACTGATGCTAAATACGCAAGCTGTCGATATCTTAAGACTTTGTCAGGAATTGTCGGAAGTGTAGTCAGTATTCAACGTCCCCCTTTGATTCTCGCCACTGGACGAACAAAGTATGCGTTACAACCGGTTTAATTGAGACGCCAACCAGCCCTTTTTGTAAGGCGCGTACTTTCAGGACCGACTGCAGTCACTCTGCATGCAACTGTTGCAGGTGGCCTGATCGTCGCCGGTCCTGTGTGGCGCGCGGGTTACGTGACCATGATGGACCCTCTGCAGGAGACGTTCGGAAACAGCATGGCCAGCCTACTCTTCCTGCCGTCCCTCGTCGGGGAGATTTGCTGGTGCGCATCCATACTGAGCGCCCTCGGTGCGTACGCGCTCTGGATCACGCGTATCCCGGGAAAAACCACATGCATCCTCATCATCTACATTCGTCATGGCGCGATAATCATCATTTGGCTGCGCGAACGCCGCCACGGCTTTTTCCAACTACACCTGTGTCCACGTCAGCGTATTCCTCTTTATTGCTTTCCTACAAGTTCCTAGCACATTGGAAATGTTGAAGGGACCCTACAACACGTTTCTCAACTTTTTTCTCAATATTAAAAGATTTGCGACTGTAGTCAATAAACACATGCAATACTTAGAAGAGGGGGTCACGAAGTACCTCAGCGAAAAATATATGCCCACCAGATAACTTACAAACCTAGCTGCTCAAAAGATTTTTCTCTCTTTCCCGGTATTGGCGTTCTTCGAGCGCTCGAATTACGTCATTAGAGTAATGTAGCGGCCATTGGCCGGCTTCCTTTCACTTGCAGCAATGAACGCAATCGATAGCCACATTAAAACAATCGCCACAAAAGCAAAGCAGAAACGGTCGGCGGATCTGCTGCGACAAGCAAATCACGCAGTGCCGCCAGTGCCGCTTTGTGCTGTCGATAACTAAAGCTTCCAGACCCTGAGGAAAGAGTGAGAGCGTTTATGGCAAGTGTTTCAGAGTCCCTTTAAGTCATTTATACGTTATCAGCGATTCCAAAAGCTGAGGCAGTATACCCACAGCTCGTCATCTTGGTGCAAAAGGCGTTCCGGTGCACTTCACTGTGCTAGTGTTCTAATTCCACGTAATTGGTGGCTCAAGACAAGGTTTCTGTACCATGGTTTGAGTTTCGTCAGCGTGTACGCTCAGGGCGAAAGCTCTACTTCGCCGTGTCTCGAAAGGTCGCGATGCGATGAATACATCGCGTCGCAATGACCTCGAGCCACCTGGGCGCAAGTGCGGCAGATGTGACTCCGCACCACATGATTTGCCGAGGAGAGGCGCCGCAGCTGCGCTTGCTCGGAGCCTCGCCACTGCGGTACCACGTGACTAGGCAGGGTTTTAACGGCTGCTTCGCTGACGCTTGGTCGCTACGTACTAAATTGGATGGCGTGCCGGCTGGGTCGTCTGTGTGTGAGCTTCAGCGCAAGCGACGGGCCGAATTCAATTACCCAGTAGATATAGCTGGAAGGCAGGCTGCGAAATCTTAAGCAAAGGCAAAGTTGGCTGCTGAAACACCGGAGCAAAGTAAGTCCAGATTAGCGCATTATCGAGAAGCTTTCCGCCTTTCGCTAGTGATACCTAGGTTTGCAAATGTTAAACCTGACCCGTTATTTTAGTTAATCAGGCGAGGGCGTCAAACCCTATAGACAAGTGGGCTTACCCCCTCCCTTGATACCCCCGGCTCCAGTAAAGGCGGCTTCATAGAACTAACGTTGTGCATTCCGAAAAAAAATCTACTTTCCAAGGCATATACAGTAAAATCTCGTTACTTCGATCCGCAAAGGAACACCATCTGAATTCGAAATAATGAAAGGTAGAACTAATGAGAGCGAAGAATTAAAACAGTACACTGCGATGGGGAAGCAGTAGGGATTTAAACACATGGATGCTTGAAAAAAAAAAAAAAAATTGGCGCAGCTTCCGCTAGTGGTGTAAGCCTGGAGAAACAGCAGAGCTGGCAGCCCCTCTTTCTACGTCGGAGACCCGGCTGTTGACCCTCACATTTATTTCCGAACTTGCCGCTGAAAGTTCTCCGTGACTGGCAGGCCCGGATCGTTTCGACCGCAGGCTTTCACATCTCTCCCAAGATGGACCGCGACGCACTCGAACCCGCGGCCAAGTACGAAACCAACGCCTGCGCTACGAACCCAAAGAAAACGCTGTGCGTTCGGCCCCGTTTCAAGATTTGTAAATAGTTCTTGCATGTATGTTTCTCTATATTAGGGTCGAAGCCCCTTAAGGGCTGGGGCTGTTGGCGTCTCCTGTCGTCGTCGTCGTCGTCTTAATCGTAGTCGTAATCATCGTTTCATGTAGTCACGGTACTAAAACACCGGGAAACTCGTTTACGCCTAGCGCTAGAACGTAACACCTACTAAAAAAACACCGGGACGCTCTACGCCTCGCGCTGGAGCACTTCGAAACGCGTACTAAAAAACACCGGGACACTCGTTTACGCCTCGCGCTAGAGAGCTTCGTGCTTCAAAGGCAAGAGACTTTTACAGCAAAGCTGTAGACCTCTACCCCCAATGGTTCCATCTCCGTTGGCAAAAACGCCAAGGCGTCAAGAATACACTTAAACGCGGTGCGCTTCGCTCCTCCCCAGGTTTCACGTTAGTGGAGATTGCCCCGGATTTTTTAAATAAATATCAGGCAATAAAAAGAAAACATTTCAGGGAAGCTTGCACTCACGCGCAATACTTGAATGGCGGAGCTGTTGTATGGTGAGCATTGCCGGACACGTGTAGAGTTAAGTTTCAGTACCGTTGTTTATCTGCATAGTTGCGGTGTCCTCATATGCATCGAACAGGTCGTCGCCTTCTTCGCGGCGAGTGGGGGATGCGAAGTCATCCTCAGCGTTGTAGACTTCTACCAGCTCAATAGACGAAGTTTGCCCTAAGTCGCGCAAAGCTTCAACCATAGCGAAGCTGCGGAATTTCTTTATACGTCAGCACTGAAGGACATATCACCGCGCATTTCTACAAGTTTGAAATCGCATATATTTACATGTTCCATCAGTGCTTTGCACTGTGCTAGTAGTATTTATCGTCATATGCATCGATATGGTCGTGTTCCTCATGCCAAGCATTACATGCGCGGTAGCGCTTGACGACAGCGCTTGGGTTTTCTCTCTCTCTCTTTTTTTTTTTTTTTTCTAAAGTCACTGTGAGAGCCGGGACTGAGCGGTCGCCGCGAGGCACGCGCTCGCGAGCACTCGGCATTTTCTTCTTCGTGGTTTTGCCATTTGTTTTTTGTTCTTTTTTTTTTTTTTTTGCTAAAGCCACTGCACGTGCCGGGAACGCTCCGCGGTCGCCGCGACGCACGCGCCTACGAGCGCTCCGCATTTTCTTGGTATTTTTTCCTGCAACGACGAGTCTTGTACAACAGCTTCCCCGTTAAAAGATGATCGCTCAATTGGATAGACGCCGGTTTCATAACGCGGGTGACGCAGGTTTGATACCAACCCCGGGTAACGCGTTTTTTTTTCTTTCCAATTGCGTTTACACGTTACAGTATTCCGCCGCTGCTAAGCCCCTACCCCTCGGGCCGTTGGGGTGGCCCAGTGGTTAGGTTGTCGGTTACACGGCAACCTGGGACCTCCCTAACCACGTTTTCTTTCTTGAGACTTCGAAGTTTTTTGTTGCGACGGACCGATAAAGCTCGGCCTAACCAGCTCTGCTGCTAGAGATCGTCGACTGCAGTCTGACTTTTATCCGTGAAGGGGACAGACAGCTGGCACTTTTTGCTCTAACGAGCGAATGTAGCGCAAGGGCTCCTCTCCGCTTTCTTCAAAACTGAGGTCGAGGCGGGCAGCATTCAACCCGGATATGACTTCTAAGCGGACGACCGAACTAAAGCTTGGTCCCTCCTCCTCCTCCTTTTCCTAATTGGCAGCAGCGTGTTCTGCGTTTGTGTCCTGAGGTGTGACTTCCTCATCAATCAGCGCACCCCACACCACTGCGCTTGCGTTAACACCATCGTGGTACGCAAAGAATGCGACTTCCAAAATGTAGGGTTTTGATTGGATTTACCGCATTTTACCTTCTCTATTCGTTCTTCTTTTCTTTCCGCAGGCGACTCGGCCTCGTATGCAGGCAGCGGGTACGTTTCTGTCACCGTGCAACCAGACGCCAAGCCGCCGGCGAGGAGGCGCCTAGTTTGACTTATCCGTGGCGGAACCTGCTTGCGTTCGAATTAACGGGATTAATTAGACGTAGGCTTCTGTGGAGCTTGTCCGGACGGAATCGTGCAGTGAGAATAACCCATAAATTCGAATATTACGTTCTAATTAACGAGATTTTACTGTATACATGCTATTGCTACGAAATCGGCCAACGCCGCCGTATTTTCCCGCATCAGCCACCACGTGCGAAGCCACCACGTGTGCCACAGCCGTCAGGCGCCCGCGTGTCGGTGAATCATACTTTCGTGTCTCTACATGCCCGGCTCGGACGCTTCGCTATCGGCGCGATCAACATTCGGCGGCGCGCCCAGGCATTCTTCTCGGACGTGCGCCCAGCTGATACAGGCTATACTCGCTGTTGGGGCTGACGATGACGAGCTGTCTGAGTGCATTGAGCTGATCAATGGCAGGGAGACCGCTAAACG
Organism: Haemaphysalis longicornis; assembly: GCA_013339765.2. Taxonomy (NCBI): domain Eukaryota; kingdom Metazoa; phylum Arthropoda; class Arachnida; order Ixodida; family Ixodidae; genus Haemaphysalis; species Haemaphysalis longicornis. The sequence continues at coordinate 427,726 of JABSTR010001229.1, read as the reverse complement.
TCAGGCTGCAGAGGCGGAGCGCCAGCGTGAGGAACGCGAGGAGAAAAAGCGAGAACAGGAACGCGAGGGTAGAAGGCGAGAACAGGAGCGACAGCATGAGCTGGAAATGAAGCGTCTAGACGTCGAGGCGTCTCGACCTAGACGTCAGAGTGGCAACAGCACGCAGTATGCGGCGACTGAGCGACATACGTTACGAATGTGTGACCTAATGCGACCCTACAAGATAGGCGAAGACATCGGTCTTTTTTGGTCAACTTCGAGCGTACGTGTGAGAGGGCCCAGTTTAGCCAAGACTCATGGCCGCAAAAGCTGCGTACGCTTTTTCCAGGTGAGGCATCCGACGTGATGGCCCGCTTGCCAAAGGAGGAGGCGGAGGACTACGAGAAAGTCAAGTCGAGCCTCCTGCGTAAGTACAGGCTGTCAGCAGAGGCGTTTCGCCAGAAGTTCCGTGAAGCCGAGAAAGCTAGGGGCGAGTCGTACTCGGAGTTCGCCTACAAGCTGAGGGCAAATATGGAAGAGTGGGTCAAAGAGGCAAAGGATTTCGAAGAGCACGACAAGGTAGTTGAGTGCTTCGGTCTTGAGCAGTTTTACCGCCGTCTACCAGAGAACCTGAGACTCTGGGTGCAAGATAGGCCAGGGGTAAGATACTGTGGATCAGGCAGCTCAGCTAGCCGACGAGTTCGTCGCACGTCGAGGTGCGCAGGGGCCGAAAGACGGCCAAAAAGAGTTCAGGCCTAGGCCTGATAAGTCAGGGCCGAAAGGCAGAGCTCCCCAGGTAGACGGTGGAGCAAGGGAAGTCGTTGTCGCGGATAGAGAAACTGGCCACGATAACGAAATGAGAGCAGCAGACGCTGAGGAACAGCGCAGAAAGAAAGCTTTCGAAGCGCGCAGACAGGCTGCGTGTTACAACTGCGGCGAGACGGGACATTTCGCTGCCAGTTGTAAGAAAGGAAAACTAGTCTTTCACGTACTAGATCAGAGTGAGGACAGCAGGCAGTTTCTAGAGCCGTACGTACGTGAGCTTGTCGTCTACGGTAAACCGTGCCGAGTTCTTCGCGGCGACGGTAGACATGGTCCACCCTTCGTACGTTGAACCGGATCAGCTAACGGGGCAGTGTGTTTGGGTGAAGCCAGCCGTAGGTGCACGAAACGTGCGTCTGCCGATTGCTAAGGTCAGCATCGGAGGTCCATTTGGTGAACTTGTGACGCAGGCAGCAGTATCCCCACAACTTCTTCCGGAGTACAGGTACCTATTCTCGAACAGGTCGGATCAGCTGTTAAGCGAAAAGGGGTACAATTTTGAGAAACTGCCGAGGAAAGAACCAGCTGGGCTCGCTGCGAAGAGCTCGAGTAACGATAGGGCCGCCACCTCTGTGAGGAATGGCGAAACTCAGACAGAAAGCGATGATTGGGCATTTCCAGAGGCTCACGACGGAGGGCAGCGTAAGTACACTGTGTGTAAGGCCCCTACGGTGAGCGGAGATGTTTCGTCGCCATGTTCGAAGTGCGCTAGATCACGGGAGGCCTTGAAAACGGCTGTCGACCCAAACGGGCGCAGTTCGCGGGCTAACAGCATTCCGCGGGAGTGCGGAAACCATGAGGCTACCGAAAGGCAACACGAGTCCGCTGAAACGGAGGTTGTTCCTTCGGACGGTAGTGCAGAAACGAGCGACGTGGTGGGAAAGCCTGCAGTCGAGGCAGCAAACGGTTTGCACGGTTCAGTTGGGAGTCATGACGATCTCGCCACTGAGCAAGCCGATTCCGTCCTGCCACCAGCTCAGGTAGCTGACCTCGAGCAACGGCCAGCTGAGCTCTAGTTGAGGTTCCGGTGTCGCCTGTGGCTGAGCCGAATTCGGGAACCGACCAGCCTAGAGAAGTGAAGGTAAACGCGGTCCGATGTTCGCTTGCCGAACGCGTTCGCGAAAAGGTGAGCAACGAGGAGAGAGGGAAAACTTCTGCGCGTACTTGCGGCACGTGTTTCAGTGCGGGCATGCCAAGGGGTAAAGCCGTGAGCTCGCATCGCGCCAAGGGAACGCCGCCTAGAAGCAGTGCGCGCCTAACGTATGAACGGTGGAAAATCCCGCTCGCTCCTCCGCGCGCTCGACCTGTGTCGAACAAGACGACCGGTGTCATATCACGCGGTCACAGCAGCGTTGAGAGAACGGCTGCACCTTAAGTGCGGTACAGTAGGGGAAAAGCTCGGGGCAATGACGAGAGCTCAAACCGCATCTCTCAGCGCGAGAAGTGGCCTGTAGACGCCTGACTTTCTCAATTTCTTTGTTTTTCCTGGAGCAGGTTTCGCCCTTTACGATTACGTTTTTTTTGTGTGTATGGGACATTTCCAATCACGCGAAATGTCACCATTCAAGTTTGTGCACTTGTCCAAAGTACTGCTGGGCTAAAATATAACTAGAGTAGATAGTTATGAGCGTATTTTATTGCAACTAAAAGCCTGGTCGATCTTCAGTGTGGATTTGTCTTCGCACTTGCCGGCGATGCGGTTGTGTCTTCCTGTGTTGTTCTGTTGCTTGCCTGACCAAACCAGAGAAGTTCTTGGGGAGCCACTACTCGTCCAGTGATCGGCCCTGTGAAGCTCCAGCACGGTGTCGTACAGCCCAGGCCTGGAGTCTAGCGTCTGCTGAGCACTTCACTTCGAAAGCATCCCTCCGGACAACGGTTGAAGACCCTTATCCATCGGGATCTCGGACCCCCGCTGGAGAAGCTGTTACGAATCGGCCAACGCCGCCGTATTTTCCCGCATCAGCCACCACGTGCGAAGCCACCATGTGTGAAGCCACCACGTGTGCACAGCCGTCAGGCGCCCGCGTGTCGGTGAATCATACTTTCGTGTCTCTACATGCCCGGCTCGGACGCTTCGCTATCGGCGCGATCAACATTCGGCGGCGCGCCCAGGCATTCTTCTCGGACGTGCGCCCAGCCGTCAGGTGCCAGCACGTCGGTGAGTCACGCCTCGACATGCCCGGCGAGCCATGTCTCAGCATGTTTGAAGGACACTCTCTCCCCTCTCTCGGACTCCACGTGCAACGAGTCCATCGATGACTCACGAACTGTGGAAAGAGCGTTGTGTGCATGGAGGAAAAAAAAAGCTTAGGAGAGGCCCTGACGTCACACCCAGCGCAGCCGGAAACGCAATTTTTGTAAGCCGAATGGCGGACTCTTTTTCCCTCTCTCTCGGTGCACCTTCTCCGCCTCCTCCGTCCTGTATCGCCTGTCTTGTCGTCTGCCTGCCAGCGCCGAGCCGGCGGAAATCAGCTGACAGCCAGGTAGAAGGCCGTTTTGCAGCGCGTGACCGTGAACCTAAACGCGCGGTTCCACGGCCTTCAGTGTGGCCGCAGCAGTTTTGCGAAGCGGCTCGCTCTAACAATGCCGCAATGCTCGGTGCCAGGCTGCAAGTCGCGATCGGTACCCAAGGAAATGGGCGTCACTTTCCACCGGTTAATGCATCATTCCGCTGACTAGTATTGCTGTACATTGGTGTGCATTCATCCTTTGTTTGCAATCGCCGCCGTTTATAGGTTCCCAAGCGATGGAGAATGCCGCAAACAGTGGACGAACGCCGTGCGGCTACCGGACTGGAAAGTGCCCAAGTTTGCGTTGCAGTTTCACTGCAATCCCAGAGATGAATAGTCAATTAATGGCCGTTCTATAATATATGAAAGCAGCACCTCATGCAGATTTCAAGCTAAAAAATTGTGGAATGGTTTTAAACCGAAATTGTTCGCGTGCCTTCGATAGAATTTTTTGCGAAGGAGGAGGAGGAGTAGGAGGAGGCAAAACGTTTTATCGAGCAAAAAAAAAAAAAAAAAAGAAGAGGGTGGGTGGCGTCAATAAAGTTTTTTCGTCAAGTTGCAACTTGTGTCAGGTGTCAATAATTCAAGGTGATACGAGCTGAAAACGTTCATACACTACCTCGCAGTCTGAAGCGTTGAAAGCGAATCCAGAGCGAGACCACAAAAAAGATACAGATTCCAGACCCAGCACTCTTCCAGTCAACGACGGACACCTACCAAGGTAATAGGACGATGGAATTATATCAACCGGGAAATCTACCTTGTAACAATTGCAAAGGCACTGCCGCGCATCGCCGGCCTAGCAACTACATGCAGCGGCGATAACAAAAAATTCAGTTGCGAATCGTTCGGTTTGCAAGTCGCCTACGCACGGCACACCGTGTATCACTTCCCGAAATCTACTGGACGGGTGTCCGCGCGTACGACGGGACGGCGCGTTCACGATATCTGCACTTCAATAGGCGCGTCGTGATCGCGACCAAAGCAAAAGCTTGACGCGGTACAAGGTGCACTTGCAAGTAGAAATTAAATGACATATTCACATCGGCGCAGCTGTCGCAACTCGCAGCATCCTTTTCGAGTTCCACAAGACCACAGCGCAGCAAAGCGAAGCAGCAATCTTCGCAATCGGACGACAAGGCAGGCGCTGCCTTTCCTCCATGACTGGCGGACGGCGGGCGGGCCGTTGCTAGGACGCCGTTGCTAACGCGACTTCCAATGGCCGCCGAAAACACGTGACTTCCTCCACACTTTCGCCAATGCGCGGGGATAGCTGGGGGCCTCTCCTAAGCTTTTTTTTCCTCCATGGTTGTGTGTGTCTGTGACGTTCGTGGCGTGTTGCTACTTGGCGTTTTGACGGTTGCTGCTTTTGGGTATAAATAGAAGCAGCCCAAAACGCTGAAATTCATTCCTGTCTGAGCAGCGAATCCATGCGGTCGCTCTGCTCGAGTCCTGTATTGTAACCTCGCCCGTCGGGGCATTGTTTTTTTGGCTTCGGCTCACCTTTCGCTATGAAGTAAACAGTTACGTTAGCCTACTGCTTCTGGACTTCTTTACGGTTGCAACAGCGGCTGGCCGCTCGCATCATACACGCTACCACTCGTATGTCGGAGGCCACGGAGCTCGGATTGGGTTCCCCCACTCGGTCGCAACAACTGGTGTCAGCGGTGGGATGACACGGTTGCAACACTATATAGATTTCACTGCGCTGCACAGAAGTAATGTGGGAAGCCAATTTTAGAATGACCAACTCGCTTATCACGGACTTGGCAATGAGCCACTTTAAAGTCGGCTACACTACGATACAGAAATGTATGCCCGGAAGACAAATTTATAGGGGCAATGTGAGCAGTCATGGAAAAATATAAAGGCCCTGGGGCATTTTTTGTACTTTTTTATTTCTACTGTGATCCGACGCGTACGCATTAGAGGCCACGCGTATCATGAGCCGAAATCGGTATGAGAAGCTAAAGAATGGCACGAAAAATAAAATTCTAGCAGTGATGTCCATTACGATAAAGCTTTCAAGTTTAAAAATAATTCGGCAGACACTTCTTACCTGTAGCTAGGGGAAAACATTATAGTACCGCGGGGGAAATGTTTTCGAGTACAGGTAATATGGGCGCCGCCATCTTTCTTGCCGCCGAGAGGAGCAGAAGCGGCCACAGGGTCAGCTTGGAGTGAGGCGGTACGCCGCGTTGGTTCGCCGGTGAATGCTACGCCGCTGGGTGAGGCAGCGGTGAGGGGCGTGAAACTTGGCTGGCGGTGCCACGGCTGGGTGGCTGCGCAGCTTCGGCGCGTGCTTAAATCCCGTGTCCTCTTTCTGCTCCGCTGTGCCAAAGTTTGTTCTCCCCCGTTCGGCGCTTGCCGCACCGCCCAGCCAGTACCGCCGCCGCGATAGATAGGAGCTCTCTTCTACGCGCAGTCCCATACGTCGCCTAGAAACGGAGGGGGTCCCTCTTTTCTTTTTTAGTTCTGAAGCGCTGTGCGTGCTTGATATATTTTTATGACCATCTTCGGGACACAACAATGCCATCGCCTTTTCTTGTAATGGAGCCTTTAAAGAAGTACGGAGGTTACCAGGACCCCACCAGCAGCCTGAGCTGCAGATGTCCTTGTGGCGCTTCGCAGGCAGCACTGTGAGCGTGATGACCGGACTGAACAGCGCCATTTCTGTGTGCGTGTCCGCGGCCGTGGCCGTGGTCTACACGGTGATCGGAGGCGTCTACTCGGTCGCCTACACCGACGTCGTCCAGCTCATCTTCATGTTCATCGGCCTGGTAAGCATTGCCCCGTCTTTAGGTTGTCATGGTAGTGGGGGCTCAGCGATGTTTTTGTGACACTGCGAGGTGCCCAACATTTTTTCTCCAGAGATGTGTTATTTGTGTGCGCCCGCCAAATGGTGTCGCATGAAATTCTAGGTGACACGTATGTACCCTTACCAGCGTACCAGCGAAGACCAGTTGGGGAGACTGAATGAATTTGAAATTTGGCGTTTCTGTGCGTCGCTCTAGTGCCGTCCGATATGGCTGTGGTAATCGACGAATCTGTAAGCAGGATGAACGTTTCCAATTTTTGAAATGGGTTAATTGCGAGCACGCAGAGGGAAGGCGTAGGCCACTGCCAGTAGGAGTTTGTGTGTTTTTTTTTTTTAGCCGCTTTGGCTAATTCAGCCCTTCTGACCTCATGGGGAAGCACAATTGAAAATCGGTTGAAACACGGTGTCACCAAACGCTTCGGTACACGCACCGCTTGGCGAGTTTGAACGTCTGAAAACGCGAAGACTAGGACGCTGCTGACGCTAGCAGCCTACACAAGAAAATTCCACAGGTTTGCGTACATTTTGTGACAACATGTACGATAAAATACATTGAAATTTTACTGTCGTCACAGAATGCCTGAAAGAAAGAGAAATATTTTGAGTGCGTTTCTAAGTTATCTGATGTGCACAGAGCAGTAGTATTTTGGTCTTGTATTTCGTGACTACCTAATCCAAGGACTGGGCGCACTTATTAACCATTTGAAAAGCGTTTCACAAGTCGAAAAATAGTTGAAAATTGTTGCAGGGGCCACTCAAAGGCCAACTGCACTCAAATTTTTTGACAACGTAGAGACACTGTCATCAAATAGTGCACGTAAAAAGACGGGTGACTGCAAAACAGTGTGTTTGAAACAGGAATGTGCGCGATCCAAATGTCTCATGAAAATTGACGCTTTCAAAACCAAAACTGAAAAAAATCAACTACCCCTCTGCCTAAACAACAGTGATTGGGGAACGCGAAGTTTTCCAAACTTGTTAAATAGCAAACGAACCAACGCAGAAGAGAGCGGACCCGTATCGGGATGGTTCACTGCACTGCGATTGCCCTCTCTAGTGCTTCACTGATACGGGCATTTCATGGATTTCCCTAGCGTTCAACCATGGTCATCTTATAGGCGGAGGGGTGCATTTTCTGTCTAATCTTGCACGTCCATGCACACCTCTCCAAATCCAAACTGCTTCGGCCGCGCCGGAATGGCGATACCTGAAAGACGCCGGCTTCATAACGTGGGGGAACCAGGTTCGATTCCGACCACGGGAGGGAGGAATTTTTTTCTCCACTTCACTCACAATCATCATCATCGTCTGAAAAATTTGGCTTTCTTGCAGTGAGTTTTCGGTGGACTCAAGGCGACATCAGTCAGAAGCTCGAAGCTTCGCGTTAAAAAGGCAGCAATTACCGCGGCCGGTCATTTCGTAGGTGAGCGAACGGAAGCGGGCGTGCCAGTGCCAGCGACCGCCCACAGCAGCCTCCAAATTCGCGTCGTTGTTTTCGCAGAACTGCCAATGGTATACATGTGTGCAACGCCGAGAAACGCGCGACATCGTGCTGCAATGTACAGAGACGCAGTGGAACAGGCGGAAATCGTGTTAGCAGTAAACTACCCGCCGGAGAAGCAAACCTTTGCGTTGAAAGTTAAATACAGTGGTCAGATTGGCAAAGTTAATTTCTCGTCCGAGCAGCTTTGACTAGCCAACGCCTTCGCAAAGTCCAGAGTCCTTTAATGTATTGAAGGGCTCTGGACTTGGTTATGTCGCTTTTGTCGGGGAGCGAAGTACGCGCACGGACGACGGGCGATCACAAAGTGAGGTTACTATGTCAGGCGTACGAATGGCCTTGTGTAGTAACTCAGCTCATTAACTTCCACCTCCCTGCTGGTTGAGAATCGATTTGTAAAATTGGCTTGAAGCTGTGTGCCAGCTTACAAAGCTTGATGGTGCACTAAAACACGAAAAATTTACCTTTCAACGGCTGCTTCCCGACTACTTTGAACACCTGGAACATGTTCACTGTATTTTTGCCTTTAATATAATATTTTAATTTCGCGGAAATTAAATGGAATGCTCCACAAAAGTAAAGCATTGATTGATTGATTGATTGATTGATTGATTGATTGATTGATTGATTGATTGATTGATTGATTGATCTTTATCCAAACGAGCAAGGGACTGTGGAGAGAGAGAGGAGAGATGAGAGAGAGAGAGAGAGGAGAGAGAGAGGATGAGAGAGCGAGAGAGAGAGAGAGAGAGAGAGAGAGAGAGAGAGAGAGAGAGAGAGAGAGAGAGAAAGAGAGAGAGAGAGAAACACGTTTTATTACTGGCCAGGCTTAGTACGGACGGTGGAGCCGCAGAAGCGCAGCTTTATAGGCCCGAGCCCTGTCGACCAGAGCGCACTGGGACTGGGCGTCCGAGCGCGCGAGGGCAGACAGCCAGGGGTCGGGGGGGTTGGTTAGGGGAAGAGGAAGCAGGGCGGGCAGTTCCAGATGGTGTGGGGGGTGTCTTCGTAGCCCCCCAGTGGGGACAAGCGGGAGTGGGAAAGAGGGATGGCGATATGTGGGTGAGAATTGATCGAGTGGGGAGGGAATGGGTTTGGATCTGTCTCCAGAGGGATGATTCAACGGGGGATAACGAGGGGTGAGGGGGTGGAAGGGTGGTGCGTGAAAACCTGTGATCGAGGGTGATTTCACGGAAGGTGAGCAGTGGCTCTAGGTGAGGAGGGGGATGTGAAGCACGGAGGGGGCTCTGCTGAGGGGTCCGGTGTATCAAAGCTCGGGCCGCCTCGTGTGCCTTCTCCGCGCAGCCGAAGCCCATATGGCCAGGAGTCCACAAAAGCGAGATGGTGCGGTCAGGAGGGGGGTGGGAGCAGAGAATTTTGTGGGCGAGGGGCGAAATGAGGCCCCTGCAGAAATTTCTAACGGCCGTTTGTGAATCCGTTAATATGAGGCTAGGGGTGTGGTGGAGGGTGGTAGCCAGGGCAATTGCAGCTTCCTCCGCCTCATGGGGATGGGCAGCGCGGATGGTGGCTGAAGTAGAGGGGGTTGGGGTGTGGTTCACTGCTGCTATAATGTATGTATGGCGGGGTTGCTGTTCTGCAGCATCAGTGTATACCGTGTCCGAGGAGGGAGGGAAGTGTTGGCCATAGTATCGTGCTCGCGCCAGGCGACGGTTTGTGTGGTAGGTGGGGTGCATGTTGCGGGGGATAGGGAGGGGATAGAGAACCTCTCGATATTCTGGAGGGATGAGGAGGGGTGGGGAGTGGTGGATGGGCGGGTTAATTTTGAGGGAGAATAGGACGGTTCTGCCGGTTTGGGTTAGGGCAAAGCGGGATAGCTGGGCCTGTCGGTGTGCTTCTATAAGTTCGGATGGTGTGTTAAAGGTGCCCGTGTGGAGGAGAGCGTCGGAAGCAGCGCTGAGGAGTAGCTGTAGCGTACGGCGATATAGTGCGCGTTGTATGGCCTCTGTTCGTGTCATTTCGGTGCGGGTGATGGCGAGATATGGTAGGGTATACGTGATGCGTGGGGTGAAAATGGCGTGGGTAATCTTGAGGCGGTCTGACTCCCTAGGGCCATGTCCTCGCGCGGTGACGCGCCGTAGAAGTCCCGAAATTTGGTCTGCGTGGGTCTTGAGTAGGTGGATGGTGTGTGTGTTGAGTCGATTTTGTTGGATAGTGAGCCCTAGTACTTTGATTTGGTTTGCTAGAGGTATGGCAGAGCCCGACAAAGCGACTTGAATGTTGGGTGTCCATTGTTTGGGTCGGTGGGTGGGTGGGAGGAGATGGAGCTGTGATTTGTAGGGGGAGCAGGATAGCCCTGCCGCCGCCGCTGTCGCTGTGATTGTTGTGGCCGCTAGTTGGAGTGTGTGTTGGATATGCGCGTCGCTGCCTCGTGAAATCCATACTGTTATATCGTCGGCGTACAAAGCGCTGTGTAGTGTGGGTATTTGTAGGAGAGCCCGAGCCAGCGGTATTAAAGCTACATTAAAAAGAGTGGGGGAGAGTATTGAGCCCTGCGGGGTGCCTTTGGCAGGTAATGGAAATTGAGAGGACTTTAAAGGACCAAGTCGGAGAGTTGCTGTGCGGTCCGCGAGGAAAGCTCGTACGTAGCCATAGCAGCGCTCTCCGACTTGCAAAGAGTTGAGGTTGTCCAGAATAGCGGAATGGCTAACACTGTCGAAATCCTCAGTGAGGTCTAAGGCTAGTATAGCTGAAGTATCTCGTTCGGGTGGGTTCGATAATAGGTGCTGGTGGAGTGGGAGGTGAATGCCGTTGGTGCTGAGGTGGCGTTGGAAGCCGAACATGTTGTGAGGGTAAGCATCCATTTCATCAAGATGTTGAGTTAACTGGAGAGGACCATTTGTTCTAGGAGTTTGCTGATGCAGGAGGTGAGGGAAATGTGTCTGAGGTTTTGAGAAATTAGTGGTTTATGGGGTTTCGGGATGAGGGTTACGGTGGCTGTGCGGTAGGTTTCTGGGAGGGTACTATGAGCCCAGCAGTCGTTAAAGTGTTCGAGCAAAGTATCGATGGACGCGGTGTCGAGGTTTCGGAGAGCTGAATATGTAATACCGTCTGGGCCTGGGGTGGTGTTACGATTTAGGTGGTGCAGGGCGGCAGTAATCTCGGCTTTTGTGAAAGGAGCGTCTAGTTTGGAGTTAGGGGGTGCGTGGTATTGCGGGTGAGAGGCAGAAAGGGGTTGTGGTTGGCCGATTTAGATATCGCGCAGGATGTCGAGGGGATTCGGGAGGGAGTTGGATAGGTTGTGTGCTAACGTAACTCCGAGATGCAGTTTCTGCTTTGGTCGTCGTGGGGTCGAGGAGGTGGCGAAGGAGGTTCCAGGTGCGTTTCAGGCTGGTTCCATTGTGTAATGAATCGCAGATGGTTTGCCAGTGTGCATTCTGGAGGTGCTGAGCGTATTTCTCTACATCTTGTTTGAGTTGTGCGATTCGGAGATGTAGGCGGTGGTTGTAACGCTGTTTTTTCCAGCGCCGGGTTAGGCTAGCTAGAGCTTCCAGGAGGTGAACCATGTGCACGTCTGGGTTCGGTGCACTTTTTGTAATGTGAGCTTGTGTGGTGCATGCATTGATGTCGGCTTTGAGGGTCTTAATCCAAGAACTAATGTCAAATGTCTGCGAAAGGGAAGTTAGTTGGACAGTCGCACTGCGTAAGGTGCGAAATTTGGGCCAATTAACAAGGGTGCATGAGGTGGGTCGGCATGATCGTGGTGAGGGGAGCGGAAGAAGAATTTGTATGATGTAGTGGTCGCTATTGAGGGTGTCGTCAAGGCGTTGTCATGTTGTTCGTTTGATGTTGTGTGTGAGCGTTATGTCCGGTGTGCTGTCGCGTTGTACACTGTTGCCAAGGCGCGTGTGTATGTGTGGTTCGTTCTCTAGGGCGAGGCGGGTGGTGTGAATGTCTTCCCAGAGGAGACGGCCTTTTCGTGTGGTGCAGGGGTAATTCCATGCGGGGTGGGGAGCATTGGAAATTTCCTATGATGAGGAGGGGGGCATTAGCTGCCTCTGCGAGTGCGGTTTGGAAGAGCTTATCAAAGCGGTGCTGTAATCGTGGGGTGCTGTAAATGTTGAGTATGTATAGTATGGTTCGGGCCTGAATCGTTGGCGAAAGTTTTTACGAGAGTGTGGGGAGGGAAAGTACCGTTAAGCTTCACAATATCGGCCGTAAGATTACGGTGGACCAGTAATGCTGTTTGTGATTCTTTTTGGAGTGTCTTATATATCCCGTGCATTTCACGTTAGGTCCCGGATCTTGCAGAGCTATGATGTGGGGTTGTGTGGCGTGGTGGTCAATGTGTATTGTGAAAAGGGCGCGTTTGGACTTAAAGCCTCGGCAGTTCCACTGCCAGATAACTAACTGTTTATGGGTCGATCGAGTCATCACGGGAAGGCGGAAGTTGGGGCTGGGAGGGTTGGAGGGAGAGGGCTATACTTTGGATGTTGGCTTGCATGCGGGACATTTGGGAGGAGAGGTCCTCTAAAGCTTTAAGGAGGGTGGTGATGGTAGAGGCTTGGGATTGTAACTGGGCTTCCAAAGCCTCTATGCGAGAAGTAAGTTGTGGGATGGTAAGGGGAGATGGGGTGGTGGGGTCGGTGGCCTGGCGCTTTGCAGGCGGTGCGTTCGTAGGTGGGTTCATTAGTTCCTGTTTTAGTTCGCTACTTTGAGCTCGGAGTGACTGTCCATTGGCATTGCTGGTACCTCTTGCTGTCAGAGGGGATTGATGTTGAGGGAGTACGAGCGGGGGAAAGTACTGCGGGGGGGATGGAGGAGGACGGAGGGGTGTCTGCCCTCGCGCGCTCACCTGGGCGTAGGTTGGGGTTGCAGAGTTTTGAGAAACAGGGCGCCCTGGCGATGTCCGTGGGGGTGGCTTGGTAGCCGGCATGAAGGTGGATGGCTGGAAATGGGTTCCCGAGTCTGTCTGGGGAGGTCGGCTGGTCAGGTTAGCCGTCTTCGCAGACGAGGGATTGCCTTGTGGTGCCGAAAACGCTGGGTTGTCGCGGTCCACGATGATTCGGCGGCGGGTGGTCGGGGCTCTTCGGTACCGCTGTGGGCAAGCTGGGTCTCCCGTTGGGTGAGGGCCAGCGCAAATTATGCAGCGAGGGTGGCACGTGTGTTGCGGGGAAGGGTTGAGAGTGCCGCATATGGTGCAGCGATTGTCGACTGCCGGTGAGGGGCATACGTCGGCCCGGTGTCCTACGGTCCAGCAGCGCAGGCAGGCTTCAGTCTTGCGCTTCAGGGGAGTGCAGCGTAGTGTTACCATATGGTAGCGTATCCAATAAGGAACCCTGGATCCATGGAAGGTAACCTCTGTGAGGGTGGAGGAGCCCATGCAGCGAGCATCGAGGATGTGGAGATGGGGTTTAAAGTGTATCAGGTCGCTGAGGATGTCTGTCCAAAGGAAGACCGGATACTACGCCGGCAGTTGAGTTTGCTGGTGCCACCACGTGTGTTGCAAGGGGGTATAACTGGTTGTTGATACGGAGATTGTTGAGCGCCGCATATTGACGGGCGCGGTCTTCCAGAGGAGTGCTGATAACAACGAAGTTGGTTCGCAGATGTAGCCTGATTTGATCTTGCGGATGAGAGGGAAGGAAGGCTTGCGTTTACAGGAGGGTGGCTATGGTGAGGGGGTCGTGGGAGTTCAGGGCCCGTTTGCCCGTACGCATAAGTTCCCGATTAAGTTCCCGCTTACGAATAAGACGCCAGTAAGTAGAAGTCGGCCACGGCAAATAAGCCGGTGACCAGAAAACCCAACGGAAACGCTACCTTAACCGAGCGTTTGTATCAGTTTCGGGCAAACGACTTATTACGTAGTGAGCGCTAAAGTCGTAGTTGAGAACTTATTCCCACACTTATCGCGTTCGGGCAAACGGCATCAGGTCTAATCCGCCTCTGGGTCGAAAGACAATCTTGATGTCTCCGTGCGGAAGCGGGGCTGGTGGCGGTGGCGATGTAGGGGATTGCTTCGTACTGTGGCGGTGGGTGAAGAATGTTCAGGGTCTGCGGTAGTGGTAGAAGTCCCGGGAAGGTCAATATCGCCTTCGGCTGGGGTGTCCATGGGGTCACCTTGGGCGTCCGTGGCCATTGGAGCGTCTTGTTGTGAGGGAGGGGGGACCGGAGCGTCAGGTAAAGTGGTCGTCTCGGAGCTGTGCATGGCCGACGCTGGGTCTCCCGCAGGGCGCCGGCTGCAGCGGTGGCTCTGGCGGCGACGAGCACGAGCACGTGCGCGGCGGACAGTGCGGTGTACCGATAGGCGAAGTGGCGGGGTTAGGCCTAGCGTGGCCAGCTCACCCGTAGGAGAAGGTTGCGGCCGCTTTCTCCGCCGAAAGTAGCCGTAGCACGAAGATCCCGGCGTCAGTCAAAAGTGGAAGATGCAGGGTGTCGACTGACGCCAAAATCAGGCCGTGGTAAGGTTGGAGTCCGTGGTAACGGCGAGGAAAAGCAGGAGCTCATGTGGGGCACGTCATAACTGCACGGCCCCCTCCCGCCGTGTGGAAGGCGACCATATTCCGGGGCACTTGGGACTCTGCTGGTAGTCTTCGCACTCATGACAGAGCGGGCTAGATGTCGGGACCCGGGCTGGGCAGGGAATCCAGCCACTGCTTGATTGAGGGGTTGGGGACAGGAGTGAGGTCTGGTGCTTTCTGGCACCCCACACCATCTGGAAGAAGGTGCCGGGTTGAGGATAGGGTGGCAGAATGATGGGTATTGTGTAGGGAAAATAAAATGGAGGAGAGCTTGGGATTAGGTGCTGGTCTGTAGTCTTCTTAGTGTCAAAGATTCTTCTCTCGTGAGGCGCTCATGTGGGTATGGGTACTTTCAGCGTTCACGACGGTAATGTACTGGGATGTCCGTGAATTTTCTAAGCGGCTGCAGCGGGCTCTTCTTCGGAGCTCTTCTGCTCATGTGTGGCCGTCTTCGACAATGGCTCAGTCTATCAATTCGCGAGTTTGATGGCAGGTATCCATACTATGCGGATTTTGGTCTAACGATGTATGAGTATGCGTAAAGCAGGTGCAGAAATTATTCCCAGTTAGTAATTTAGGCATACGGACTACGAGTCTGTCAAGATTGTGGCGGTTTCGTTGTTTGCCGTTGCTGCTGGAGGCAAGGCGATCTCTTCAGCAGTTTCAATGGATGTAGTGGTCGCGGTGATGGCAGTTAGTCGTTGGCCAGTGTCAAAGTCAAAGTCAAAGTGAGTTTTATTTACATCACCAAAAAGAACGATGTGCCGTTGACGACGCTGGCTACGTGGCCTGGACAATGAAGATATGGTGTTGCATCAGTGTATACTGTAGTGGGATCATTGCCATGGCGTTTGGCCAGAGTCCTTGCCCTGGCGGCTCTTCTCTCTGCGTTTTGTTTGGGGTGCATATTGCGAGGTGTGGATGATATGCGGACGTTGGTTCAGATGACGAGGTCAATAAGCTTCTTAATTCTGGTCATTCAGTAATATTTGCTGATAAGCCAAAGCTTATAGAACCTCTCGCCCAGTCGGTGTCAGTTCTAGGTGGGAAGTCTGCCGAGCTGTGGGCTTCTAGCAGCTCTTCCCATGCTATATGAAGTGCGAAAGCAAGTATGTCGATGCGGTAGTTGGTGAGCTGAGAGCAGCCTCGTAAAATATTGTCGGATCATAGACTTGAGGCGGGATTTCTGGGAAGTGCGGCGTATGGAGTTTCGTATGTAATGCGGCTAACCAGCAGTGCTCGTATCATGCACATCGTGTCTTGTTCCTCAATGCCATATCGCCGGTGAGAGACTACGTGGATAAGATGCATGAGTTGGGTGGAGTATTCTGCAAAGGAGCATTGATGTGGAGTCTTGGTCCAATCTTTGGTATTGCGAGACCCTATGATGCTTAAGTGGAGGACACTAGGAACTGATTGGTTGGCGATGGTAACTGTTCTGAGATGCTTCGGGCCCACTTACTGGTAGATTGAAATGACATTTCCGTGCTGGAAGGCTCACCGAATGGTCCTTTCGCGAACCAGGAACCGCGCGCCCCCGTGGCCTAATGGATAAGGCATCGGTCTCCTAAACCGGGGATTGTGGGTTCGAGTCCCACCGGGGGTGGACGTCTTTTTTTTTCTCCCGTTTGATTTTTTTTGTTGATGTGTACATTTATTGATTCATTAATTGAATTTACTCAAACGAGCAAGGGGCCTTCGTTACGGGCTCGCTATGTGGACGGGCGTCATTATTCCGGGATACCTTGGCTTCTGCTGGCAATGTTCGCCCTATGTCGCCAGGGTGGACTGGATGTCAGTATCCGGACTGGCCAGGGAAGCGTTCCACTGCTTGCTAAAGTGGTTGGGTATTTGAGTGGCCTCTAGGGTATTCTGACACTCCCACACAATATGATATATGGCAGAGGCTCTGGAAGTGGGCTTTTAAAGGCCAATTGCACTCAGATTTCCCATAGGCCAAATTTATTTTCAACGTACAGTAAGTACCACCAAACCAATTGGGACATGACTGGCAGCCCCGTGGGGAGTTACTCGAATGTCTGTGTACGTTCGTCCGCTCCCAGTTGTACATCCGCCCCCAGTTCCGCTTGATTTTATAAATTTGAGGGATAATGGTGTGTTTTTAGTACATAACTCTGGCCCGAAATTCAGATTAATCCAGCCGCAGATGGATGTGAAGCCTCCAGTAAGGGAGAGATATTCCTGCATTACGCTACAGCTGTAAGCAAGAAAAGTTCGCCCATCTCTTCAACTTACATCCTTTATTTTGCTGCACTAGCAGTGGATAAACTCTTGCAGTGAAACTTCAACATCTTCACTTCATTCTACAGCAGCCTTATGAACAACCACACATATCCTGCAGGGAGGCGGTGGTGTGGGGTGAGTTCCGCAACAGCAGTCATGGTGGCAATCATATTGGCCCTTGGGTTCCTTCGGGACACCATGATTGAGAACCATTTGGTGCCGTATAGAGGACCGAGTTGAGGACAGTGATAAAAAAGCTATGGTATAGGGTAGGCAATATCAGACTGAGGTGAAGGAAGGAAAGAAGTAAGCTTTATTTTCCTGAGCACCCTTAGTCCAGGGCGCCGTCTTGGGAAGCCGTGGCCATGGTTTCCTCCGCTCTGGACGTCAGCAGGAGCTGTGTCGCAGCGCTGGGGTCAGCCAGACTTGCCTCCCAGGATGCTAGAGTTGGATTCGGGATGGGGGTCAACTTTGGATGTCGATCACAGGCCCATATTGTGTGGAATATGTTTGGGTAACCTCCGCAGAACGAGCAAGTAGGGGTGCCGGGTAAATTTCGAAAGCGATGTGTGAGATGTTCAGTGGGTAATGTGTTTGTCTGAATCTGTCGGAGGAGGACGGACTGCCGCCTTGTGAGTGTACGATGGGGGGAGGGATGTACCTTGCGCTGCGCGCGAAAAGACTCGAGGTATTCGGACGGGCTAAAAGACGGCTGTGCATCACTTAAGGACGGCTGTGTACCGCTTAAGGTTGACGAGAGCTGGTCAGGTGCCCGGTAAATAGTTGCTCGGGCGAGCGTATGTGCCCTCTCATTTCCTGCCGAACCCTCGTGCCCAGGAGTCCAAATAATGTGGAACGTGTACGGTTTGTAGTCGAGCGCGTCTTTGATGAGGCGGGCTGTGCGGTGGTGCAGATCATTTCTGATCAATTGTCTGCAGGCGGCTTGCGAATCGGCGAATCGGTGACGATGATGATGGGTGCTTGCGGACGAACTATATGGGTGGTAGCGGCGTATATGGCTCGTGCAATAGATCGAGTTTCTAGGTCGTCTATATCATGTACATCTGGTTCAAGCGTGACTAGTTCGTAGTTGAGGGGTCCGACGACAGCCGTGATGCCGCCCTCATCTTGCCCATGATGTGCGTCAACGTAGTAAACGTGCTTGAGGCGCTGCAGCGTTTTCGAGAGGACGTTGGTCCTGATGTGGGGCCGTTCAGCATGCCGGTCGGGGTCCATGTTCTTTGGCAGGGGAGCGATGGTGATGCGTGCTCGGTGTTCAAGGGAGAGGCATCTTTTTTCCTGCGATGCGGATGATGGTGGGTCCGCAGAGTAGCCAAGATCCTGCAGGATCGCCCTGCCTTGGTCGGTGCTATGGAGTCGGTGGAACTGTCCTAGGCGCTGCGCACTTAGGAGCTCCTCCAGTGTGTTGGTGACTCCGGTGGCCTGGAGCGCTTGCGTCGATGTATATTGCGGCACTCCTAGTGCTTGTTTTAAGGCCTTCCTTCGAACTACATTTATGCGTTCGAGTTCCGTCTTCATGGGATTTTGATATGGGAGGTGATACAATATACGGGAGTCGATGAGCGCTGCGCTGAGTCACGCAAGGTCGGCCTCTCGCATTCCCCTGTGCCGACTGGCTATGCGGCGTAGCATATGTATCACCTGTGTCCCTTGATCTAGCAACTTCCGTATGGTCATAGTTGCTTTGGCATTACTCTGGATTGTGAGACCCAGAACCCTGATGTGAGAGCGTTGGGGAATTGGTCTGCCTTCTATGGTGATGTGCAGTTCTTGTTTCTGATGCGCTGTGTGCTTCGTGACCACCAAGAATTGGGATTTCTCGGGTGAGCAAGAGAGGCCGCCCCGGGTCGCGTATCTTACGGTTGAATCAGCAGCTTCTTGTAGCGCCTGCTCTATTTCAGCCGGGGAACCCTTCCTTGGTCCATATTGGTATGTCGTCCGCATAAATGGCATGTTTAACGCCACGTATGCGGGCGAGCATTTTGGGCAGATCCTTCATTGCAAGATTGAAAAGCGTTGGAGACAAGATGGAGCCCTGCGGTGTGCCTCTGTTTGGGGGTTGTTGGATGCTCAATTCATAAGGTCCGAGGGTGAGCGTTATGCTGCGGTCACGAAGAAAATCTCTAATGTAATTGTACATTTTCTGGCCACAATTCGTGCTTTCTAGATTCTGTAGGATGAGGTCATGTGTGACATTATCAAAAGCTTTACATAGGTCTAATGCCAGTATTGCCCGCATCTGCGCTGAGCTAGGGTCATCCAGGATGTCTTCTTTGAGCTGCAGGAGACAGTCTTGTGTAGATATAGATTTCCGATAACCAATTAGTGTGTGAGGGAAGGCTTTCGTGCATTCTAGATGTCTGTGGAGCCGGTCTAGTACTATCTTCTCCATCAGTTTGCCGAGGCAAGACGTGAGGGATATTGGTCGGAGATTGTCTAAGCTGAGCTCCTTCCCAGGCTTTGGGATGAGGACTACCTTCGCTGTTTTCCAGGCTTGGGGGAGTTGCCCTGTATGCCAGGCGCTGTTGATATACTCCGTTAGCGTTTCGCAGTCCTTGTCCGTTAGGTTGCGGAGTAATTTGTAAGTGATTTTGTCGGGACCCGGAGTAGTGTTGCGCCTTAGCTGCTGTAACGCTGCTCGGACTTCCGCTACCGTGATGTCGGCTTCCATTTCTTGGTCATCTGGCTGGAGTCCAGTGTAGTCACTGTAACGCGGCGCGTCTGCGGCAGGTAGGTATTTGGCAGCGAGCTGTTGGAGCAGCACATCGGGCTGTACGCCCTGCTGATGCAAGAGACGGAGGACGTCGTTGGTTTGGTCCGCCTTCGTCTCATTAGGTTGTATGAGAGCCCGTAGGAGAGCCCAAGTGCTGCGCATTCCAAGTCTCCCACTGAGACGTTCGCACAGTGAGTGCCAGTTGTTCCGTGTGAGAGATTGAGCGTATTGCTGTGCTGCAACAGATAGTTTAGCTATTCTGGCTTTGAGCTTGCGCTTGTGCTTATTCTTCTT
Source organism: Haemaphysalis longicornis (assembly GCA_013339765.2). NCBI lineage: Eukaryota > Metazoa > Arthropoda > Arachnida > Ixodida > Ixodidae > Haemaphysalis > Haemaphysalis longicornis. Next base: position 408,348 of record JABSTR010001229.1, on the reverse strand, counting down.
CCATCTCTTCACGAGTCCCCTCCGGGCTTCCCAGAGGTGAAAGAGATGAGGGTCGATGTCCGGGTGCTCTTCTGTTGTCTGAACTATGGTGGTACATTTTACGAGCCTCTCGTTTAATTCGTTTATCCATTCGTCTAAACTGACTGGTGACTGTTCCGCTTGCTGTGAGCGAAAGCTGTGCCAGTTTGTAATCTTGACTTGTTTTCTCCGGCGCTTGAGGTTGGCTACTTGGACTCGAGTTTCGATAATATTGTGGTCACTTGCAAGTGACTCATGGGAGTTGCTCCACTGGCATGCTGTACTGTCCTTTGAACAGAGTAAGGTCAGGGGTTGTGTCCTTTTCGGCCGAGTTTCCTTCTCTGGTAGGTTGATTGATATCATTGAGTAGAGTGTATCCGTGTTTGTTGACAAGCGCGTCGAGTTTACGTCCCTTCGCAGTGATGCGGCTGTACCCCCATGCCGCATGCGGAGCGTTGAAGTCACCCCCGATAAGGTGCTCAACGCGCTTATTTGGAATATTCTCAAATATTCGATTGAAGTTTGCTCCATACGCCCGCGGCGGACTGTCGCACACTGAGGTGAGCTGGTGTGTGTGTTGGGGGGGGGGGGGGGACGTTGGTATGTAGCATGGTGCAAAAATATGTATAGGAGGGGAAACAGCCACTTGCGCCAAGCGCGGGTGACCGGCAAGATAATGTCACAATTAAAACCAACGCGGACTACAAAGCTTCGTGGCTGAGGTGGCGAAGGAGAGGGTGGCGGCACCCGATGGACCAAATGTTAGCGGCCACAATTCCTTCCGGGGCTGCGCAGTGAAATGCCGATCCCGGCGGCCGCGCAAGTTCTCCTCCCGGGACAGATCGATGCCGCTAGCTTAACCTCAGCCAAGCGCTTGTGACGTTATCTGACCGCGCTAGGAAGCGTTGTTTCCCCTCCTGTCTTGCTCTTGCTCCGTGGCCTGTAGTCTTCGTAGGGAAAAAGTAAAAACGTTTGTTATATAGGAGGAGAACGCCTTCGGTAGCATTTATAGTTCGCGAAGGCGACGGGAGATTTTTGCGCATATATATTTGTTACCATAAGCACTGCGTGCCACGTGACAGGTGAACGTGACGGCAATTGAGAAAGAGAAGTGCACGCCAGTCACAGAGAGCTCTTATTCTGGGAAAGCTTTCGTTTGAAGGAATTCATGGTGCTAGCGAACATTACACAAGACGAAGCTAAAGGAAGGACGAAACGCACGCTAGCGTGTGTTTCGTCATTTATATAGGGACCGGGCGGCCGTTGTATGGCACCACCGTCGCTTCAGCGAACAGCGCCACTTGTGGCGAACCGCTCGACAGTGGAATGCCGGTGGCGGTCAGCGCAGCGTAACTGTGCATGGCTTTCTGTCGTTTTTATGCGGTGCGGCTTGCAAAGAATACGTAACCCCACGTGCATTTTTTATATCGGTAAATCTTGAGCGTGGATGTGACGTTTACGAGGCATGCCATGTGTGTGATTTACGCCCATACTCAGTATTTACAAATAGCAGACGACGCTCAATGCGCCAAGCTGGAAGTCAAGCTGGAAGTGAAAGTTCGTTGCTTCATGCAATTTTTTGATGCCTGCATGCAGTTTCGCGTATCGAGGACTATACTGCAGCTAAATGCTCCCACAAAGCCGGTGTGTGCAACCGATCTAGGAATGCTGCGGCGCTGGCCTTGGGCAGTTGATGACGAAACGGCGTCGACGTCGTGCACAAGCGAAAGACAAAGTTGGGGGGTGTCTTCTAAGATTTACCTCAAAACAGAAATTGTGATGGACGACGCCTCCGTAACTTCATTACCTACGGCTGAAACGTGTTTAATTTCACAGAAACGCTCTTACTACAGTCATCGGGAATCGGAATCGTTGATAAAATAAATACCGCATGATAGTAGAACGTTATTGCTTGTCGTGGAGAAGCATTGCTTTACAAGAATTGCAATGGTTGCTGGCTAGTTGGTAAATGGTTTTTCAAAAACCAATTCCTGCGTGGCTGAAGGACGCAAGACAGGAGGGTGCCCGAAACCTGTACTCAGCTTCACAACTGAATGCTGCGGTTGGTTTACAAGCTGCCACCTACGCTTGAAAAATCATGCACACCTTCGCCTAACGACGATGAGGGCTTATCGCAAAGCTCTATCGTATGGGTTTCCTTGGTTGCCGTCTGGATTTAAACTTTGACTAGTTGAGCGTCGAATTTGATCAGCACGCAGTTTGGTCTTTTGATCGCAGCGTCTTTGACTTTGACCATTTCCCATTCGATTTCGCAGGAAGAAAGCTTTGCGTTCAGCCATCATAATCATTAGACGGAGGGCTAGATGATTTTGCTGTTTAATTTTGAACTTCCATGCCCCCCTCTCCAAATCTAAACTTTGTCCAGCGTGTCGAAAATATGTCTGTGCTGGAGGACTCGGGCTGATGCACCCGTATTTGAGGCAACTAATCGCGCGTTTTTGGTGTATTCACCAGGCATTACACGATTTTTTAGGTACTCTGTAAAGAATACTTAAGCATTAAAAAACACCGGCTGACGTTAACGCTACCACATTTTTTAACTATCGGTGCCAGCCTTTATTCTACGCAGGTGTTAAAATGAGAAGGGGAGGAGGGATGGTGGATGGTTTGTAGCTTGGGCTGTTGAGTTGAATAACTTTGACTCTTGATAAAATGACCACCACAAATGTGGGATTTCCACTTCAACTTTCAGGCTCACATGCTGTCACAGTGTCGCTCACCAAAACCGAAGGCACAAAGGTCACGGTTACAGAAAGTGTAAACTACCGCAACATTTCTACGGCTATACACGGTAATCCATCTCGTATGCAGGTGCCTTTCTATTTAAAGCCCACGTATCGAGGTATCCAAGCGCTAAGGCTGGCGTGGAAACCGTATTCATTGAAACCAATGAAGATAATGTAAAGTGGTAGAAATGAATAATAATATTGCTAATAGTTTTATCCTTACTCAGATCGCGTGGAGCCAGGCGCAGAGCGCTGCCAAAAGCGCTCGTGTCAATGTAGCCCATTCCCAACCTTACAAGCATCCAATAAGTTTGCGTAGCCGTTAGTGCATTTAAGAAGAAAATAATACTACTAATAGTTTTATTCGTACTCAGAACGGGTGTAGCCAAGCGCAGATCGCTGCAAAAAGCGCTCATGCCATTGCAGCCGATACCCAACTTTAGAAGCGTTCGACAAGTTTACGTAGTCATTACTGCATCTAAGAGCTCAGCACATCTGTCTAAACTTTGTTTCACCGCACATATACGCTCACAACACCACCAAAACATTCAAAGCACCGATACAAACACGACAAAAACAACGGGAGGCTGTGTAGTCCAATGCACCGGCTCATTCCACTGACGAGGGGAGCGCCGAGTGGTGGCGCCACCCGTCCAGCCGCCCGGTCCCTATAGGTTTTCACTGTCGCTTGAAGTGTGGGCAGTCGAGCTGTGGAAATTCGCGACAAAATACGACGAAACGAATGCAAAAACAGAGACGCAGACACGATAAAAAAGTCTTCGATATGCATAAGCTTCCGCATTCAAAGCGCGTAAGTCGACTTCAGTGCCGGAGCAATTTGTTTTAAGAACTGAGGGTAGGTCACAGTATCAATTACCTACTGGTAGGTTAATAAAGTACCCTAGAACAACTGTGAACAGGCTCCAATATTGTTTTCAGCGCATGAAAATCTCGAAAACAGTGTTTGAAAATTTTGAACCAAGATTAGGCATAACTGGAAATTACCGAGACAAATTCTTACGAAACGTATTGAATTTAACTAATCAGTACCTGAATATAACAGTATAGAATAAATTGCTGTCATCTAGTGGTCACCCCATTATAGAGAGAAAAGGCTAAAATAGTCGAATCTTCAACGAAAAAAATAGCGGGTAATTAATCTTAACACGCATTTCAGCGTAACTGTTACTACGCCCATGCATTGAATACAGTATTGGTGTATTTTTACTAGTCATTGCAAATTTCTGGCATGTCGCGCGCGCACCCTTTGAAGGGAAGGATGATTTATCTGAAATCTCGAAAGAATATAGAATACGCAAATACTGACAATAAAGGGGCAATCCGGCGCGACTCTTCTTACGCGGAAAACAAAGTTTCGACTTTTTAGCAGCAGAATTAGGCAGAATAAAACTCTTAAAAATAAACAGAACTCAAGGACAATTATTAGCACAACCTAAGGATTTAGGAATTCTGAATAGTTTTTAAATAGAGTCCAACTGAGAATGGCTTATTTAAAAATTGCCTCACAAGCACTAAAGAAAAGGCGAACGTGCAACGTTTAAATTACGCGGGACTTGCACTGATTCCTTCCTGCGCGGTGCTGTGCCGCGGCTCTGTACGATAAATAGATACGTGTACACCTCCCCACCACCGAGGCGCCGCTGTACAGCTCCGCTTGCCATCCACCTTTGCACGTCGTAATGCCCTTGAATTAAACAAAAAATCTAATTCATTATACGTAAATATCTCCCATTCGGCCTTCTCCACCACTACAGCGTATTCTGCCAAGGATGTCGCATTTAAACCTTCGTTAGGGAGGCAAAACTGCGCAATCATTTTTAAAGACGATAGTCTTTCTTGGGCTACTTAAACCCAGAAATTTTGGTCTGTCTGTATGTCTGTCCGCCTGTCTGTCCGTGACTCGATTCAGCCACCGGCCAAACTAAAACAATGCTGGCGCAATAGTCTTATATAGTCACAGCTAAATCTACCCGTCTAAGTCCGGTGTTATGTTCATATTTGCCGCGTATCTGCTCCTTTCGTTGCAAATGTCGTCAAAAGACGATAGTCTTTATCGACTTTTGCCAAGTAAATGTCTCCCTTCGCTTTCCCGCTCAGCTCTCATGTTGTTCCTCTTGCGTCGCGCTCCTCCCAAGGTAAAGACGCCAAAGGTTTGCTTAAATCATTTTAAATTTCCCGCATTCCACTGCTCCAAACCGGGTGTCCCGATGCCAAGGCTGCCGTACGGCGAAGACGCGCGTGAATCGAGGCGCCCTACTTCAACGTTTATAGAACCGCGTTTCTCTACTCCACGTGAGTTGCAAGCAGAGCGTGAAATCTATCTAGTGGAACCTTTCGTAACTGTTGCCGGTTGATTTCTTAAAATGCCGCCAGAAGGTATAGTGGCGCGGGCGACAGCAGGCGACAGCGGAGGGATTGTTTTTTTCTGCAGTTGATGGAGTATTTAATCTAGCACAAATCGAACATGTGCGATTTTTTATAAAGGAACGCTGCAAATATCACTTCTGTATTATTTTGTTGTCTTATTTTGCGTAATGTCTTGTTGTTCTTCACCAATATTGACAAGTATGAACATTACACCGGACTTAGACGGGCACATTTAGCTGTGACTATATAAGACTATTGCGCAGGGCTTGTTTTAGTGTAGCTGTATTAAATATGAAGAAACCAAAAAGGAAAGAATGCTTAGAAACATCCTACACAAATTAACGTTAGAGGAGGGCAGAATGCCCGGGGTGTTTAAGGACAGATAAAGCATAAGCTTGAACTTATTGACGAGAACGCTATCGCGGTGCCCTAGTACGCGCGAGAGCAGAGCAATGGGCAGTAGGTGAGGCGCCCACAAAGCGTGCACTCGGAATAGAAAAAGCACATGCACGACGCAATCAGATCAAGGAGATAACTTACATGGGTAAAGTAACGAGTGAAAAAAAGCGAAATCGATAACGCTTTTTATGAGTATTACCAAGCACTGTTCGCTCTTAAGGCGGTGGACGCAGAAAGCTTCAAGCGGGATTTCATAGACGGGCTGCCTCGTTTGGAAGACGAAATGAAGGACTGGCTTGAACGACCTATTTCGGAAGACGAAGTGAAATGTGCTATTGAAAGCCTGAACCCGGGAAAGCCGCCGGGGCCGGATGGGTTAAGCGCTGCTTTTTATAAGATGTTTAAATATGAAATGGTACCTGTGCTAACGAAGCTGTTTAATGCAGCGTATCATCTTAAAACACTGCCCCCATCATATTCCACGTCCCACACAGTCCTCATTCCTAAGACAGATGAAGCGGAGAAACTTAAATTTGTCAAGTCGTACCGGCCAATATCATTAACAAACGTCGACTACAAAATCTTTATGAAAGTTCTGGCACAAAGGCTTCAAAGTGTTGTCCAACAAATAGTAGGGCCACATCAGACGTGCGGAATTAAGGGTCGCAATATTTTTACAAATATCCATAAAGCAAGGTGTGTCCTTGAGTGCTGCGACGCCCTGCACACGGGAGTGGCAGTCCTGCAGATTGATTTGGAAAAAGCGTTTGATTGTGTGTCACACGAGATATTGTTTTGTATTTTGGACCATGTGAACGTTGGGTTTGTAATTAAAGAGGGCGTCGCCCTGGCGTACCGCAATTGCACTACGCGGCTGATCGTGAACAAAAAGTTGGGAGCCCCAATTGAAGTGCAGCGTTCGGTGTGCCAGGGCTGCCCCCTCAGCCCCCTATTGTTTTGCATATACATCGAAGCCCTGTGTATGAGTATAATCAGAAATAGTGTCATCGAAGGCTTCCGACTGCATGAGTCGGAAGTTAAACTTTTGGCTTACGCAGACGACGTGGCCGTTTTTTGTATGAACGAAGAAAGCGTTCAGTTGGTAGTTGACACTGTCAAAAAGTTTGGCATGGTGACGGGTAGCTTTGTGAACTGGGCAAAGTGCCTAGGATTTTGGCATGGGGAATGGTCATCAACACCGCCAACCTTCGCTAATATTAGTTGGGTCACCACTCCAGTGAAGTACTTGGGCGTTGAACTGGAATATTACAGGGATAGTGAACCATACTGGCGTAGCCAGACAATGGTGTTGAGGGAGAAGGCCGAGAAATGGAAGGGGGCAAGGTTGTCAATTTTTGCAAGGGCCACGGCATGTAACTTATACTTTGTAGCGAAGATTTGGTATATCATGCAGGTACTGCATTGTTCGCGAATCAACGTCCAAAGGCTTCACCGGGTATTTGCGGTGTTCGTTTGGGGCTCAACATGGGAGAGGTGCAGCAGAACAAACCTGTTTCGGAGAGTCCGAAATGGTGGCTTGGGGCTGGCGCACCTTTGTGTGCGACAGCTGGTAAACCGGTTTTTGTTTTGGCGAGATGTTCGTGACCCGTTCTTGCAGAGTGTCATGCAAGTACGGCTGGCGCGTGCTATGCCGGAATACGTAGTATCAACATGGTGCATGCCAGGTGGCGTGTATGGGTATTTTAAGGAAATAGTTATGACGGCCCGTTTTCTATTCGCACGTTTTTCTGGCGAGTACCTGTCCTCTGTGACACGCAAAAAACTGTATAAGGACATTTGCGATGTTGTTTTCCCCGTCCCTATGTATAGATATAATTACCGTGCTGGGCCAGGCCAAAATGTGCTAAAGCGCGTCAAAAGAATGGAGGTTCACTCTGGTGTGAAAACCTTTTTCTTCAAATTACACACAGGCACCTTGTCTGTTGGAACCTGGATGCAGGATAGAGGGATATCTGTGCCATGGGGAACTCAGTGTTCAATTTGTAAACAACCAAAAACGATAGAGCACGTTTTTCTGCATTGTTGGGCTGCGGTATTTTTGTGGGATGTCCTCCAGAGGACCCTTCATAAAGACTTCCCGCTGAGCCCCCATGGCATACGCTATCTAGCGGTCGAAAACGCGGAGGGGGCGCCCTTGGACCTCGTTATGTTGGTGGCCTTGCATAGCATATGGCGCTCGCGCATGGCCTGGCTCCACGGTGATGTGGACGCCCGCCCTACGCGGCAATGTTTTCGTGAGTCTATATCCCAGTACGTAGAAGTCCAGAAGCGCAAGGCATACACTCCTGAGTGGCTGTCAAGGATAGAACCCTTGACTATGCTTAGGGAATTTTAGAGAGACATGAGCCTTCATATAGGTTGGTGGCTTGTCGCTCGAGTTGCTCATGTGAATAAGTTTGTTTTGTGTTTCTGTGTTGTGTCGAAGACCGGCATTAAAGAAAAAAAAAATTAGTTTGGCCGGGTGGCTGAATCGGGTCACAGACAGACAGACGGACAGACATACAGACAGACCAACATTTCTGGGTTGAAGTAGCCCAAGAAAGACTATCGTCTTCAAAAGTCCGGTGTTATGTTCATACCTGTCAACATTGTTGAAGAACAAGACATTACGCAAATATAAGAGAACAAATTAATACAGAAGTGATGTTTGCAGTGTTCCTTTATAAAAAATGATACATGCTTTACTTTGCGAAATTAAATACTTCATCAACTCCAGAAAAAAAATTCCCTCCGCCGTCGCCTGCTGTCGCCCGCGCCACTATAGATTCTTGCGGCATTTTAAGGAATCAACCGGCAACAGTTACGAAAGGTTCCACTAGATAGGTTCCACGTTCTGCTTGCAACGCACGTGGAGTAGGGAAACGCGGTTCTATAAACGTTGAAGCAGGGCGCCGCGATTCACGCGTGTCTTCGCCGTACGGCAGGGTTGGCATCAAGACACCCTGTTTGGAGCAGTAGAACGCGGGAAATTTAAAATGATTTAAGCAAACCTTTGGCGTCTTTACCTTGAGACTAGCGCGACGAAAGAGGAACAACATTAGAGGTGAGCGGGAAAGCGAAGGGAGGCATTTACTTGGCAAAATTCAATAAAGACTATCGTCTTTTGACGACATTTGCAACGAAAGAAGCAGATACGCGGCCAATTTTTTTGTCTCGTGTCTTTCGACTTTGAACACAATGTATGGGAAGTTGAACCGCTTTACACGCTCGAATTTCTCTCGCAGTGGATTTGCGTGCCCTTCACGCTGCTCAACGAGCACGTCGACACCATTCTGTCCATACCCAGGGAGGAACTGGTGGGCTCCATTGCTGCGAGCGAAATTCCTAGCTACGTGGACACGCTTCTGCTCCTCATCTTCGGTGGCATCCCATGGCAGGTTAGATTCCTTCTCCTCCCCATAATCGAGACTCTAATGAAGTGCGAAATTCGGCTGGTCTCGCTCCTCTCTCAATCAAATAGCCTGTCGCACCGACTGAATGAGACAGAAGCGCTATAACGACTGATCTATCAAACCTTAGGTTCGGCGACTTGAAAGGTAGTAATGATCTTCTTCAAAGGTGCACCGGCGCCTGTACTCCCAGTTGAAATATTCGCAGCAGTTTTTATGGCAATCAAACACTGCTACTGCTACTACTACTACTACTACTACTACTACTATACCACTAATAATAATAATAATAATAATAATAATAATAATAATAATAATAATAATAATAATAATAATAATAACAAATTTCCAAAGATTACTAAAAATATTATCAGGACTAGAGAATGCGGAAGCGTTTTAATCGGCCATGTTCGTCAGCGAGCCTCCTTCCGATGCTGGCGCTAAGCCTACCATTTCGACATCGGACTTACTGCAGCTACTTGTTGCCCAATCATTATCCATGCTGCTGCGACACTGCCTCCACAGAAGCTGAAGTCCAGGTGATGCTGCGGGCGAGATTTCTGATGTACGCGCTTTTATTTGGGTTGTATTCAAACGAAGCTTCTCTAGGCTGATTTTCGCCGTCGGTGGTGGCGTACGCCGAAACACCTTGCGGCAAAGCCAACTTTATCCGCGTTCCCCTTTTCTGCCTGCCCTAAGCAGCGCTAGTATTAAACCAAGAGCGTAAAACATGGGTATATTCGACCTTTTTGGTAAGATGACATGTCATCACCCCGCTACAAAGGGGAAACCAATAGCAATCATCATCATCATCTATAATGACGCTGATGACGATGCCCTTGAAGTGTTTGACACGTACCCACTCGGGGGATTTGTCAGGGATTAAGGGACACTGTACCCCTGAAAGACTGTACCCCTGTTGGAGCTTATAGATTGAATTATAGACTGAAACCTACTTTATGGCTCATTAAAGTTTCGTACTACTACTCCCAAGGATTCCCCTTTGCGGGTGCAGCTCTCGCTCGCCGTTCGCAGCTGGCGCGGGCGCGAGCGCACAGGTGCCGCGCTTGTTGTTGTTAAATCTTCTATTCAAAAAGGGAAGGCCGGAGGCCTTGTGGGGGAGTTGGGAGGGGAGGATTCATGGTTGAAGCGGGCTCGTATGAGTTCGTGGTCTTCGGGAGGTGGCATCAAATTGTCACAGGACAACTGTTCAGCATTGAATGGTCCATTCCCTGGTACCGGTGTATGCGGATGGCGGGGGGTACGCTGGTATTTTCGGTCGGGTCCAAGCATTCAGGAAGGTCTGAAGGCCATGGGCGACGGCGGGGTCAGCGGAGGAGAGAAAAGAGCAAGCCCCCGGTGCCGCCAAATCATGGCCAGGAGTCCAGCCTATGCGGACTCGAATGCCATAGAGGTGTAGGGTCATTTTTTGCCTCATAATTTGGTTTACGGAAGGGTGCGTTGAAAATGGTCGTCGAAGTTCTTGAAATGCTTCGTAACAATCGGTTAATATTCTGATATTTTTTGGTATGGGTTGATGGTGGTCGTACATCAAGTAGTCAAGAGCATGGCTAATGGCGAGCAGTTCCGCTTCCCTGGGTGTGACAGTAATTTTGGAGTGTCGGGTTCCTATAATGGTTCGGTCATCTGGGAAAACCCAGGCACCTGCGATGTGGCGCGATGCGAGCCACGACGCTGATTGGCTCCATTTTTTGGGGCGTGATTTAGGGCGGCACCGGAAGTTCAACCTCGATCCGGTGCCGCGCTAAATCACGCCCCAATGGGAGCCAATCAGCGTCGTGGCTCGCATCGCGCCACATCGCAGGTGGGGTCACTCGCTCCCGTCGGACAGTTCACCTTCTAGCGCGGAATGGGTAGTCTGATTACCCTGTTTGGAGCTTTGCCGAAGCGGCCGACGGCTCAAGGCCTAAAAAACATGTGATATAGTGCTCGGATACACGCCACATTTCTCAGGGAAGCTCCTGCAAACAAATCAAAGTAATGTAGTAGAAAATGAAGTTGTAATAATTGTGGTCTAGGTGGGAATCGAACCAGGGGTCTCCGAAATGCGAGACGCGCTGACATCCCCAACACCACACCAGACCCAACTGGCTAAAGGGGGACGACCAAGTGAATGCTTTGGGGCCTTCGAATTTGAAATGCGTGACATGCATACTTAGGGCTACATGAGTAATTTGAGCATTCAGGTATATAAGTAGCAATTATGGTAGTAACGAAGTACGTTTGTTCAGTAGCGCTTTCTCCCAACGAGGACGATTCGTCAAGGCTCTAGCATCTGCAGCCGGAGTGAAGATTAAGACGCAAAAGGGAAAATGATGACGATTATGCCAGGGACGATTATCCCAGCCAATGGGAAAATAGCAAATGATGACGATAACGATATGGCATGTTCGGCAATCGGACACTAACGCTGTCCCTTTCACTGCTTCATAAGGAGTGTCCTCGTAATTTTTTCCTTGGCTTTACCAAGGCGGCCGTGGGCGCTTTATGCACTGACGCTTGTGTCTCCCCCCGCAGGATTACTTCCAGCGGGTCCTGTCGACCAAAAGCGCTTTCCGGGCAAGGGTTCTGTCCTTCGTGGGATGCGTGGGCACCTTGGTCATGGCGGTGCCTCCTGTGATTATCGGGCTCGCAGCCAAAGCGACGAGTACGTCTCAGCTGGAAGTCATTCCTTACGCAGTGCTGGGAGCTCCACGGTCGCTAGTTGGGAACAACCGGTGGAAGCCACAGTAGTCGCCTAGTTGGACCCCCCCCCCACCCCAACGCAGTATTAGCTGTATGGTCACCGCAGCGCCGCTGCTTGAGACAGTGGCCCTACAAGCCCGCACGTCAGCCACAGCACAGAAACCTTGCCGTATGTACAGGTGCCGTGAAAAGCAACTGGAACACGGTATCGTACATTTACAGGAATTTCTTCTTCCGGAAACCCCCTGACTGCATTGGTGTGCGTTTAAAGGAGTTTTCCCTAATAGAAAAAGCTTCCTGTAAACCGGTAATGGCTGTCATGAAACTAGTAAGACAAACATTTTGTGATATTCACAAATCCTTGTTCCAATTACTAATGATTGATTGATTGTAGGGTTTAACGCGCCGACGCAACGCAGGCGATGAGGCGCGCCGTAGTGGAGGGCTCCGGATTAATTTTGACCACCTGGGGATCTTTAACGTGCGCCGAAATCTCGTACACACGGGCGTTTTTGCTTTTCGCCTCCATCAGAAAAGCGACCGCCGCGGCCGGGAATCGAACCCGCGACCTCATGCTCAGCAGCGCAACGCCTTAGCCACTGAGCCACCGCGGTGGGTTCAATTACTAATGATGGCACCTGTACCACCTATGTGTACCACCTACACCAGGGTAGGCAACCTTTTGAGGTGGTGGGCCGAGTTGCATGAAGCCGACATGGCGGAGGGCCGGACGCAGTGCCGGTCTTAGGGGTGGGTGACCAGTGCGGTCGCACAGGGCGACAGCGAGATGGGGGCGCCGACTGGCACTGATCGCCGTCGCCGCCCCCCTCCCCGACCTCTACACCCGGTCCTCTCCCTGTCTTCCGTCCATTGAAAGAAGAGCCTTCGTCCGTGCACGTTGAAGCGAGGAAAAAAAACGCGTATGTCCAAATTATCCCAAATCATCAAGCGTATACCGAGAACCAAGCACCCACTATTTCACACAAAACGAGGCTGCGGAGGGAAAATCGGCCTTGACAGAAACCGCCAGAGGAGCTAGGCTTCGGAACGTGGCTTCCATATTATCAAACCTAACTCAAGTATAATTTTTGCCTCTCGGCACTTTCCGGCGCCTTAACGCGTTTCAAGAACAAAACTTACGCTGAAAGGATCCCTTGTCTCGAAGTTTTCTGCCCGAAAAGTAAGCCATACTTAGGGCAGAAAAAAGTTACGCACAAATTGGGATTGATATTGTATTCGAGTAAAGAACGATTACATTGCAGGTATTGCTACTGTGTGCATGGATATGGCCAAAATTTCGTACTATGGTCTCGCTACTTCGCAAAGGGGGGTTGCATTTCCTGGGTCCGGCATTAGTTTAAAGCTTGGGTTGGTTTATTTTAGGAGAGATAGGGAGAAAGATAGAGAGATAGAGAATTAACCTTTATCGACCAAAGGCTGATATTATGGGCTTCCCCCCGTGGAACGCATCCCTTGCCTTGTCCGGGTTTCTTTGCCTTCGACTGAAATCTCCTCTCTCCCGCGTTGCAAACAGACTTAAGAAAAACTTTCTTATGGCAACCCGTGGCTATACAGCTGTCTGCTCCTGCGCACATTTCTAAACAGGGCTACTTGTTAAAGAAAAGAAAGACAGAAATACTAAAATTACTGGCGTGTGGTGAACCTTTTTGGTCAGTAACAGAAAAGACTGAAGAATGAACTTTAAAGGAGTGCTAACAAAAGTTAAAAGCTGAGATAACTCTGCAAAAAGCTTCCTATGTATATTAAGATACTTCCCAGAAATTTTTAGCCGTAACCGTTCAGTATGCCATGTTTTAAATCAATTGCCAGATTGGCATGTCGGCTTTTCTCGCGTTCTAAAGTGGAATTCTTCCTTCATTTTCACGGAAGAAATTTACTGCAAGAAAAATCTGCAGAAAAGTTATTCAGCCAATATAATAAATTCATACTTCCATACTGCATGCAGGAGAGTGCCCTCCACGAAAACGACATGCAACAAGTGCTATTAAAAAAATCCCGGGCCATCTCTACTAACGTGAAACGTGGGGAAGGGCGAAGCATGCAATGTGCGCCGGTGTTTCCCACAGCGAAATCGCTGCTAATAGGCAATGAGAGACAGAAGACGATTTTGTTACTGCTATATAGATATGTACATTTATTATATACAATCAGCAATCGCGTAGTTAATCCCAGTCAATATGCATAACGTGTTTCTTGGGTTCTTCTCCCTCGTCCTAATGCTCCTAGTGTTGATGACGCTCCTGCTCTTCAAAGCCGTAGATCGTGCGAGTTCAGGTAGAAATATACAGCTTTGCTATAAAAGTCTCGTGTCTTTGAAGCACGAAGCGTTCTAGTGCGAGGCGTTGGAAAATGAGTGTCCCGGTGTTTTAGTGCCATGACACGAGACGACGACAGGAGACGCCGACAGCCCGAGCCCCTAAGGCGCTTCGGCCCTAAAAGAGACATTTTAGCCGTGTCTGCAAAGGAAGAGTATTGGATCGCGAGAGCGTCGGTAGCAGTGATACATTTCTCTGAGCTGCCTCATCCAGCTGCAATGTGGATGGCATCTGTGTACATCAAAGAGTAGCCTGTCACCTGGATTGTTGACACCGGATTAGACGTGACTGCGATTCCTCCCAAATGTACAGGAGACACTTCAACAATCTGCATCACCGGAAGCCAGGAAAGGCAGAAAAAGCTTTGAACGGATTCAATCAGGAGGAATTTCGTGTTTCCGGCATAACGGCAGATATACCATAAATGGTCTTCAAATGCCTCTTCTTTCAAAGGAAGTTAGGAAAAAACTAGGCATTGTTAAGCACCTTCATGAAGTCATCGTTCCGAAAATCGAAGCTGTCAACCCAGACGGTGAGTTTCCCAAACTCTTTACTGGTCTTCGTAAAATTATCTCGCACACACGATCACGCTCAAAGAAGATGCTGTACCGTTAGCGTTGACCTCTTCCCAAAAATTGGCGCAGCTTGCACCAGTGGTGCAAGGCTGGAGAAACAGCAGAGCTGGCGGCCCCTGTCCCTTCGTCGGAGACCCGTCTGTCGCACCTCCCATGGATTTCCGAACTTGCCGCATAAAGTTGTCCATGACTGGCAGGCCCGGATCGTTTTGTCCGCAGCCTTTCACATCTCTCCCAAAGTGGACCGTGTTAGCAGGCGCTAGAACCCGCGGCAACCGGCTTCGCGAACTGGGCGTCTGTAGCGCGAACTCGGCGTCTGTGCTCCCCACTTCAGGCGCGAACGCACATGGACTGGGGAGTAGAAGAGCACGCGAGAGATCACGCCGATAACACTGGACAGAGGGTTCTCGAAGGTCAAGCTGGTTGACGCCGGGCGCTCCTCACGAGGCGCACGCTCACGTGCGCTCGGTATTTTTAACAGCGAAGCTGTTGAGCAAATTGTTAGTGTATGGTATCCGCAGTTAAAAATACCAAGAAAATGTCGAGCGCGCGTGAGCGCAATCCTCGCGACGACCGCCCGGCAGTTAAAAAAACCAAGAAAACGCCGAGCGCTCGAGGGCGCGTGCCTCGCGGTGACCGCCCAGCGTCCCCGGCGCACGTTAGTCAAGCCAATCATACCCACTTAGGGAGACTGACTAAGATTGCCACGACCACCCGGGAGTTAAAAAACAAGAAAAAGAAAAAGCCGACCGCCCAGCGTCCCTGGCGCATGTTTGTCAAGCCAAGGGAGATTGGCCTGACAAAAAAAAAAACTCCAGCGCTCGCCGTAATCGTGGAAACACTTGCTCGGAACGAGAAAGACACGTCATAGAATACGCCCCTCCGCGGTGATGTCCAATGATTATCACTTCCAAAAAAATGAAGGAAGTTCAGACTTGTAGCAACAATAATGGAGTATAGGTCGTTGCGGCAACGAAGAAGAAGCAAATCGGCTACAATCGTGTACTTAATCCATCGTGAGGGTCGTGAAGGTTGCGCACAACTTCGCTACCTTCAAGTCTTACGCGTTAGAGTGAGCTTGCTTCATTTTTTTTCTTGGTATTTTTTTTTCTGGTAACTCTATACGGCGGAACTAAAAGCTTACACAGCTCTGCTGTTAAAAAAGCTCTCATACCGTTAATGTAGAAGTCTGAGGTTCAATCGTCTCTTCAAGAAATGACTTAGCTTGACGTTATCGAGCCAGTTGAAGAGGTAACATAGTGGAGTTATTGAATGATCATTGTTCAAAAGCTTGACAAGGATGTGTGCATATGCGTAGACCGGACTAAGCTAAACATGTTCACTGACAGACAAATGGCGAACTTCTCGCTCGAAAATATCTTTGTGCAGCTTCTTGGGGCTCACTACTTTTCCAAAGTCGACGCCAATTCGGGGTTTTGGCAGTTCGGGCTGGTGGAAGATTCGAAACGAGGCCACGCCCATAACATCGTTGAGCCAATACCTCTTCCAAAAACTATCTTTCGGATATATATTTATGAACCTGAATTCTTTCAAAGGGAGGTGCCACAGTTTCTGGATTAGCTGGAAGCCTTCGTGAGAAGCGTGGATGATACCCTGATGCAGTTCGAGAACAGTCGTCGCACGAACCGACGCCTGGGAGAAACCGAAAAGCGTCACAAGGAGAGGTGAGGGTGGGAGATTTCAGGGCGACGAAATGCGGCTAGGGAGAGATGAGCCCCAAGATTTCGTCAAACGGGGGTACAAGACGACAATCGGACGCAGTGGTTTTAAGCGTGCTAGGGAAATCTGAGCTACGTGTTTATTGCTGAGATGCAAGGAAACCCTGATCCCGGTGAAAGAATTGCGAAGGCGCGAGTCGGGTAGGAGAACTAACAAGTGAAAGCATGTTTGCATCTTTCGCGCCTTCAGTAAACACGAGAATCTCCACGCCAGGCACGGGCCGAACGCTCAAAAGCGGGAAAATCGATCCGCTACCCTCATGACTATCGAAACAGAAACTCATGTCTCCATGTTGGCGCGAAAAAAAACCAGAAGGTTTCGCGAATGCAACGTAATTGCACAGCAATTTGTTATACGCCTCGAGCTTCGCGATCGCTGCGCCGCCTGCCGCCGCTGCTCCGCGGCGTTGACGGGATGTGCGCTGCGTGGCTGATAGGGGCTCGTGCAGTGGTTTGGTTCTGTTTCGCTTCTTTTCGCCTCTCCGAGCCCTAAAAAAACTTGTTACGATGACGCCTATAATCAAAGAGTACGTTTAGGTCACTTAAAAAGCAGCTGCGTCTTCGTAGAGCACGCGATCGCCTGAAAGAGCCGACTGCAGGTACGCGGCGACGCGGTTCTGCCCATGCCGCCGCTCTTCCGGCCGTCGGCGACGGTAGCAGCATATCACCCCTGTCACCTCCAAATACGTCAGGCACAAATTAATTCTACTGTCGCCTCGTTTAGACCTGATACTGGCACAGGGAGAGGTTGGCTTCATTTTGCAGCGTGGACAACGAATGCGGCTTCGTTTCGAATATATTACGTCGTAGAAAAATATGTTTCGGGGATGTGATTAACCAATCCCGGACAATAACCTATGCCTTTTATAAGAATATAAATCATGCGAAAATGTTAGGTATATTCCAAGCCTGTACGTCGTTAAATATGCGCCCACACACGCCTTATAGCAAGAACAAAGGCAACCTAATATGAAACCACGGAAAATACATGCTGTTGCAAGTGCAGAAGAAACATGAAATGAAAACAAACAACAGTGCAGCTTCTGACATGCTAAAGACGTTCGTCGAAACTTAAGCCAGGTAGGGCTGACTAGACCATACGCGAAATGCATTGCTTTTTCGCGAGACATGGGTGAGGGGTAGGGGAGGGGGACGCTGTGTACAAATGCAGAGCGGAATCAAGCAATGAACGTTTTAGTAATCACACACACAAATCTCGCGTTCACTGGCGTTTTGTTTTTCGACTTCAACGAACAGCTGATCGTTCGGCGGACGCATTTTTGAAAGTGTACAGGACAAGCGATGAAAGGTGTCGTTGGAAGAGTGTGGTATGTGATAAGGCCCTCTGATTTCAGTTTCTCCTTTATTCTGCGGGCTCCCTGTGTCATGTGACGATATTTCGAAGAAGCGTTTAGTCGCGGACGGGGATTATATTCTAAGCCCGTCTGCGCGGCGCTCGCACAGGATATACGTAGCAGATGAAAGTTTGCGGGCGCTCCCCTCACGACAAGACGACTTATAGTGTGCTGAACCCCGAGTATAATTCTGCATTATCCGTCGCACTTACGTTTAATATTCCCGAAATTAACACACACTGGCTTGTAAATGGTGGTGATCAATATATGAGGTATGATATTGGCAAACGTAACTGGCGTGCTGTCAGGTATCAGTGTTCCGCTGAATATGTAAGCTCACAAAACTGATTTACATTGTAGTGTATACCCGTAGCATGAATATCTGAGGAACCGGTGGTTACGGAGACGCTGCTAGTAAATTCAGGGTAGTGTAACTACAATCAGGTCCACGCATACGCCGGTTCCGCGACGCTGGCCTGTGACACACACCTGGCGCTTATACAGACCGAATATACCACACTAAAGACACGTAAACACACCCCATTTGCGAAAAGAGTGACTGCTCCACATAAACATGGATTTCCGACGCCCGCAAACAATAAATCTCAGTCGCGAACATGCCGCAAAAGCAGCGGCGACAGTGGGGAGCAGGGCGGAGACTCCCGCGCCTGCTTTCGAAACGGGCCGCTAGGGGGATTTCAGTGGCGCCCCTACAGGCCGCGCTCGAGGCGTATAGTTATCGTTCTGGTTATGTTCGTCATAGCCCAAGGTTCTATAGCCAATGTGACAATATTTTTATGTGACCGGTCAAACTCTGATGCATTATTCCATGTGAACGCATTGAATAGGTCGGGCTTAAGCTTTCAATATGAATATGCACCATTGAAAATTTGATAGATATCGCCCCAAATATTGCTATAAATAACAAACATTACTCAAAAACATTTCAAAAGAAAACATCCAAGAGAGATTTTGTACATGACAAAATAATCCCATATTTTACAGTGACGAAAAATAAATTGCACCTTTTCACTAACACTTGATTTTTCCCGCAAAGAGGAAAATTCGTCGTCAGATTTACAATGAGGGAGGGAATTCGCAATACTGGAGCCTGATAGAGTGAGAGAAAGCAAGCCTATTTTCCGGACAGCCGGGCAGATTTGCAGCATCTCCTTTTTTTAAAGTTACTTTGTGATGCACCGATTCTCCCGTTTGTGCATGTGTGCGGACAAAGTCTAAGGGCAGAGAAGCGTACCTGAAGCCAAGCGAGTGTACGACACAAAACATATTGACCGGGGCGCAGTCAAAACGATTGCAAGAAACGAAACCCCATCAAGCCGTGCCGGCGCTCGCCGTTGCGCATGGGTGCCGGTGAAGGCCACGGCGAGAAACGCCTATAAAGCCAGTCATGGTGCTGTCTCGATAGTGAGATAAGCTGTCTCTATAGTGAGACTTGTGCGCACATACTTCGCATAACACTGGGGAACTCCAGAGTACCTCGAACTGAAAGAACTGAAGTGTGTTTTTAGAGCTGCACCTGACTCCAATTACTTTTTTTTTTTTCTATCAGGGGCGGAGGGCGGAGGGGATAAGAAGGGTGGAGTAGAGTCACCGGGACAAACTTTGGAAAGCAACTTCGGCCACAGCTGGTTCCTGTTGCTACAGTCGATCCGGAGAGGTTGCCACCGAGGTATTAGCGGATATATTGTAAGGCCAGTGGCTTCTGGGACGCCGTGCACTCTAAAAAAAAAAACAGAAACAAAGAGGACGCGGCACACCCGTTGCAGTTGCTACCCTTTCATTTATTATCCCCTGGGATGGTTGTTGCCTATGCTACCTCGAGAGTGTTGCAAAGGTGAAGAACGTGGACCATGCCGGTAGCGGGGCAAACGCTGTCGTCCCGATGCTTTAAGATAACCTTAGGCTCCTGGTCACAACCGGCGCGCCCTGGAGACGGTCCTTTCAGGTTCTTCAGCGCTGTAACAGTTGCAGAACGGGTTTTTTATTTTCTTCTTCTTTCGCTGCGACGTCAGGGATCGCAGCGCCGGTGGCTGAGAGCTGCAGATGTCACCACGCAGGGTGGAACGAGACGTCCTTCCCGAGCGACGTGGACCCCACGGACGAGGAGCACGCACCCATGATGCTGTCGGTGGCGCTGCAGTACCTGACTCCGACCGCGGTGTCCTGCGTCGGGCTGGGCGTGGTGGCCGCGGCCGTCATGTCCTCGGCCGACTCGTGTTTGCTCAGCTGCGGCTCCATCGCCGCCAGGAACATCTACGTGCCCCTGCTGAGGCCAAAGGCACGTCTCATCCTAGCCGGGGTCGGCCGCATGACTCACTAGAAGGGGGGGGGGGGGGGGGAGTAAACAATGCGTGCTATATTTGGCTCTCGTTGGCTACTCAACGCTCGGTCGGCAACGTTGCGCCCCGATCGAACACTTCAAATTCAAACGAACACTTATGCCGCATGCGCCTGATGTAGAGGCCCACCCGGGAGTGGAGGAGGGTGTGGAGGAAGGAATGAGGAGAAGCAATTCTCCAAGGAGAGGAGTGTTGGCGTGCGGAGGGGGGATTTGTGCGTTGTACAGGTGATAACCGCGTGCGCGTATATTCGCTGGCCTATGGTGCGCGTTTTTCGCTGAGCTCGCCGACAAAATAAACAGCACCTTCGACACGCGTTCGTCCACCGCACAGCCAGATCGACTGCTGTCGTGCTTGTGACCGAGACCTGCCGTCGCTGTGCCCACCGCTCCCTGGCAGCTTCGAAGCATCGGCTACACAGGCGACGCGTTCTTGCTAAAAAGATGGAGGGCTGGGAGCACGCTTTATTTAAAGGACGAAAGCGCTCGCCGCCCGATGCCATGCACAGTCGGCTGCTGCTCACAATCTTGGCCTGGTGTTGTTTGACTTAGTCGCGCCTCGTTGACGTGCGTGAGGTTTCCGATGCTAGATGCTGTCATTCACCCGCCGCTCACCAGCGTGCGGGCGAATTCGTGGCGGAGACAGTCCGCCGAGATTTCTCCAGCCCCGGGAGAACCGTGGAGATCGGTTGGCCCGACCTGCAGGATGCCTTGGACGGGTCATGTTGAAGAGGAAATGGTGGAGTAACATGCATGATTCTCGGCGCATGTGCTACATTCTCCTGAATGGCCGGCCAGTTTGTTGGGGTGCGGGGGTCAAGTCAGTGGAAGGTGGGTTGCCCGTGGCGCCAACCGCCCACCGGAGTCCCACCTGCCGAGTCGCGAAGACGCAGCGGCTATTTCTAATCTTTCCTTTGGAGCAAAGGCCGACTGGCTGCACTCCGTCTGCTGCCTAAATACTCAGCTGCAGCTTGGCTGTGTCACTTGCGTCAGCTTGTGAACCAACCCTGGTTGGCAGTCCAATTTAGCGCTATCAAAAAAATGCCGCCGTGAGATTACGCGAAACAATTCCGCATCTTCCCCTTCTTGGAGAAGTTTTGTAAAAATGCTTTGCAGATATTGCTCTATCGGCGCATCGTGAATAGTACGCATTTATGTTTTTCGATTTCTACTCTTGCCTGGCCATTAACAGTGGCCCAGCCTGCGCCGGATACGCCGATCCTCCGATCAGTGCGCTCTCGCTTAGAAAATGGATAGCTCGGCGTCCCTAGTATCCCTAGAAAGATGGAAGTATAGAAGTATCAACACCTTTCATGCGCAGGTGTTCGAATTTTCCCCCCATGGAATGTGCCGTTATTTTGTGAGTGGGCCGCACACAGCTCTCTTGCTAATACACAGCTGGGATGTTGTTTTGCGACGTCCCAACTACAGGCGTCGGACACCGAGGTAGTCTGGATCCTGCGGCTGTGCGTGGTCACCGTGGCATGCGCGGCGGCCGCCATGGCGTTGGCGGTGCGTTCCGTGTACGACCTGTGGGCGCTGAGCTCGGACCTGGTGTACGTGGTGCTGCTTCCACAGCTCTTAGCCGCTGTGTTCCTGGGACGCCGGTGGTGCAACGCGGCGGGCTCCCTGGCTGCCTTCGCGTTGGGCCTGGCGCTGCGCGTGCTGGGCGGCGAGCCCGTGCTCGGCATCCCGGCCGTCCTGCACTACCCGATGTACGACGAGGCGTCAGACAGGCAGCTGTTCCCCTTCAAGACGGTCACCATGCTCTTGTCCGCCGCCACGCTGCTCGCCGTCTCGCGCCTGGTCGACTGGACCACGGGCTCCAAGCGCGCCGCCCGAGAACCACCTTTAGCGCACGAACAAAATGGGCCGCACGTGTCGTCGAACGATCTGTGGAAATAGCGGCAGCCATCTGCAGGCGCACCAACTGTTTTAACGCGAAGTCCATCTGCGGCCCTTAAAAGTCCTGCTTATGTGCGTATGGCTATGCTGAAGATTTCGACGCTAACCATGCTGTTTCATACCGTCCGTCCGCTGTACATTCGCTTCCCTTTTCCAGTTTCGTTGCTGCCGCTCCGGGGGCGATTAAAAAGCCAAAGCCCTGCCACCCTGGGAAAAGGCAAGTCCATCGAAGCTGGTGGTCTGGTTGGATATGCTATGTCGGGGTTTAGCTATATTGGAGATTTGCTTTACTGAACTATGAGAGCAGTGGCCCGACCTCTACGTCACACACTAAGGACACACACACGATTGTTGGGCAGAGACAATGGCGTTTTATTATAACTCGGATACGCCAATCACGGCGCAGGTTCTAGTGCGCCGCACAGGTGGCCGCCGAGGACGGGCCATTGCACAATGGCTGGGGGAGATAGACGCCGTGCGTGGCTACAACTCTGGAAATAGGCGGTGGCGGTGGAGGGAGTATAAATGGGGGCTGTGACTATACTCCCTCCGTAGGTGGCCATGCCTCACTGCGCAACTGTCAGTGTGGGAAAGTCAGCTTCTAAAAGCCAAGCTTATACCGATCTTTTATAAGGTCGGCTTCACCCAAAACACAAATGCATTACTGAGAAACCACTACTTTCAGGGGAAATATAATGCACCTTATGTCAATGTATGTCAAAAATTCCTGAGGATTGTTTATAAATTTTTCCACACGCCGAAAACACGCTGCTAAGTGAATCGCCGACGTCACCGCAAGAACCGCAAGAAATACACAGCTTCGCTGTAATGAGGCATTCAAGGTAAAATGAAGGACACTCCTTTTTCTACCACCATTACGCTA
Source organism: Haemaphysalis longicornis (assembly GCA_013339765.2). Classification (NCBI taxonomy): domain Eukaryota; kingdom Metazoa; phylum Arthropoda; class Arachnida; order Ixodida; family Ixodidae; genus Haemaphysalis; species Haemaphysalis longicornis. The sequence goes on along the minus strand of JABSTR010001229.1, from coordinate 385,528 downwards.
TGGTTTTAAGAATACCACCACAGGACGTCTCAAGTTCTCTCTTGACAACAGTGGTGGGTTGTACTTCGGGCGTGCAAGTTTATTGCATGCTTTGACATAGCAAATAATGCAGTTTTTTTTTACTTTGTTCTAAACCTTCTAAAACCTCCAGTTTATTTGGTCAACTGATTTGAGACGAGAGCCAATAGCGAGTGTATCGTTATGTGTAAGTATGTGTGAAGTCCGAAGTGAAGCTCTTTGAAGGGTCCTGGAAAGAGAGGGCACTCTTTAGTGTTGGCTGGAGAGGTCAACTCTGCTAGCGACAGTGCTTGCTTCGCCAGATGGGAACGATTACAATGCAACGAGGTGAATGTCGGAGATTGTGGAGACAACAATGACAGAGAGGAAATAAACACTAAATATAAAAAATACATGCCATAAAATGCAAGAAACAAAACTCTAAAAATAAAGTTGGATGAAAAATGTGGGCCCAATCGACGCTGTGAAAGTGGATGGACTGCGAAGCTGTAAACGACACCCACAAAGATCACTCATGCGCCGTCACTTGAATTCTCACACGTGGCTCTAAAAAAGAGTGAAACCAGATACAAGTGAAATGTACTTAACCGCACTGTCTATTACTGCACAATGACATTCACGACTGGTTTATGTTCGTCTTCTTCTGGCTGTTCTTCTGGCGTCTTTACTTTCCGTGGTCTACCCAAGGTAGCCTGGAATGAACTGAAGGAGGTGCTATACCGGTCTCCCTTTTTATATATATGAAAGTGTGGTGACGTCACTGCGGGATTTTTATGCTGTTAAGTACTTTTGCACTCGGAGAAGCTAACGCAACCGTAATCTTTACCGGTATGGCTAGTCCCCTGGGTAGGTATGTGCCCGCCTTCCTAATAATGATAGTTTTCTGCTGACATCGCCACAAAAATTTGCTTGTATGGTAGAGGTACACTGCTTCGCAGTAAAAAGTAGAAAACCCAGAAAAATGAAAAATGAATGTGTACTTGACAACGCAAACGCGTGCAAATGCGCTGTGTTATATGGTGTCGATTAGTTTTCCCCCCTACCCGGTGTCTAATGGTGTGCAACCGCCCTGGCTTCTGGGTTCATGGATGCCATGGGTGTCGTGTACAGCAAGAAAGCCAGCCCGAAAACGGAAAACTGAGCGCCGTATACTTGACTGCAATTCGAAAATGTGGAGCCTAGCGGTTAAAAAGAAAGATCCGAGTACACCTAAGCACTCCTTATGAGTTATGGACGCGGAAGCATCAATGTCCAATTGCACGACGCAGAATTCTTTTGTTTTGTTGGCGCCGCAGACAAACGGGAATTGGTGAACCGGCCTTGAGCTTCTGGCGGCAGCCGTCATCGTGGTTGGCCGAAATACGCGGTCCGCAAGTCCCGAATCTTTCGGGGTGCTAAAACTGTCGCGTGGCCTAGATTATCGAAAATTCCTTCAGCATGCAGCAACAGAGCTGCCGAAAAGCGGATGGGGCCTTTGTTGCTCCAGTAATGTGACCGAGTCAGTCACTCTTTCATGGGAAAACACCCACGACTAATTCCAGGTAGCATATGCATAATGTGGGGTTCAATGAACTTCTCCGCGTGCCCAAGGACGATTCCTTCCGTTATTAACCTGCACATGCTCTCCACTGCACTTGGTCTAAATGACGGGCTCATGAGGACATTTGTCAGACTCTGGAAACAGAAATCAACCAGCTAAATTTCCACATATTAGGTACCTGTCCGTCACTTCGCGACCAGTTGAAGCGATTCGAGGGAGCATGGCTGGCGTTTTCAATAAATTGCACAAAGTAGTTCACATTATATTGTAAGGCCATGGTGACTACGGCCATCTGCAAATGACACAGCTCTGGCTCTAAAGGCGAAGAGAACTACGACACGTGGCTCCCGCCACGCTGGAGCAGACTGTACTGCCCTTACGGAAAATCTGTTCGCACCGTCGGCGTCTCACCGATGCTTATCAATTATATATGGCTCAGAAGGGGTAACCTGAGTCCACAGGCAGAGTTACACGATAGACGATGCACTGATCAACTGGGTACGACAGAAGCAGGTCGACACAGCTTCGCCAATCTTATTTGACTTTGAAATTTCGATGTTATTGATGTGTTATTTTGGGGTATTAGTAATATTGAGTCGCGTAAATTACAAACAACGTAAATCAATCAAACGATAGTTCTGTTGTCCCAAGAAAACATTCAATGCCATTCCGCCCTGTAAAGGGGCTTAGCCAGCGAAGTTGTACGTTGTGGTTATGCGCGGATTGCAGTGAAGACGATTTAACGGTCGTCGCACGAGGCTGTGCGGTTTCTGCTGAAACATGACATGTCGGTTAAGGGCCGTTACGTCGTGTACATTCCGACGTGTATGCCGGAAGAGAAGACCCGCGTGCACAAGACGAAGGCGAACACCGATCAAACACTCCAAAACTAAATCCCAATTGTCTGTTCAGATTTCTCTAGAATTTCGCGTACGCTCCATTAAAACTATCCGCTCCGGCAACGTGGTACTTGCGTCTCTTGGCCGCGTCTTTTGGAGCTAATATAAAACAAAACGCTTCTTCGATTTTTCTCATATTCTCTCCAAATGTAGGCATTTACATATACTTGCACTGTGATCAAAAACATCTCGCATCATTTTGTTCCTGGAGCGCTCAGCGCGAGAGAGGAGCCCTATACGCCCCACTCTCCACGACGTACTTTAGTGATAGCGACTTCACTGAGATTTGTACAAATTATGCATATTCTATATATATATATATATATATATATATATTATATATATATATATATATATATATATATATATAGAGAGAGAGAGAGAGAGAGAGAGAGAGAGAGAGAGAGAGAAGGCTTTTGATTGGAAAAGCAGAGAGGTTTGCCGGCATTTACAGTCGCCTACATGCTTCTCTGCTGTGGGTTGGGGATTGGGGAAGAAAAGGGCCAAGAAAGAACTGGGAAGGAAAGAAAAGGAAAAAAACTGTCGTGGAATTGGTGCGATAACGGACTTGGGCCACATAATTTACAATTTTGAAATTAGACCAATTTCATCCAAATAAGAGAACAAACTCCGTAGACCTTGGCGCTGCTTCGAGGGACGTATCCAAGGTCCTAAAATAATCCAGAGAGTAATTGGTCCATGTTCTAGACGTTCAATGTTTTCAAGGAAGTGGGATCTCGGTTCCATGTAGGCCGCACATTCTAGTAAAATGTGTTCATTTGTTTCGACACAAGCACAATTGTCACAGTGCGGATTTGGCGTCGCTCCAAGGCGAAATAGGTAGCTCTTTGTGTATGCACAGTTCAGCCGTAGACGATGGTACAACGTTTCCAGGTTACGAGGAAGCTTTCTTGAGAATTTCGACTTCAATTCTGGGTCAATAGTGTGCAAAAAGCAGCGAGTATTTTGTAAGTTGCTCCATAGACGGCTTCTTTCAGTCAACGCAAAGTCGTGAGCCATGGCAGAAGCTTCTGTTTTCGTGAAATACACCTTGCGGTATTTCCGGTAAAGGAGGCCTTTACGGGCCACTTCGTCGGCTTTTTGCTTACCTTTGATGCCGCTGTGTCCAGGTATCCACTGCAATTTAATGTTGTGTCCAGCAGACCAGGCAAGATGGTGTAGGTATGAGATATCACAGGCTGCGATTTGGTGGGGGGGAATCTACTTTTCCTAAATAGAATTTGCAGAGCTGCCTTGGAGTCCGTGAAGATGCTCCATTGGTGCGGCACATGGCGCAGGATGTAAACGATTGCCTCCTTCAGAGCATAGAGCTCAGCCGCTGTCGAAGATGTTTGTCCCTCCAGACGAAATGAAAGCATTTCATTAGTTTTTGGTATGTATAGACCAGAAGAAGAGCTTTGCATGGTTGATGAACCATCGGTGAATATGAATGTTCTTGCTGAATGTGCTCTATACATGTAGTCTAGGACGATGTGGAGGATTTCTGACTGGGGCATAGTCTTTTGGGGGCCAATTCCAGGGATACCACATTCAATTTGTAGGGGAGCAACAGACAGTGGTATGCTATGAATGGTCTGGGCGAATCCGGAGCTGCTGCTCTTGGAGGGGACACGACTTAGGAAATGATTTCTTGTGTGTAGACGATGCCTCAAGTGTACTCTAAGGGTCTCCTGTTGTCTAATCACTTGTAAAGGCTCTCTTAACTTTTCTGTCTGACACGGAACTAACCGATGTTCTTTAACCTTGGGATCCTCAGATTTTTTCTCCTAGTACTGTAAATTTTTTCTACGTTCCGGACTGATTTTATTTTCTTCTCCCTCTTATTTATTGTTGCTGCGCATTTCTTCCCCTTTTCTTTTCTTTTTTTCACCTCACTATGTTCACCCTCATCTGAGGTAGCAAGCCCCGCCATTTGTGGGGCTAACCTCATCAGTATTCATTAAAGTTTTCTCTCTCTCTCTCTAATCACTTCAAAAGACAAACAACGTGCCTCTGCCACGGTTTTAACGCTCGAAGATCCCTTCGGAAGTCCAAGACAGGTGCGTAGGTTGTTGTTTCTTGCCGCCTCAAGGCTTTTCTTGCTTGTCTCAGATATTTTATGCAGGATAGGGAGGCTGTAACGCAGCACTCCATCCACATAGCTCTTGTGCAGCATAACCATTAAATGGCAATCACTGCCCCATCGCGGACATGCAAGACATTTAAAGACCTGAGCGGCCGAAGACATGCGGCTCCGTATCCGTTTGACTTCGGGTCACCAGGTAAAGTTGCGGTCTATTAAAACTCCTAGAAATTTTTTAACTCGTGCATACGAAAGTATGCGCCCGCCCAGTATCAATGGATAGCGATCCATATTTCTTCGTGTGAAGGCCATGACCACACTCTTATCTCGAGAAAGTTGAAGGCCGCGGGCTGCGAGGTAGTTAGAAATATTGTACAGGGCTCTCTGTAATCGCTGCTGTGTACATCGTCGTGAACGAGAAGCACATCACACACAGATATCATCTGCATACAGCGTGATCTTCACTCCACGCGGAAGGATTCTTTTGAGTGAAATGAGGGTCAGGTTGAACAGCAACGGACTTAGTACGGCACCTTGTGGTACACCCTTTTCCACGGCATAATGCAAAGTTGAGCCTTCCGGAGTGGTCATGAAAAGTTGTCTTCCATCATGGTAGTCCGCTATCCATGCGTATAACTCGCGCTCAAAGCCATGATCTTCAAGAGCGGCAAGAATTGCTGTGTGGAGGAGCGAATCAAACGCGGCCTTTATGTCTAGAAAAATTGCAGTTGGTGTGCATCCAGAACTAAGTGATTCTTCGAGTGAGAACACTAGAGCAATGATATTGTCAATCGCTGATCTGTTCTGACGAAAACCATTCATTTCCTGTGGATAAGCCTTCCTGCTCTCAAGAAACCATGTCATCCTGGCATGTATCATCTTTTCCATTAGTTTTCCGATACAGCTGAGCAAGGCGATAGGTCGGAAGGATGCATAACTGGTTGGCGCTTTCCCAGGTTTTAAAAGTGGCACAATTTTTCAAGCTTCCCCTCGGCGGGCACTTTACCTTTTTGCCATGTTGAATTGTAGAATTCTAGTAGACGTAGTTTACAGGGCCGAGAGAGAGAGAGAGAGAGAGAGAGAGAGAGAGAGAGAGAGAGAGAGAGAGAGAGAGAGAGAGAAACTTTTATTCTGTTGAGCCCCTTGCGGGAGTCCCAGCAGCCAAGGCGTTGGAGTCTCAGCGGTGGGCCTCAGCCGGTGCCTAGGTTGCCAAGCTCCCTCACCTCAGCGACCCGTGTGAGAACGGTCAAGTCCCCCCGGTCCCGCACGCCCCGACCCCCCGGCGCCCTTGTGAGGGCTGGCCACCGGTGCCGGCGCGTCCAGAGCCAGGCGGACCAGCCGCAGTTGATCTCCGGGTCGCTGCTGGGCAGCGCTGCCTCCCAGTCATGAAGACTCTTAATGAAAGTCGGTGGTGCCTTCGGGCAAGCCCAGATTATGTGTGCGAGTGTGGCTTTATCAATCTTGCATCTTGGACATTGGTCGGCATAAGTCTGGGTATATGCAGCTGAACAGTTTGGGGTGTGGGTAAGTATTCGTTTGTACGAGTATGAGTGTGGTAGTCTGTTGTCGGGTAAAGTGTGCGGGATGGGTTAAGATATTGCTGACGTGTTTCGCGATAGTAGTGAAGAATGTCGCTGTATGTGAGCAACGGGTGCCAGTGCAAGCTTGGAGAGACGGGTCGATGGAATGGGTCCTGGTTCGTGCATTCACAAACCCAATCGTGCGCCGCCGCGTTGCCCTCCAGCCCAGCATGGGCCGGTGCCCATATGAGGTTGATTTGCGGAAGTGGGTGCATATCGGGGATCGTCCGTAAAACTGCTAGCGTGTGAGGGCTTCCCAGGGCGTTCGATATAGTGTAATCGGCGTCCTTACTAACCGTGACGATGGTTTCTGGGGTTCCGGAGGCCGTTATCCGTACTATGGCCAGGGCAATGGCGCATCCTCAGCAGCCGTGCAGGCCCTAAAGCTGGTCTCTGGATAGTTGCAGGCGACCACGCAGCAGCTGGGTCGTTGGGCATAAGGCGTAGCGTCAGTGTACCATACGTTGGACTGCTTGCGGAGTGTTTTGGTTAGTTGCCCAACTCATGCTTGCCTTCTCTCTGGATGTAGATCCGGGTTCATGTTGCGAGATAGCGGGGTCGCGTGTATTGCTGCTTGAACAGTCGTCGGTAAGGAGCGAACGTCAGGGGTTCGTAGCGGTATGGTGATCCCCAAACACGTCAGAAGCGTGCGACCTCCAGGAGATTTCGCTAGACGTTGATGTGCGCTGTACGCACTGCTTCTGTAATTTCAGCAGTCGTATTGTGAGCTCCAAGAGCTGAGAATAACGCCGTGGAAGTGGTGGGAGGGAGTCCAAGGGCCTGCTTATAAGCTTTGCGGAGCAAGGCATCGACTTTTTGTGTCTCCAGCTTTGAGAGTTCAAAGTAGGGTAGTGCGTACGCAAATTTAGCAACTATAAATGTGCGTACCAGCCGGAGAAGTGTCGACTCAGGCATTCCCTGGTGCCGGTTGGCCACCCGGGCAAGCATTCGCCCTACCTGCTGGGAGAAGTGTGAGAGGGTCTCGATCGTAGTTGTGTTACGCCCGTTGGCCTGGATGGTTAGACCAAGTATACGGAGTGTAGTCACTCTGGGAATGGGATGCCATCGGGTTGTATATACTTGGATGAGTTGCGATCCCGAAGGTTGACGTCGTCCAGGGTGTATGGTAAGCAATGCCGATTTCTCTGGCGAGCAGGTAAGTCCTTTAGTTATGGCTTCGTAGCTGGCGCCGTCATAGCCTGGTGTGGAGCGCTTGTTCACATCAAAGATAGCCGAAGAAAGCTCTTCTATAGTGAAGGGAAGATCAAGGGCTGGCTCCGACGCTTTCGGGGTAATGGAAGAGGAGGCACGTACGAATCGTTGGGGAGGCATTGGTGATGAAAGAAACTTACAGTATTCTTCGGCCACTTCTTTCAAAGATGCGCGCTCGTGCAGGGAGAGGGCAATGAACGGGTGGAGCTGCTGGGTGCATTTTCGCATTCCATTCACAATTCGCCATATGCGTGTGAGAGGCTGCCTAACGTTCAGAGTAGTGCAGAAGCTCCTCCGACGTTGCTTGCGTAGCTTGTTCAGGAGCCGTCTGACATGCCTTTGCGCTCGCGCCGAGAAGCTCGCAGGCCCTCTATGGTTTTGGTACGCAACACCTTCCTCTCCGCCCGCCTTCGTATGGCGCATAACCTCTGGCACGCTGGATCATTTTTTGGTATGTCATGGTGATTGGTTACGCAGCGTGTGGTGTCCCGCAAACAAGATGCAATGGAGTCAACAAGTTTGTCATCCTCAGTCACAGCTGTCACACGTCTACTCGAAGCAGTTGTAAATGCATCCCAGTTCGTACATTTCACTTTCATAGAGGGAGATGACCCTGAGACGTCGATGGCGGTTATCAAAATAGGGTAATGGTCACTTCCCCTCGTTTCCACGTCAGTGGTTCATGTAAATCGTAGAGAAAATGGAGTGGAGACGAATGATAGATCAATGCAGCTTTTGACTGTGGGGGACTTGAGGTAAGTGATGGGGCCATCATTTAGTGGTTCAATACCGTAACTAATTAGCAAGTCGGCAAACTTCTGCCCTTTTGCGCTGGTGTGCGTGCTCCCCGACATTACATTGTGTGCATTGATATCCCCACAAATAATGTAGAGAGCGGACGTAATCTTTATCAGATTTTACAGCCGCGACACGTCGTAGGCAGCACCTGGCTCGAGGTAGGCGGATATTAAAGTAAAGCGTTGACGGCAGATTATAATAGTCCCACAGGCAGCGATGGCGTAGAGGTAGAACACCCGCCTCGCGTGCAGAAGGACCGTGGTTCGAATCCCGGTGCCGGACAATTCCCACCGGATTAAAAAAAAAGAAATCCGCGTATGATGGAATTGCGCAAAGGGGCTTGGGGTGCGGCCTGACCCCGGCGACCATTGCCGGTAATGCACTCCCTCACCAGAGCAGGATTGGGAACCCTGGTGTAGTAACGGCCACAACCTCCCATGAATACGCCAACTAACCCTCGGCCCTCAGTCCCCAGCGGCTGCGAAGCAACTGACCACGGCGGCGGTCAGACCTGTGACGCAGCAGAGGGTGCTAAGAATCCCTAGATCCGGACAGGCCGCCAATGGAATCTGAACCTGGCAACGTTTAACGCACGAACCTTATCTAGCGAAGCAAGTCTCGAGGTGTTGTTCGAGGAACTAGAGGGCATTAAATGGGATGTAATTGGGCTTAGCGAGGTTACGAGGGCAGGCGAAGCCTCTACGGTGCTGAAAAATGGACACGTTCTATGTTACCGTGGTCTAGAGGACAGAAGAGAACTGGGAGTGGGATTTCTAGTCAATAAAAGCATAGCTGGCAACATAGACGAATTCTATAGCATTAACGAACGGGCAGCAGGTCTTATAATTAGGCTCATTAAGAGGTACAAGCTCAAGGTGGTACAGGGCTACGCGCCCACATCCAGCTACGGCGACCAAGTAGTGGAACGCTTCTATGAAGATGTGGAATCGGCAATGGCTAAAGTAAAAACACAGTATACCATAGTTATGGGGGACTTCAATGCTAAAGTAGGCAAGAATCAGGCTGGAGACAATGCAGTTGGGAACTATGGTCTGGGCTGTAGAAATAGCAGGGTGGACCTACTAGTTGAGTTTGCAGAACGGAATAACCTCCGCATAATGAATACCTTCTTCTGTAAACGGGAGAGTCGGAAGTGGACCTGGAGGAGCCCGAATGGGGAGCACAAAAATGAAATAGACTTCATATTATGCGATAACCCTGGCGTCGTGCAGGATGTGGAAGTGCTCGGAAGGGTAAGGTGTAGTGACCACCGTATGGTAAGATCTCGAATTAGGCTAGATTTGAGGAGCGACCGCAACAATCTAGTACGAAAGAAGCCGATAAACGAACTAACAGTAAGACGTAAAGTAGAAGAATTCAGGATCGCGCTGCAGAACCGATATTCCGCCCTTAACGAGGAAGCCGAGCTTACGACACGGGAAGCCAGCGACAACCTTACACACATCATCATGGAGTGTGCAATAGAAGTCGGGGGCACTATGGCTAGACAGGATACTGGTAAACTTTCACAGGAGACGAAAGATCTAATCAGGAAACGGCAAACCATGAGAATCTCTACCGCAGCTGACAGAATATAACTAGCCGAGCTCTCGAAGCTAATAAATAAGCGTAAGACAGCTGACATACGGAAGTATAATATGGAGAGGATCGAATACGCTGTAAAGAACGGAGGTAGCCTGAAAGCAGTGAAGAGACGTCTTGGCGTGGGGAAAAATCAGATGTATGCACTTAAGGATAAGCAAGGCAATGTCATCACAAATAGGGATAAAATAGTCACAGTGGCCGAGGAGTTCTATAGGGATCTGTACAGTAGCCGGGACATACAGGATAATGCCGAACGAGACAGCAGTTCAGAGGAGATAGACATCCCACCAGTAACGACCGAAGAAGTAAGGAAGGCTTTGAAAGAAATGAAAGGGGGCAAAGCACCTGGTGAGGATCAGATAACAGCAGACCTCTTGAAGGATGGCGGAGAAATTGTACTTGAAAAACTGGCAAACCTGTATACGCAATGCCTAATGACCGCAATGGTACCGGAATCTTGGAAGAACGCGAACATCATCCTAATCCATAAAAAAGGCGACATGAAGGACTTTAAAAATTACAGGCCGATCAGCTTACTGTCAATGCTAAAGTAGGCAAGAATCAGGCTGGAGACAATGCAGTTGGGAACTATGGTCTGGGCTGTAGAAATAGCAGAGTGGACCTACTAGTTGAGTTTGCAGAACGGAATAACCTCCGCATAATGAATACCTTCTTCTGTAAACGGGAGAGTCGGAAGTGGACCTGGAGGAGCCCGAATGGGGAGCACAAAATGAAATAGACTTCATATTATGCGATACTGTCAGTCATCTACAAGGTATTTACCAAGGTAATCGCTAACCGAATCTCTGCAACCTTAGATTTCAGTCAACCTAAAGAACAAGCAGGGTTCCGTAAAGGTTATTCAACAATGGACCATATTCACACTATCAATCAGGTGATAGAGAAGTGCGCTGAGTATACTGAACCCCTATATATAGCCTTCATAGATTATGAGAAAGCATTTGACTCGGTCGAAACCCTAGCAGTCATTCAGGCATTACGAAACCAGGGGGTAGATGAGCATTATGTAAGAATACTAGAGGATATCTACAGTGGGTCTACAGCTACCATCATCCTCCATAGGTAGAGCAGTAAAATACCCATAAGGAAGGGTGTCAGACAAGGAGACACAATCTCTCCAATGTTATTCACAGCATGCTTACAAGAATTATTCAGAACGTTGGATTGGGAACAGGTGGGAGTAAGGGTTAATGGAGAATACCTCAGTAACCTCAGATTTGCTGATGACGTTGCCTTGCTAAGTAACTCGGGGGACGAATTGCAAAGCATGCTTTCCGCACTGGGCGAACAGAGTAGAACCGTGGGCCTGAAAATTAATATGCAGAAAACTAAAGTAATGATCAATAACCTCGGGACAGCACAGCGCTTTGAGATAGGTGGCGAGGCAGTGGAAGTGGTAAGCGAATATATCTACTTTGGCCAAGTTGTGACCCCAGATCCCCAACCATGAGGCAGAGATAATTAGAAGGATCAGAATGGGGTGGGGTGCATATGGCAGACATTCTCAGATAATGAATAGCAGCCTACCATTGTCGCTGAAGAAGAAAGTCTATGACAGCTGCATCTTACCGGTACTCACCTACGGGGCAGAAACTTGGAGGCTCACTAAGAGGGTTCAACTTAAATTGAGAACGACTCAGCGGGCAATGGAGCGGAAAATGATTGGTGTAACATTAAGGGACAAGAAGAGAGCGGAGTGGGTCAGAGAGCAAACTGGTGTTAAAGACATATTAGTAGAAATTAAGAAGAAGAAATGGACGTGGGCAGGGCATGTAATGCGAAGGCAAGATAACCGTTGGTCATTAAGGGTAACAGAGTGGATCCCTAGAGAAGGCAAGCGTTGCAGGGGGCGGCAGAAAATTAGATGGGCAGATGAGATCAAGAAGTTTGCGGGGATAAATTGGTCACAGTTGGCACAGGGACCGAGGTAATTGGAGAATAATGGGAGAGGCCTTTGCCCTGCAGTGGGCGTAGATAGGCTGGTGATGATGATGATGATGATGATGACATACTCATTTGTGTCGTGCGGCGTCACGTCAACTTCAGCAAAGGGCATGTCATCACGAAAAGCGACAAATAGCCTGCTTGGCCCATTAAATCGCCGCGAGTGCAATAGTTGATAACCGTTCATACGAAATTCATCACCCACACGAGACTCTGAGATGACAATAAAAGGAAAGCGGTATGTGGTAATAAGGTAACGAAAGTCAGCAAACTTAGACCGCAAGCCCCGAGCGTTCCACTGAAAAATTGTGCACTTCCTGTAATTGGTTTGAAGTGACTGTCCAGGGACTGCAGCTTGCGTTGTTATGCTGTGCCTCCAGACGAACGGCGCTGCACTGAGAAGAAGGCGTTCACCAACGGCTCCAATGCCAAGACAGTTTCGACTTCGTGGAGGCTTCCGGAAGACGGAAGTGAACGAACGATAGCCTCGATAGCAGTGAACAACATTGGTTTTAGAACCTGCCAGAGGTCAGTACTAGTGGGAGAGCTGACTGTCGTCAGGTTTCGATGGTCGTTCCGTGTCCGCAGGGTCCTGGAGGTACTGACATGCTCAGAGTGAGTCGTGGACTTGTATTGTATGTTTCTGATGACAGCGACTTGGGGTTCTCCTGAACAGACATTGCGTATGGCTGTTAGGTGTCGACTTGATTTTCGACGACTGTTCTGCTCGAAGAGAGTTACTTGACTTGTTAGGTGCCGTCTTGGTTTGCGATGACTGATCTGTTTGAAGCGAGTTCGTTGCCGTAAACACCATTTCCAGGTTTGGGGGTAGGTCATGTCGTCCTGGGCGTTTACCTTCCCACTTGTTCTATGGCTCGAGCGAGGGCGCATCTCTTGCTCTCGGTATGTCCCTCCGTTGTCGCGGCGTCCGCACGCTCACTGCACATGTGCAACTCTCCTCCGTTCTTCTCTCCGACAGCTGTGCGCCGCGCTCTCGCTCTGTCTCATTATCATAACAACAGCTGGTGTGCCCGCGCTTCGCCTACGTTTGCGTCTTCCCCCCGGCTCCTCTCCTTCCAAAAGCGGGAATATACGCGGGGAGCGCACGGCGCCGGATCAGTCAATCGCTCGCTCTCGCCCTTGACTTGACTTGCTTGACGATACCTCCGTGCTTGATTTGAAGAAGAAGATCTTCCGATGAAGACGTGATGAAAGTGACAGTCCCTTCAGCGAGTGGACTGACGCCAATCCAATACCAGCGTCAGTCCAAACGCTCATACGAACACATGCGGGTGTTCGTATGAGAACACCCGCATGTTATGGAAATGCATCATACGCGTTCACAACACGTTTCACGCGATTTAGAGAATCTACCCAATGGAAACGCCAATTGAACCCCCACGATGCGTCGCATCACATCAGGGTTCTCTCACGGGAAGATGGGGGTAATTTTTTCTTTGGACACGATCCGTATGGTGCCGGATGCGATCCATCACAATTTGCACACAGTGGATGGGACCTTGATGGGCACTCCTTGTGAGAATGCGGCCCAGCACACACTTTGCACCGCACAGAAACCATTTCAATGCTTGGCAACGTGCCCGTGTCGCTGGCACTTAAAGGGACACTAAAGTGATTTATAAACATTGCGGGATTACTAGCGCAAATTGTAGTCGGAGTCCATAGACCATGTTTCGACCACTCTGAGCGCGTTTACGCGAATTTATTTAGTAGAAAAATCAATTCGAAAATGCTGTCCTCCTATCTGCACCCTCGCCCATTTTCTGTGGCGTTTTCTTGTGACGTCAGGAGGAGATGAGCTGGCAATTGTCTGCGCTACTGCACTGCTCGCCGACCTTCCGACAGAGTCAGTCGGCCCAGCGTCTAGTCCGCCGGCCGCCGACGGGTCACCGCAATTCGCTCGCTCAGTTGAAACTAAGCCACAACACGTTTCCGAATGGAAGAATGTGCCTTTCTTTACTTTGCTAGTTTGTACACTGTATCAAGCTCCGAGTCCGGGTCGCTCCACACAAGCGCTGCACAAGTGCACATGCGACGCTTCGCTGACTGGTGCCCTAGTAGGAAACTCTAAGGCCACTTGAGGGCGGGAGAAGAGTCAGCGAAGTCAATGTAGGTACTAAGGAAATAAATGAACTGAAACTTTTACCGTACAGCGCAAAACTAGGGAGCAGGAAGCACTTTTTTGCGCTGGGTGAACAAGCACAGCGGTCAGCAGCACGACCACACAACTGCGAACGCTTTTCCGTCTAAATGCAATTGCTAGACGTGAGATACTGTGGATGTTTGGGGGACGCTTACTGCACGAGTGCTATACAACAAATAGTCACCTAAGGTACTTGAAATGCTAAAACTACATAAAATTGTAAACTGGTTGTGCATAATGCAGCGGCACAATCGAAACCTCAGAAAGAGGATCGCCGCGCTTGGCCGCGAGATTGAAAAATACAGTAGACAGCTGTGCACTCAGCAGTGGCACGCAATCTGTAACGAAGCCGACGGGCAACTCCACAAAGGCCGTACGTGGAAGTTGCTCCGGCACTTGATGGACGAGACCAAAAGCAAGGATTATCAGCACCACCGGCTGGCGCAATTTATGTACACGGCCACCAAAAAGCTCGGCGAGGAGGAGGTGTACAAGCGCCTAAACGAGCGCTACCTCCCCGACACCCCGAGCGAGGCACACGCAAATTACGACGGTCCGCCCAACTCCGCCCTCGACAAAGACATAGAGGAGTGGGAAGTGCGCAAGGCGGCCCAAGATCTGAACTGCAAGTCGGCCGCAGGTCCGGACCGAGTGAGCAACAAGGCCCTGCGCAACCTGAGTGACGAGGCAATAACGGCACTCACCAAGTACTATAACAAATGCTGGCAGTCGGGCAAGCTCCCAAAGCAATGGAAGACTGCCAGGACGATATTAATACCCAAACCGAACAAGCCACCGGGAATCGAGAACCTGAGGCCTATATCCCTCACCTCGTGTGTGGGAAAGGTCCTGGAACACGTGCTCAATAACAGGTGGCAAAGGTTTCTAGAAGACAACGGGCTGTATCCCGATTCGATGCTGGGCTTTCGAGAGAGGCTCGGCACGCAGGACGCCATGTTGCTCCTACAACACGAGGTCGTGGATGTCGCCAGCAGCTCCACAGCGGACAATCGCGCCATCCTCGGTCTGGACCTGCAAAGCGCCTTCGAAAAGGTGAAGCACTCCGCGATCCTAGCCCAGGTCTCGTGACTCGGACTGGGAGAGCGATCGTACAATTACATCAGAGACTTTCTGACGCAGCGCACCGCCCGGCTTCAGATTGGAGAGACGCAACTGGAAGAGAGAGAGCTCAGCAGCATGGGTACCCCGCAGGGCTCGGTCATTTCACCTTTACTATTCAACCTGGTGATGATCGGGGTCACCGGAAGGCTAGACGAGCTTCCTCACGTGAAATACACAATATACGCGGACGACATTACCCTGTGGGTACCCGGGGGCAGTGACGGCCATATTGAAACAACGCTACAGGAGGCGGTGGACTGCATCGAGGCCAGCCTACGAGGCACGGGACTCAGATGCTCCCCGCAGAAATCCGAGTTGCTAATCTTGCCCCCGCCGGGTCGGTATCGCAAGAGGGCCGCAGAAGAGGCCGAAAAGAACATTGTGCTGAGAACGGGAGACGGCACCGTCATCCCGAAAGTACAGAGCATAAGGGTGCTAGGCATGCGCGTCGAAGCGAACCGAGCAACTCAATTACGATCGACCGGATGACCACGAAAATGGGAGTAGCCACGCGCCTCATCAAGAAGATCTCCACGCGCAAGCAGGGATGCGAGAGGCCAGCCTCCTCCGATTGTTACAGGCTTTCGTGATGAGTCACGTCGCCTACGTCGGCGCGTTTCATCGCTGGAAGAAGCAAGAAAAAGATAGGATAAATGCGGCGATCCGCAAGTCCTACAGGTCGGCCCTCGGCCTCCTGAATGGCACGAATAACGAAGCGCTCCTAGCACTGGGGTGCACAATACCCTAGAAGGGGTGAGCGAAGCGCAAAGGGTGGCACAGCTCGAGCGCCTGAGCTCCACAAAGACTGGCAGAAAAAAATTTCCCCGCATTTCCCCGAGGGAAGAATGTGAAAGTGCGAATGCAGGAGTTGAATTGCGCGGTTCGGTAATGTGTCAGTACTCCTTTAAGCAAGTGCATTAGCCCTTCTCACGCCCGATTCCTGGCCAATCCCCCACGTGGGTATGTGCCATGCACAGATGCCTATTTGTGTTGTCGTTTGTACTTGATTGCTAGAGCGGATCTCAGCTTTGAAATTTCGTGTCAGTACTCCTTTAAGCGGGTGCATTAGCCCTTCTCACTCCCGATTCCTGGCCAATCCCCCACTTGGGTATGTGCCATGTCAGCGGTCAGGCAGCGCGCGCCCATCTCCCCCCGTTGCCAAGGAAGACGAGGAGATTCCTGGCCAATCCCCCACGTGAGTATGTGCCATGTCAGCGGCCAGGCAGCGCGCGCCCATCTCCCCCCGTTGCCAAGGAAGACGAGGAGCGCGCGCACCCCGCAGCTGTTGCTATGTGGACGGACGGCGGTCAACGGAATTCAGGGTCGCTTATAAAGTGCATTCGCACTTAAAATTCTGCAAAGACTGGGAATCAACCCTCCCTTGGGATCGCTACGGGAGGACGAGATCGTCCCACTAAGAGACGAAATCACCCGAAGTATCAAAGTACCGCCGCTCCCGCGCAACATCCACCCGGACAGAAACGCGGAACGGCGAACGGCGCGAGCACAAGCGCTCGCCAAGGCGTATAACGCAGACGAGGGAGCCGTGTACGTGGACGCGGCCAAGTACCGCGGACGCTCCCACGCGTACGTGGCGGTGGTGCTGAAAGCCACCACTGGAGAATTGCTGAATGCCGGCAGCGTGAGGGCCAGAACGGCTCGACAGGCGGAAGAGGCGGCCATAGCCTTGGCCATGAGCTGCCCGACAACGACCACGATTCTGAGCGACTCCAGGTCGGCGATCGCAAGCTTCCCCAGGAATGCAGTGTGCAGGACCACGGCACGCATGCTCTCGAACGCCGAAGGGAAGAGTCGAACAAGGACTACAAGAATCCGATGGTTCCCCGCACACGCGGGAGTGGACCTACCGGACGGACACAGCAACCGCAACGAAGAGGCGGACGCCGCAGCGCGAGAACTATCAACGTGCCGCACTGCGCCACCCCGCCCGCCGTCCCCCGCACCAGCGGACCGGCAACAACAGCACAACGCAGACGCAGAGATGGAGCCCTTGACCGTCTACGGTGAAGTGTACGGTGAAGTGTACGGTGAAGTGAAGTCTACACCCATATATTCCTCTATGGGGTAACTACAAAACCCAAGGTATACCCGCTTAGGCAAGGGGGAGTCACTCGCAAACTCGAGAATCACTGTGCCACGTCGCGACTCTGTGACTGTACCATTTTCATCGGGGACGTAGGACACCTGTCGCCTGGGAGATATGACGCCTTGGTCCTGCAGATACTCGAGAAGTTCATTGTCGGTGTACTCTCGAGGCACACCGTGAATCTTGCCAAACGTCGCTGAGTAAGAGCGCGGAACCGAAACTCTGACGGCCATACGAGCGACTTCCGTGACTTCTAATAGCCTATTGGCCGCAGCAAGTGTTGGTACCGTGACGACAAGGCTTCCATCCTTGGTCAGGCGTTGTGTAAGTACTTTTTCTTGAGCCGACGTGACGACTGCTGCGGGCTAGAAGGTTTGGATTCACCCTCCAAAGGGAGCATCCTGGTGGCGTTGGCTGAAACGCCACTAGTATTCCTGCCGGCCGCGCTTTCTTGTACTTCACCACTGTAAATGGAGCCTCATCCATTGCCTGGACTTCTTCGGCCACCGTAGCAGCGTCCTCTTGCCCCTCGCCGACAGCCCGCTTCTTTTGGGGAGGCTGGTTCTTGTGAAGGTCCACAATCCGCGTCACTCACACTAATCTTTTTTACACCCTTTCAGCCACACATGGTGCAGCATAAGTTGAAAAAGGGTGTTGGGAGGCCTTTACATCCTTTTTCTTGAATCTCAACACCCTTTTCTAAGTTCTACACCCTTTTTGTGTGAAAAAAAGGGTGTTGATCAACTTCACACCCTTGGTTTTTCTTAGGGTGTTGAAAGGGTGTGGAAAAGGTGTCCAGCTGTTCATTAAATAAGGCCGTGCTTGGTTGCATAATAGCACTGTAAAGAACAAGACTCCCCTCATATACTTCTCTACTCGAAGGAAATTTTCAAAAGCAAAAAAAATAATTGCTCGTATGCAATGATCGTTCATTTCCATATGCGGTGCTCCTCATGCCCCAAGTTTAGTTTTGGCATGTGAAACACCAATTTAAACCTTCAAAATTAAAAAGACTATAGTCGTGTGGCGAAAAGGGTGTTTACCGACTGCATCACGCTTGGCTTTCTGTAGGGGGTTAAAAACGGAGTGAAATAGGTTTCAGTTGCAAAAAAAAAGAACAGCGGAGCTGGGGGTCAAACCCAGTTTCTTCCAGTGTTGCTAAGTTTTGTTATGTTGCTAAGCTTTGCAATATTCTTGCTAAGCAAGGATGACCGCTGAGGGGTGAGGCCAAGTTTAACCGGATTTTACAAGGCTATTCCAGTGTGCCCCCCCCCCCTTGCCAGGGGATCCAAGGGGGAAACAAGCTAGGTCAGCCCCCAGCTATGCTGTTTCTCCAGCCTTGCACCACTATTGGCAAGCTGCGCCAATTTTTTTGTCTTTTAGAATCCAAAAAAGACTAGTACCTTTGAAGTGGTATAGTAAGAGGTGCGCATACGCATACGCTCCTTGTGTTCACACTCTAACAAGCTCGAAAGCCGACTTTATATATCTGCGGTGGTGCACCATTTACAGGTGCCGCAGTTTCTTTTGCTTTGTATTTTTTGCTAACGCCTCCGAAACAAGCTCAAGCTGAAACAGCTTCACTGGTAATAAATTATGCCAATTCATGCTTTAAACATCGTGAGGCACAAAACACCCCCGCTTTTAGAAAAATGTTCAGTCCACCCGTGTAAACAGGTACAAAATGCCTCCAGGGTTGGAGGTCTGTTCACCATTTTTCTTAGTTCGCGGTCTTTTCTTACACCCTTTTTCTTACACCATTTTTTTTACGCCCTTTTTCTTAGTTTCGAACACCCTAATTTGTAGCTTTACACCCTTCTGGGAAAAAGGGTGTTGACATAATGAACACCCTTTTTGAGGGTGTTGAGGTGGCGGGAAGATTTGTTTGGTATTAATAAAATTCTATAAGTTATAAAACATAAAAACTACCTCGTGATTAAAAGGTTTTTGCAAATCCGCGTGTTGATTTGTATATTCTCATAGTAAAATCCATAGTTCCAAAATTAGCGCAAAATATCTGTTTTTTTTGCGACAAGCCCACCGACTCTATCGGGGGGGCTTTCCTCTGCTGGATATAAAGCAAGAAGAGCACATGCATTACTCAGTAAGTATGCACTCCCTGTACCGCTTGCATCCCGTTGGTTTTCTTGCTCAATTCATTTGTGTTCAAAGTGTAACTTCTGCGTATTGACTGTATGTGTTGAATGCTGCGCGCTCCGCGATTCACAGCGCCACGCGTAGCTGCTGCCCTGGCCACACCCTTATTTTAGGGTGTTGAGCAACTTTACACCCTTTTTAGGTGTTTACACCCTTTTTCATCCGTACACCTTTTTTCGCCAAAACACCTTTTAAAGGTGTTTGCCATGGGACAAGATTCTTACACCCTTTTGGCCAAAGAGGTGTGTAAGAAATTTAGCGTGCTGGGTAGTGATGGCCGGAAGGCAAGTGATCCCTTACGGATACAATAACGGATAAACTTTACATAAAAATGGCATTTTTTAATTTCCGCGTTGGCACCATAACAATCAATTTCGCCCACTTTAAGTCTATGATTGGGGGGAAAATGACAAAACACTTAGGTTCAGCCCCATTATTAAAAAAAGCGTTCTTCGATTTATTGCGAAACTCTTCCAACATCGACACAAACGGCGGAAAGCGGCGAAGAAGATGCGTGAGAACGTATCCAGTTTCCATTCGTTGAATAGCCAAGTGAAGTGCAAGCGTTCTACAAGGACAAACATAGCACAAAGAAAGACTGGCGGTGTTTGATCTGCATGGATTTTTGGAGCAGACCAGCGCTGGGTTCTGTCGGGATTCAGTGCATGGATTGCAAAGACTGGGCTCATGAAGACTGCGTGGCGGCCCACGGAGTGAATTTCAAGTGCTTCTACACTAAGAACTGAACAGCTGAAATTTTTTCACGTTGTCTCGTTTTGCCCCACGCAGCGTCTCGTTTTGCCCCGCAGGTTGGGGAAATAAAACATTCGAGAAATTTTTATTTCTTTTTTAAATTACCTTTTGAACCGTGGCAACATGGCCATATTTATATTGCATATACCTTGTACCCAAAAGAAAGTTTCTGTATTGGCGTTTTATGGTATCAAGTGAAATAAAAAAGTATATTCACTATTCTCACATTTTCGTGGCACTTTGCCCCGCCTTACCTTAATCGTGCCGCACTATCGTTGACCTAGTCTGGCATCCAGTCCAGTACTCTCCAAAAAATCTATAACTGCATGCCCTTTGTTAATAATCAGATCGGACATTTCGGACAAAGTGCAAAATTTATGGCCCATCAGGCGGGCCAAATAACGCCCTTTCCGGAGGCTAACATGCAGATAATTGTCCTTCAGGGAGAAGTGGAGAGCACCATGCGTTTCCCGAGAGCGTGAAACTCCCAAGAAAGGGACTGCGGCTCATTTGCTCCTCGCATCAGTCTATTCATGCGAGAGGCTGGATCATGTCTATTCGTGTACGTTTTTCGCACTTTTCCACGTTTAAAAGATAGTCACCACCACCGCGACAGGCTAGTCACCCCTAAAGGAGGTAGATTTTTAGCTGAGAAACACTTTCGTTAGCAGTTCACAGAGGAATGCATAAAAATGTCTTGTCTTGCCTTTCACCTTCTCCATTCATACCGTATGTTTAGTACAAAACTAGGGAAACATGTGGTGTCGAAATACACGAAGAGCAATAATAGTTAAACAGAGAATTAGTCCCGTTCACGTTTTGGAAAGAAGTGACCTCTTCTACCCCCCCCCCCCTGACCACCACCACCACAGACGGAGGGCGGGGTGCACGTGGTTGTAGATTTTTTTTTTTTGGGGGGGGGGGGGTGTAGAAATCTTTCCGGGGGTGAAGGTGTTGGGGGTGTCTATAAATCACTGCCGCAGCCACTGAGCAGTCTGCTTGGAAACGTTCCAATCGAATGCGCCTGAGCCGAACCAGCTAGAGCGGAGCCCTTGATGAACTCAATTCACGCGTATTTACTCTTTGCGTTCAGTACAGAGCTCTTGTCTCCTGTGCCTCAATCCGATCTAACCCTTCTCGACTCCGTTACACCGTTCCTATAGGGGATCGGCTGTAAACCATTTTGGGAGCACAGAGGCACTGTACTTCCGAACTCTTCACAATCAGGCGAGTGTGTTTCAACGGAATGTCTCTGGGCTACTTTCCAGTTTATGTGATCTCCAACAGCTCAAGATCCCGGTCATTGCCATTTCCGAGTTTCGACTGCGCTCGGGCGTTCGTCTGTCAGTGTACTGGGCACAGTAGTCTTCGACTAGTAATGCCCATCAGTATTCGACGACCCGAGCAGGGGTATTTTACATTCGGCAAGAATTGACCTTTTTGTACTGTATAATTTAGCTCAGGGCACATATAATGACTGCGTCGCAGCTACATACAGCGTAACCGCGCAACTTTCAACACAATAATCATGTCCATCCCACCGTGCACGAAAAGTTTGATATTAAACACCTGCAAGCCATTTTGGCCACTACGCCGCCCCGCCGTACTTGTTACAAGGGATTTCAAACGCACACCACCTATAGCTTTGGATGGCACAAAGACCACGCCAAGGGGAATGCGTCCACTCCTTGTTACAGCAAGCAGTGTGTTGGACACTGGCTGCCCCAAATTCTCCAGTGGCATGACAACACTTGCATTGGATCCCATAAGGCGTGTATACTTCGCTCCGACATTAAAAAATTTGGTGCTCACGTACACCATTATTAAAGGAGTTACAAAGGGCACTCTGAGCGGAAATATATCCATGGTACGTGTGGATTCTTTCCAAAACTCATTAGAAGACAGCGGTGATGCCGTATATCAGCAAATGGTGAGCTTGCAGTTTCTATCAGGAGGGGTAATGCAGCATTAACACGGCAAACTTTATTGCCAAAGTCGTGGACACACACGGAACACAGTAATTCTTGCATTTTAAAACGCCAATTTTACCTTTTTTAAGACAAAGTGTACAAGGTACGGAGGAGGGCCCACCATCGAGTGCGCAGAAGATGACACAGCCAGGCGCAGCATTCCCCAGAATTTTACACTCACCACTTACTTTATTGCCATTACTACCTCTCTTAACTCTCTTCCGTCAGCCTCATGCTTAGTAGTTCAGAGCACTCCTAGCGCAGATGATCTTCTGCCGCTACCGTCCTGCCTTGGAGCCCGGCTGTGGTTCGCGCCGGGTGTGTCGGTCTTTCGCGGGTGGGGGGTTGGCGTCTTGCGCGGGAGGGCGTGCTTTTTGGTGGGGTTGATGGCCTGTTTCGTTCTCGATCTGCATGGTGAGCAGTTTGTCACGTGCTTCTCCTACCATTCCTCCTTCTCTACTTTTGTACTGTCCCCCTTCTCGCTTCCGTTCGGCCGGTTGAGGTGTCGGCGTAACGCCAGACAGTTATCGGCCCCTATCTCCCCTTTCCCCCCTCCCCGAACAACCACTTCCTCCTCCCTCCACATCCCACTACACCCGTTACACTCCCTTGCAGGCAGACTCATTTTTCATGTTAAAAAAGCCATGAGCCATCTTATATGTTAAGGTGAATGGCCAGCGAAGCAGTTTAGCACAGAACAGATAATTTAGAAAAATGGTGCGAACTCATTTACTGTGAACTAACTAATTATGACCTGTAAATGAAACTCGGCGTAACGATAAGTTAGCGGCCAATTGTGATATACTTTTTGTTTGGAATTATGTTTAATAAAACCAGAGTCACAGCCGGTATCTGTAACCACACTCCTCCCGTAGGTCCCCATGTATTTGAAAGCAGACGGACAATCTGGGACGTGCACAACTTCCCTGTGCACTAATTATTACAAGCAAATAAAACTCGGAGTAATTCCCGATAGAGTCGTCTGATCGGCTGATTGTCGTCTAATTGTTTTTTTGGCAATGTTTTGACAAAACAAGAGTTAGCGCCGTTTTCTGCGTAGCATACAAGATAAAGTTGGCTTTACCTCAAGGTTGCTCGCGCACATAGAAAATGCACGGAAACCTAGCACATAAAGCTCCTTTGAAATAGTTTTTTTTTAATAACATAACGTTCTATTTTCACAGACCATTTCATTTTACACATTACCGCCACTTGGCTCCCTGTGACGAGGGCTCTTCCGGGTGTGTAGTCCCACGAAAATCCTCGTATTTATTGCGTTCACAAGAAGTCTAGAAGCCCTTATCATTAAGTGAAGAAGCCTAGAGAAAACCGCTCATCTGCACCTTATTCACCTGCGTTGGCTATATGAACTGAACATAATGGCTTTTAGCAAAATTGTCCTATACACATTAAAAAAACCACGCATAACTTCATATTGTTACGTGGCGCGGGACATGAACCATGAGGTGCGGACGATGTG
The DNA here is from genome assembly GCA_013339765.2 of Haemaphysalis longicornis. Classification (NCBI taxonomy): domain Eukaryota; kingdom Metazoa; phylum Arthropoda; class Arachnida; order Ixodida; family Ixodidae; genus Haemaphysalis; species Haemaphysalis longicornis. Next base: position 362,075 of record JABSTR010001229.1, on the reverse strand, counting down.
TTTTACCCTATTTACATGGCGGCTAGCGCAGAGCTCGCACAGGCTGCACGTCAGCCACTCCCTCGTCGTCGTCGATGGTGGGACATCGGGAATCGTCCACTTGTTCCATAACAATATGATTAAACTAGCGGGGAGGAACTACAAAACTATGTTCATTAGCGCTGTGAGGCCAAGCAACCCTTGCGCCCATAAATGCACAACAGCAAACACGCTCCTTCGATTGAAATGATTCGGAGAAGCAGTAGCGGTTACTTTAAAATTCGACGTTCGCCGAACCGCGTAGACTACGCGCAAGGTCAAAATAATACACATACCTAGAAACATTTCGCTAAAATATGCCACTATCAGACGAGCTTTGAGCGATGGCGGCTGCACCATGACGGGAATTGTTTGAAACCAGGTGCGAGGAGTGGAGCGAACCCGAGTAGAACGGGGAGACATATTCGTTGAGTTCGCAACCAGTATTTACTATGCAGTCCAGGAACTAGCACACATAAGGGGCGCAACATCATCCCTGTTGCATGGGGACCTTACGCCAGTGAGAGAGTGAAAAGCGCGAAATAATTTTTCACATACTTATTTTGGGGGCTCGGGCTATCGGCGTCTGATTTCGTCGTCGTAATCGTCGTCTCATGTAGTCACGGTACTAAAACACCGGGACACTTGCTTACGCCTCGCACTAGAACTCTTCGTAACATGATTCGCCGTGGTGGCTCAGTGGCTAAGACGTTGCGCTGCTGAGCACGACGTCGCGGGTTCGATACCCGGCCGTGTCGGCCGCTTTCCTGATGGAGGCGAAAAGCAAAAACGCCCGTGTGTTCGAGATTTCGCCGCACGTTAAAGATCCCCAGGTGATTAAAATTAATCCGGAGCCCTCCACTACGGCGCGCCTCATCGCCTGCGTTGCGTCGGTGCGTTAAACCCTACAATCGATCAATCAATCTTCGTAAAATGTACTAAAAAAACACCGGGACACTCGTTTACGCCTCACGCTAGAACTCTTCGTGCTTGTAAAACACGAGACTCTTACAGCAAAGCTGCATACCTCTACCCCCACACCCCCAAACGGTTTCATCTCCGTTGGCAAAAACGCCAAGGCGCCAAGAATGCATTTATTGATTAGCCCCTCCACTTACAACTACTCCAGTTATTTGAAAGCGGCTATAGCCGCTTTCAAATTCTTCGCCCCTCCCCAGCATTCACTTTAGTGGAGATGGCCCGGAATTTTTTTGTTATCGCCGGCCAGTTTAGATATTTAACTGGTTTTTCTTGATATACATACGTAACTTATGCAAGTACCTAAACACTGTTCCAGACTTTTCCAAAACACCCGCCTAATAGCGACAATCAAGAGTTCGGGAAAACTGATTGTTTTTATACAGATTCTTCAATAAATATACAGCGCCTTGATATTGCGAATTCGTTTTGTTTGCAAATGCTGCCCATACAGTTGTCCAAAAAATCTTTCACAATTTTGTCCTAACACGCGTATAAAGAGGCCAGCGGGATTTTTTAACTTACACCCTTCTGGATGTGGAATTCAGTTCAATTTCCACGCGTTCGCATAGCGCTCACCATCTGCTGGGACTTTCTGCAACCACGCGCCTCCCGTAGGTACCCATGTTATTTATTATAAAACTGTGACTGATGCGTATCCTTCATATGTGCTGATATAACCTTACCATGGGTAAGTAGTAGTTTCAGCGCACCATCTTCGTACAGTTTGTTTCGAGAGAGTTCCAATAAAACACCAGCCGTTTCCCATTGCCACATGCCGCCGGTAGGAGCGCATGTACTGACAGCAGGCGGCAGTTCCTAACTTTGTACAACATCACGGCCTGAAACAGCTAATTATCACAAGTAAGAATAACTGGACAGGAGTCATACCCATTACTGTCATAAGTATAGTGGCCCACCCGGGCATCGCCGGGTACTACCGCTAATATATAATAAACTTAGCAACAAAACGAACTAACGAAATCACAAATGTCTATCCTGTTCATCGCGCTCGCGCGATGAAGACAAAAATAGAGACCAGACAAAACAAGCAAGAACGCCGAAAATCGTAAAATGCAAAATGTTATAACCCCGGTATTTGCACTAAAATGCAATGATTGATGAAGGGAACCCATTTAATCGTTTTGTAACAGTGTAAAAGTAGATATTTGGTAAAACCAATAAAAACAAATATATATACCTACACGAAATAAAAAGTCGCCACATAACCCAACATATTCCAATGCGAACTAAAAAGACAAAAAGTAACCCAAATAAAAAGAAACCCAAAACAAGAAGCAAATGATAACTTGCGTTGTTTTCAGTAAGATATGACTGAACGTTCCCAAATAAATAAAAAAACCCAAAACAAGAAGCAAATGATAACTTGCGTTGTTGCCTGTAAGATGTGAAGGAACGTCAAATAACGCGTAAAGCTGACTGAACAGTCGTATGCGATGAAGAAACAGCCCATACACGAGTGCGAAATCTGGCCAGGGGTCAGCCCCACCAGACACCAACTACGCGAGGTCTAGCGCTACAAAATTTGGTACAGCATACGTTCGCAGCGCGAAAGCGCTTGCAACTTGACTCCACAATTGCTTTTGGGGAAACGCCGCCACTAATACTTGGTCAGATAGCTTGCGTAACGGCACCACAATTTACACAAACATTTAACACCGCGCGCGGGCAATAGCTGCCGCCGCGATGTTCCCAGCTCGAGACCGGTGACCATGTTGCACCATTGCTGAAACCCCAGAAAAACAGACACAGGAGGCAAAATGCGACGAAGAGACCTCTCGGTTCTAATTCTAATGCATTCTAATGCATTCTAGCGCATTCTAATGCAGAGCGCCAGCAGTGCTTTCGAAAGCATCGTATGTTCGTCCGGTTTGTTTTTGTTGTTGATGATGATGATGATATTGTTGTTGCTTTCGCGCTGTTTTAGTTTCATGCTTTTTTTTACTGGAATTGCACGACCAACACCGATAGAGAGCAAGCGCGCGCGGTCTTTGATGAAGGCTCTGGATGTAAAGACTCACTAGATGCCACTGGCACATTGGATGCGTTGACGCGGTGGATGTAGCAACTCGGATGGATATCCTGACGCATTGGATTCACTGATGAGTTGGGTGTAGTGACTTGGTAGGATGTCTTGACGCGTTACATTTTCTGAATAGCCCCACGTGACCTAGTGGATATCCTGACTCGTTGGATGTAGTGACCATAAGCGTGCTTGCACCAACACCAGTATGTTCTCTGCCTCTTTTTCAGGCATATAATAATGTCAACGTTGATAACCTTGCGATCAACGACAAAATGCTGCACTGCTTGCTTTCCTCGGAATCCTCAGTGCGTGGCTACGTAATAGACATCACAAAGTGGGCGCCTTGGTTCAATGCTGCGTTTTTTATTACCGGCAATAGCAACTACAAGTCGTGATGATGCCAGCAAGATGCTGTAATTTACCCTTTTTCTCTAGCATGAACCGTCATAATCGCCGGGAATTGAAAAGGCTGTGTGCTTCCTCACTCCTGCCATGGAACAAGCTTGTACGCATTCCGTTCGTATTTTGTTGGCCAAATGGCGCAACAGGCAATTTCGGCGCGCAAATTTTGCTAAGAAGAAACCCTTACGTCCGTGAAGTCGCCAGGCGCGCGGCCGCTAGAAAGTAGCGTTTCCTTCGCGAAAAAAAAAAAAAGAGAAGACGCACATGAAAGCTCTCTTTTATCGCAATAACGTTGATTTGCAGATATATTTATTTTTGGTGGTACTAGAAGGTTTTTCGCAGCTCATATTAGAGGTATTTCTACGACACCTAAGTGCGTATGAAGGATGAGTAAAAAACTGCAAGGCTTTTACATTTGGGCAAAACCTTAGTAGTCAGAAATAAAGAAAGGGAACTTGATAACGTCGCTCAGGCTCCATAAGCTCCAATAAAGGTCATACTCACTGTTCAAAGGTCATATATCTCGCCGCCTGGAACTAGACAAATAAAAAGCGGCAAGAGAATTTCAATAGTCATATTGCTTCCGAATTCAATTATATATTAGCCCTTTAGCAGGATGTAGAGTGATCTTCTTGTCCCTTTCTCTCCCTACAGCGGTCTCATCACTTTTGTGACTAGGAAGGCACGTTTTGGCCCCTTCGTCCTGCATCTGCCAACGGAGTTGTTATGAACGCCGGGTAATATGAATGGACATTACTGGAAAGCCTAAGTTTAATAATAAACATGGCAATATCAAGGTTTTCTTCATCGAAAGCGCTTTGATGTGCGGGCTTATCCAGGTTACAATTTACGACGAGGCTAGACTTTTTTTTTTTTTTTGCGTGAGAGGCGATCGCCTTCGTGCGTGCGTACACAGTAAGAAACCGCAGTGGGTGAGCTTCCCCACAACGCCCCAGAACGACCGATCGGCGTGACTAAACCTGCAGATTTGGGAAACGACGTAACTGCACGTCTTGCGCTGCTGTGGCAGCACAGATCCTATTTTTTTTACTCTAAACGCAGGACTGGGCCTCGTTATTCACCTAATTCGCACCATTTGGTCACGATTATTGGTCGTTCTGAGGCGTCGTGGGGAAGCCCACCTTCGGCAATTTCTTAGAGTGTCAGTTTGTGCGTGCGCCGACGTGTAGCAAAACAGGGAAAGAGCTGGCCGGTTGGTGCATGCTCATTGTATGAGAGCTCGGAAAAAGTGACGTGGTGAGGAGGTTTTTGTCTTGTTCGTTCTCGTCTCGTCAGTTGTTCGTGCGGTTATGCAATCTACGTGAGGCCGTTAGCAGATGGTCTGACTATCCCAGTTCATCGCTCTGGTCGCGAATGAAACGTACACACGTACTCGACCGCTAGCTGACAAGGCCTACTGGCAGTGGCGTAAGAAGAATTTTATTTCGGGAGGGCGCCTTCGCCCCCCCTCCCTCCGCCCCCCTGGAAAATAAGGAAGATACGAAAGGAGAACTAGGAAAACAACAACACAAGAAGCAAAAAATGACAAGTCAAAGCAAGGAATTAATTGAAATCTAAAATAAAGAAACGAATCGAGATGATGCCGTACTCTACAAAGGTTCCCATTGTTTTGTCTACTTTTTTACCAAGTGAAATTGCAAAATGGTCGATCGTCATGGCGAGAGGTATACTACATAGAGATGCAAATATGGTTGGCGCGTAGCTTGGAACACAAAATAATTGTCGGTATCATAAGTGTGAGAAGCAGAGTCAGTGGCCTCGGTCGTTTCCTACTTCACGGGATAAGGGTGTGTGTGTGTGGGGGGGGGGGGGGGGGGGAGGGGGGGGGGGCCGTCTTGCGTACTCCAGTGCCTATTTGCTCCGGCAAGTCGCGTCCATAGTCGTATTCCTCAGTTTTACAGCCGTATCACAAGCCATACAGCCCTTAAGTCGTGTTGTGGTTCGGGGCATCGTGTCCGTCTGAAAACGCGCTCGGCGGCCCTGATCGTGCGGGATGAATTGCAGTCAATAATCTTAAGTGGTTTTCCAATGTTGTTTTCCGCGATTTTAGTCTCCACTGTGATGTTTATGATTGTAATGATGGCTACCTAAGCTTTACTGTTGTGGGTATCCTGGCGTCCGAGCCATTGCGCGATCGCTCGGTTTGTACCGTCGCGCGGCGCTTTATCTCTATCTTCCCGAAAGGCCGGCTCGTCTCGGCGCCACTGTGTAGAGCCGAGCAGACTTTTCGAACCCCTGCCTTGAGGTGGAGGCTCTAGCGACCATTACGGCGATAAAGCAATGTCACGCGGTGGTAGCTAACCTCACCTCGTTGGCCCATTTTGAACGGCCGGGACCCGAGCCCTCTCTCGCCTGGACGCGCAACGCGCGCCTTGCGCGGGAGACGGATCGGGGAGGCGCTCTCTACCGTCCGGCCGCACACATATGTAGCGCAGGCGAAAGCCCGCCAGACCCTCTGGCTGCTGGCCCGTGCCTTAGGTTGCTTTTTTATGTCCCGACGCTTACCTATAGGCCGTACCTAAAACTTGACGATTACGCCGTGCGGTACGCGCCTGTGAGCGAATGATGGAGGAAAGAATACCTTTAATACGGAAAAAAACTACTTTTTTCTTTCCTCCATGGAGCGAACTACCCGCGTCTCTCTCGCCGCTGCTAGCCAATCTCGCCAGCGCGGCGATACGCACTGTTGCAAAGTTGCCATCCGACCGCTGCCAACCACTTGTTCCGACCGGGAACTTGGACGGCCGACCCAAGCCGAGCTCCGTCGCCTTCGACATACGTTGTGGTAGCGTGGTTTTCAAGCGAGGCGGCCAGCCAATGTTGCAGCCGTGAAGAAGTCCAGAAGCCGTAGGCAAAACGTAACTTGTTCACTTCATAGCGACATGAGCCGAAGCCAAAGAACAATGCCCCGACGGGCTAGGTTACAGTACAAGACTCGAGCCGAGTGACGGCATTGATTCACTGCTCAAACAGGAATGAAACTATAGCGTTTGGGGGCGGTCGTATTTATACCCAAAGCGGTAATGGTCGAAACAAGCGTTCCCTCTAGATTGTGCACCAGACACGAACGGCACAGACACACACAACACTCTTTCCAGAGTTCGTGAGCAGTCGGTAGTAGCGGCGCACGCTAAGTCCGAGAGAGGGAAGAGAGGAGGTCTCTGCAGCGGACGCGGGGCTTCTGTTGTCCTCGGGGGCAGGTCTCTACGTGTTGCGTCGGCACGCCATCGAAGGTTGATCGCGCCGATAGATAGGCGCCAGAGATCCAGACAACTCGAGGACGTGCTAAGCGGGAGTCCCCGACAGGGGGGGGGGGGGGGTAGGGGCTGCTTTGAAAGGCGCACGTAGTGGAGGCTTCGCCGCACATCCGAGGAGTGTTGAAACAAAGCCCAGCGGCGGGCTCATTCGTAACAGCTTCTGCGCCGGTGGTCCGAGATCCCGATGTATAAGGGTCTTCAACCGTTGTCCGGAGGGATGCTTTCAGAGAGAAGTGCTCGCCAGATGCTCGACTCCAGGCCTGGGCTGTACGGCACTGTGCTGGAGCTTCACCGGGGCCGGTCACTGGACTCCCCAAGAACGTCTCTGGCTTGGTCAGACAAGCAACAGAACAACACGGGAAGACACAACCGCATCGCCGGCAAGTGCGAAGACAAATACAGTCGAACACGGATATATCGAACACGGGTATATCGAATTATTGTTTATATCGAACTCATGAATTATCCCCTTGAAAATTCTGTGTAAAAGTATAGGAATTCATACGTTTATATCGAACGGTATTTTTCCCGACATTTGGTATATCGAACACCGCCCGAGCTGGAAGGTGCTCTTCGGCGGTCGCTGCACCCCCGATTTCCGCGGTCTCTTAGTGCCTTCGCCGAAACCCAACAGGCACAGAAGCCGGGGCGTCGGAGCGTCACGCTTGCCTTCTCATGGATAACTGCTCGGCCAACCAAACCACCTGCGAGCTCGACAACATCGAGCTCAAGTTTCTGCCTCCGAACACAACAGCCAGGCTGCAGCCCATCGACCGCTCGACTAGTCGTTCAAGTTTTGGGTACAGGAGGCGACTCCTCGATACCCTTTGATGAACCTCCGCGTGGGCACCGAGCTTAAAGTTGACCAGATGGGGGCCATACCACATGATGACGGGTGCCTGGAACAGCGTAAAGCAGAGCGTGGCCAACTGCTTCCGGAAGGCAGGCGTCGTGACGGCCCGAACATTCGGAAGCTTGCGAAGACGGCGGACGACGACGGAATAGGGCATGGACGACACGTTTCGCGAGCTGTCGTCCCTTTTCCCGGCTGCTGTTCCAGCCGGACTGTCTGCCGGCGACTTCGTGAATGCTGACAGCAATGTTTAGGCTGTTGCGAGCGTCGGTGACAAGGATATCGTAGTTGCGGTTGCAGGAACCCAGGCTGATAGCTCGAGTGGCAAAGATTGTCCGGACGAGGATGCGGCTACACGATCGTACTCCGCCGGTGAACTGGCGGCTGCGTTCAGCTTGATTCTACGTAGTTGCGGCGACATGGGAGGAACTGGGCTGTCACACCTGGATAGCCTCGAGAGTATCGAGACCAGCGTCTTTAATTTCATTTCCAGGGCGAAGAAGCAGGCCAAGATCAGCGATTTCTTTTCACGCAAATAAACACCCTGTTGCGTCGTTAGTGCGGAATTAGTTGTCATTCTTGAATGCGCCGATCGGTAAGTTGTCATCCGCCACAGGTGAGGTCTCAGAGCCCATATTTTTTATATCGAATTTTTCATATATCGAACTATTTCCCGATCCCTTTGGAGTTCGATATATCCGTGTTCGACTGTACACACTGAAGCTCTAAAAGGCTTTTAGTTGCAATAAAATACGCTAATAACTAACTAAACTAGTTATATTTTAGCCCAGCAGTACTTTAGCCAAGGACACAAACTTGAAAGGTGACATTTCGCGTGATTGGAAATGTCCCACACAAAAAGAAATGTAATCGTAAAGGGCGAAACCTACTTCAGAAAAACAATGAAATTGAGAAAGTCAGGCGTCTACAGGCCACTTCTCGCGCTGATAACTGCGATTTGAGCTCTCGTCATTGCCCGGAGCTTTCCCCTGTTTCAATCGCACCTTAGGTGCGCCCGCTCTCTGAAAGCGACTGCGAGTGGTCGAGAGGATATCGGCCTTCTTCCGAGACGTATCTCGAGCGCGCGGTGAAAACTGCTCTAATTTCCACCGCTCGAGCAAGGCATGCGCTTTCTTTCTCGGCCGCTCCGAGCTCCGCTGAGACTCGGCGCACAGCGTTCGCGGGAGCTTTTGCCACACTTATTTGAGACACTGTCAGTAAGCGAACACCGGAGGCAGTGGCGTAGCCAGGGAGGGGCTGACCGGGCTTCAGCCCCCCCCCCCCCCCCCCCCCCCCCCCGAAATTTTTCCGGCCGTCGCCGGTCTGCCTATATATGCCTGGTACGTCGCCTGCGAACAAAGCTGCATAGCCTTTGAAAGTGCCACTAGTAGAAGCATTCACGACTCAATGTCTTCCCTACGCAAGGGTGTTTACACAAAACCACGGCCGGACTCGACTCTTTTTCCGCGCTGCGGAAAGGGAGTCGAGTCCGGCCGTGACAAAATGAAGCCCCTGAAGGGTGCGAACCGCTGAGGGATGATTGCGGAGGGGGGCAGCCCTGAAAGCTACGGCGCCTTCAGGTAAGCTCAGCGCACGGGACCACACAGGCATGCGTTGTGTCCCTTTGTGCGAGACATGTGGCAACACAGAGAATAATAGGCCGGCTGAGTACTTCTCAGCAGAGGAGATTGACTCGGCCGGAGAAGCAAGGAGTGGTCCGCACTAACTCGCGGGAAAAAAAAAAAGAGGGACCGCCGGTCATTGATGGTTGAAGACTGGTACGACGCAGGCCCGTAAGGGAACAGACGATCTTTGTATGTTAAGCAGAACAACGTGCACGCGGCGGTGGCTGACCACGGCCGCTCCATCTCCTAGAAAAGGGGAGATCAAGCGGCCGTGGGCACGTGCACATTCAAGACTCGTGCAAGGTAACTGAAGAATGCGATGGGGCTACGTAATGGATGAAACATGCAGTTTAGCTGGATGAATGTCGTGCGCGGGCAAAGGGCCTTTGCGAATGAGACACACAGCAAGGTACGCCCCTCTTCCTCGCGTCAGCCCTTCATTCTTCCTTTTTCACGTTTCTGTCGAGCCCGGGAGGGTTTTGTTGGAGTGGGCTCAGACTGCGCGCACTGAGTGTCCCCTTCAGACGGCGATGTTGCGACAATCAATTTCACCCCTGCGATTAGGCAGCTTTGTTCGGCGGTATTCTCCCCTAACCTAGGAAACTGGAGAACAGCGGTTCGACAAAAAAGGCGCGCTGCAGCTCCCCGAGCCAGTCCCAGACTTTATCCTAAATGTGAAGGCACCGCGGTCACCAGCCCTGCCACAGGCAGACGACGTCGCGAGAGTAACAACGATCAGGTGGCCATATTCTACCTCGATCACAACTAAACCCCCTCCATTGCGTCCACGGCCGCTTTTTCTCTGGACGGCGGCTGCCCAGAGCAGTGTATATTAAGGGCCTGAAACACAACGGCAATATGTCGCGAGGATAGAAGCGCCCCTGGTTTTGAGAAGCTCATGTTCCAAGTGCCAACACCCAAAAGAGGCCTCGAATTGTAAGTCATTTCCTTCAAGTGATTAATCCTTCCATGATCACTGATGTCTTTTGATGATGGAGGTTGCATTGTACGTTAAGTTGTTGATTGATTGATTGTAGGGTTTAACGCGCCGACGCAACGCAGGTGATGAGGCGCGCCGTAGTGGAGGGCTCCGGATTAATTTTGACCACCTGGGGATCTTTAACGTGCGCCGAAATCTCGAACACACGGGCGTTTTTGCTTTTCGCCTCCATCAGAAAAGCGGCCGCCGCGGCCGGGAATCGAACCCGCGACCTCGTGCTCAGCAGCGCAACGCCTTAGCCACTGAGCCACCGCGGCGGGTACGTTAAGTTGTGCTGTGCAGATCAGTTATGCATTCTCTGATATTTAAATAATAATTTCTTTATATTTATACGATGCCCCAATACCTTGCGTCTGCGAGCTAAAATTGTGTATTTCGTTTTATTCCGAATGCAGTATTTGCGTTTGAATTGGTTGTTAAAAGCGCCACGGTGGAGCGGATAGGTGATTTTTAATGAGGGAAAACGTAAATTCAACTCCTGTAACGCCTAAATATTTTATTATGCAGGAAGTTGGAGAGGGTTACTCAGAGTGTATCGGGACAGCGTGAGTATCAGTACATGAAGAGTGAAAAATATATTTGTTCTGGCTGCAGTTTTAATAGTTTGCTTTTACTGGAACGAAACTCCATGTGATGTAGCCGCTGTTGCATTGTGTGCGCGTTATCGGGACTTTTGTTACCGCGTTTATTATCTACGCGTGCATCGACTGCTACACCCAATTTTAAACCCATAGCAGCGTACGTGCACAGCGCAAGTGAAGGACCTTCGTACTGGTGGCGAAGAAACGAACGTGCCTTTCTGGTAGAATTTTCCTTTAACTCTTCCTGGCCTGCTTTGAAGTTCTGTGGACGCAGGAGTATCGTTCTTTCAAGGCTCAATCGGTCGTGCAAGACAACATAATTTCCTAATTAAATAAACGGGCTACAGACAGCAGGCCCCCTCAAGAGCACCAGCACACCTCCGCCCTCCTCCTCCACTCACCCCCCCCCCCCCCCCCCGCACACACACATACGGGTGCGCGCTGTTGTCTTTATTCCTGAATCCACAACTGCTACTTATACATTCTAAAATGTTGCATGAAGGACATTTTGAGCAATCGTCAGCATTTCCAAAGTAACCGCATGACCGAGGAATTATCACGGTAAACAACTTTGCAACTTTTAGCCAATCTATCCTGTCGTATAGCCTGAAACCATGCTTCAGTTTCAACATCACGCTCGCTGTCAACCAAGTTTAACTATGTCATTACTGTCCGCTTCATGCTGAAGCATGGTAGTCTTTGGTCTTTCTGTATACGGGGCCATGCCAATGCGCATGGTTTCTTGGTGCACTCCGGAAAACAAAATGCTGACTTGTTTCGCGCATCGCACCACGCCCGAAGGTCATGCTGGCTCTGCACAGCTGCCCAATCCTCCGTTTTCTGGTGGGCCAAGGAGATTCCCAACATAATTTCCATTTCCCGAGTCTCTAACAAAAACTACAAAACTCATGTGCGCCCTATACATTCCAGAGCCACCCATGCTTATGCACTGATATTTTTTTATCGTTTAGCTTTTAAAACCGGCAGTGTGTACTCGGCTGAAAAGTGGCAGTGCACGCGTCAGCTAAAAAAGTATGTCCTTTCATTAAAGTTTGAAACCAAAATGGTAGGACCGCATTATAACTCTTTCCTCAGATCTCACGACAAAATTCAAAACAGCAATATTTTGCTCAGATTGCACAGAACTGCCTAACCGCAAGAGTACGGTCAGGCATCGTCGTCTTGCGTTACTATTTTTTCTTGCTAAATATAAAGTTCGATACAGCATCGAATGGTGAACTTTTGCAGTGACTTGCTCTACCTCATCTAGGAGTGGTAGCTAAATGGGGTGGCTGCTCCAGAAAAGTTACTGGATAGTACACGCTTCAGGCAGACTATAAGGCATTTATGCACGAAGCATTGAAAACTTGACAGGTAATAATGCAACTATTTGAGAACACCAAGCTCATTACAGCAGACTCTACATTAGGCTGTGCCGAAATGTAAACCAGATCCATTATGTTACAAAGCACAAGCTTCTCATGTCCGCCCGGAGACCTGATAGAAGCTACGAAATGAACTGTGTTGAGACTCAAAACAGAAGCGCAAATTTAAACTGGCATGACTTAACAAATACCAATGGCTGAATTATTACGCTTTGGTGTGGACTAATCTTGCCATGTTCATGTAATTTTCGTGCTTAACAGCGCTATTATTGCGCATGGTGTCTGTGTGTTTAGGGTTGATATTTGTTAAAATTATTGCTAAAGATATAACGCTTCTTGTATGTATAATTCATAGCCTCTCATTTTTTAAAGATAAGATCTGCGCTACAGATAACGCAAGTGCATAGAATCGATGTATACTGCACAGAATGAGCTCCATTGGCCTGACACTGGCCGCTACTGTGCAGACGTACGCAAAACATTTTATTTTGCATTTTGGACAAGGACAACTAAATAAAAAAAAATCTAATTCTTACGGCCTACGTCATTTTATTGCGGTTGTCACACCTATCATACTCCACACGTTGAGATAAAGCAAGTAATTGCATGAAACTATGGCCGTTTAATGCAATGCCTGCACAAGGTTCCTGTGCGTGCAATGTACGTCCCGTATCACGGGCAGAGATTTGTACCACGTGGTCTGCGGATTTCCGCCCAGTTTACAACTTCAGCTGGCACAAATACAATCATAATCAACACCAATATCATGAGAGGACCTTAAAGAGCCTTTTAAAGACAAAATACAACCTTGTTCAATTGAATAGCAACTAGCCTTTGGTAACTCGCACAGCTCCATTCCAATCACAGGCGTTTTTTAAACCGAAGCAATGCAACAAATGTCAATTTTTTTTAAATTTAGCGCTGCAGTGAAGTGATATCGGCAGGAGTGGTATATATATAGGCTAGCACTAACGCGTAGTTATGAGTGTGTTAACTGCACGTTTAGAATTCAAATGATAAGATCAATGGAGGGCCCGTCTACATCGCGCAATCATGTTCCTTGGCGGTGACTTAAGTCGTTGGGCGCCAATCGTACCAACAAGATCCTGAACTGTCATAGTGAAATCGCCGCCTGGAAAGTGGGCGGGGATTCGCCATTGCTTCAAACGTTTAATTTAATTTTTTTATTATTCCTTTGAAGATTGCGATAAAACTAGTATCATTGATATCGGGACAAGGCAGACTTTTGAATGAACACAAACATGTATTTTATCTTCATAGCCTTTAGTGTGCTTGCAAGCTACCGCACTTTTTTTTGTTCGGGCGGGGCGGGGGGGGGGACCGAGCACAATCTTAGCCCCCCCGACGAACAAAATCCTGGCTACGCGCCTGACCGGAGGGTATTTTTGCTCTCGTTTCCGGCTGTCAAGGCCAATCTAGGCACGGGCGGCCCGGTCTCAGACGACGGCTCAATACAAGGCGACACCGGAATGGCTACGTACTCGGCTGGCCGTTGCCTGACATCGAGTATCTGAGTTTCAGGAGGAATGCTAGCGACTCGCTCCGTTGCGGCGGCGTCAAGCTTTGCTGCACCATGAAAACCGCTCAGTGTCCCGACTGCCGGCTCTGCCCCAGCGTAGCTCGGTTCTGAACTCGCGTCCGGAGAAACACCTTTCGTTTCAACGGACTCGTGTTACCTCCTTTCGCTAACGTCACAGTTTAGGCTTTCCCGCGGAACGTCGTTAACCTGCGAACTGCGCGCGTTCGGGTCGGTAGCCGTTTTCAAGGCATCCCGTGAACTTGAGCACTCCGAAACGACGACGCTGACACATCTTTGCTCACAGTAGGGGCCTTACACACAGTGTACTTACGCTGCCCTATGTCGTGAGCCTTCGGAAATGCCCCATCCTCGCTATATGTCTGAGTCTCGCCATTCCTCTCAGAGGTGGCGACACTATTGTTACTTTAGCCCTTTGCAGCGAGCCCAGCTGATTCTTTCCACAGCAGTTTCTCGAAATTGTACCCCTTGTCGCGTAACAGCTGATCCGACCTGTTCGAGAATAGGTACCTGTATTCCGGAAGAAGTTGAGGGGATACTGCCACCTGCGTGACAAGTTAACCAAACGGACCTCCGATGCTGACCTTAGCAATCGGCAGGCGCACGTTTCGTGCTGCTACGGCCTGCTTCACCCTAACACTCTGTCCCGTCAACTGATCCGGTTCAACGTACGAAGGGTGGATCATGTCTACCGTCACCGCGGAGTCGCGAACAACTCGGCACGGTTTACCGTTCACCACTAGCTCACGTACGTACGGCTCTAGAAACTGCCTGCTGTCTTCACTCTGATCTAGCACGTGAAAGACCAGCTTGCCCTTTTTGCAACTGGCAGCGAAATGTCCCGCCTCGCCACAGTTGTAACACGCAGCCTGTATGCGCGCTTCAAAAGCTTTCTTTCTGCGCTGCTCCTCAGCATCTTCTGCTCTCTTTTCGTCATCGCGGCCAATTTCCCTATCCACGACAACGACTTCCCTTGCTCCACCGTCTTCCTCGGGAGCTCTGCCTTTAGGCCCTGACTTATCAAGCCTCGGCCTGAACTCTTTTTGGCCGTATTTCGGCCCCTGCGCACCTCGTCGTGCGACGAACTCGTCGGGTAGGTGAGCGCATGATCCGCAGTATTTACCCCTGGCCTATCTTGCACCCGGAGTCTCAGGTTTTCTGGTAGACGGCGGTAAAACTGCTGGAGACCGAAGCACTCAACTACCTTGTCGTGCTCTCCGAAAGCCTTTGCCTCTTTTAGCCACTCTTCCATGTTAGCCCTCAGCTTGTAGGCGAACTCCGAGTACGACTCGCCCTAAGCTTTCTCGGCTTCACGGAACTTTTGGCGAAACGCCTCTGCCGACAGCCTGTACTTACGCAGGCGGCTCGACTGACTTTCTCGTAGTCCTCCGCCCTCCTCTTTGGCAAGCGGGCCATCACTCGGACGCCTCACCTGGCAAAGCGTAAGCAGCTTTTTTCGGCCATGAGTCTCGGCTCTAAACTGGGCCCTCTCGCACGTACGCTCGAAGTTGACCAAGAAAAGACCGATGTCTTTTCCTACCTTGTAGGGTCGCATTAGATCACTCATTCGTAACGTATCGCTCAGTCGCCGCAGACGGCACGCTTGGCCCGATGCTGTCACTCTCACGCCTAGATCGAGATGCCTCGATCTCTAGACGCTTCATTTCCAGTTCATGCTGTCGCATTCTTTCCTCATGCTCTCGTTCCTCACGCTGGCGCTCAGCCTCTGCAGCCTGACGCTTAGCGGTCTCCCTGCCATTGATCAGCTCAATGAACTCAGACAGCTCGTCATCGTCAGCCCCAACAGCGAGTATAGCCTGTATCAGCTCTGGCTTTCTCAGCGCGTCCGAAACATCCAAGCGCAACTCTTTCGCAAGCTCCA
This sequence comes from Haemaphysalis longicornis, assembly GCA_013339765.2. NCBI lineage: Eukaryota > Metazoa > Arthropoda > Arachnida > Ixodida > Ixodidae > Haemaphysalis > Haemaphysalis longicornis. Next base: position 346,468 of record JABSTR010001229.1, on the reverse strand, counting down.
ACAACTGCAGTTATTTCAACGCCTTCAAATTCATGGCCGGTCTAGAGTACTGCTTTCCAACTGCTCCAAAAATGTTTTGCGCGGATAACCCAGGCGGCAAAAACACACTCCCTACCAGCTATCCTCAGAATCCTGGTAAAACTCAGTGAAGAAAAGTCCCGCACTCACCACTGACCGCCGTGAATTCTGCGAAGTCCGAAGCCGCCTCGACGTCCGTGGTGTTGGATCGCGCACCGCTGGCTCCAGGTGTTACGAAGTTGCCATCTGACCGCTGCCAACCAGTTGTTAGGAAGTTGTCATCCCCCCGCTGACAACCCGTTGCTGCGTACGGGAAGGCCAACCCGAGCCGAGCTCCGTCGCCCTCCGACATACGTGTGTGGTAGCGTTGGTTTGAAGCGAGCGGCCAGCCAATGTTGCAGCCGTGAAGAAGTCCAGAAGCCGTATACGCAAAACGTAAATTGTTTACTTCATAGCGAGAGGTGAGCCGAAGCCAAAGAACAATGCCCCAAAGGGCGAGGTTACAGTACAGAACTCGAGCAGAGTGACAGCATTGATTCACTGCTCAAACAGGAATGAAACTATAGCGCTTGGGGGCGGTCGTATTTATACCCAAAGCGTTAATGGTCGAAAGAAGAGCTCCCTCTAGATTGTGCTACCGACGCGAACGGCACAGACACACACAACACTCTTTCCAGAGTTCGTGAGCAGTCGGTAGTAGCGGCGCACGCTGAGTCCAAGAGAGGGGAGAGAGGAGGTCTCTGCAGCGGACGCGGGGCTTCTATGTCCTTGGGGCATGTCTCTACGTGTTGCGTCACACGTCATCGAAGGTTGATCGCGCCGATAAATAGGCGCCAGAGATCCAGACAAGTCGAGAAGTGCAAGCGTGAGTCACCGACGGGGGGGGGGGGGGGGGGGGCTGCTTGAAAGGCGCACGTAGTGGAGGCTTCGCTGCACAGCCCAGCGGCGGGCTCATTCGTAACACCGTGCTCTGCGCAGCGCCAGCGCACAAGCCTCGGCCGCGCATCGAAGCTAAGCGGCGCAGGCGCGCAGGGGCTTGGAGGTAAGGGCTTCATGTTGCCTGCTAAAGCTCAGGCATGTGCTGTGCTTGCTTGCTGTGAAGCACGTCTCGGCATGCTTGTAACGTCTTAGCGCTCCGTGATTGCGTTGCGGGAAAGCGCACTTCACTCACTGCGGTGCGTTCTGTGTTTTCTGCGTACGACAACAGAGCGCTTCCTCTTTACAGTGCTACAATCCCAGTTAAGCTGCCACAATGTGCTGCTCCCATTCCTTCTTAGGAGATTATTTCACGAATATGACTTCATCCTGCAGCATGACAACTCGCCGATACACAAGTCGAAAAAAGTTGTTGCGTTGCTAGATAGTCGTGACGTGGCAGTCCGCGAATGCCCTCCGCATTCGCCTGATCTCAAGTCATAGCAAATGTCTGGGCAACGTGAAGATTGCTCTGGCCTACCGACAGCTCCGTGCCTTCTCAGCGGACGCTCTGTGGGCAGGAAGAGTGTGAGCGGGTTACATCAAACAACTACTGTCGGTTCCTATACTGCTCCTTGCCGAACAGAATGCAGGGTGTGATAAATTCTGGGGAGAACCCACCTGCTACTGAGCTTAGGGTGCTTCCGAAAGTGCACCCCACACGCAAGAGAGACTTCGACCAGTAAAGCTTCAGGGGCCTCAGCAGCAATATCATTTCTGTTGCTATTTGGCAGTTGCCCTTGTGGTTCTTTACGCTTGTTGCCTATGCTTTGCGCTACATTCCGCCTGACGCGAGAAAGACCTGTGGGGGCGGAAAGCCTGCAGCAGAGGCCAGGAGATTGACTGACCCATTATGAGGCGTTTCAACACTGTGATTAATACATTGACGTTCCGCCTGCTTTATCATGCAAGCAATGTCTTACATATAGCGTTGCATAAGGCCAGGCGTACCCGAGCCGAGCTCCGTCACCTCCAGCATGCTAGTGGTAGCGTGGTGAAGCGAGCGGCCAGCGAAATGTTGCTGCCTTGAAGATGACAAGAAGCCGAAGGCAAACTCAACTTGTTTAGTGCATGGCGAGAGATAAGCGAAGCAAGATAAGAACAATGCCCTGACGGGCGAGGCTACCGTAAAGGACTCGACCAGAGTGACAGCATTGATTCACTGCTCCAACAGGAATGAACTTCGGCGCTTTGGGCTCTTATTTATACCCAAAGCGCTAACGGTGAAACAAGCGTTCCCTCTGGTTTTTGCACACGACGCGACATGGTACAGACACGCACAAAGCTCTTTCCAGAGTTCGTAAGGGGTCGGTAGTAGTGGCGCACGCTGAGTTCGAGACAGGGGAGAGAGGAGGTCTCCGCAACAGTATCCGCGTCCTTCGCACAAGTCTCTGCATGCTTCGTCTGCCACCGCCGAAGTTAGAATCACGCAGGCGGAGAGGCGCCAGCGATCCGGCCTTTCCCAGGCATATAGCGGCGTGTTGGGATCCCCTCGAAAGGCGCACATTGTGGAGGCTCCGCCACACAGCCTAAGAGTGCTGCACGAAGCTTGAAGCACAGCGGCGCGCTGATTCGCAACAATAAACAAACACTTGCATTGTGGACTCAACATACTGTGACATTTTTTTTTAATATCTCGGACATTTGTGGTCGATTTCTATGAGTTCGTTGGTCACATTCGAAGTCGCATCGAACTATCCGCGAGCGCTTTCGAGCTAGGCTGAGCATGCAAAGTGAACACTCCGATCCAAAAAAAAAGCGAGCCAAACCGGGCATATGGCCGGCCATGGGCTTTAAAGAGCACACGCAGAAAATAAAGCTTTGCTTCGCAGCCCTGTGTACTTCCAGAGTGCCGTCAAGTCCTGAGAATGCCCCGCCGCGGTGGCTCAGTGGTTAGGGTACTTGACTATATTCAGCCGGAAGACCCATGTTCGATTCCGGTAGCAGGTGCCGCGTTTCAATAGATATGAAATCCAATAACGCGCGTTTGCCGCACGGTATCAGTTCACGCTAAAGAGCCCCGGGTGGTGTTCCGGAGCCCTCCTCTACAGCGTCTTCATAGTCGAAGTCATTTGGCGGCGTTAAACCCCATAACCCTAACCAAGCCAGTCCTGAAATGCTTGCAACAATGCATGCATTTAGCTGGAATCGTGGCACTGAAACGAGGAAGCGCTCAGTTGTCGCAGGCAGAAACTACAGAACGCGCCGCAGTGAGTGAAGTGCGCTTTCTCCGCAACGCAATCGCGGCGCACTAAGACGTTTCAAGCATGCCGAGAGTTAGGCGTGCTTCACAGCAAAGCGAGCACGGCGCGCTCCGAAGCTTGTGCGCCTGCGCCGCTTAAAGGGCTGGTTGGGGGCATTGCTTTACGGTTACTTTAAAATTTGTTGGGGGCATTACTTTACGGTTTTCTTGACGCTTATTCGAAAAGCATGTTTATTTTATGTGTAAATACCCCCAAACCATCTTTTTTCGTCAAACAAACGACCCCTGCCCGGGGGCACGGCGGCAGGGGTCGTTTGAACACAGCACCGGTCTCTAGAATGACTATCAACGTGATGGTTCCACATGCGAGAAAGGGGATGACAGTGTGGTGAAAAACTGTGTTAAGGATAGTCATTCGTAATTGTACAGATAGCAGCGACCAAATATCTGTCTCGATGCTAAGCCTAAAGTTCCCAACATCCGAGGCGATCCGTGCCACCCAAGCCGGCTAGATCTGTTGGGGGAGGCGTTCTTCTAAAGCTCGTCGCGGGCCAGCGTGCTGCGTTTGGGTTTCTCTACATTTTGGGGGGCCACCAACGTTAGGTTCCCCTATTCTAAAACTGCGTATGTGCAGCCATGCCACATTCCGCTGACCGGCCGCGCAGCGACCCGGCACCAGCACCTCCGCGCGACGCGGCGACCGGCCGCTCGCTAGCTGCTGCTTGCGTGCATCGCGGGCCGCTGCACATAGCTTGTTACCGCCTGTCCGAATGTAAAAACTAAATTACACATGCGAGGAAGAGGATGATGGTGTGTTGAAAAATTGTGCTAGGAATTGTGACTAGCGCTGGTAGTGAAAGCGGCGAACCAATATCTGCACAACTTCCCTGCATCCGAGAAACAGAAGTCGGCGTAAGCCGTTGGGGGAGAACCCCTTTCTAAAGCTCGCCGCGAGCCAACTTGTTACGTTTATACTTCCCTCAGGCTCTCCTATTCTAAGGAAATATTGTGTGACTCTTCCATTCACCAGAGAACTTTCTGGCCCGTACCTGAACGGGAACAAAACGAACTCTTCAGGCCGAATCGCCAATGGCAGCTGCAGGGCTCTCGCCGTGCCCCCGGGCAGGGGTCGTTTGTTTTGACAAAAAGAGATGGTTTGGGGGTATTTACACATAAAATAAACATGCTTTTCGAATTCAGCGTCAAGAAAACCATGAAGTAATGCCCCCAACAATTTTTTTTTTGAAAAGCTCTTCACCAGCCATTTAATGGCGCTTTTCGAATATTTCGAATTTACGAATATTCGCGCACCTATAGAAAAAAATTAAACCTTCCGGCAAAAGCAAAATGACTCACTAAAGGCTCGTTATTATTTAGAACCGCAGGGGGGCGCCATCTCAGTTCGAATGAATGAATGTTCTAACTTATTAAAAGGAAAAATAACAACAGTACACTGAGATTGCGAATCAGTGGGGCGTGTCATCAATTCAATGCCGAAGAATTAAGTCCGTGATTGCACTCCGCCTTTTGTCCCTGCAGGCGGCAGCCAGTACTTTTTGCTCTAACAAGCGGATGTAGCGGAAGGCCTCCTTTTCGCCTGCTTCAAAACCGAAGAAGAAACGGGTGGCACTCAATGCGGTCATGACTCCGGACAGCCGCACTAGTGCTTTGTCCTTGTACGCCACGTCGTCACTGGCAGCGGCCGGTTTTGCGCGGCTAAAATATGATGTCCTCATCTACAGCGCACCACACCACCACTGTACACGTGTCCGCACCGACGTAGTCCGCAAATATTACGTCTTCAAAAACGCCTATTGCTGGGGTTTTAGATTGGGCTTGTCCGATTTCGTTTGCTCTCTCCGCTCTCCTTAACGTTCCAGAGGTGACAGGCTGGTGATTTGTCGCGAGACTGGCGCGACTTTTCGAGTCTCGTGGCGGCGGAAATTTCAGTGGGGCGACTCGGCTACTTTCTGGCTCCTGTCAGCATTGGTGATTTAATAGATTTCTGGGCGCTTCCGACGCCTCACTGAACAAAAAAGGGTCTTATATGGCCTTTCAGTGCATTTCAGCCGTCGAGACAAAATGAACAAACAGAGCAGAACAAACTTTTAGGCAGACGACAGTTATCTGGCAAGGTCTAGAGTATGTCCCAACGAATCAGTCACTGGAACACACCACCGTACAGCGCTACTTACCGGCCCAAACCGAAATTGGCCTTGGTCTTTATACTATCTGGTGTCATACGAATAGCGTCAAAGCCTTCAAGCAACGCTGATTGATTGATGGTAGGGTTGAACGCGCCGACGCAACGCAGGCGGTGGAGGCGCGCCGTAGTGGAGGGCTCCGGATTAATTTTGACCGCCTGGGGATCTTTAACGTGCACCGAAATCTCGTGCACACGGGCGTTTTTGCTTTTTGCCTCCATCAGAAAAGCGGCCACCGTGGCCGGGAATCGAACCCGCGTCCTCGTGCTCAGCAGCGCAACGCCTTGCCACTGAGCCACCGCGGCGGCTGCCTTCAAGCAACGCCGTCGGTTTAAAGTGTGGTGCTAGTAGTTTACGGGAGCTTGAGAGTTTATGCAGAGTGGTGATAAGTGTGTATGAAGACGTATAATAAGCACGGGAATATAAAGAAGCAGCGAAAGTGGTACAACATGGTGGGCAGCGTAGTCCCGATGTAAATCATATACATTCTTTAAATGCTTTACCCAAACCTGCATATTTTAGCTTTTTTTCTACAGTAGTCAATCGCTGTCGCTTTCCTGCACCACAGCAAAGGGATAAAATCTGTGATACGGTATTCTACTTCAGGGAATTTCTGCATTTTTTACCGCGAAGGTAATCCAAAAGTACCTACTAGCTCCGCTTTGCTGAAAATTACGACTTTTCTGGCTTCTTTATAAACATTCACCTTAAGGTGACGACTTTTCTGGCTACTTTCGGGAATTTCCTGGCGACTTTTCCTTCTGCCGACCTTGCACCCCTGGCAACGGGTGCGTTTCTTTGGCCGTGTATCAGGCGCCAAGCTAGCCGTCGGCGCGATGGTGCGTAGTTCCAATTATCCGTTACAGATTCTACTCGCGTTAAATTAACGGGTTTTTTTATACATAGAATAGGGTGCATAATGTGTGCGGCGTTCCAGCAGAGCATTGCAGTTAGGAGTTCTCGTGAACGGAAAGCCCAAACGGGGCTTTCATTCTAAAACAGCTACTTCTAACGGACATTTGTGGCCAACTTTTATAATCGAAGCACTTGCTGTATTTGTTTTTTTTTTCTTCTATGCGCCATATCCGGTTATTTTTTCACGCTGTTAAACAATTTTTTTCTACTGCACTTCACAATTAAGACATTTTGCTACCTGTTTTTCTTTACTTACTTTCAATCACATCCTTGATTGCCGACTCCCTTCTTACGCTCTACGTACGTGCTGCCCGAACATATGAAACGTGGAAAGTAGTTTTTTTTTTACCCTGCAAATTGGCTTTTCTTTTAAAAAGTTTGGCTTCTAGCCCCGTTCATTTATTTTATATTGGCTTTAAACCTGCCATAGCCTTGCTGGAGAGGATATTGTTCCCCACTTTATTTTTCTTTTTTCTTGGGGGGTAGGGGGGGAACACTCAGTTTTTAAAAGGATTTTAAAGGCTAGAAGGGGTAAATTTATGTCTAAAAGGACCGATTCTCGAAGGAGGTTGATAAAGAAACCAAAAATGTGTTCATTAATATCAGAAGGGATCTTCTGCTAATACACCAACATGGCCTGCGAGATGACACGTGTCTTCGCAAGGTTAGACCAAAAAGGCGCAAATGGCCACGGTACCTTCTGAGGCTTCAGGTCATCGGACTTTGCAAAAAAGTGTTCTCTAGAAGATTAAGAAACACATTTATTAGGCGTCAAGTAAACAGGTTTCGCACTTTCCAGCATTTACCAGCATGATCTAGCTTTTTCGTGATTTTATTGAGAACTTCAGACAATATTAAAGCTGACACCGGGCGCTGCGTAATCTACGTTGTTTTACCCAACAACTAACTACAATTCATTGCAGAAGCACAAAATCTCCCGAAATAAACGGCAGTCGACCCACCCATGAGACGTCGAAGCTGCAATATCAGCGACATTAGTGCTCGTGATTAGGACTGATCATCTCGTGATTGCCATATTTGGTAGCAAGAACGCACGGCTGCTGAAGCATTTGGCTGATGAACTGGTGTCCTTACCTGGCAGTTCCGCAATGATAGCTCCTTTAGCCATCCTGATTTTAATTTGGTGTGTCGTATTCCTGGATCACAAGAAGGAAGATGATGCCGAGCAGAGCTCTTCGGAAACAGCCAAGGAAAAGGAAGCGCTGAAGGAAAATGTGGAGGTCCCGTACCCGGACCTGCGCTTTGTGGCCGCCTTGGGAGGACGAAGTGGCGGAGCTGTGGACTCGGACTTCCAACTCAACGGTTAATACCCGTCGGCTGGTGATTGCCCTTCACGGCGTGCCACCACCGACGAGCGTGACCTTGAGGAAGCCTCGGCGCTCATCTTGCTGTGGTCGGTGCCGCGGGGCGTCACCCTACTGGACGGCGCCTGGCAGGTTCCGCTTTGCTCCGAGGAACTGTATCACGCACTTATGAGATACACGCTTAGTCCACTCGAAATGACTCGCTGCGGATACATCACGCCGCCCCTAAAAATCCCGGCAGTGTCAAGCAGACGCAGGATAAGAGGACCTACTCGTGCCGCAAGACCTGCGAGCGCTGCGGTTCTACTTTTTTCATCACACCCGACGAGGAGTATTACGCCACGGTCTACTGCCTCTTCCACCCTCGACGACGCTCCGGCAGGGCGTTCAACTGCTGTGGGGCGTCAGCCGACAAGCCCGGATGTGAGTTCTCGGAGTACCACATATGCGCACTGGGGGCACCTTGGAATGGGAACACGCCATCGCCCGACTTCGTATCTACCCGAGCGCAGCCCGACGTCCCTGCCAGCGTGTTCGCCCTGGATTGCGAGATGTGCTTCACCATCCACGGTCTCGAGGTGACGAAGGTGAGCGTGGTCAGCTGGGACGGCGCCACCATCTACGAGGCGTACGTAAGGACTAGCAGCCCCATCCTCGACTATAACACGGCGTTCAGTGGAGTGACGGCCGAACGCCTGCGCAACGTGCGCACCACGTTGCAAGATGTGCAGGCCGTTCTTTTGCGCCTTTTCACTGCTTCTACCGTGCTGGTGGGTCATGGACTGGAGAATGACCTTCGCGTGCTGAAATTGTTCCACAGCACTGTGGCGGACACGGCAGTGATCTTCCCTCACCATCGGGGCCTGCCTTACCGACGATCGCTGCGCTCATTGGTGGCCGCCTACTTGAACCGTGAGGTACAAACTGGGCCCCGTGGACATGACAGCGCCGAAGACGCAAGGGCTTGCATGGAGCTCGTGATGTGGAAGGCGACGTATGACCTGGAGCAGCTCCAGCGCCCCAGCGGAGACGTCGCTATCCGTTCAGTGCAACTGCCCTCCTGAGACTACGTTGCCGCCATAGGGATAGACAGTGAAGCGATGCCATCCGAGCATGGTTGGGACATTGTGTTTGTCTGCATTTTTTTGTGAATTTTCGTGTTTTATTAAATTGGGTAGGAGTGGCAGACAATTCCTTACTACTTCTGATTGGCCCTCCTCCTTTAGGGGTGCTGAAGCATGTTTTAAACATGTAAATTCAGGCAGTCGTGAGGTTGCACTCATTAACAGCTGAGTCCAATATCGCTTTTCGTGAACCGCAGAAGGCTCAGTTACGGTACAAAGTGTATCATAAACGTTCTTCTATTATTTAAAGTCCTCCACAACGTTTGTCGCGTTTGCGCGTTGCAGCCACTTTTACTCGTAACGCAGCAAAGCCTTGGGTTACAGTAACGTACAGCATTTTTTGTGCCCTCCCCGTAAAATGCAAGCTTCGCACTTTCATCGTCCGCTTTACGTAATGGTTGACACTTATTTTTGCCTGCACCACGTGCGTAATCGTGTTCACATCTTTGTCTAATTATTATTGAATTTACCACAACGCGTGCCTGAATATTGTGTAAAGGAATTGTGCAGGCTGCTGGGGTCCGCAGCTCCTTCTTCGGGGGTACTTCGCGCGTCCAAACATCTCGTCGCAAAATTCATGTACCGGAGTGATGTCCGCTGTACTAACAGTGTCTCCCAATGAATGCCAAATGACTCCTTTGCGCAGACGTGTATACAAGAACCCCAACAGCTTCTGGCATCCTCTTTCGTGTTTACTCTGCATGTCCGCAGCAGTACAGGGACGTGAAGCCTTGGCTGTGCTGATGGATGTGTTAGCCGTACAAGACGCCAGTGGAGCGTGACACAGGGCCACCGAACTTCAACTCAAGCGCTGAGAGTAGCATACCTTGGTTTTTCTTCCCGTAAAAAATTCCTTGAAGATGTCGCGAAATGCTGTTTCCACACATTGCCGTGAGTACGGTGAATCCCGTCACTGGTCGTCCCCAGCAACCTTACTGGAACTTCCGCACCATTGCGAACAACGTGGGGGCCAGGAAACGAAACAAGGGTTTTTCTGATATGTGACATCAGCTAGTGCTGATCACACTAACAAAATATTTTCTGCAGGGGATGACGAATGGGTGCGGAACCATATATGTTCCATAACAGAGCTGCAGGAAGTTTCATGGCCCCTTTAATTTAAGTGAGTGTAATGCCTAGTTAAGAAATCAAGCATTTGTGCACTGCAAAAGAAAACGTGGGCAGAACAAAATACTCCAAATTACGCTTTAATAAAACCACACAGTGTGTGTGGTCTTCAATTAGGATGTCAATTGAAGTCAGCGATTGTTGTTTGCTTCGCCGTCGTCTGCCTTTGTGCTGTACGTTTTTCTTCATTTTTTTTTTACAATTGGATTGTGCGCAACAGTGTAGTACAAAAAGGGAACCTTTCATCAAAAAATTGCAGACGATCACCTCAAGGTGATAGTACCTACAGTAACAAGCTGCTGACGCATCCTTTGCGCTTGCGACGAATCACCAAGGGCAATATTTTATGTGGTACGCCCTGAAACCCATTTCAAAACAGTACCGAGCATAAGCATGTGCCATGAGCACCAGACCATGCCTGGAGAAAATGGCCCTCCAAATTACCTGGTACGGTATTCGTCTTGCTATTTTGGTTCACCCTCCATGGGAGTATGTGTCATGTGTTCATGGTTATGGGCCTGGGCCAAAAAGGGCATGTATATGTGGCATTGCTGCTTACACTTGCGGCGGAATCTGCACGGTATGCGATTTTATTTCTTCCGTCTCCTGTTACGAAAACAAATCACAAAACAAGGGTACAAATCCCGTAATTGAAATTGTTATCAGTGATCTTGTTCATTCAGAGACGCTATATCAGTCTTGTTCAATCACTGATGTTACTGATGATTGTCCTCGCTATGTTGTTCATAATGGCTGTGCGGGCTTTCTCATGCGTTAAGAAATCAAGCGTGCGTGCATTGCAAAACGTTGGTTTCTCCACCTCTTCTTGCGCACAGCGTCGTGTGAGCAACTTGCTTGGTGGACGCTTCAGGCTTCCATTTTGGAGATAAATCTCAACTATAAAGGCAACACGTATCGCACGCTCGGGCTGGCGACGACAGTAGAGGTTCTACACAATATCACGAAGGGAGACGTGTTGCAGACTTTTAACGATGCTGTTCTTGTGCTTTTTTGTTTAACTGGAAATTCGGGTAATTGGAGGTTTTTTGCGGTCTCCGTGGACTTCGTATTAACGGTAGTCGACTCTATATGTCTGGGGTGATGTGCTTTTTGTTAGGAGGGGGAATGTGCTTCAGCGTACCGTAACAAAAGATTTTGAACTAAACCCTGTTTTCATTGGACTTCCCGTGGTAACAAACAGCAACAGAGCCTTCTCAGACCTCTCTTTCTGATTCCCCGTCATGCTGAGCCAGGGCGCCCAATGACAAACCAAGAACAGATTCAAAATTCAAGAACAGATTGTCCAAATGCGCAGTACTTATCAGCATTCGAGTTATGCACTTGATTTGTTACAGTGGTCGATCTCTGCGTCGTCGTGCTTGTGAAGAGCACAACGAGGCGAACTGGCTTTCAGTTATCTCTCCCGCTGCTCACCCTCCGCCTCCTCCTCAGCAATGTATCGAGTGCCCCAAACTCTAGGCAGAAGTTCAACCGCCAAAAATACAGAAATACGAACTCTTCAAAAGTTCATGACAACATACTAATCCCGTGACTCTTTCGCTAAGTTCAGCATCCCCCAACGAGAGAGAGAGAGAGAGAGACTCGAGAGGAGGAGAGACCGAGAGAGAGATGAGGCGACGAGAGTGACTGAGGATGAGAGAGCGTAGAGAGAGGAGGAGAGAGAGAGAGACGTTTATTTGAGCTTTCTAAAGTGGAAGTGGTTCCCTAGTCCGGGAATCCGGCCATGAGGTGAGCAGAGAACCTCCGCTCTGGATGCCAGGAGCTGCTGTACGTGCAGATGGTCGCTTGTCACCACCAACACCCAAGAAGAAATGCAAAGAACCAAGAAAAAGGCAAGATTCAGACCAACCCCCAGTATGTTACCATAGAAGTAATAAGTGCCAGTCTCGTTGAAGCTGCGGCCCCGATACTCAAACAACTCCAGTCCATCGCCACCCAACTGGATGTGTTGTCGGCACAGGCATTGTGTACTGTCCGCAGAGTGGAGAATCTTGAAACCCAGGTTACATCCGTCCCAGGCCACCTTGCGCGCGGATGGAAATAATACCATCGTCCATTTAACGCCCCGACTGCCGACCTCCCTACCAACCACAATAGGTTCAATCAGTAAAATTCACTGTTTCTCTGTCCTCTGGCCGTAGAATGGTAGGGGATTCAAAAATAAGATGGCGATTTTCATCAGTACATCGCGAATCAGCATGACAACCGAGTCGTAAGAGTGATTCAAGGATCAACAGGGGTGGCCGCTACTTTACCCAAACGACGCTCATCACGGCGACACACCACCAGATACCCACAAATCCCCACGATTGACCTTGCGGTACTGGTGCCGCAAAAGTTCAAATGCGTCAGCAGTCTTTTCATCTTCAATATCTTCTGCTCTCCCAAAAACGAAGCGTCTGGACTGGCGGACATAAACCGACGAAGTGCTTAGCAGGTCTTGCCCATTCGTAGTAGTGGTGACTCCAACGCTGCTCACTCTGAATGGGGGTCGCATAGGTCACCAAACACAGCAATTAACTGTCGGGTGTAATAGAAAATCTCACCCTCATCGGTGAGCCGAATGTCCCAATCCGTACACGCACGAGTACAACTCGGGATACCTTCGCGGACCTTACGTTTGTTGCACACGCTCCTAGCAACACTTGGAGCATTACCGTGGTCAACCTCGGAAGGGATCACGTGATCCTGTACAGCAACATGCTGGGTCTTCAATTCAGTATAACCATCGGGGATGCTAAAATCACTGATTGGAAAGCACTACGCACCCATAGGAAGGGTAACTCAGAAGAAAAGATAAAAGAGATCGATCACTGGGCGGCAACCCTTGTGGAAGAAATCAGGCGCCATAGGAAGAAAATCAAGCTCTCCTATCATACATCATCGGTCAAACCACACCTCCTTCATTGATTGGAAGCGAGGCACAGCCTTCTCGCCGCTGAAAAATGCAGAACCCCCACAAGAGGTTCCGAACGCGAATAGCCTTACTCAATAAACAGCCGGCCGAATACGCGTCTTAGTTTTGTAGGCAGAACTGGCTTCGCATTTTTGATGCTTTGCCCGGAAGACTGAGTACTGTATTTGTCAAAATTTTCTAAACCACGCCGAATGTTCTTGGGCCACAAAAAAAATCAATGCATAAGCCTAACCTTGAACTGTGACCGAAATATTTTATGACAGTAAGAAAAAGAGTTGTTTTCTCTAGCTTTCCGGTATAAAACATTTCAGCCTTGCTGGAGACTCGAGCTCGTACTTTGAATTTTTTTGCGGCCTATTCACCTTCGCTATGGCCCAGAAAATGTTGACAAAGACTGTACATCCAAGACGTAGAATATCCTCCGCTGCCTAATCGACTCGAATAAAAGTCAGAGCGAAACAAGCAAGGTGATGCAAGCCATCATTCACGAATTCCCCGGCACACAGGAGAATCCATGCCGGAGCTACGGGCTAGATATTTTCCGCCTGCACCTAGGGTACAGCTGCCAGAGTACGCGGGAAGTACCAATGCAGATCTTGATGGTTTAATAACATCGGCCGAGGTGCGGCCGGTCTTGCTTAAGACCCACCGAAACACATCTTCCAGCATAGACCAAATGTCAAGAAAGCTAGGCTTTTACCAACTTGGACGACGGCTCCGTGGAGGCTCTGACCTACCACATAAATGAGTGTTGGGGGAAGGGAGTGGTGCTTCCGATGTGGAAGGTAGTAGAGATCTGTCTCCTTCCGAAACCAGGCAAAACATCTCGCAGGGGCAACTTCCCCCCCATCTGGCTCATATCGTGCATCGAAACGCTTATGAAGAACGTTGTCCTTAACTGCCTAGAAAGGTTTTTCAAAACCACGGATCAAACACCACGTTCGATGTTAGGGTTCACCCACCTCTCAGCCCAGGACATCCTACTGCTGCTATCGAGCGATATTCGTGAGGCAGCCAGTCGCACCACACCCCAGCTTATCCTGGCTCTAGACTTGAAAGGAGCGTTCGATAATGTATCACGCGGAGCAATCCTCACGAATCTTGCCACCCATGCGGCAGCTTGGTTGTAAGGGCACTGCACTCGGTCAGCAGGCAGCTGCTCTTCAAGCGAGATCCTCACGCTGTTCAGAAGTGAAGTTTAAATGTGGATAAGTTTTCGGGACACTGCGGATTTTCGAGACACAAAATCAACTCTTAAATTAACATGGAATAAGATGGCCTTCGCTCCAGACATTTGGTCGGCCTATACGAACACTCCTAGCAGGAAAACTCCTGTTCGCGCCACTACAGTTGCTTCTCGCTGCTCAGGTGACTGCTGCACAAGCGAACTTTGGCGCTTGTGTGGTAACTGGGGGGATCAGACATATATATATATATATATATATATATATATATATATATATATATATATATATATATATATATATATATATATATATTAACCACAGAAATAAGGGTTGGCAGTCGAGAAAAACCTCGGAAAGCAAAGGGGAGAATGTGGTAGATCATTGAAACAGATTAAGAATTTGGAAAGAAAGAAGAAAGTGAAGAAAAAATGCCCGCCAGGTGGGATCCGAACCCACGACCTCCAGAATACCGGTCTGGTGCGATAACCACTACGCTACCGGCGGGGCGATTTTCCCATTCACTTTCTGGGGTATTTATGTTAGGTATGTTTGTTTCCTGTGCTTGGGGGTGGTAGCCAGCGCCATTTTTTCTTCACTTTCTTTCTTTCTTTCCAAATTCTTAATCTGTTTCAATGATCTACCACATTCTCCCCTTTGCTTTCCGAGGTTTTCTCGACTGCCAACCCTTATTTCGTGTTTATTTTCAACGAGCCCCTCATTTCCTATTCTGATCGCTACATGCATAGCGAGGGCCTCGGTTCTGGCAGTCTTGTTGCCAAAGGGAGCTTAAGGGGGTTCAAAGCTGGTCGACCACTCTGGACATGTCGTAGACACTCGAGTCACGACCCGGGGTTAAAAAGAAGGTCCCCTTCACCCGATTAGTCCGAATGGCGCTGGCTACCACCCCCAAGCACAGGAAACAAACATACCTAACATAAATACCACAGAAAGTGAATGGGAAAATCGCCCCGCCGGTAGCGTAGTGGTTATCGCACCAGACCGGTATTCTGGAGGTCGTGGGTTCGGATCCCACCTGGCCGGGCATTTTTTCTTCACTTTCTTTCTTTCTTTCCAAATTCTTAATCTGTTTCAATGATCTACCACATTCTCCCCTTTGCTTTCCGAGGTTTTCTCGACTGCCAACCCTTATTTCTGTGTTATTTTCAAACGAGCCCCTCATTTCCTATTCTGATTCGCTACATGCATAGCGAGGGCCTCTGTTCTGGCAGTCTTGTTGCCAAAGGGAGCTTAAGGGGGTTCAAAGCTGGTCGACCACTCTGGACATGTCGTAGACACTCGAGTCACGACCCGGGGGTTAAAAAGAAGGTCCCCTTCACCCCGATTAGTCCGAATGGCGCTGGCTACCACCCCCAAGCACAGGAAACAACATACCTAACATAAATACCCCAGAAAGTGAATGGAAAATCGCCCCGCCGGTTAGCTATTGGTTATCGCACCAGACCGGTATTCTGGAGGTCGTGGGTTCGGATCCCACCTGGCGGGCATTTTTCTTCACTTTCTTTCTTTCTTTCCAAATTCTTAATCTGTTTCACCTATGATCTCACCACATTCTCCCCTTTGCTTTCCGAGGTTTTCTCGACTGGCAACCCTTATTTCTGTTATTTTCAACGAGCCCCTCATTTCCTATTCTGATTCGCTACATATATATATATATATATATATATATATATATATCTATATATATATATATATAGCGAATCAGAATAGGAAATGAGGGGCTCGTTGAAATAAGACAGAAATAAGGGTTGGCAGACAAGAAAACCTCGGAAAGCAAAGGGGAGGATAAAGTAGGTCATAGAAACAGATAAAGAATTAGGAACGAAAGACAGTGGAGAAAAAATGCCCGCCAGGTGGGATCCGAACCCACGACCTCCAGAATACCGGTCTGGTGCGATAACCACTACGCTACCGGCGGGGCTATTTTTCCCCTCCACTTTCTGGGGTATTTATGTCAATGTAATTTTTTTTTCCTGTGCTGGGGGGGTGGTAGCCAGCGCGACTCCGACTTCTCGGGGTGAAGGGGACCTTCTTTTTAGCCCCCGGGCCGTGACTCGAGTGTCTACGACATGTCGAGAGTGGTCGACCAGCGTTGAACCCTCTTAAGCTCCCTATGGCACCAAGACTGCCAGAACAGAGGCCCTCGCTATGCATGTAGCGAATCAGAATAGGAAATGAGGGGCTCGTTGAAATAAGACAGAAATAAGGTTTTCTTGACTGCCAACCCTTATTTCTGTCTTCTGGCTACCACCCTCAAGCGTCAGATACAGTTGTAGTA
Organism: Haemaphysalis longicornis; assembly: GCA_013339765.2. NCBI lineage: Eukaryota > Metazoa > Arthropoda > Arachnida > Ixodida > Ixodidae > Haemaphysalis > Haemaphysalis longicornis. The sequence goes on along the minus strand of JABSTR010001229.1, from coordinate 330,155 downwards.
AATATAAAACACCCCAGAAAGTGAAGAACACAGTCGCCCAGATAGCCGAATTGGTAAGGCATTCGAGATCTAATGGAAAGGCATGGGTTCGGTCCCCACTCTGGGCGCGTGTTTTTCTTTCTTTCTTTCTCATGTAATTAATTTAAAAAATAATGTAACGTCACTAACGGTAAAAAATAGTCTAACCATTCCCCTATGCCTTCTTTGGCGTTGTACACTGCCGGCATTTCTTTCTGTATTTCCTAACGAGCCCCTCCTTTCCAAACCCTATTATCGTGCGAAAGCTTAGCGAGGGCCTCGGTTCTGGCAGCCTTGATGCCAAGGTAGCATAAGAGGGTTTCCCGCCAGTTACCCGCTTATGACAGGCTGTAGACGTTCGCGTCACGCCCCGGGGGTTGAAAAGAAGGTCCCCTTCTCCCCGTGTAGTCTGAGTGGCGCTGGCTACCACCCTCAAGCGTCAAATACAGTTGTAGTAAATATAAAATACCCCAGAAAGTGAAGAAGAACACAGTCGCCCAGATAGCCGAATTGGTAAGGCATTCGAGGTCTAATCGAAAGGCGTGGGTTCGGTCCCCACTCTGGGCGCGTGTTTTTCTTTCTTTCTTTCTCATGTAATTAATTAAAAAAATAATGTAACGTCACTAACGGTAAAAAATAGTCTAACCATTCCCCTATGCCTTCTTTGGCGTTGTAGACTGCCGTCTTTTCTTTCTGTATTTCCTAACGAGCCCCTCATTTACAAACCCTATATATATCATCATCATCATCATCATCACCAGCCTATCTACGCCCACTGCAGGGCAAAGGCCTCTCCCATTATTCTCCAATTACCTCGGTCCTGTGCCAACTGTGGCCAATTTATCCCCGCAAACTTCTTGATCTCATCTGCCCATCTAACTTTCTGCCGCGCCCTGCAACGCTTGCCTTCTCTAGGGATCCACTCTGTTACCCTTAATGACCAGCGGTTATCTTGCCTTCGCATTACATGCCCTGCCCACGTCATTTCTTCTTCTTAATTTCTACTAACTATGTCTTTAAACACCAGTTTGCTCTTCTGACCCACTCCGCTCTCCTCTTGTCCCTTAATGTTACGCCTATCATTTTCCGACTCTCCATTGCCCGCTGATGAGTCGTTCTCATTTAAAGTTGAAACCCTCTTAGTGAGGCCCGCCAGTTTCTTCTGCCCCGTAGGTTGAGTACCGGTACGATGCAGCGGTCAGACACTTTCTGTTCAGCGATCAAGGGTATATATGTATATAGTATAATACATATAATATATATATATAGATATATATATATATATATATAGATATATATATATATAGTATACTATATATCTACTAGATCTATATCTATATATATATATATATCTATATATATACATATATATATATCTACAGCCTCATTCTGACCATGTGTATTTATAATCGAGGCTAAGAAGCTGTCTTCTCTTTAATTTCTTCTGTTAGTGTGTGCACCCATGTGCGGGGAGGCACACACGAACCAGCAACGATCATGAAAAAGTACTCGCTGCATGCATCTCTGTGTATTGCAGATACGCGCGTTCGTACGTGTGTGCGTGCGTTTTGGGGCCCCTTTCTGTATAATATTTATGCGCATCGTACTGACTACCAAACGACTAATATTGCCACTGAGTGCATTTTGCTTTGTTTCTTGTATAACCTGCGGTCACTCCGCCAAAAACATGACGGGCATTTTGCGCACAAGGCATAGCAAATGAGTCACCAAACTTCAGCGAAACCGGCTTCAGGTGTACGTTCGATACGTATTGCACAAGAAATATTATCACCTTGAGGAGGTTCGAGTACACACGCACGAAGGCCGGTGTCATTAAAAAAGTATCTTGGGGCAACATTCCCACGTTAAATAAACAACACTGGATACCGTCAAAAGCGTTCTAAGAAGTTGAGCTTGCGTCGCCGCTACCAAGATCGAGTAGTACGCAACGGGTGTGTGAAGAAGGGGGGGGGGGGGGGGGGTGCAGGGGCGCGAACGATGCGAACAATGCTTATTGCAGTCATGCATGACACCTCGATTGTACCACACCAGTGGCGTCGGGCTATCAGATTTCATTCCTGGGATTTCGCTCTCGTGCCTGTTTTGCGCTTTTTATTGGCTCCCACGCGCGCACCTCGCAGTCGTATCGTGCGCCTCAGAAGTTACGTGGCCGGCAAGTCGGAGCAGCCATCCTTCCTGGGCGTTTGCCGCCGTCTGGGATCAGGCGCACGTGCCTCGCCCCCAGCTGTTTTTTTTTTTTTTGTTCTTTTTAGGGTGGGGGGGTGGGGGGCTAAGCTTCAGCAATGACCCACGACCGCCTATAGTAATGACACTGAAGTTGACGTCGTGCAACGGCTGGGTCATCAGTTGCTCTCGACCATCTTCCGACGCACATTTGGACCTTGCTGACAACGTCAAGACATGGGATGTCTGATGCAGGCGACAGATTTTCCGTGTGAGTAAACAGCGTTGTTTCTTTCTTTTCGAAACACGTGCATATTCATCATAATCATCATCAGCCTGGTTGTGTTCACTGCAGGAGACAGACTTCTCCCAAAGCTCTCCAGCCACGTCTGTCGAGTACCAGATCTCTCCATAGAGTCCTTGGCCGACCCCTATTGCGTTTACGGACTATTGGGCCGTATTGGCAGCCGCTCCGTTAAACGGATGATTCACCTGTTGTCCCTTACGCGCATGACGTGACCCGCCCATGCCCATTTTCTTCGCTTAATTTGAGCTAGAATGTCTTCCACACGAGTCTGCTCCTTAATCCACGCAGCTGTTTTATTATCCCTAAGTGTGAACCCTATCATTCTTTTTTCCATAGCTCGTTTGGCCGATCTAAGTTTCTTTTCAAGTCGCTTCATGAGACACCAAATTTCTGCCCCATACGTTTTTACCGAAGAACGCATTGGTTGTATGTACCATCTTTTTGAATGACAGAGGAAAGTTACTATTCAGGATATCAGAATTTCCACCGAAAGCAGCCCACCCCATACTTATTCTGCTGGTAATTTCCTTTTCATAATTGGGACCAGCGCTTATGACTTGCCCAAGATATATAGATTTGGTTACCCACCTTGAAGTCGCGCTCCTTGCATGCTTATTGAACATAACCTTTGACTTTTTGCTGTTTACTTGTAATCCTGCAACCAAACTTCCTGAGCACAATTGACAAAGCATGTTCTGTAATTTCCGACTATAGTTGGCTGAATAAGGCTGTCACCCGCAAACCTTAGGTGGCTCAGATATTTCCCATTTATTCGTAACCCTGCTTTCCTCCACTCAAGCTTTCTGAACACACCCTCCAGACAAGCTGAAAATATTTGCGAAAATGTTCTGTCTTCTTGCCGGACACCTTTCCGTACAGGAAAATACAAGTTTTTAAGACTGGAACGACGGTGCCACCTGCAGTGTATGCAGAGCGAAACGGACAATGGGGATTCACGCTCCTTCCACGGCAGGAAGGAGCCAAATGGGGTAGCCGACGATCAGAAAATGTGAAAGCAGGTGAGGAAACAAATCGAACGTTTATTGGCAACGATGAACCGTTGGGATATTTTATTATGATTGGTATCAGCTGTTATGCAACTATTTGTGGTCATCGTACACTAGGGACGAAACAGATTTTCTAATCGTCTGCTACCTCATTTGGCTCCTTCCTAGCGTGATTCCCCATCATCCGTTTCGCTCTGCATACCCCAGGTGGCGCCGTCGTTCCGAGATCAGATTGCACTGGTTCGCACGTCCAAATCGGCCGCCATTTTCCCATTGGCGAAAATCGCTTTTTATTTATTTTCCGAATAAACAGGCAAGTACCGTCATTGTCCCGGAGTCAAACAAAATAGATTACAAAATGCGACCTTCGTGTGAAGTTTGAGCGCGAACCGAGCAGCGGTTCGCTCAGGGAAAAAATTTGAAGTGTTCCAATTATCGTTGTAACACCTGTGGAACGAAGAGGCATAACAGGCGATCAACGCCCAGCCAAACTGCATGCTGATCCCAGAGACTTGATATTTCCATAGCATATTTCTATCATGCTGTAAAAGCTCTAAATCCCACAGGCTGAAGAAGATGGTTGAGAAGGCTGAGGTGAATGTTGCGTTTTCCGCCCCAAGGAAATTGACTATATATCCTGTGCCGAATAAATGACCGCGCAGCTCCCCGGCAGCCGATGCGTGACAAGAAGCACAAAAATCCGTTCGTGGCATGGGTGGGGAAAAGCTATATGTCAGGCAAACATGTCGTTGCTTGAACGACCGGCTGCTCGAGCACAACGTGCATAAGGTCAAAGGCCACATGGGGCATGCACTGGCGTGATTGCGGTTGTACGCCCCTCTGTGAGAGCTACGCCGCCATTGCTTGGCACGCCTATCAGAAGGGAAATCATCATGGAGGATGGAAATCATTGAGGCAGCTGAGATAGTACGCTTGGGTGACCATTGCGTGAGGCTGTGAGCGCACCGTTAGTGGCCCCAGCTGACAAGGAGATTGGCGATCTAAAAGGGGATGGGTTCCACCTTGGTCAATGCCTCGTGCTGCCTCTTTCGACGTCACATCTTTGTGCGATTTTGTGTGTGAATTTCACTATGCCTTGCTTCTGGTCTTTTCGTTGATGTGTACAAGAATATCGTGCATACTTGGTTAAATTCGTGCCATTGTCAATAAAGCTCAGTTATAAGTTAGCGCTTGTGCGCCCGTCTCCTCTTTTCGTGTTTGTACGTTTTTCGCGCTACACGAAGTCATAGCTCTAAATCGCTCGCTGTAGAAGCTCTAAATCGCTTGTTCATGGGCTGCGTTTGCAGTTCATGTGCAGGAAGGACATTTATCATAAGGTTCACAGAACCAAAATGACCCCTTGAATTTTCTCTATCTCTCTCTCCTGCGCATACCACATGTTTCACACAGGGCGATCACACTCTCCTTTTATAAATAAATTTGTTAATTCTTTCTCCGAATGTTTGAACCACGCAAGAAGAAGAATAACTATAGTGAAGAAACACAGCGTCCTCGTGTTGCCTCAATTAGATAGCTCAGATTTCTTTTTCTTTTTTTCTTTTAGAGAAGACATTGTTCCAGCCATGAAGGATGGTTCAAGTGCAGCGGCTTTAGCGGAGTTCAAATTTTTATATCGTATTTCATCTGACAGGCATTCTTTTCATCGTCGTTCCACAGATTCGCTTTTATGGGTTCACACGTATAAATTTATCGATTTCCTAACACAATGGCAGCAAAATTTGGTGATAACCGTGCTAGCCGCAGTCGGAGAGATCTGGAAATGTAGGTACCAGAAAATGTTACCAAATCTACGTGCCACCCTTTGCTTGTTTCCCAGAGGCAGGGCAGGTTAGCCGGGACCCGCCGCGGTGGCCCAGTGGCTAAGGCGTTGCGCTGCTGGGCACGAGGTCGCGGGTTCGCCGCTTTTCAGATGGAGGCGAAAAGCAAAAACGCCCGTCTGTACGAGATTTCGGCGCACGTTAGAAGTCCCCAGGTGGTCAAAATTAATCCGGAGTCCTCCACTACGTCGCGCCTCGATCATCGCCTGCGTTGCTTCGGCGCGTTAAACCCCACAATCAGTCAATCAGGGCAGGTTAGGCGGAGGCGTATGCTATAGCAAATGTGGCATGGGCATACATAGGACATTTTCTGTTGCGGCACAAGCCCTACAGTAACTCAGGGGGAAAGCGGATTTCAGTGCGCTGTAAACAACCCTTTTCTTTTTTGATATTGGCACAATGCGTCTTCGTGAAAAAAATTGTCGCAATTCATTTTATAGCGTGTGCCAGGATCTAATAAGTTTCTTGCGCAGCACCCTCTGCTTTACACCAGTTGTGTATGCATACTTGCCTGCCCTGGGGCGTTATAGAACGAATTTTACAACAGCGGGCGAAAGAATAACGTGGCGTGCCTGCATTTCATATAAATTTCAGTGATGGCGAGTGCTGTAGCCTTTGAGATGTTTGTGTGACGGGTGTCAGGGCAATGTCTGCCAATAAGGGCGGCCTAGCTGCTGAAATAAACAAACTTCCTGACTTCAATCCAGTTTATCGCAAGCCACTGTAACCGACTTTTTACTCCCTCCAATACAGTGGAATCCCGTTGATATTACCGCGAACCATGCATTGGGTTTGTTTATTTGTTTTATTTTTACCGCCCGGCTGCGCCGGTCTGTGTTATAGCCTGGAATAATCTTCTTTGATTGTAGGGTTTAACGCGCCGACGCAGCGCAGGCGATGAGGCGCACCGTTGTGGAGGGCTCCGGATTAATTTTGACCACCTGGGGATCTTTAGCGTGCGCCGAAATCTCGTACCCACGGGCGTTTTTGCTTTTCGCCTCCATCAGAAAAGCAGCCGCCGCGGCCGGGAAACGAACCCGCGACCTCGCGCGGGTTCGTTTCCCGGACCCAAGCACCGATTGCGGATGAAGTGCAGGCCGGCAGCTAGCAGAGCATGAAGCCAGTGTACAGCGGTACTGGCTTGCTTGTAAACGGAGCAAACAAACCTCGCCTGTTTTTTTTTTTTAATCCCACATTGATCCCCAATAGAGATGTCTTTTTTTTCAAAATGAACCTAATCCGCAGACCAAAACTAATTCAGATAAAACTGCACTGGCAAAAAAATCTCGGCAACTTTCCCATAGAAAAAATGTGGCAAGAAAATAGTCGAGACACTGCCCTGCAAACGTGTACGCAGATCTTACTTAGTATGGAAAATGATCACCAGACCCCTGCTGTGGCACGGATCAAAATGAGCCAAATTCATTTGCCCAATGGGATTTCACTTTTGGTGTGACCGTTCGGGGTTGTTTTGTGGGTGTTTTCATCATTTTTTTTTTTTGCTTTTGAGAGCTGGCTTATCATTAGTTCAGAGAGCAATGAGGAGATCGGCGAATAATCTGCCGCCACACGTTTGCGGTAATGTGAATTGAAGTGAACACACTAAACTTTTTTACACTCTTTTAGCCAAAAAGGGTGTAGCAAAAGTGAGAAAAGGGTGTTGGGAGGCCTTTACACCCTTTTTCTTGAATCTCCCCTTTTCCTAGCTCTACACCCTTTTTGTGTGAAAAAAGGCTGTTGATCAACTTCAACACCCTTGGTTTTTCTTAGGGTGTTGAAAGGGTGTGGAAAAGGTGTTCAGCTGTTCATTAAATAATAATAGCACTGTGTAATAATAGCACTGTAATAATAGCACTGGATGCATAATAGCACTGTAAAGAAGAAGACATCCCCTCATATACTTCTCTACTAGCAAGAAATTTTCAAAACTCAAAAAAATAATTGTTCGTATGCAGTGATCGCTCGTTTCCATATGCGGTGCACCTCATGCCCCAAGTTTGGCTTTGGCACGTGAAACACCAATTTGAACCTTCAAAATTAAAAGAAAGACTATAGTCGTTTGGCGAAAAGGGGTGTTTACCGACTGCAACACGCTTGGCTTTCTGTAGGGTGTTGAAACGGTGTGATATAGGTGTTCAGTTTCAAAATTAAAAAAAACAGCGGAGCTGGGGGTCGACCTAGTTTCTTCCGGTGTTGCTAAGTTTTGTTATGTTTGCTAAGCTATGCAATGTTCATGCTAAGCTAGGATGACCGCTGAGGGGTGAGGCCAAGTTTAACCGGATTTTACAAGGATGTTCCAGTGTCCTCCCCCCCCCCCATTGCCAGGGGGATCCAAGGGGGAAACAAGCTAGGTCGGCCCCCAGCTATGCTGTTTCTCCAGCCTTGCACCACTATGGCAAGCTGCGCAAGTATGGGTTTTTCCTCACTCTCTTTCCTCTGTAATAACCACAAACAACGACAACTAAGTAAGTATGCACTCCCTGTACCGCTTGCATCCCGTTGGTTTTCTTGCTCAATTCATTTGTGTTCTAACTGTAACTTGTGTGTATTGAATGCTGCGCGCTCCGCCGATTCACATTACCACTGCGCATGCCGTCACCTTCAAAAAAGAGTGTGAGGATGCTCAACACCCCTTTTTTAAGGGTGTTGAGCTCAACAAGGGCGTTGAGCTCAACACCCTTTTTGCATCCGTACACCCTTTTTTTGTCAAAACACCTTTTAAGGGTGTTAGCCATGGAACAAGATTTTTACACCCTTTTCGGCCAAAAAGGGTGTAAAAAAGTTTAGTGTGAACGAAATGAAACTGAGAGATGTGACTATCGTTTTATCATCTCCCTCGTCCCTACGGAGTAAATCTGGTTATTATTATTATTATTATTACTCCCATATTTCCCATTTACGTACCTAACAAATTAGCTGCAACTTACAAGCCATGGAGTTAAACTTCGAAATCAAGGTGGATCGGTCGGCCGATGTGTCGTGATCCGATGAAACGACGACTCGCTGGCCGACGGCACATAGCCGACGACGGTAGACTCCAAGAAAACTCAAAATGTACAATATGTACACTTTATTTACATTACGTATTTACAACTCATGGCTCGTGATCGAAAACAAGAGGTCGGGCAAGGCCCGCGTCGAGCGGGGCTCGCCGCGCTATCCTTTCCTCTGATAGTTCTCTCTCTGTTCGTCCCCCTCGTCATCAAACACCTCGGTTTTACGTGAGGATGGCTCATTATTAGCCCACACTAGGCCACTAATTGGCCACCGTGACAAAGCTCAAAATAGTCACGTGACCCACCTCTCTCACTCATACAGAAACCCAAAGGCATTCCGCAAAACACAAATATAACAGAAATGAAAACGAACCAACTAAAAGCAGACCCAACTCCGGGAATCGGCTCTCGGGTGTTAGGTCTTAAATTATTATCATACCGTGCACGCCTATGTTTGTGCTCCGCGCCGCCAGAATTCTTTTCCTTTGTTAACACGTGGAGCGCCTAACAAAGCTTGGTCGCCTACCTATTGATGCATACAAGCCGCCGCGTCGCCAGTTTCAGATGCGTAGTAGTAGTATAGTAAACGTTTATTGGAGCAAAATGGAAAGGGAAAAGGGTGGTGGTGAAGCGTCCCTAGTCCAGGATGCCTCTTGACCGGGCCGACTCAATGGCCCCTTTAGGGACTTTAAATGGCCCGAGAAACCAAGGCCCTCTGGCGGGCCGGGTCCGGGCTGGTCAGCTCAGTCTCCCACTGCTCCGGGGTGGGGAAGGGTGACGAACGGAAACTTCGCCCAGTAACTTTGAGCAGTACAACTGTCCTAGACTGAACGTCTGCATGCTGGTGACCAAGGTTTGACCCCTTGACCGACCCTCAGCTCCCGTCCGCTTCGGGGATTCTCGTAGGGAAATCCTTCTTCGAAAGCTGACGTCGCTTTCAGCTATTATGGAGTGGCCGACGCGTTGGTATGCGTCGTCTCCGGGCCCGCTCGTCGGGTGGACACAAAAGCGCGGCGAATAACAAAAGCCTCCGCGGTTTCTCCTTACGTCCCTCGCGCCTAACTCAGCTCGGCCGGCGGGGAAACAAACACAATGCAGGTAAACAAACTAACCCCAGCGAACCATACCACAAGCTGCATGCAGCATTGCGGAGGGTACATTGTTGTCAGTAGCCTCCTCGAAGGAAAGCGAGAATAGGCGCCGGGGCTTTGCGGTTCGCCCTGCCGGGGAGGGGAGACTGAAAGGTCCTTTCAAAACCCCCTTCACGGTGAATTAGGCACCCCTCAGTGGGCGCTCCATTGACAACAATGTAGCCTCCACAGTGCTGCATGCAGCTTGTGGTATGAACTATAGTTGCCCGGCGGTTTTAATTAATAAGTGAGGGGCCCGAACTTCACACATGGCAAATCCCCCCTCTCGGTGGGTACGGAACCACTTCATTAAGGTGAAGATGATGATATGAGCAGGCTTCTTGTGAAGCGTTTTGGAAATTTATGGCAAGGCAATGATGAGCTTCACGAGTGTCTTCAGGCGTGCCCAAAAAAGTACCCTACACAACCATTCTAAAAGAGCTGCTAACGCTGCCAAGAGGAGTCACCGGCCCTTCATGTACAATTTTACTGTTCTTGAAGCTTTGTTGCATGTTTATTGCCTTTTTTGCTTAAAACTCTATCGTACCATTCTTGAAAGTCAATTGCAATAAAGTTTTTATAAGAATGCCGCACCAACTTGTCTGTTGCAACTGAGTACGAGCAAAATTCGAACTTATCCCAGCATATTGCTCAGATTCTCCGCATAATTCCCAACTACCTGTCGCTATAGATTTCCCCTAGTTGACATGTAAAACATGTCATTTAATAGTTTTGACAGCATTGCATTCAGATCCGGTTCCAAACTTTCATTTTTTTGTTTGTTTCCTCAAATTCTCCTCATGTGGATTTGGCTCATTTCGAAAAAAAAAAACGTCTCTAGTAGCTATCAAGCCCAGGATTCATATGACGGCGCTTTACAATGTGTGCGAGGGGGGAAGAGAGGTGGCGCGGGGAAGGGGGGGTATAGCCCAAAAAATTTCGGGGGGGCCCGGCCGGCCCCCCCTCTGGGTATGCCCTGCCCGCAGAGCAGACGCCACGATATTCGATTCTCCGACACTCGCCCTGCGCACGTCGCTTTCTTGTCTGCTGTTTCGTTGCCTGTGTATTCTTTGAGTTGTTAGGGGAGCATAAGTTCGCTCCAATAAACTTGTTTTTCCTTCAAACCAACTGCGTCATCTTTGGCTTCGTGACAATACTTATATGATTCTGAGTAATACGCGTTTCGGGATAATAATTTTGTTTTTTCCCGGCCAACATCCCATGGGAGCAATGTATTTTCCTACGGTTTATACCATTGCGTTTTTCCTGAAATGGATAGCAAACAGGTATTTCCGAAACTCGCTCGCTTGCGCGCGCCATAGAGTTTCGCACTCAATGGCGCACGCCAGGGCCACAAGCGAGCCGCAAACGAAGGGGACCAATGGGACCTGCCATATCAGCGACGTACGCGAAGGAGACACGTGTCATGCAAGCTTGCCCGGTCGCTATTCGTCATCATCACCTGAAACTGAGGTAATGGCAAACACAAGAAAAACTGACATCTTGTTCTCCTATAACAACAACGGTGAATTACTACCACATGTGCTGGGGGAATCACTAGGGGTCAATCTCGACAGTAAGCTAAGCTTCCCCGCATATCCAGGTTCCTTGTATACCCTAGAGATAAATTTTGGGAAATCAGAATTTGTCTGTAAAGTCGGGGTTCAACTGCATTGCTATTTTATGCTACTGAGGTGTGATCGCACCAGTGCATTGGAGGAGCAACCTCCATAATGCCATGGTTCAAGGTCGCGCCATACATAAAGTAAGAAAAATGGCAATGCAAGTTTTATTTACCTAATGCTAGCAACATCCGCTCGCGCACTAACTGGCATCATAGTCTCATGGTTACAGCTGCACCCTCACACCAATCCCCAATGGTGTCCCCACTATTGTTTCTGCAAGCCCACAGAGAGCCTAACGAATGTGTTCCCTCCTTGCCATTCAAATGCTTCCGCATGCACTCCCTGTGGAAGGAACATCCAACATTGGTGTTGCCAGGATTGACAAGTCAATTGATTTGATTGATTACGAGGTTTAACACGCCGACACTACACTGCCGATGAGGCATGCGGCCTAGAGCCCCTAGCTTTCTGCGATTCCGCAATTCCGCAAAAAATCGCGGAATTAAGGTTTTCCCGCGGAAATCCAAAAAACCCGTTAAAAGTGTGGTGCTACGTCCCCAAAACGATAGATTTGGTGAAATGGGGCGGAAAATTGGTATTTTCTATTACTAATGGCAAAATAGTTTCTTTTAATTGTCTGCAACGTTTTTTAACTGTTGAAAATTTGAATTTGTATCTGCATATTCCCACCTTATCAAATAATAAAAGTGGCTAGGTAGCGCAGCCTCCACCCGAATCAAGGGGCCTAGCCATAGCCACAGAAAGAGAACATCGCACACAACAGGGCCCGTCAGATTGCAAACAAAATGAAGGGTGCAATGAATAAAGCGGCTAGCAAGGCGCTAGTATACTTGTGACAATTGGAAGTTCTTCAAGAGTGTGAGGTGCTTGGATCCCCTGCAAGCTGGGTGTCTCTCAGAGAAGAGATCAGAGTTTGGGGCCGTTCCTGGACTTGGGGAAGAATCCCTAGCCCTAGCTGCTGAATGGAAAGTGTACCTAAAGTCTGCCCAAGACCTCAAGTCTAGGGACAGGGACTTGGCACGATTTCTTTCTAAACAAGAAAAACCAGGTGAAGGTTCTGATGTCCTGGCTTTCTGGGCTGGGATGGAACACCTGACTCCAACACTTTCTTCCACTGCCCTTAAATAACTGTCGGTGCCAATCAACTCTGTTGACGCAGAAAAGTAATTCAGTCGCTGTGGCGACATCGTGTCTCACAAGCGCCATTCTCTTGGTGAAGAAAGCACAAAGCATCACCAGATGCTCAGCCACAACAGCTTCTGTCAGTTTTAAATGAAATCTAGCATGTCAGGAGTCTGAAGTGTCTAAAAAATGAACTGTACATGAGCCTTATGCCTTTTCAATGTTGCCGCAGAATTTTGCAGATTCCCCTATCTAGAATCGCAGAATTTGAAATGTTCCGCCGCAAAAAGTGAGGGGCTCTAGGCATGCCATAGTGGAGGGCTTCAAATTACTTATGAGCGCCTGGAGATCTTTAACGTGCGCTGAAATCTAGAACACACAGGTGTTTGTGCTTTTTGCCTCCATGAGAGAAGCGGCTGCGGCGGCCAGGAATTGATTTGATTGTGAGGTTTAACGCGCCGACGCAACGCAGGCGATGAGGCGCGCCGTAGTGGAGGGCTCCGGATTAATTTTGACCACCTAAGGATCTTTAACGTGCGCCGAAATCTCGTACACACGGGCGTTTTTGCTTTTCGCCTCCATCAGAAAAGCGGCCGCCGCGGCCGGGAATCGAACCCGCGACCTCGTGCTCAGCAGCGCAACACCTTAGCCACTGAGCCACCGCGGTGGGTGGCCAGGAATTGAACTTGCTTCCGTGGGCTCGGCCGCACAACGCCTTAGACAGAGCCACCCCGGCAAATTGGCAAGTCCCATTCACAGCCCCAGCTATTTTATTGAATGTGCCTACAGGCAAACAATTTCTCAGACCTCTATTCCCATGCCAGTATGCTGCCGTCAAGACTGAGAGTTGTAGTTACGTGCCTTGCAAGCTCAAGGATACTGCAGGTCCATGATTTTTTCAAAGCACAAAGCAAGCATGCTGGGGGAGGCGGGAACAAAGAAGGAAAACGGAACTCTCATTGGTACGAAATGCAGCACCAACTTTTGTGCTTTCGCAGCCCATTTGAATTGTCCTTGGAAGAAAATGCCAGACACGTAGAAAGATAACGGTATTGTATTTCTTCTTACATAAAACCACCAAGCACACAACAATTTGACAGACAGTACATAAAGCCTAATACTACATCTGTTGCCTTTTCCAGGTGTTAAATTTTTTTTGCTGTTTTCAACATCTTAGAATAAAAAAAGGGAACCTCTTCCTAGACACTTTTAATAAATAAGGAGCAGGCATTTATATACAGGAATAATAAAACAAACACATCACAACACAAAAAATTTTGAGCTATGTACATTTCAGCATATATTACAAGAGCCAACTGAACGGTAACCGAGGGAAACCAAGCGATTTCCTCACACCCCACTTCAAACTCGGCACAGCAGAATAGTTTAGTATGTCAATGCAGTAAGGATTCTTCTGCCTGCTTTGCGAATAGAGGTTGCCTGTACAGGTATTGTGGGGCAGAACCTTTGGTAGACCTTGCCATTTCACTTGGGATCACACTGGCGACCGGCAAGTAGGGAGAAGTTTCCAGCCTCACAGTGAAAGCAGCTCCAGAGACAATTGAAGACGGAGGAACATGTTTGACAAAGAAAGGAATCGGCTACACACGTACAATTGCACTCAGCCCTATACTCTGCAGAACACTTCAACATGTCACATAAAGTGAGAGAATGCCCCCTGGGACATGCAGGAAGAGGGAATTCCCCAAGCAGCAGTTAACAGTTTCAAGGTGACTCACACACTGCACACAACACCCCCAAGCGGTGCTTGGTTGGGCAGCACACACTTGTATCGAGCGCATTGCTCCCCGGTATTGCTTCCTTTCCACCATCATGCTGGTGCGAATGAGCAACACAAGGTGCCATGCCGCCAGCCAAGCCGTGGCCAACACGGGTCTCAATGGGGCTCCAAGTTTTATTGCTGCTGCATTACCAAGACATCGTGATAACAGCAAACAATTCAGCGACGCAGGCGTAGAGGCACACAATGGGGACAAAAAACACAGCAGTCTGTCACGGTGAAAGCGAAACAAACCAAACGAAGCCGGGAAAACAGAACAAAACAAAAAACAAACGCTGCAAATGAGCAAACAACGCACCTTCTCTGGGGAAACGTGCACTGAAGAGCGAGCGAGGCTAGCCCAAGCTTAGGAGCATTGCCTTGCCAACCGCTCTTCAAGTGAACCAAGACCCTTCCAGCCAGTAACGTGCACAAAAGCTCCCACTTCCACTCACACCTGCAAAAGACAAATAACCCGGCAAACACAACAGCCCACCCTTCTCACCTACCGCAGCTATATCTAAGTCCACCTCCATGCACCCAGTTAAATGTTTTGCCATGCACACAGTGAGGATATATGGGGAGATATGGAGATAGGTCAAAAGAGGAGATTATGAACAGAAGCAGCCTCGGTGAAGAAAAGCCTGTGGTACCGCCCGGCAAGGACTGCTGCTTCCTTCCTTGCCTCCATCTCACACAGGACACACTCACCTTTTAAATTGTGCAGAGACTGCAAAAACAGCTGGCTGAATACAACAAGGACATATTTACACTCTGTATACAAAAACCAACAACCACATCCGCCCAATCACACCGCTCATGAAATTACACCTTCCCGCCCATTGTGCATTTAGCGATGCAATTTAGAACAAAAATGAGAGGGGCAGTCTTCTGGGAGTATGGAAACTGAGAAGGCATGGAAGGTGCTTCTAAAGCGGTCTTCGTCTATGTACATGCATGCAGCAAAGTTGAAAGGGACCTTGGCAAGTGTTGGCAAAATGTCTCAGTCGGGTGCACGGAGAGTGTTGTTCTGCTGCTTTCTGCAACCCAGTCAGGGGGCTGAACAGTTTTCACAAGCAGTGAATGTTTCCTCAAACACACTGCAGATGCACTTTGACAGAAAGACTCTGTGCTCGACAGAATTGTCTAGCAATGTGCGTGTCGCAGTTCAGGAACAGGGCAACAAAAAAGAAGAGAGAGAAGTTCTTACAAAGTATACTTTCAAAAAGCAAACAACACATTAGGAAAAAAACCTTTTGAACAAAAACTACAGAGGCCAACTGGCTTGTAAACTACCGGGGGTGGCAAGCTGCACTGTGCTCGTCCCCCAGGGCGGCGAGCACAGTGCGTGCTCCAAGACGGGCACACAGCGGGACATCTTCTGGGGCCGTGAGGAAGGCGCAGAGCCCCAACAAGCAGCTAACAGCAGTAACGCGGGGTCACAAGTCTGGCGAGCACAGAGGGCAGCAGCCGAGAACAGAGAGCGCTGCCAATAAATAAAGGGGGGACATGGTCCTTGGCGGTGGGAAAAGGCCCTCAGGAGCAGCGCAGGGCACTGTGCTCCACATCGTTGGAGGCTTCCTCCTCGGGGACCTTCATGACAATGGACTCGCCTCCTCCCCCGACCAGCGGCCTTGCACTGGCCGCAGCAGGGGCCGGGGGCTCTGCCTGGTCGCAGTCCATGGTGTTCCCATGCGAGGGGCTCTCCAGGCCTGAGGTCTGGGCGGGGCTCTCCTCCTCGTCCGAGCTGAAGGACGACGACTCCGAGTCTGACTCGGCATCCTCCTCCTCCTCGCCAGCAAAGGAGGCCCCCGGGCTGTCGGAGTCCTCGGTGTCTATGTAAACCTCCGCACCAGAGAAGATGTACGTCGATGGCGGAGTGAATAGGTAGTGGCCCTCTGCAATCACGGAACACAGCAAGCTCAAATGTCTGCTGGTGGGCAGCAAGGTATGCAGAGCCACAGGCAGGGCACTCGGCTTTGCCTTGCAAGGCGGTGGCAGTGCGACAAACACAACCTCAATCATTGCCTCAAACTGCTCGCTGAACTGATGCGCAACTTATACCTTGCGACCGTAGACGACGTTTGTGGTTCTAGAAAAGCCGCTGAATCCTTTCCAGTAGTTATTGCCAACCCATCATTACGCAAACGCCTCTGGGGGCGAATGCAACCAGTACTCAAAAGGGCAGTCCCTCACACGATACACGTGGTATGTACCGATGAAGAAATTGCTTAGGCAGTGTGGAAGTTGGGAGGCGACTTTGCAAAGAATTCTTTCGGTGCTTAAACGTCTTTGGAGGGGCCTTCAGGAACAATTGCACAGGAGATTATTCTCAATCTACGAGGAAAACCAGCATGCAAATAGTTTCCATATTAACATAGTTTACATGAAATCATTTCCAAGCCTTCCCTGACATTTCCTAGTAGCTGGCCACCCTGACTTTGTTATGGCAGTCTTAGCAAGTGTAGTGCAAAAGAGAAGAGTAGAAAAAGGAACACTTGTATGAAGCAGCAGTCCACGGCTCCAACAGCAAAAAGCAGATGTTCGATGACATTGCTCAATGCAGTGGAACCTTTATGACACATTTCCGCTCTCTCTATTCATCCATCATCACCACCCCCCCCCCGCAATGCAACAAACCACTTGCTACGATACAGCAAAGTGGTAACAGCAAACTCGCCACAGAAGCTATAAATACTGCTAACTATTAACATGATGCATTAACACCTTTATTACATAATTAAAGAAAGCCCAATGTCCACCTGACATTATAGCTTACGCAAAACTGGAATACTCAGGCTGCTGGGACCAGCATTTTTGCCACATTAGGTGACACTTCGTCCTACTGTTCAATGCTCTCCCATCTTTTGTGCTTCTTTCTCTGCCTCCCCATCCATTCAGTGGTTCTTTCTTTCCCTTCATAGCTTTACTTGCCACACTGGTCATTTTAAAATTTCGGGGGTTCTACGCTTTGAAGCTACACCTCGGCTATGAGGCATGCCATAGTGGAGGGCTACGAATCAGCGCAGGCCACCCGGGGATCCACCATAACAAGCGTTGAATTCTCGACACTGGTGTTTTCGCCTTCGCCTTTATCAGAAAAACGGGACTGCCAGGACCAAAATCCAATGCCGCATCTTCAAGCTGAGCAACACAATGCCGTAGCCACTGAGCCACCCCGCTGGGTCCTTCAGTACTTTTCATGCTGCTTTCTACGCTGCCAGTCAACCACTTTCTCCTTGTGGTTGTCTTTTTCAGCTTATCTCATGGACTTTCCTGCCAGCACGCCCTTCTGTCCTTCCCACTTTGCCAGTGGCCATTAGAAAGCACCATACAAAGTTTGTCCCCCCTCCCCTGGGCTACTGCCTGAAAGCTGTGCTGCACAATGCTGCAAAATGGAAGGCCACTGACGCTTGGCTGAGTCACATTCTTGTTGCCCGTTCTTACTTGCCTTGCTCAGTCGTGTCTGTCTTTTTGAGCTTATCTTGCATTCACATGGCGCACAGCTAGAGGGCTGACACGGAAAGGTGTGGGCATGTGAGAAATATGTGAGGAATTTTTTTTTCTCAGGAGTTCAGAATGCTATCCAGGGCAACTGAGGCAGTGTTTCCAGAGTATTTTTCAAGGCAGGCAATCAATTTTTTTTTCATGCACAGAGTAATCCCTTCAACCGACCTGGTAGTCTGGATGCAACACTCTCCCTCATCCGTGGCTTCCACAGGACATCAGACGAGCAGTCAGCCTGGCTGTCCAGGGATGTGGGAGCCAACTCTGCACAGGTGGAGTCCGGCATAACCTCTTCTGCTGTGGGCAGCAAGAACAGAACGGCAACACCATGAGCCATGCTTGCCAAAGAATTTCCGCATGTGCTCGCACACAACGCGAGAAAAATAGGGAAGGCACTCAGCACATTAGAGCAAATGCAACCCGCTTTCAAGGAGTATGTGCACCAATAGAGATAAAACAGCAGGAATAACAGTAGGATTCTGAACACACAAACCCCCAAGGTGTTGGCCTATAAGAGGAGGAGGAAGAAGAAAGAAAAAGAAAAAAAAAAAAAAAAAAAAAACAGTGATGTGAACCGAATGCGCCTGGAAAATGCGATGAACACTTTGTTACTGTAAAGGAATCATGCGCTTATATGGCCTCTAAGAGAAGAAGAAATAACCCATCTAGACACTGCCTCATCCTGAGAGTGTGCACACAAATTAAACACCTGGTAGCTACCTTCACATTTATGGTGTATAACTGCACATATAAACATACAGCACAGCTTAATACAATCAGTTAAGAGTCAGCACTATGTGTGTATGCTTTTCGTTTGTTTCTTGATTGATTGATTGTGGGGTTTAACGCGCCGACGCTTCACAGGCAATGAGGCACGCCGTAGTGGAGGGCTCCAGTTTAATTTTGACCACCTGGGGATCTTTATCGTGCGTCGAAATCTAAACACACAGGCGTTTTTTGCTTTTCGCCTCCATCAGAATTTTCGTTTGTTTCTGTCTACTGAGGTGTTCTTCGGAAAATTTCACTGAAGGGTCAAAGTAGCTTAAGTATTTTTACAGAGCTCTCACACTCAGCTTAAAGGAGTACTGACACCAAATTTTGACGCCTAAAAAATGATATAATTGGCTTCAGTAGTTTGTACAGATGCCTCACAGAAATTTTTGCAGCGATCCGAGGCCGCAATCACATCTAAAATCGAGTTTGATTGTCCCGGCCGCGAGCTTCCACAAATCGGCAGCACTAGCGAAATCGCTTTCGGCGTGACGAAACATCGGCCTGCGTGTCTGGCCGGTTCAGGGTGACGTCATATAGTAGTTTTCGGAACCGGAAACGATATCCTGGGCTGCTGTTGACGGTGGTATTCGTTTGGGCAGGAGACGTACGGGTGTAGCTGTGTGAGCAATGCTTGTAAACTTTGCGCACTTTGCGTGTTCGACGTCTTTGCTCTTCAGTTCGTGGCCGGCGCATGGTGTTCCCTTGCACTGGTGCCGAAAACTGCGCGGTGTCGACGCGCACCGCGGCGACGCGGCGGTGCGTCGCCGAGCTCGCCCAAGTTGTGCTATGGCAAGCTCGCGGAATGCGAAGTACTGCTCGTGGAAGCCTCTCCGAGCAAATCGACGCCGACGCCAAGATGCATTATTTTCCACGCGACGACATGCAGTGCTAAACGTGGACTGAGTTCGTGCGCGGCAGCGGCCGCAAGAACTGTCGCCCAAGCCAGCGGGCTCGGCGTTGCTCGGTTCAGCTTGTGTGTTGGGAACTTTAGGCTTAGTATCGTGGCGAATATTTGATCGCCGGTATCTGTACAACTGCGAATGGCCATCCCTTACAAAACTTTTCAATCCACTATCGTCCCCTTTTTCGCATATAGAGCTTTATTTGGGCGATAATTCCCGTTTCAGCGATCGGTGATGAAGACATCTGCCGTGGCCTGTTTTGATTCTAGCGCGCAGGTGGCGGCATCTTTCGGCCGCTTGCCACACCGCGGTGCCGGCAGTGCTGGGTCAGAGCGCCGAACCTCCGCTGCCGGTCAGCGTAAGCTTACCATCGCGGCATATATCTGAACGCCGCTTTTAAATTCAGCGCTGATAACAACCCCTAGCACAATTTTTCACCACACTAACATCTACTTTCTCGCATGTGGAACTTCTTTTTCGCGATCAGATTGATTATAAGAGTGGCGAAGCGACAAGCTGTTGCTATCACGGTCTGCGCCGGTTCGAGCCGCAGTGATATTAAAAAACGGACGACGGCGAAGACATCGCCGGCCTAATCGCCTGGCAAAATAAAGTTGTTCTGTCTGCAGGGTGGCAGCGACTCATCCGATTCTGACGATTCAGACGCCATGTCGACTGCGCGGGCGAGTGCGGACCATGTGCAATCGTAGCAGACGATGCGACAAACATCCCTGACGTCACGGGTGAGACCGTGACGTAAGGCTGGCCCGCTTGCAGACTGGCCTTCGAACGGCCATTTTCCCGCGCGGCGATCGAATTTGAAACTGGTTGCAATAAACGTGCTATAATTAATTCTATGCTGGCGGCTGACGGCTTTCGGTTCGATTTTCGTAATTACTGGGCCAATAGGTATTCTTTACAGCATAAAACCTGAAAGCGAGAAATTTCGTGTCAGTACTCCTTTAATAAATAATTCCCTTGCTTATGGTCATTTCCTTTTAATTTCGATTTCCCTTAAAATTGATTTTCTTAACACAGGGTTAAATGTTGCCCCAAAATCCAGGTCACATCACATATTCTTCCTGCGTTTGAAAGCTTACGAATTCTCTAGTGTAACAAAACCACCAATATATTACATTTGTAGACTTTTGTGTAGCTGATTTGATCAAGAAATGACTTTTCGAAAGATTTGAGAATACTGAAGTTACTACTGCAAAAAACAAATACAAAAGACAGAAATACTGCAAAAACTGTTTTCCAAGTAAAAATATTTGCAGTTTAATTGAGCACAGCTTCTATACAAACATTTCTATTTTATTTTTCCCTTTTTCCCCCCACACATTGTAATTACAAAAATAATTCTGGGCATGGGAGTTAGGATGCTTTTTCCTAAGAGCTTTCAAGCCCTGCAGTCATTGAAAACACACACTGCAAAAACTCATAAAGACTGAGACAGGACTTTAGCCCTTTCGGCCCTGGTGTCCTATACTTAGGACATTAACCAAAAGACTTATTGCAATTTCAGAAAGAAATCAGAACAGCTAGTTTTCTGGGGAATAGTTCTTCAAGGATGCCTTTTTCGATATATATCTCCGTTCGTTTTTTGCTAAAGCTAAACGCTAGAAAGAGAAGGGCATTGCAGTGGAAACCAAACTGATGTCAGGGCGACCCCAAGGACTGAAGTACTAGTAAATCTAAAGATACTTGCACTACCAGCTTTACTTTTTTTTAGTGGGCTCAGTGGTTTCTAAAATTTAGGAGAACAAGAAAAAAAGAATTTTCTGCAGTCATTTTAAATTTTAATTGCCTGATGACCTAATTAGAAGTCATGCTTGTAAATCGCTAATTACTTGTATCACAAGCTCAATTTTTCGTTTGTAAGCTTAAAGGGTCCAAATATGCAAGAAAACACACCGAAAAAAAAAAAAATCTTTTTGATAGAAAAAATTCAGGGCCAACTAATGTTCCATGCCAAAAGTACTGCTGATGAACAAAGTGACAGAACCTGGGCAAAATGGAACCTGGGCTGTCAACATGAAGGCACCGCAGCACTGCTGAGTGCCTCGCAATTTTGTGTACCCACTCTTGAAAGGCGATGCTAGGATAAAGTTTTGTATTACGAGGTCAGAGTAAGCTTGTTTCAATTCACTGTCATGCAACGTAGACCAGTATTCAAAGCACAGGTTATCAAAAATTTGAACCCAATGAGCTGGTGTAACGCTATTTTCAAACTAACGCACCCCATCAACAAACACATGAAAAAACATACTAAACCTGAGAAACTTCCCAATTTTAGCATTCAAGTTGACACTTTCATTAAATCGTATCTTCATTGCACCATATGTTAAAGGCCAACTGCACTCAAAATTTCGTCCTCTTGAAAACACTATTTCCGTATAGTCTGCCTAACAAGAAAGCAAGATGCAAAATATAACAGCTTAAATAAGCGTGTGGATGCCGCAAGCAATCAGCCAAAATCAGCAATTTCAAAATTGAAATTGAGCAGAGCACAGCCATTGAAGTGACGTTGCAGCCAGCCAGTGAGCGGCCGGATGGTCAGCCGCTTGGGAGCAAGCCTGCGCGCGATCTCCACGTGTGCGCTATCTCCACGTGCGCACAGGGCACAGGGCAGGCGAAGCGTTCACCACAGAGCTCAACTGGTTCTCCCGCTGTGTGGCTGGCCAGAGGACGAAGCGCCGGCCGGCTAAAACGTGAGAAGCGCTCCATGGCAGCTTTTGCGATCCGCTGGCAGGTGCAGCGTCGTCTGCGACGGAGCTATTTTACACGCTTCTGATTGATTAACAAGGCATTTCATGGGGCTGCCACTCGTGCCCCAGTTGATTTGGTGGAACATACAGCACATTCAAAATAAATTTCGCCGAGGTGAAATTTGAGTGCAGTTGGCCTTTAAGTGCACTGCAAGCACCAGCGATAGTTGTTTCGTCAGTTTTATTAAATTTACTGCTTGGTTTCGTCAGTATCATTTTACGAGTGGAGCGTCACTTCACGAGAGGCTTGGCACTCATCCCTAGGAATAGCCAGCTTTCGCAACTGGGCCTGAAATCAGCGCCGCTCACCGATGACACCACTGCTGGAGGGAGTGTTTCCGTTCTCGTCCGCAGGGGCTGTGCCATTCTGCTCGGCAGCCTCCTTCACCTCCGAAGTGGCCTGGCTGGGGGGAGGCAGCGATGTTAGCTGCACCAACGGCGCCACCGGCTCTTCGTTCGGGGACAAGTCCCAGCCCAGCCTGCAAGGAGCACATTGCATGCCCATCACCCACTGCACACCACCGACAGTGCTGGCCACACCAACGAACACAACAACGCACCTGTTGCAGAGCTCCTTGATGATGACGTCACAATCGCCCAGGAGCTCAACGTCGAAGGTGACGTGCTTCAGTGATTCTCGGTTAATCAGTATCTGGGGCACCTCTGGGGGAATGGAACCTGGGGGAGCAAAGCCATTTATGCTACAAAATCAACCTCACTCTTGCAGCCAATGCACCAATGTAAGAAGCACAATATTAGAGATTCTAGAACAAAAATTCGAAATGGCCTCCGCTTCTCCTCACATTAGGCCATGGTTGCCACCAAGAGTCATACTGCTCAACTTTTCTCAGCCATATGTGGTGCTCCTGCTCACCCATTTGAATGCATGACCTAACCTCCCATACGCTGTTTCCTTAGGAACGCTACAATGGCAAAGCAACAGATCTCATTTTAATCTCATTCCTTAGATCAGTGGTTCTCAAACAGGGGTCTGTGAATGCCTTGCAAAACAGTCCCCTCTCCCAAGCTACTGCCCAACCACGAAGCCCTCGCAAAAAAAGTCAGTGTTGCAGCTAAATTAGGCACCTCAGACATAAACGGGATATCTTTTGACAGTATATATCGCATGCTTGTCTACCTCGTGGTGACATTTTTGGTCCAGATTTAGGCTTTCTTTCCAAGCTTTCGCATCAAGGGCATTTTTTTTTTGTGCTAAAATAATTTCCTTTCAGGCTCCAGCCTTGTTTCGTGGCTATAAATATTTCTGTAAGTGAAAAATTTTTGGGGAGCACCCGCGTTTAACCCAACTTGCAACAACATCGTACGGTAGGGAGGACAACTACTGAGCAATAACACTGGCTTTGCTCGAAAACAAAGGGCTCTAAATGTTCACAAGTTAGTGCAGCATCTCTGGACACGGGTGCTGGGATTGGGGCTCAACTGCATTCCCCTGGCCCCTCCTATCCCCAGGAAATAATGCCTGGCACACCAGAGGCGGAAAACAACGGGACAGGCTTTGACGGTGCCGGGGCCCGCCAGAAGAGAGCCAGTGGCATGCCTGCGCAAACTCACTGGGGATCAGGGCGACCGGCCGCACTTTGAGCGAGGAGCCCATGACGATGAGCAGGTCGCACTGGGTCTTGTCCCGGCTCATGGCCTGGTGGAACTCCTGGGAGAGGCCCTCGCCAAAGAACACTATGTCTGGCTTCATGACCGCCATCTCCCCGCTGGCCTCCACCTCCTCAGGGCTGCACTGGGGACACACTGGGATGCGCTGTGGTGGAGAGGGGAAAGAGCAAAGAGAACAGCCCTTGAACAGGTTGCCTTACACTTGTCGACCTTAAAATTTTGAGAATTGCACAACGACAACACCCACTGTGGTTCCCGCCAGAAAAAGCCCACCATCAAGGAAGTCATGCATCCTACAAGGTGGAGTGCAACCACTTCTTCTGTTCTGCGTTTGTACACCATTAAAATTTTGTTACTACACTGCTTCAATAATAGCAGTCCCAGCACCAAATGCATCAAGCTACAAGAAAATAACCTTTTTAAGAAATAAACCTACTGCAGACTACTTACCAGCAGCTGTGTTGCAAAAACACCAGAACAGTAAAATATAAATTAGACAACTCCTTTTGTATAGTTAAAAATAGTCATGTAGAAAATTAGTGCTATTAAAGGGGTCGTGAAGAGATTTGCAAAAAATTGTGTTGTGTGTGCGCTTATAACCGTGGAACCTTCATAAACAAACAATGCATACCCGTTTCATTGCCCGATATCGGCAAATAGGAAAACAAATGCAGTTACGGTTTCACCGAGGCTTTCCTCCTCAACTCGTGAAGTGACATTTCAGTAAGTCAGTAAGAAGCCAATCATAGTTCTCCCTCGTCTGCACAATTAGTCACCATAGAGCGGGCTTGCAAAGGGTCAGATAAAGCTACAGCATCGGCGCCATGATGAAACTTGCTCTGAAACTGAACGGGAGATGTCTGATCTCTGATACGACTGATCAACATGGTCGAACTTTCAGTCAACAATGCGGGTGAGTGGCGCAGGCAGAAGTAACCATGTTTAATCTAAACTGGGCATTCGTAAACTGTTTACGCTGTTTCGCACGAGTCTAAACTATCTTTTTGCTAGCCGATATTCTTGCACAAGTTTGCCGACGTCTGTCTCACGTAGCCTGTAATGCGAGTTGCGCGAATGTGAACTTCTGACCTGACGAGATAAATGACCGAACGTTTAAAATGAGAATTTATTACATAAACACATTTATCGAAGGAACTTCGAGTAGTCAGAACTTAAAACCCATCCATCATTTACTCATCAAGCGCAAAAATAACTAGCGAGAAGCAGCGATACAGCGCCGAGTCGCCGAGTCCCACCATCACACAGTTTGACGATTGCTTTCCTGTTTCCTGCAATAAACAATGCTGTTTACGCTGTTTCGTGGATTGTATACGCTCCCCTTCGGCTTACTGCAGAAGCGTTCAACAGTAAGTTAGCGGTTAAAGCTCTGGGTTGATTAGAATTTATGAAAACATGACAGAGTGCTGGGTTACAAATGCAAAGAGGCTTTTATGCAGCAGTTTTTCACCGTGCACGCTTCTCACGTCGATAGTGTTGTGGATAAAGTGTCCGACTAGGCTGGCCGTAACGTTGGGCTGGCCCGGAGGCCGCAAGTTCGAATCACACACAGGGCACTTTTTTTTTTGCTTGAGCGGTTTTGTGCCATTTCATACAAAAAAGGTAAGATTCCGAAGAAAATTCGGTAAAAGAACGTGAAATTCAGCGGGGAAACTGGCTACAAACTGTACAAACAGCCGGTAGGTTTGAGTTCTGCTGCAATGGTTGCCAGACAACTTAAGCGGTCACAACACCACTCACGTGGATAGAAAACTGTTTTTTGGCAACGAATAAAGGATGCATTATTTTTAAAACATCGGGTCTGCAGCTTTGCAGAACAATATACACAAAGAACTTTGAACGCGTTGCACTCTCGAATGTACTTGACGTGACGCACTCTAGTTGCGCTGCGGACCGACGATGCACGCATGGTCGCTTGCGATGCGCCTCAAAACGAGAACTTCAAAGGCACCTCCTAAATTACAGAAGCAATGAATTGTGAAAATATTTGGGATTTATGTTCTTAAAAGGTCGTTCAAGCAGACAAAATTAAGCAAAGACAAATGCATTTTCTCTTCACGACCCCTTTAAACATGAACTAAAAGAGCGCACAGCTCGACAGGCATGAACAAATGCAATCCACTTCTCCCTTGAAAGCACTGAGCACGCAATCAGAAAGGTGTACAAGCATGAACCGGCTGTTTCCATTGTCGTACTACCCCCAAGAGAAATGCCCTTCGTAATGCAAGGCAAACCATTTGCTATATGAACATTGACCTCACCCTCTTACATTCCTAAAAGCAATCTTAGCTAATACCCGTTGCTTAGTCTTTAGTACTGCTCCCAGCACCAACATATATAATTGTTTTCTTCGTAAGAGGGCTGGCGGGCTGCCCAGAACCCCTAGTGCGCCACGTGTGGTGCAGGCCTGGTCCACATCATCGACCCATATTGTGAAGTTGTCCTAATTTACAAACAAAACCCCCTTGCGCACAGAGGGAGTGTCTAGTACCCGAGAACAATGACACGCTAACATTGTTTACACACCTGGCTAAAGATGTCCTCCTTAATCATGTTGCAGCCAACCTTGTGGTGACATCTGGTGCAGGATGCTGTTGCAAAAGACCCTGAAAAAATATTAAACTTGAATTTAGGACCATGCAGAAAGACACCAATTTGAAGTCCACAAAATACAGAATCAACAGGAAAACTCCAAAACCCACAAAAAATGGGCAACTTCCCTCATGTTGCATAAATAGTTAGCCATCAGTAGCAAAAACAAGCAGTTCTAGCGAACTTAGAGTTGCATTAGAAGAGAAAACCCAAAAAGACCGGGTCTGGCCACATTGCTGCTAATGAACTGTTGCTCAAAGCAGCTCCACACTCACCATGGCATGTGATGACGTTATGAATGCCGCAGGTTTGCTCCAGGGTGTCAATGTTCTGTGTGTAGTTCCTCAAAAGTTTGTTGTGGTCCTCCAGCAGCTTGATGAATCGGTGGCTGGCTGATGGCATGAATTGGCCTGGGTAGATTTCCTGCGAAGGGAACAGAAAAAAATGATCATCATTGCGCACCACACAAGGGCGTAAAGACCTGAGCCCACCCCTACCACAGCACAGCCATTAGGGGGGGAAGGGGGGTCTTTGCAGCCATAAATTGTGAAACCTACAGGCTACATACCACAACCGGGACAAGCTGGCATGGCAGAAGTTGGCACAAAATGCGGAGCGCATGATAAGCAGTAGCAGCTTGTAAACCTATGCTACTAACAAAGCACCTAGAAGTAGTTGCCTCACCAATTAACATTCCAGACTATGCAGCACCCCAAGTGAGGTGCTACTTTTAAAACATCACAAAACACAACACAACCACTAAACCGCTAACACAAACTACAGTTACCGTGAAATGGAAGCTTTCTGCCTCTACGCCCATGTGCGCAGGAGCTACCGTCACAAATCTAAGTTCGTATAATTAAGTCACTAAGGCATTACCTCTCATAATAAGTGCCTTAACCTTCTTTATGCAGCACGAAATGCTTGACTATGGCAAAGGAAACTCTTCAGAGCCAGGCAAGGGCATGCCTACACAGCAGACAGACTTGCCTTGGCGAACTTAAAGAAGGGCCGGGGGTCCTTGCGGAAGTAGTGGATGTCAAACATAGCCTGGGGGTCTGGCAGCGCTGGAAAGTCCTTACTCAGGCGTGCATAGATTCCGTTGCGGGAACGGAAGTCCGGGATCCCGCATGAGACCGAGACCTGCACCCACGGAATAACGTGCAATGATCACCACAACCCCACTGCAAAGGCAAACTAGAGGCCCTGTGGAAAAGGCCTACTTAATTTTCCTTGAGAAAACAGAAAGAGAGTTAAAACAGAGTTAAACTAGTTTCGTTTTTTTTTTTTCTTTCTTCACAGCTTATTGTCATTACCTGAGGTTGCTGAACGGGGAAACTGCTAATTGCTGAAGAATCTGTTTTAGGGGGAACGCACCCCTCAGCGTTCCCATCTGATGTTTGACCTGAATTTCAGGGGACCAATTTTGGCGCCGTGGTCACGCCAGGATCGGTTACTGCTCGCACACTGTTGCTGTCGTGGCAGATGAGCGAGTCAGAAATGAGCCCTACTGGAGTGCCAGAATTTAGCGCACTCATTGGCCCTCGAATGGTCCCGCAGCCCCGAGCAATAGGTACCCCCCGCCAACCAATTCCCATTGCGGGGTTTAACTTGCCAAAGCTATACCTGGGCTTTGAGGGCGCAGCATAATGGAGAACTGTGAATTAATTTAAACCCCCTAGGAATCTTTGCTTTGCGTCAAAACCTTACGGGCACTTTCGATTTTTTGTAAATGTAGGGGAAAAACCAGCGATCAGAGCAGTGTGCTTGAGGTCTATGGCACCGACACGACACACAGCCTACTGACATTGCCCAAATAAAGAAGGCACACAGTATCACGTGCATTTCTCACTTGTTTTTATTAGTCCATGCCACAAATTAGAACTTAAAAAGAAAATGTTTTGATTTAATGCAGTAATGTTACATGTACAGCATAGCACCTGAATAAAGATGCACTAGAATGCCATGGGTAAGCTTCTCATTGACATACTTTTGCATTAGTTGCACGATAAAAGTTTGGCCCCATTCTAGCTTCCGCACTACACAAGTTTGGACATAATGTTTCCTCAAATCACAGTTTTTTTCTGTAAGCCCCCAAAACACGGAGGTTCAGCACATGGGGTTACTGCACTGCTCCAAGAAAGAAGCCCATAAATCCCTCCTGCAATGAAAACTTCAATCTTGCCCAGCAAAAAGAGTCAGACCACAAGAGAAACAAATGCCAGCTGGGGCCCGGGAAGTGGGGGGGAGGAAAAAGGGGAAGCTACTCACACCGGCGCCCGTGAGCACCAAGACCCGCTTGCAGGTGCGCAGCAGGTGGACCACGTCGTCGAGGGTGTTGACGTGGGCCAGCTTGGTGCGCCGGGGGGGCTCCTCCTCGCTCAGCATGCTGATCAGCACCTTCCACAGGGTGAGCCGGTCCAGGCTCGCAGGGATCACTGCCCCGTCCGGCAGCAGCCGCTCCAGCAGGGCCCGGGGGTCGGCCCCCACACTCATCTGGCGGTGCACCCAGCCCATGGGCCCTGCACGGCATGCCACGGGGCATTATTTACCCCGCTCCAGGGGCAGCAAACACAACTACGCCCTCAGGAGGTACCAACCACCAGGTGCCTGCTCCCCAGATCTGGCTTTTCTAAAAAAATGCAAATTTAGCAACTGTGAGCATGTGGTGAGGGATTGCCCTATACTCAAAGGCTGGTACAAAGTTCTCTTCAAAAAAAACCCCAGATGCAACCTGACCTGACGCTCAAAAAGGTGCTAGCGAAAGCGC
Organism: Haemaphysalis longicornis; assembly: GCA_013339765.2. Lineage (NCBI taxonomy): Eukaryota > Metazoa > Arthropoda > Arachnida > Ixodida > Ixodidae > Haemaphysalis > Haemaphysalis longicornis. The sequence goes on along the minus strand of JABSTR010001229.1, from coordinate 301,167 downwards.
CCGTCCACAAAGTATTGCACCAGTGTCAGATGCCACTACAGCTTGAAATCAAGACAATGCATCACCCGCCAAGTGTGTAAACAAACAAGCCTGTCTCCTACTCAGCTATGTGGGCCTGCGCACGAGCTCACCTATGAGCCTGCACAGTCAGAAAAAGGCTCGTCTCTTCTGCAGCCAACAGCACACCGTTTCTCAACACCCAGGAAGCACTGCTAAATGTCACTGCAGCAACAAAAAGGGCCATCCAGCCAATGCTTGCCTCAAAGCTGACCATGACGGACAGCTTAGTATGACCCATCCTTTGCAACTGTGCTTCCTAATAATCTTGCCGCAAAGGTGCCCATAATGTGTGGCTCACACTTTTCTCCCAACTTTGCTTCATGCCGCTTAGCCTTTACCAGTTTGGGAGCTTTCTTTATGCTGGCAGATGACCAGCAATGCCTTGGCTTGAACTCATCCTCACCAGCAGTGGCAGCCAAAGCATGTAGTGGCCAGGCATCACGCAATGGCTTCCACCTGTCCTTGATTGATTGATTGATTGTAGGGTTTAACGCGCCGACGCAACGCAGGCGATGAGGCGCGCCGTAGTGGAGGGCTCCGGATTAATTTTGACCACCTGGGGATCTTTAACGTGCGCCGAAATCTCGTACACACGGGCGTTTTTGCTTTTCGCCTCCATCAGAAAAGCGGCCGCCGCGGCCGGGAATCGAACCCGCGACCTTCCACCTGTCCTCAATCGACGCAAAGCATATTTGCTGTGACAGATATGCTCAGATTCAGTGGCACCTACGCGACCATGTTTGGCAGCAAGAACCACCACAAGCAACATCAAATTTAACATTTGGAAACATTGCTCCCTGGACCACCTTCCGGCCACAACAGTTGGGTGGCAGGCATGAACCCCAAGTGGAATGCTGTGCCACAAGTTCCCGGTCAATGGGACTCACCCCACAAGGAAACGACATGAGGAACTCGGAAGTGCTGCAGCTTCAGCCTAGCAGTCGCAAAGAAGGCATTCAACAGCAACTGACATGCTCCACACTTTGGAACCGCAGTCCAAAGGGACGAATTGGCAGAACGAAACAACACGAGGCAGTGCTCGTGTTGCACCTTTCTGCCAACCAAGCCATGGCCACTAGATTTTAAGGACCCCACATGCACCTCATATCTCTAGACAAGCAAGATATTTTATTCCTGAAGAAATGTGTCAGCAAGCTCGACGCATGCTTTCCTACCCCTATAGGCAGCAGTATGCACTATTAGCTGTCTGCTTACGCTTCCACCCTTTCCTTTTTTTGCACTCACCTTAGACGTATCAAAACAGGAATAAACAAATGGGACTTCTTGTGCATTGCTTGGCTCTACCACCACTTATACTATCACTAAAGCTTTCACAAAAAACAGCCTGACTTGACAAGACTGTTCGAGTGGACAGACACGGGTGAGGGGCGAATTCTGTAAAACTTACAGTTGTCGTTATGCACATTTTACAGATTTTGTCCCCTGGTAGCCCCATTTTCCATTCCCCTGTATGCTGTGCACTGCCTAAGAGAGAGAGAGATAGAGAGAGAGAGAGAGAGAGAGAGTGAGCTGGAGGCCCACCTTCGCTAGTGGGCTTCCACTCAGGACCAGCCAGATCCGAGAGGTCCGAGAGGCCGGACAGTTCGCTGATGGTCGAGGCCACCTCATCTGCATCGTTGTCGCAGACGTCGTCCTTGGGAGCCGTGTCCATGGCACCCAGGGCTCCGAGAAAGAGGTGGCCCGAACTGTCCACTTCGCGTGCTACGCCCGCTGAAAACCCACCATCGAACTGTGAGCACACAGCTAGCAAGGTTGCTCCAGCTAGCAAGTGCACCACAGCAACGCCTTGAAGCCTGAAACCAGGCACTACTCCGAGTGCAATTACTCCTCATAAGGCAATTGAAGCAGTGCAAGAAGACACAGAATAATTAATAGCCACTTCCAGTGCTCTTAAACTTCTTTCACTACTGCACCTCAATATTTTTAGCACTACTGCAGAAAAATCCCTTCGTTTGGAATTATATTTACTATGCCACTTGGAAAACGTCATGGTGTACCATTGCTCCTAGATGAAAGCTTAGAAATGTTCACGCGTGCGCAGGCAGGTGTACAAAGTCAGCCCAGAAAGTAATATGAGGATGATCATGGACACCGCTTTTGTACATAAATTTTATGCCCACTGGAGCTAAACATTTGAGATGCCCCAAAACAGGTAAATGCCATTCTCAACTGAGGCGGTTGTGATGGCATTTCTCTGTTCTTCGGGTTTTTGTACAGTCGGCCAGCCTGAAGATCCATCCCCATACTGATGTTTCCGCACATCCATTTCAAAACTTTTTAGGCAGGCTACACTACAAATCATTCTAGTAGCAATTCATTGGAGTTCATCAGCAACAAAGAATGTGCCTTTGGGTCCTTACACCAGTACCTTGGTTCAAGCAAAAAATAGACATGACAGAACTTACTAAAACTGATAGTCACCATAACCAAACTGACAAGGGTTAGAAGACGCGTGACTGATTGTTTAATTTAGACCGAAATTTCCCAATGCTTCAGGGGGCAAGAGCCAAGATTTACTGTGGTATAAAAAAGAATGGTAGGGAGAGTCATTTCAGCAATTTTGATAACAGGCCTTTTTTTATGGCACTCAAATAGCAGCGTAAAATAAAGAAAGAAAAAAAAGGGGGGGGGGGGAAGGGGGGGGGCTACCCTTTTTTGCTCTCTCAACACAGGCAATGGTAGCCCAGCATGTGCTGTGAGCAAGGTGGAAGCTGCCTATTTACCTCCAGTATGGGCAACTAAATTGTTCAAAATAACTCAGCGTTCTAGTAGCTAAACTGACCTTTGGCAATTAGCCTCATTTAAGCTCACACAAATAAACTCACACTACATGCGACAATTACGGCATCCCTTGCATCTTGTTCACACAGAGAATCCAAGCTCACCTACAGCATCAAAGCCTACCAGGTTTTCGGAAAAGTTAGTTGGACAAACTAGCGCCCCCCCCCCCCCCACATTCTGTACACAATTACTTTGACAACGATTTGCCTCTATTTCATTAAAAGGAAGATGAAACGATACGCCTATTGTGAATGTTGCTTGGAACTACTTTTGAAGATTATTTTCTGCATTGATGTTTTACAAACTTCTAATCAAACAATGCCGTTTACAATATAACCACTTCTGCTGCATCCAAAATTTTAAATACCCCTTGCCAAAAAGAAAACACACAGTGCAAAAAAAAATTATACTAGCATTGAGAATTGCTGTCACTTGTTTTAACAAGCTTGGGTGAGAAACTTTGCTTCACAAACTGCATGAATATCATAATTAGGAATATGGCAGAAAGCTTTTTTGTAGCTGGGGATACCATCACAGGCCAAATAGTGCCATGAATCAGTAAAGACAAAAAGAAGAAAAAAAGAAGGCTGATTACGACCAGGATCAACCACCAATGCTGGCAGATGTACTGACATGGTCAGCTAGCACAGCGGATGCTCAGCACCTCCACCCATATGACATGCAAGGTTTTGATGTGGCCCCCAGCCTTTATCCGCATAACCAAACCTGCTTAAATTTATTCTGGACTTACATGCAGATTTATTTACAAGTTCCATGCCCTTCTGTCTTGAAGGGGTCATTACAAAGCTGCAAAGTACTCGGTGAGAGTGCCAGCATCGCAACACAAATTCCTGACACAGGCCGGTGACACCTGGCAGCAGGCTGCGTCCTTTGCAATAGGGAAGAGCAGATGCCAGATTCTTCTCTCCCTAATCATGAAGGACACAGCCTGTCTGAAGCATGGTTAGTCTGCGTGGACCGCAAATACTTTCAATGCCTCAGTAAGAATGTCAGCGTTAAAGAGAAAGCCACGATTATCGCTTATGTATTAGTTGCTGTACGCAGATTAGCAGAGCACTAAAACAAGTGCCGTACAATGACGCAAGCCTAAAATACAGGGTTAGGGTACAGGGCAAGGGCACAACATTAACCTGCCGTACTGCCCTCAACTTTGTAGCTGCTCCCAACTAGTTTTCGTGTTGCACTTGCCCTGCCTCCAACAAGCCCCCCCCCCTCCCCTTCCGGATGGCTTAACATATTTTCGCCTTCTAATTTTGCAACATTCTTCGCCTAGGCTATAGAAATGCCAGCTGAGGAACAGTGAGTTTACTAAGTTGAGGAATCGGGTCATTTGATGCTTATTTTTCAATCTCTCGTGGGCTGCGGGACGGTAAACTGCCCTGCAAAATGCGAGATGGGTGGCCATCCTGGTGTGCTGTGCCTACACAAGCAACAATACTACTAAGTTTGTATCCTTAATCCCACTGAAAAATGACACCCTTTTCCTGCTTCCTTGCACTGCCTTAAAAATCTCGCAATGCACAAGGTGCACTCGTACTCTTTTGTACGAGTTTCTTGCATGAGATGATCGCTACGTTAAAGGAGTACTGACACAAAATTCAAAGCTGAGATAACAATGAAAAAGGCTTCCTTTGTATATGGAGACGTCTCCCAGCAAGTTTCAACGGTAACCGTTCAGTATAAGATATTCTAAATCTATTTTAATCTATGCACACACCAGAAAGCTCAGAGAGGATACCCTTTCAACATCGGCATCAGCATGACGCTATCTGCTCCTGGCCCCAAACTGCCGACGCGAGGGCCCCCTGTGACGTGGCCAACTGCGGTTGGCGCGCGCTGCCCTGGCGTGTGTATCACGTTACAGTTTTGGGGCTGAAGTCGTGGCGATGGTGGAAACCACGACCAGTCCGGAGGCACATGCGCGCATCCAGACCGGCAGGGGTGCGACAAGAACGGAGACGCCACGAGCGCTGCCATTTGGCAGCCGCCTCGGTGTTCATTTTGTCGAAATCGAAACTGACACAAATGAACGAGGTTGTAAATAATTATTTATACTGCGATTGATCATCTAATGTGCCATTCTGATTAGTGGCCTGGCAGGCACCCATAGCAGTCAAAAAAAAAAAAAAAATTTCGTGTCAGTACTCCAACTTTCACTAAGGCTAATCATACTGGCCAATCCTCAGTAAGGGTACGTGCCATCGGTGTTGTGTTTACAGCAGTTTGTGTGATTAGTCTCCCCCAAACACGACGCTCTTCCTGCTACTCCACTGCACAGCACAATGTCACGATCATCATACAATGCGCCAAATGTAGAACCTTAAATCGTGCATTATGTCAGATGGCCGCCAAGTTTCACCAGAAGGGGCAAATTTTTCATAATGACCAATGATCGACGAGAATATGTGCAATCGGTGTGCCACATTTATGGGCAACAACACCGTTACGTTTGCACCATTAGTCCAACATGGCGAAGCCTATCATCGCTGTTATTGATGTCCCGTATAATGTAGGAAGCGCCAGTTCAGCACTGTTTATGAAGCTGAAATACGGATCGTCAATTCACCCCACTCATAAGCTTATGTGCCGATGCTACTTCACTGCACTACCCTCATGATCGTGCAGTGAGAGATGACACGAGACGATCACCAATTTTCCACAAGGCACCATTTTCCACACTGGCCAATGCCCTGCTAGGGCATGTGCAATCAGTGTGCTGTTTATGGGCAACGAAACAAGTTTGCATTAACCCCACTCAATGATTGTGCTGCACTGCCCTGCCTTGATCTACATCATCATGTCAGATGCAGAACCTTCCGTAAAAGCTTTGTACACTAGATGGCCACCAGGCTAAGCGCTTAGTTAGATATGCTCAGCGTGTGAAAAAATTACGAGGCCACCTAAGCTCTTTAGCAATGTAGTGAATGCAAAAAAGCACCGGTGTCCAATTTTGCTGGAACATGTCCCCTCATTATCATCATCATCCATTTCACTAATTTTTTTGTTAGTATTTGCTGCTATGACCAAAAACCTTGGTAAAACCCCCTTATTAGGCTTATATCTATGTTAAATGTCGTCATCCTTCTCACCTTTTTCCTTTTGTTTATTACTGACCAACCACCTTGGTCAACTCGTTCATTAGACATATCCAAGCTTAACATCATCCTTTTCAGTTCTTTTCTTTTCCCTTACGACCAAGCACCCTGGTCAAACCCACTTATCATTTTTTGCATTGCATCTTTTTTACTCTTTTTCCTCTTTTTTTTTTCTCAACCAAGTGCCTTCGTCGATGCCCATGATTAGGCCTATATCTAGGCTTAACATTAAGTTGGGAGAAATGCTAAGCCTTACAAGCAACATCAAACTACTCCCACTTCAGAGGCAAACGTTTTCTACCTATTTACCTGCCTAACAAACTACTACTAACAACAGCTGACGTCAAAGCTAGAAACATATTGTTGGGCCTAATGGGAGGCTTGCACCCACTGATTTGCATTGTTCACACATCACCTGTTGGGGCAGCGCCGCATGATCGCAGCTTTGAGTAGAGGCCGCATGATGGCGCTACCAACGTCAGGCTGGCACATACCCCCATTTGCATTGCCAAGTAAAGAGGACATTTAATGGGGACGTACTTTGCTGCGCACCCAATTGCTACTTATGTAACGAGCATGCCCAAATTGCTATGTAGGCCTGAGCACGTGCCTCTAACAGACGCTTCTACGTCAAAGGCTCCAACGCCAGCCACTACCCACTGGGCTGCGGTGGCTCACGTTGGGGACGCATCCTTGGCCTCCATTCCAGAGGCTGTGGGGTCAGTTGCCATCCACACTCCAATTTTTTTTTCCAGCTTATCTTTGGCCCCACAGCCGTTTTGCATGTCATTTCTTGCTTATCAGAATGCCAGATTTACTACCTACCAAGACAGCACTTTTGCATAAAAATGGTTGGGGTAAATTGCAGGAAAGGCCTCATTCGTGAGCATTTGCTTCTTCCACTCACTCCGTATGCCTTTGCATGCTTCCATCAGCTTAAAAAAAAAAAAAAAGTGCTCCTCCCAACTAATGCTTCTTTCTAGTATTCCAGAAAAGACCGTGGTCATTTTTTTTTTTTTGCTACTAAAATCTTGGTTTAGAATTTCGTGCCACAAGACAGGGTGGCAATCACCAATGGCACTCAAGTGTTTTTCTTGATCTGATTGCCACACTTTGCCCACCACAGGGTGCAAGTGCTGGTGACTCAGACATAAACAAAATATCAACAATACACAGAACTCTTTATTGTGAATCATATGCAGCACATTACGCTTCCATAGTTCTCACCATACCATGGCTACGAGCCAAAGAAGCTGAACCAAAGTTCAGTGTTTGTTTGGACCGTATGAAGCCCAAGACGCACTGCGCTACAAACCACTGTCAGGAGTAGCTACAGTACACTGCTTTTATTTGCATTGAGGATCTGAAATCCAAACCCGTTGCAAAGTGCCTTCGAAACAGCCACCCTCCCAAGCCAAAGGCAGAAGGGAACCCCACTGACACTTCCTGTTCATAGGTGTTCTCAGCTGTTATTGGTGAAATCTCAACCCCACTGTAACTTGAGGAAATAATTGCCACGCTTCAACCTCTTTGCTTCAATCCTACTTTTTTGTCTTACACTTTTTCTGAAAAATGTGCCTAGGTTCTACTGATGTTTAAAAAAATGGCCGTCATAAAGAGACGCCATCACCGTCCCTCAGTAGTCTCTGCACGTGTGCACTAAAGGGCCAACTTAAAAGTTTGGCATGGCGTCGATGCTCCTTCAAGTGCAAAATTTACGAGATTTAATGAGCAGTGCATCCTGAAAGAAAAGCCAGCATAAAGCCTGCACTAGCAGTCGCATGCATGCGCTTACTACGCAAGCATAGCACGTCCTTTTCTTGAAGGCAGTGCAAGTGATAAGATGCAAGAACTTGCTACGAATGGCTTGTCCAAGAACATGCAGGGAAAGATGATGATGAGGCCAGTGAAAAACCAGTGGAAGAGTTGCAAGCCTGACAGCGCCTACCACAGCCCACTTGCACATGGATGGGCAGGCTGCAGCAGCTTCCAGCAACTAGGTCTTTAATTCCACCAGCAGTGCAACAGATTGGTATTGCTAACAATAGCAGTTTTATTGCGCCTACAAACACAGTATGAGAATGACTATGCACCTAAGAAAGAATTGGACCCAAAGCCGAACAAGCATTTATTATACTGACTTTCACACGGATCAAGTGCAAATACAACTGTGGCAATACCATCCACTACTCTGACCGTCATTGGTAATACGCATAGAAGCTTAATGAGTAACGATGTAACACACACACTAATAATAACTGTGTGAGGCAAGGAAGAAGCTAACAGGAAGCTATCACATGTATTTGTAAAAAAAAAAAAAAAAAAAAAACACGAATGCATTCGGACCTTACCTGTGCAAAGCAAACTGTCAGAAAATATATAAGGCAGAAGTAGCAATGCACGCACCCACCTTTTCCACGATTGCTGGGAGGCCTCTTGTAACACAGTTACAAGAGACCCCCCGAAGCTTGAATACCAGAGAAGTCGATTACAGCAGTAAACTCAAGTCCAGAATAGGAGGGGGGGACAGCACCAAGGTGGTGTTACCTACTCCTGGTTTTGCGACGGCAGGCAGTCTAGCTCCTGTAGGTAGCTTTTCCGTGAATCGAGATTATTTGCAACGCCAATAACTGAGGCAGCACAGATTTCAACTCGTATTGAAATCCGTGTTGTCCAGGCAACGGTACACGCCACAAGTTCATGAAAAATTTGTTCGCACCGAAGTACGTATAAAAACAACGGCACAAGTAATGGAAGGGCTTTATGAAGTCCCGTTTATTAGGCGACGCCGCTACATGACACAACCGCGCGATACAAACGAAACTAAAAAAGCCACAACGCACAAAAACACTTCGACAAACGACACCGCGTGTTTTAATTTCAAGTCCCCGCCGCTGCCACTTACTAATATTTGAGAAACTTCCTGGTCTGGGGTGGACCGGCTGCGTCGAAGGAGAACGCGTCTACAATACCGACGAGACAAAGTTCACTAAAGGGGCAAACAAGATTTACTTACAGCCGCATAAAGTATTCTTGTGAGCGTAACGAGAAAAGGGGTGGCCGGCCTTGCGGTAAGGGCTATCTGACCGCCCTTGCGCGCGGTGCACGTGAACGCTCGATTCGAGCGCGCCGCCGCTCACCTGTCACAAGGTTGTCATTATCCGGACACACTCCATCAGCGCTGGCGAGATCACCGCCGGTTGTGGAGCTAAGTTCGTGAAAACCGGAATCCCCGTTGCACATTTCCGAATTTGCGTCGCTTGATGAGGTCACTTCTGAAATTGTCACAGAAAAAAAAAAAAAATCACTCTGTCAAACCGCCGCTCAAGTCCCGTTAGACTCGCACGAGGGCGACCGCCGCGCTACGGATTAAAAGACGCCGCTTTGGTCCGCATTCGCGGGAGAATAAAAACAAGTCACAAAATTCCCTAGCCGAGATAACATTAAAATACAGGGAAATTCCATCCCCAAAGTCGACCCCGGGTCCGAGCTGACCACGGTCATCAGCTGATGAAACCAGCGCCAAGCGATGTAAACAAACCAACGTGACAATAACCCGGAAATTCGAACACGAATTGCGCTAAAAGAGCAGAAAAAAAAATTAAGCACAAAATTTGGACACAAACTAAGGTTTATTAGTGCTTCCAAGCACCCTTGGCTCGCGGCGCCTTGGCCGCGACAGCCCTCGCGCGGCGGCCACGATCGGCCATTCCACCCTGGTCAGGAGGGAAGCACTGGTTAGGCTTAGCGCGCACCTCTTATCCAATGAGCGTATGCCAAGCGGGCAAGGCTTCTGGTGTGCTAAGTGCAGGCCTGGCAGCCTGCCGGACTAGGAAGCGCACGTTTAAAAGGGTCAATCTTACCGTTTGCCGCATCCGACGCAAACCTTTGGCGCTTAAACTCTTTCGGGGGCATTACTACATCATTTGGTATACTCAATCCGAGTAAATTGCTGTCGTTTTCCAGTCTAGGACGCTTGTAAGCTGGCGAAGCACACAACGCCTCTCGTCGATCCGCCATGTTTGCGAGTGTGATGACTGCGCATGCACGCACTCGAAGCAGCGTCACAATGACGTCAGGGGGCGCGTGAAGCACGACTGGAAACCGCTGCGCGCGTTGCGAGCGCGCGAAGTTCCCTTGGCGCGCGTTTTGACTTGTCTTGTAAACTGAAGACTTCTTTTTACGCACTTTCAGTTCATCGTTTGCTTAGGCGATGTTCATCGCCTAAGCAGACGATCAGTTGATCGTCTGCTTAAACGAAAGAAAAAAAGTGAATTGAAAAAAAAAAGAAAAAGAAAACATTGTTTATGAAGTTAAAAATTTCGTTGAAAGTTCAAAAAATGTTCGAATTCGTCCCAAAAATTTTTCAAGTACCATCTTTACAGCCCACCACGTGAACAGCTGCAGCTACCAAGTACGAGTGCCGTGTCCTGTTTTTCTTATTTTCCCTGAAATATGCTGTACCACAGCAACGCACGAAATTACCTCCAATATCACATTAGCCTCTATTGTAACGCTAAATTCTCAAATGCCTCAACTATTGATCTTTTTTAGCAAAAAATTTCAGTCAAGAAAACTACTCCCAATATTCATGAATTTTTATAATGCAGCCAATTCTCCTTAAATCGGTACAGTGGTGGATCTTTTGTGATGGAGTGTAATTTATGGCACAAAATCCAAGTTTTCTTTTTATTGCTTATCTAAGCTGTAACCTTCCACCTTTATTGAATAACCTTACTACAGTGCAACTAAAATTTTTCAGTGTTCATAAAAAAGGACAGCAAGTTATATCACCACTTTCAAGAATTAGAAAATGTTCTCATCAAAGGAAAGCGTCTGAATTATAAAATATACATATGTGCAGTAAACATAATCCCGTAAATGCAACCTTAAATAAACATTGCAAACAAAAAAGCACATGTACCCAAGAATAGCATGCTGCTATCTGCAGGCACGCACATAGTATTAAGGCAAAGAAAAAAATACAAGGCAGCATTACTGTGCTCAAAATTTGCCACTGGTTAGTACACGCACAAATGAGAAAGGCAACTAAATTACACGGCATAGGTGTCCTCCTCACGCTCACTGGCACAAAATGGCCTTTCGACTTGACAGTAGTCCATCCCCCACAGCAAGAAAAAAAACGTGTTTCAAAAAGCCACCCAGTGTCTCAAAATGATTTGCAGAACCGTCAGTGAGTGGCTGCTGCCAGGCATTCAGTCACCTCAGGTACATGTGATGCCAAAGATCAACCGCTGTAAACGAGATGTGTGAACCCAGACTCCAACAAGCCCACACTGAAGCCCCAGGTGACGAGTGACCAGTGGCTACAGCAGCACACTGTGCAAGCACAAAGTCAGCAGATGACACAAGCATTCAGTCATTTATTTGCAGACACATTCACGATTGCTCCGGAATAGCACCGACGAGCCAGCACGGTCACGCTGGCTCCTCAGAAGAGCAGCAACAGTAACGATTCATTTTACAAAACACAAAGCACCCTGTGATGCGTAAGCAACAGATGAGCAATTACAGAGAGGCAGTGTCATCAACAGGCCACAGAGACAGAGGTGTGAGCAATCCTTGGCACACGATACCACCAGATCTCACCTGAAGAGAATGAAACCAAGCTAAGCTTTCTACACGGGAGCCTGAAAAGACAAAGAGAACAGACATCACGCAATAAATCTCCTGCAACTCGTTTCTGGCACTATACTGGCAAGAAGCAGTGGTTGACGTGAAAGATCTGTAATCCTGTGTTACTCAAGGCACGCATGATTCAAGCATCCTTCTGCAGGGACCCAAAACACCCGAATGTGCAAGTACAAAGCTACATCACTGCTAGCGAACATAAAGATGAGAAACACAAGACACCCCACAAACTCGAATGAGTTTAACTGTTATCACACCATGCAAATTAAGCCAGTTTGGGCGAAACCGCCTCAGTCTTTGCGGTAGGCGCTGCTAACAGTTCGTCAAATCCTTAACCACGCGACCATTAAAATTTGTCCAAATATTCCCAATGTTTCGGCACAAAAGTAAGTCCACGCTTAAGTTGCACAAAGCGCCTGAGTGAAAATGTCTTCGGCCAACTGTGAAAAAAATGAGCCCCTGCACCCTGTACAGGTGGTGAAGCTGAAACCTGGGGTCGGTGTTCATCCGTGTGTCGCTCCTTATTTATCATTAATGCCTGTTGTTGTGCTTGGCAGCATTGGCACAGCACAGACCGTTTGGTTCCTGCTCCTGCTCGCGGTGTCGCCGAACGTAAGCTCCTCGGGAGCACGCATGACACGTGGCCTACCCATTTTGAAGTAATGTGCGGCCAGTGTTCGCCACTGTCCCGTCCACGCTGCTTTTTTACACGCTTAGCACAATTTCAACTCCAGCAGCATTGCTAGGCTTCCATAAAAAGGTTTGATGGATGCATGGCTGCACCAGTGTCATGTGCGCACTGCTGTCCCACATGAATGGCATCCTTCTCATCTAGCCCAAAACTAATCTGGGGAACGGGACCCGACTGATCTGCGAAGGAAAAAAGGACCACAAGCCACAGCTCACTGGGATCCCCGCATCAGCAACAATGGGATGAAGCAACAATGTTGACCCCATCACAGGACATTGTTCGTTTCTTAACAAAACATTACGTGATGCATCCAGCATTGCTCAGAAGGATCCAAACAACTGCTCGTTATTGTTCAGATTAATTGAGTCAAGAGTTAATATAAAAAATCAAGCAACTTGAAGTGACGACAGCTAACTACTCTTGCAAGTTGCAACGCACAGAGCAATACTTGCAGTAAAGGGGTTGCTTTGTACTCGTATACTTATGTGCCTATAATAACGCTAAAAATGCAACCCCAGTTCAAGCACTGAGCACCAAAGTGGGTTGTCTCTCTGGCTTTCATTATGTGGAGTCTCGTTTATGTGTCCAAAATCATTAAAGCAAGCGCTTGCAGCTGGAATTTCATGTACGGTCTTAGTCGAAAAATTCTAGGCCACACCGACCGCGGCCGGAGCAGGCACGCGGCCAAGCAGGGGCGCTGTGCTTGCCACTGTCAGCTGGTTGCACGGCTAAAGAGGGCGAGGGGAACTATCGCTCTTGCTTTCGTAGTGTGGCTGGCACGATAAGTGCAACGTGCGGTAGGTTCCTCAGAGAAGGCACACTTTGCTTCAGAGCAGGCACTTCGCGCAGCACTTGTTGCGCCATTCACACTACGAAAGCAAGAGTGAAAGTTTCCCTCGCTCTCTTTAGCCGTGCAACCAGCCGACTGTGGCAAGCGCAGCCTGCCTGCTCCAGCCACAGTCGCCATGGCCTACAAAATTTTGTCAGAGACTGTACCTTAGGCAGCTTCTTTTAAATACGATAGAATCTGGGGCACTCTGTTGTTTTTGGATGCTCGGTGGAAAAAAGAAAATTGCTCCCTTCGCAAGAAGTCAACCTTGCCTTATTATGTAGTTATTCAAAATGTACTGGACGCTCCCTGGTCATGAATGGGTGCCATATCTACTACTCTGTTCCCAGCAAATTGTACTTCCAGTCTTTTTCAAGGCTTGGTTCACGTTACGTTGGATCCCGTCACCTACCCATTACTGCGTGCACGCGCACAAATTTACCCGTAACCATTTAGCCTTATTTTAAACTCTCACAGGCATGCATGATGGCACAAGGAGAGCTCCGACAGTTTGCTCTGCTGCACCCGGGTTTGCCAAGCCTCTGGCCCATTTTGTGTACACGAGCCCCCCTGGAAAAAAGCTCCAAACTGTATTGTTAACTTTTACTGCAGAGTTGGAGGCACTGTGGCTCAGATTTCAGCACGGCGCATGCGCTACACACATATGGCCGATCACGGCCACAGAGGATCAAAGCAAACCCGGCATTGTAAGCTTGTTTCAGCTCAATAGTCCTCTTGCGTGCATCCTTTGTGCCATGTATGAAAGAATTCATACATGGCACAAAGCTGTGCCCACTAGCAGTGGTGCTCAAAGATGACTCACCGATATGCCACATCCACTGTCAGTGTTCTGTTTTGGGCTTGCGATAGCTGCTATTAACACTTCGGGACAATGGCCTGTGCATAACATTGATGTGGCGTCCTTCAACAAACATGGACAGGAGAGCTGGAAAAATTGTGTCAATGCATTAGCCTCTTGCACGAGTGAGAAGAACTGAAGAGAGGGCCTGCTGTACCTTATTTCAGATTGTTTGGCAGGTCTCAAATCAACCTTTTCATCCAATAATTTTCTACACATGCATGCAAAATGCAAAACGCGAGGCATCTCAATATGTTCTTCTTAAGTTATTTGAACTGAAAAAAAAAAAAGAAAAATAAAACCGGCATGACAAGCAGTGTGCTACAATGCTGCATTGTAACACCCTGCTATTCATTCACACTGATCCCCCTTCAATGTAGTACCTTAATTAGTATTGTTTACAACTTTTGCAATGTAGTGTTTAACAAGTATCTTGGTCTGGCCTAATTGTCCACACCCAACACAAAACAAATATGCGACACAAAGCTGCATGACCAGGAGAAAATAAGCACAGCACGTCACTTTTCATGTCACCTAGTTCACTACACTTACATGCTGAATCAATAGGAGGTAGTTTTGACGATGAAGATCCACTACTTGTGCAATCCATTCTGCTTGATATGGAAGACATCTGTAGAGACGACAAAAGGCATGAAGGAGCTTAAAATCACTGTGTGTGTAGAACCAGCAGATATGACATCGAACACGCTCCCACCCATTGTCACTCCATTCCTTATGCTGGTCAGGACCAGAATGAAATGCCTCGATCACCAGAGGCCCCGAATGAAATGCCCCTCAGTAGGAGAGAGACCCCACCCAGCATTCTTCATGCAATTGAGGAGCAGGATGAAACATGACTGTCCCTCACAAAAAACAGGATCACAATAAAGCTTCAACAAATCCAAAACAGTTCTCAAGACACATGTGGGGTCTTGAGAATCCCTTTGCATCTGATGCACCAAGCAGTAATCCCCAGCAGGAATTTTTGTAACAGTAGCTCCAAATGGGTTCCAATGCACAATGCCACCACTGTTGTTATCAAGAGCTGCCACCACTGAACAAGGTGACCACAAACAGGCTTAGAAAAAAAAAAAAAAGAACTGCCAGTTCGGAATTAAACTTTCTGATGCACCAACCACAATAGCTTATTTTTGTTAGCCTCGCGTGGGTGTCAAAAAATAAAATAAAAATGTTCTGTGTCTCGCACACTGTGTTACAGGGACAGCAAAGGTTGAATGAATTTATGCTTTAACTGAAAGATCTCCCCTTTTAAAGCTCTTTCCGCTGTTGCTCAATGACAAACAATCCTTGTTTTAAAATATAATCAAAGCTCCCTTTATTATTGAAAAGAAAGGTACACAATCAATGCCTCCACCAGCCCAAAGGAGAGTTTTTATCACTACAAGATAAGACAGCCATCATATCCCAAGTCACTGGCCCAAGTGACCGATTTGGAACCGCCTGCAGCTCACTCTACCATTTTGAAAAGCAAGGCCACCACTAGAGTGCACTAGAAGGATTCTTCTAGTACACTATACCACCACTCTTTAATGGCGCATGTGCGCAATGGCACAAAACAAAACAGTGACAGCTGCGGCCTTTCCGGATGTCACCAAAGCGGTGCTGAATTGGTTTTGCAAACAGCATTGAAAAAAAGGTGCCCCTCTCTGGCAAAGCTCGTCAATAGAAGAAGCTGGATATCGCTTGCGCGCTCGGACATGCTCGGTGCCAAGGACCAGGCAGAAAAGCACGCAGAGAACGCGAACCCCTGGGATGCTTTGGATGTGTTTGACACAATTTGGTCATTCTTAGGCATGCAAAACGACTAGCAATGAACCACTTCTTGTAGTGCGAGAGCTGAACTGTGAAGTTGCTGCAGAGTAAAGCTCACAAAGTAATATAACCGACTCTCGGAAATATATGTTCAGTTTGTGGGCGATTTTCCTGGGGGGGGGAGGGGGGGGGGGGGGGGGGGGAGAGGCCATCTCGGCGAGTGGACTCTGCTCGCAGGTTCAAGTCTCTGCATGCTTACGATTGTCCTGGATTTTGCAACTGCCATGGGCATGAGTAACCGCAGCAAGCGCCCGCACGGCAGAAACACTCCGGCTTGCAGCATGTTCGAGAAAGGCGGGCTCTGCCGCCAAGCACAGGGAGCTTCCCCACACTACGCAAAACTTGCAGCACGCATGCACAGGGTAGTGGCACGCTGAATCGTAGCACTACGCATAAGCTATGGGTTTCCCGGCGAAGAGGTCTACTAAAATGTGGGCTCTTTGCGTGCACCACAAATTAACAGGCTGTGCCAGGCTAACACAGCCTCAGCTTAGGGGAGTGCTTCCCTGGAGGGTTACACACGAGTCGTAACAAAATTCAAGGATTCCACTACGCCCATGCCAAAAACCATTAAGAAAATCATGAAACTCCACACAAGGTCATCACAAAGTACCAACACCACACAGAAACTGCACCTCACCTGTGTCTGATAGCCATAGTCATTGCAAGTTGTATACCCTGCGGTGTGTGAGTGCTGGCAAAAGTCAGTGCATGCTGTGAAAGCAGGCGCAACTCATGCTACAAGGCCCATGCCCATTAAACATTAGGCGAAGTAAGCCTCGCATTCAGTGGATTATGTTTGAGACACACAAAGCTACTGTGAAACCTTACAAAGGAAGAACATGGTCGCAGTCAAAATATCAACCTTAACACAGAAATGGGTGAGAAGTAAATGGGAGAAAAATCAGTGGTAAACTTTGGAATAGGCAGTCGCAACAGTCGAGGGGATACACTGGTGGATATGCAGTGAGAAACAACAAGAGAATTGACATATTCTTCTGCAAATGAAAGAATAGGAAATGGACATGGACAAACAAATGGTAAAACAAAGAATCGACTTAATTAGGTGACAAGCCAGGTATGGTGCAGGACATGGAGGTGCTAAGCAAGATTCGGTGCAGTGATCATAGGATGGTTAGGTGCAAAGTAAGTTGTAATCTCAAAAGAGAAAAAAATGAGACTTGTGAAAAATAATAAACCCAAACTGGAGTCAGTCAGAGCCAGCACACAGGATTTTAAAATAACTGTTCACAACAAATTCACGCTTTAAGCGGGGAGGACGCGGATAGTGTTGACATGCTAAATGACAACCTAACAACGGCAATCAGAGTCAGCAGCAGCTGTGGGACAAGCAGCCAGTAGGAAACAAACTGGAAAACTAACTCAGAAAACAAAGGAACTAATTGCGAAATGTGAGAACACGAAACTGTCGAGTATGGCGGATCAGATTGAATTAGCCGAGCTGTCGAAATTGATTAATAGACGTAAAACGAATGACATTCGTGCGTACAACATGGCAGTGATCGAAGAAACACAGTAAATATGAAGAAGCTGAAGAGCAACTAAATAGAAGCTGGCTATAGTCAAAGACAGAATGTACACACTCAGAGACGAGCAGGGTAACATTACAGACAACATGGACGAGATAACTAAAGTAACTGAACGATTCTACACCAGGCTATATGCCAGCGACGTTAGACCCAGCTACTGAGTATACAAGCTTTGGGAATCATGAAGAACCGCGACCCACGATCCCGAGCCGGTGCGCCCTGGGAGAGACGCGATGCGCAGAAACCGGTCCGGACACGCTAGTTCAGCAGTGCCTCGGAAAATGGCACCACCGGTCCGCGCGCAGCATAGATGTGCTGGCTGCGTGAACGTGTGTGTGAAGAAGACAGAGAGAGTGAGATCGGAGAGCCGGTCTGGGAGAGATCGGCAGAACAGCGCGGCCGCAACAAACCATGGGTCCATCCCTTTCAGCTGTTGGTGCCGAAGCAACAATTGTCACGGTTGAGCGTGGTGCCCGCGCCTTGGAGAGTCGTGAGAATACCTGCTGAACGCGATGGTCATGTTTTTTAAGAGTCCTGCCAAAAACTAGGATGTCGTCAGTCATGTTCACTATGCTGGTCTGGCCTTCCAGTCTCCGGGACATTTGTTTCTGGAAATACTCGGGTGCCGATGTACTGCCGATTGGCAGCCACAGAAAGCACTACGACCAAACGAGGTAATGAACATTGTGGACTCTGGAGCTAGCATGACTTGGTGAAAACTTGACCTAGCATCCAGCTTAGAAAAAACTTGGCATCTCCAAGCAAGCCTAGGCATTGTTCAACAGTTGGGAGCATGTGGCGTTCACGAAGAGAGATCAGATCCTGTAATCTCCATCTCCTTTCGGCAAAGCTACCAGTCCAGCACAACACTCTGTCAAAGCGTCGACACGGCGGACCACTCCTTCCGATTCCATCTTGTCCAGTTATTTCTTGATGGGATCATGAAGAGGTAAAGGAAGACGTCTAGGAGCACTTAACAAGAATGGTGTTGCCCAGGGCTTCAAACAAATTGTGTAGGCTTTGGGCAATGCTCCCAGTCCCTCAAAGAGGCCAGGGTCTAAGAGCTGCTCTCCAGACGGCCCCTGAGAGCCTGAGACATGGTCAAGGAACTTGCATACACCCAGGGCCTGAATTGCAGGAAAGCCTAACAAAGGAACGGTTTTGGAATAGACTTGCCTTTTCCATGTTCGCTTGGTATGTACCCAGGACAGGCAAAGTATGGTTGCCGGGACCTTTGAGCTCGCTGTCTCGAATCTTAAGTTTTAACGGACTGCCAGAAAATGAGCTTGGTACAACAGAAACTTCGGCGCCTGAGTCCACCTTGAACGACAGTGGGGAGCCATTCACCAGTACTTTGCTGAACTTGGTGTTCGGGTGGTTCTCTGCCACAGCATGAAGCTCAACGGAGCTTGCTTAAGACTATGTGCACCTGCATCTTTTGTTCTTCATGCAGACAGTTTCGAAATGATCCTTCTTGCAGCAGAAATTGCAGGTTGCCTGTCAAGCCAGGCAGTCTGCACGCTCATGTGAAGGATGTCCGCATAAATAGCACCCTCTTAGGTTGGGCTTGTGTGGTGACCCAGTCTTTCCTTTTACATTACGAACGCGCGGTGTCGGCGACAAGCAGAGTTGAGTTTTGCGTAAGCACCTCTTGTAAGGTAAGCATTGGACTTTGGCACAGTTTATCTATGAGGTTGTGGTCGAGCAAACCGATAACAAAGCAGTCGCGGACGAGCTTTTCCCCGACTTCCGGCGACACGTAGTTACAGTGTTTCACCATTGACCGGAGAGACGTGTAGAAGGCATCGGCAGTTTCGCCTGGCTGTTTGGCACGGCAGTGAAAGTAGGTTGTTCCGTACAGCTCGTTAGGCGAGTGAATGAAATGGTCGGTAAACGCATTTTTGACGGCGGCCACGTCTTTGAGCTTGGCGTCTCCCAGTG
Organism: Haemaphysalis longicornis; assembly: GCA_013339765.2. Classification (NCBI taxonomy): domain Eukaryota; kingdom Metazoa; phylum Arthropoda; class Arachnida; order Ixodida; family Ixodidae; genus Haemaphysalis; species Haemaphysalis longicornis. The sequence goes on along the minus strand of JABSTR010001229.1, from coordinate 281,834 downwards.
GTGTTGTTGCGAGTATGATGCGTGCTTGTGGGGCATGAAAAGCAGCTGAACCTCCTGTGGTGCCAGTGGCGAAAGTTTAATGTTTGTACTGGAGCAGCCATGTAGTCCAAGAGCCGGGGTTGTCGATGGGTGGCGGTGGGCGCAGCTGAGTGAGCTGCGGCATGGTGGCGGCAGGGGTAGTCATGGCGGGGGTGGCGGTTGCCTCGTGACGGGCATACGGGGTTGAACTTTGGACGAGCATTGAACCGATGAACTAAGGCCACTTCTGACACCATGTTGAGGACCGCCCCCGGCAGAGTCCAGCCTTGAGAGACACACACCGGATGCTACCAGCAGGAACAAACAACTGGCTCCAGCAGGGAGCTTGCTTTACTAGCGCACACTAGTGTACTAGCTTGTACACTGATGATGATGGTCATCATGATGCTATCTATGCGAGACCCGACACACTACAGAATGAACCCTGCCTTTCCCACACTGCTCTGTCCCTGGGAATTTTCACCCCTGCTCCATGATACTGTGTTCCCCAGCTAGGCCAAAGAGCCATCCTTCCCTAAATAAAAAAAGGTGCTTCATTCACTCAAGACCATCAGGATGAGAACTTCCAAAAAAAAAAAAAAAAGAAGAAGAAGACACGCCTTCAGCCGATGATACAACACTGACTGTTGGAGAACAGCTGCACGCGCACCTTCAACAAAGCAAATACAGTCGAAACCCGCAATAACGAAATCCCGCAAGTACGAAATCCCCGCGGCAACGAAATATTTCCGGATCCCCGGCGAACGTCCATAGAAGCCCATGTATTTCATATCTCGCGGCAACGAAATGTTTTTGAACAGCGATCCCACATTAACGAATTTTCTACCACGGTGCGGGCCTTATTTTACCCGCCCGCCAAAGGTTAACTGTCAAACATATGCTACTATGCGCGTTGTGCGCACTCAAAATTCGTAAATGTCTGCTTTTGGCATGCTAGCGTGGGTACCGCCATTTTTGTTTGCATAAATCGGCGATGGGGTCTGTGTCTGGCAACATGCCTGGCCACACTGCAGCAGGCGATGGCAAACGATCATGCTGATACAGTTAGCGGCACCACCAGACGGCGCCATCGGATGAGCTCAACAGGCCAAAGCAACACCAACAGTAGGAATCAATGAAAACGACGAAGAGAAGACTGGGACTGGTGGCGAAATCAAGACGAAGTTGCAATGGTGCCTGAGGAAAGCTTGACGCCAGAAGCGGATTCTCCGTTGATCGCGGAGAAAGAAAAGAACAGCAACAATATTATCATCCTGTTAAGCAGCCTTGCAGCGACACCATTAGGGGGCGACACAATCCTATCCTGCGTTGCTTCCGTCATTCCGTCACTTCCGTAGCCTCGCACACACGAGTCCGTTAGGTGTGGCCAGTGTCACGTGTCACTGTTTGCGTGAAAGTTGTGTGTGTGGCGACCGGCACATCGGATCTTGCTAAGATGCCTCCACCAGCCAAAAAGTGGAAGTTTCTGACACTTCACGATAAAGCTGCCATCATTGCCGAAGTTAAAAGGGCAGAAAAAAGAAAGACATTGCCGACGAGTATGGAATTGCGTGCAGCTCGCTTTCGACCATATTGAAGGGCAAAGATGCCATTCTCGCTGCGCTTGGTAATGGCGCACGTGTGCAGAACAAGACGGTGTCCGCGGCGGCCTTTCCGGACGTCGATAAAGCGGTGTTCGTGTGGTTTTGCGAACAGCGTATCAACAGAGTGCCACTGTCGGGAAAAATACTATAGCAGAAGGCACTAAACTTTGCCTGCATCCTCGGGCACGACCAGTTCCGAGCGAGCGTTGGATGGTTGGGCCGCTTTAAAGCCCGGCATGACATCGTGGCCAAGGCGATTTCGGGAGCAGCAAGCGTTGACCCTGTAACAACGTCGTCATGGCTGCTGACCAACAGAGAAGTACTGGAGCAGTACCAGCCCTGCGACGTGTACAACGCGGACGAGACGGGGTTGTTCTTTCAAATGCTCCCGTCGAAGACCCTGGAATTGAAAGGCCAGAAATGCCATGGGGGCAAGCACAGCAAGCAACGCGTTACCATTTTGTTGTGCTGCAATATGGACGGCACAGACAAGCGGCCACTTCTAGTCATCGGCTGGAGCGAGAAGCCCGCTGCTTCAAAGGAAACCGCCGCTCGCTGCCCGTTCAGTACGCCGCTAACAAGAAGGTGTGGATGTCTCGCGCTCTTTTCTCCAGCTAGGTTGAGGCGTTCGATGCCGACATGCGCAAGGCGGGCAGGTCGGTGGCCCTTTTTTTAGACAACTGCAGTGCTCACCACATGGACGAAACGGAGCTCACGAACGTGCGCTTGGTTTTTTTTCCACCAAACTGCACTTCCATTCTGCAGCCGCTCGATCAAGGCGTAATTCGGAGCGTGAAGTGTGCCTACAGGGAGAGGTTGATCCAGCATCTGCTACTCAACCTCCACCACAAGCGTCCCACCGACGTGAATTTGTGCATGGCCTTTGAGATGGTGGCCGCCGCATGGGTTGCGACATTCCCTTCGCTGATTGAGAACTGCTTCAAGCACGCGGGCTTCACCACCACCGTGGCTTCACCATCACGCACGGATTGCGCTTCAGCGTCACCAGACGAAGATTTCCAAGAAGGTGCACTTGACGGCGAGAGTGCTGGCAGCGCAGTGCCACTATTGCTGACCGACGCCTGGGGGGCACTTCGAGCCATCGACATCGACATCCCAGATGGGCTCATGGTTGACGCGTTCGTTTGCTCCGATGACGATGTAGTGGTGCACGAAGAAATGACCGACGAGGCCATTATCGAAAGCGTGCGCGAAGCTGACGACACCGAGGACCAAGAAGACAAGCACGCGGAGAAACCCAACCCGCGGGTTGTTTTGGATGCCCTCGACACACTTCGGTCCTTCTTCGGCGCACATGACGAGGACGTGGCAATGGACCACTTTTTTCAGTGCGAAGGGAGAGCTTTGAAGTTGTTGCACGGCAAGGGTCGGCAAAGTAAGTTGACCGACTTCTGGCAATAAATTTTCGTTCTGCTGGCCATATCACTGTTTTTATGTCTCGTACTCGCGGCAACGAAATTCTCGCGAAAACGAATTTTTCCGGTTTCCCCGGCGATTTCGTTATTGCGGGTTTCGACTGTAACTCGACATACTTAAATGTGCGCACTTCACCATGTTCTAATTTGGCTGTGCACACACTCACAGGCATGTGGCTGGAGCTGCTGCTCCTGCCCCCAGAGCTCAGAGGTGGAAGCAGGGGTCGTTGCCCTGGCATGCACTTGGATGCCACTGGTGGTGACTGTGGCCACTGCCGGACCCCACGTGGTCCCTGCGGCTCAGTGCTGGCCAACCTCTGCCTCGGCAGCGACCGTGCAGTGCTTGACCTCGAAGACAGGGTCCGAGAAGAGCTGAAATAAAAATATGCGTTCATTATATTTTGTTTTTCCGTTAGAGCATTTGCTTTTTTCCTCCTCAAAATTTTTTTTTTTTTGCTTCCATTACTGCAGAAATTTCTGCAACTAGCATTTACGGCAAATGGTTTATACCCTCTGCAGCAATACCAGTTTCCGTCTCTCTATCTGCCCTGTCACAGGGCCTTTGACCACACCATTCACAATTTTTTAATGCAGCCAGAAAAATTTAAGACAAGCCACAACACCACCGCAAGTAATGCTTGTACATGCACCAAAGTTTTGGTTTCCCTTTTACTCGGCAAGTATGTGAATGCTTAGGGAAGGAAACTTGGCTAAAAAACAGCTGAGTCAGTTCATAAACACAGCAATGAGAGGGAGCTGGGCGCCGTGACAATGACAACTACATACTGCAGCCGCTTTTACACTATACATAATGATAGCCCCAGTGAGGAGCAATTCGATAATCTTGGACGACCCAGTTTGGACTTTTGACGGCTAACTGAAGAGGGCCGAAACTTGAACATTTGCTTGGATGACCAAGGGGTCTTAGATTTTGTGCTGAGCTGATTGGCATGCATGTCCCATAAGCGGTGAACGTACCCTCTACTGCCTTGAGACCTTGAGAAAATGTTATTGGGCGGCTCTCTTGTTGTTTTTGTCGCGACGTCAATATGGTGAAAAAGCAAAGAAACGAAGTGTGTGAAGCAGGCCACAGATGGGGGGAGCAAAATCACCAGCCACGTGCTGCCCTGTAATTTACTTCCTTTTTTAACAGGACTTGAAGCAAATTTAAAAAACAGAAAGCCAGTGCGACCTCCTCTGCAATGGCCAGGAATCAGAACTCGTGCAGATACAAGTGAGCAAACAAGTGAAAACTCCTATCGGGACACACCCAGGCTATACCATAGTGGAAGGCTGCCGATTCATTTACACTAGACATGGGTATTTTGAATGTGCGCAGAAATATCCACACATGGGCTCGTTCTTCACCACCATTATACCTGTGCTACATGAGCGTTTGGAAGGACATTTTAGTCGAATGACCTTCGAAATTTCAAATGTCATTCTAACTGGAAGGAGTTCTGTCGATCTACACGACCATTCTCAAAAGGCAGTTGAAAGTTTCCGCGTTCGCCCGCCATGTTTCAGTGTCGCCACTGCTGCCATGTTTCGTTCTTGGCGAAAATTTAATTTTAGAGTTAAAATGAGTAAAAAAGCAATTATTAGTGATCAGATTGATCCCGATCTACAATCGCACACAAAACATGCACAAGGCACCCAGTTTCTTTTTGTCTTTTTTCGCACCGCCGGTGTTGAGAGTACCAAGTTACCTCGTAATCGTAGAGCGAGTGATAGAGAACGAAAACAAGTGAAAAATTACGAAGATCTTGCACTTCAAATACCAAGTTTTACTCGTAAATAATTGTTTTTGTTATTGCGGCTTGCAAAAACTGAGCCCGAGGGTACGACCGTTCGTGTTTCAAACGCCTTTAAGACTCTCAAAGGTTAGTTGTCGAGCTCCTTTAACTCAAATGCCATTTTAACAAAATGCCTTTGAAAAACGCCGTGTAGCAGGGCAAAGGTGTCATTTGAGTCCACTGACATTCGACTTGAAGGCCTTCGAAACGCTCGTGTAACAGGGTATTAGAAACATTACTGGGGCAATAAAACCTGCAACCATGTGCTCAATAGTGTAATGCCTTAGCCACCGAGACATTGAAGTGGGTGCTAAGAAGGAACTGTCAGTAGCTTCCTGTGTGTGTGAATAACACGACTACCGTTCCGTGACGTACTACCTTGGCATGATCTTTACACTTGATTTTTGGGCCCCAAAGTGGCTTGTACACGAGCACAGCCGTCGCACAAAGGTACATGGCATGCCTAATAATTTACAAGGGGCTAACTAGGGCCAAATGACATTTTTGTCACAAAGCCTTGAAGAGGCCCCTTGACAATAAGCAATTTATTTCAATAAATACAGTAGCCAACTGATTTTTCAGACCTGGAGGGGAACAAAAAATAGTCCGAATAAAATAGCAGTCCGAAAAATCCTTGAGTCGCCAAAAACAACCTTTACTTGATTTAAATAGAACTGAAAAAGTCGTGAATGGTTCCTTCCCTTAAATTCCTCCTTCGTGTGAGAATGTCTGCTTGCATCTTCTGCAAGCGTCACGTTCTCTGCAAGCGTCAATGTCTTGCATTGACGATTGCGGGTGTTCGGGAGTGTCTTCGTCGGAGTCAGAGTCGCTTTGCAGCAGCGTGGCCACTTGGCGCACGATCTCGTCTTCCGTTAGTTCCGTGCACAACACTATGTTACTGTCCACTGCAGCAATGACCTCCAAGACTAAAGTTTTTTTCCCCTGACTGGAGTCAAGCCAATCCCTATATAATCCGAAGCTAGCCAGGCGGCTTAGGATTCAAAATGGCGCGGTCCTGGAGTCGCACCGTAGCTCTGTCGCAGAAAGTTTGGTCCGGAAAATCGAACATTTGGCTTTATTTTGCCCGAAATACCCGTTGTTCATATACATTACTCCTATGGGACAACTGGTGGTTCCTCGGAAAAGTCCGGAATATCCAGTAAGTCCGAATTTCTGGAGTTCGAAAAAATGGTCGGCGACTGTAATAGATTCCCTCAACCAGCAGTTGCGCAATAATTTTTAAATTTGCCAAATCCAGTCTACCAAATCCAGCCTCTCACTCGGTGCAATTTCTACATGGGTGCTGCACCTCCCACAGATTATATTCTGCAAATTTGCCTACTGTGAATTGCGCTCTAGTCAAAGCGGTGTATTGAGAACTGCACACTAACCAATGGCCTTCAATTAGCTGTCTTACGCAGTCCCCACATGCCAGGCCTAAAGCTCGAATACAAGCTTCCTTTGTGAGCTACATTTTGGAGCTTAAATAAATTTTACCGAACAAAAGTGTCAGCCTACTTAGTACACACACCTTAAGTTTGGGAAAAAAAAAAGCATATTCAATTTTTTTCTCCTGAATGGTCGATTGGATGGACTTGTAGATGTGCAAGAAACTAAATCTCACCTCGCTCTTTCGGAGAAGCGATCCCTAAGGAGCTTCGGTGTCACTGTCAGCACACCTTCCAAACTGTCCTCGCAGACATCAGCTTCCTCGTCTAGTTCCCAGGGTGATTGTCTTACACCTGCACAGCACCGAAAAAGAAGACGGGCCAGGCTAAGTAACCGAAAATTACACATTGGTAGCCATACAATTCAAGTGTGAAATGGGCAGGGGAATAACACTTGCAGCAGTGGCGCTGAACCACCCTGAAACCACCAGGGGCAAACCGCCTGTTATAAGGGTGTGGATTTTTGTTTTTACCTGCAACTATGTACAGCCTTTCAAATGTTCTTGATCACGGGTATACCAAGTGGAATATCATGCGAACCGGGAATGCAACAACAAGGTTCCAGCATTAGATCCTTTCCATAGAGGATATATGGGACACAGTTTTTCTGCAAGCTCTAGCACTAAAAGGTAGAAATGGCTCTATCACCTTAAACAATGTGGACAAGCGCAGCGCATCACTGAGATCTCGTCCGCCACTGTGATGGGTTATTCAGGTCCGTCATAACCAAGGTGAACTCGCCCATCAGTTTTCTCAAATAACATGGATAAACCTTCAATAATAGCAACAGGGTACCTAGCAGACCACAAATAGCCCTTCATTAAGTACATGGCTTCGCACTATGCTGAACAATGCACACGCAATGAAATTTCATTTGCAACATCAAACGAAACTTTTGATGATGCAATCCAAAGGGCCACAAGTAGAATGCGTGCCTTGATTGTGCTCATGAGGAGGATGCAGGAGACCGTGTTTCACAAAGAATCCAGCTAGAATGAACATGACCCAGTGAATAAGGATGTGAGCACGGCCACTTCAGCATCCTCATTCTCTGGATGATGGACTTCTTCAGGGGAAGTGCTCTGACTGCATGCAGCACTGCTGCCCTCGCCACTCTCCCACACAGCCAGCCCTGCACCTCGATTGGAGTGCTATTCCTCTCATGAAGTACCCTCGAAACTATTTTTTTTCTTTTTTCTTTTTCCAGTTCTGCCATGCTGCTTAGATTATTCTGGCTACTTTGTTCTTCTTGTTCCCCAATTTCTTGGCTGTTGCATTCCCGTATCTGAAGTTCGTCACCCTCCTGATTTCGAAACCATACCGTTCGATGTCCTCCCACTCCTGATCGCTTGAACTGTGGGCTATGTATTCTGCTGATTCTCCGTCTCCATACAGTCTGCGTCAAAGAACTTTGATTAAACTTCCAGGCTCAAGCTGTACTCTATCTAGGGGACTGCACAGATACCACAAAAGACAGGACAACTCATTAAGGCCCCAGCACTCACTCCTCACTTTGCTTACCAAAGACAAAAAAAAAAGGGGGGGGGAGAACAAGTGAACTCTGGAGAAAAAGCCTTTTTGCAGGCTTTCAGCCTGCAGAGGGTGCCCCCACAGTATAGCAATGTGCATTTTCTGGAAATTCCACTAGTTCCAACAACAAAGACATTCACTTATGGATGAGCTGAATGAGTAGTTCTTGATATGATTCTGAAGCTAAACAAAGGTGCATATCAGACAAAGCACTTGCTGCATTTACAGGGAACAGACAAGGCTAGCCGACTGCACATGGCAGTTGTGACACCCCTGACACCGAGCTGCAGCAACACCTGAGCTTTGAGGCATAGCCCAGTTGTAGCTGCAGCAAACCTAATGCCACACAGCTAGGCCAAATGACTCAAATTGCCTGATTCTTCTTCCATAGTAGAATTCAGGCCAATTAATGTTTTTTTAACGCATCCAAAATCACAAATATGGGCATTTATGCATTTCGCTTTCCCAATAAGTACAATACAGCCTCCTCAAATGAGAAGTTAACCTGTGACCTTGCCTGGAGCAGTACAGCATCTTTGAAAAGCAGTACAGTTTGAAAAGTTTGCCTGAGTAACAGCCACTAGTAAAACAAGAAAGTGCCAAAACCAAACTTGCCAACTTGCCATTGTGAATCGACATACTGAAATGGCGGGGCAAATGCAAGAATCTTGCAAAAACACTGAAGTGAGCCTGTAAACGTACCAACAGACTGCTATCAACGCACAATGGGGGAAGTATGGGAAAAAGTCAACATCAAATGGCCATGCCAAATGATTTAAAATTTCCAGATTCTTTTTCCTGGACATTCATTTATAACAGATGCTTTCCGACAGTGAGGATTGTTCACACATTACTGCACTGCCATTTGGAACCACTACCTGTTTAAAATGAGTAAAGCTTGTCCACAGCGCAAGGCAAAAGTACACAATTCCTGGGTGAGCCACCTTAACTCTTTCCGTGCCGCACGCGAGATTTCGGTCATGAGATTTCCATCACCAAACCGAAGCTCATTGATGAGTACAACGCAGGGATGCTTGGGGTGGACAAATCCAATCAGCTGATAGGGTCCTACAATGTGCTCCAAAAGTGCGTCCGCTAGTGGAAGACTCCCTTCTTTCACTGTATTGACACTGCGGCAGTGAACAGCCATGTCATTTTTCAAGCTCACAGGAAGCGCCACCCTGAGATAGAAGAGCTCTCTAGAGTTTCGCGCTACGACCAGCTGGCGTTCCACATGGAACTAGTACAACAGCTGCTCGAACTTGAAGACGCACCACGCAGACCTCGTGTTCAGGCCCCTCCTCCCCCTCCCCCACTTTCTTCTGGTACTGAGCACCAACCAGAGAGAACGGAGAAGGCGTTCAACTGCAAGAAGTGCTACAGAGAGAAGAAAATTGAGCAGAACACAACTGTATACTGCAGAACTTGCAATGTCCATTTGTGCTTCACCCGCCGGAACTGCTTTGCCGAGTGGCATGCCGAGCGATAAAAGGACAAGCGGAAAAGTGCTCCCACCGAGACTTTTATGAGTAGTAAGCATTTTGCTAATCAGTGTATATATTTTTTTTGCATTTTAAACCCTTCAAAGTGTTGTTGTTTTGGATATATAAATATATCATTCACAATTTCTTTCAAACTTTGCCAGAACGTTGGTCTTGCACCAATTAAATTCTGCTTTGTATAAAATTTATATTGTTAGAACGCACGTCTTTTTAGCTTTATTTCAAAGTGCCTTCTGTATTTCTGCGCCCAAGAATTTTTGCAATAAAAATCTTTGCCTAAAACAATCAAAAAAAGCTTTTTTCTCCATGGTTTTGAAGCCCTGTAAACAAATTTTTGTAGCTCAGAAACCGCTCAAGTTAGGGCTTTGATTTTTTAGAGAACATTGTTAAGAAATGCAGCAAACATTTGTATATTTCAGAATTTTTTCTAAAAATTTTTCTTTGAAGTTATAAAGAGCGTTTTTGCAATTTTGTCCTAAAATTACCCAAAATGTCTAATTTGACCATTTTTATTTTGCATTTTCTCTCTTTACAATTTCAAAAAGTTACATCAATAAAAAGAGAATCTATTTGAGTTCATTTTCGTGTGCTTTATATATTTTTTCGCCCAACAGTTTTTTCATAAAAAAAACATTACCGGAACCCACAAAAAACGGCACTTTTCGCCCGTTACGCAAAGAGTTAATCTTTGGAGCTGAAGGGGTTCGCACAATCACCGTACCTTGGACTGCAACCAAGATATACATGCCAGCATGAATGCTCTTTTGTGTAGGGCAGCAGTAGTGATACTTTTGAGAACAGTGAACGCGAGTTTTTTTTTTTTCCATTTACTTTGCAAGCCCCTGCCAGAGTTTGCAGCTAAATTGTTGAGACCAAAGCATTGTGCCTCCCACCCTATTCGGACTTTGCCTGAAAGCAAGTCAGAACAAGCTTTTGGGAAGATGGAACAGTTTTTGAGTCACTGACAACCAATTTAGCTTGTGAGGAAAGCCATCACCACGGCAATGGCCACCTTCTCTGCCGCTTCCGGCAACGACGAGAGTATCATGCTGCTAATTGACGTTGCGGTTGATAGCTACCATGGTCATTGCATTACGGGCCCCGTATTCCATGGTGTCCACATAGACTACGTTATCGGTGATTTTGAATCTCTTTTGTAAGGCGAGGTCACTGAAGTACTTTGTGAGGCAGTCTCCAAGCACACCTGGAGTTTTCTGTCCTCATCAAGTTGCAGGAATAAACCAAGGCCCTGGACTAACACGTGGAATTAGATTAGGTACATGAACTGAACTCAGGGTGTCTAGCAAATTGCCTAATTCAATTTCCCTGACTTTTCCATGTTTTCCATGACCATTTTAAACGAAATTCCCTGACCTATACAACAGGCGCCATTCTATGGAAATGGTCCGTGAAGCATATAAAAAGCATATACAAAACACATTCTATCATAAGGAACAACACATTTGTTTCAAGTGCCCTAATTCTCAAAATGCACTTTGATTAACTTCAGTTTGTATGTTCAGTTTGAGGTTTGCTTGCCTTCTGTTACGGCTTCAGAGAGTTCATTTCTTCTTGCGAGATAGAAGCTTTAAGTTGCGCTTCAGCAAGCACCGTTTGCTTTTTTTTTTATTGCCCTGGCTCGACATGCAACGTGAACCGCATGGTGCGTTTCTGCACGCGATTCGGGCGCGTCGGCGTTGTGCGTCCGATTTTTTGACGCCCCGTCGACGATTCGCAGGAGCGGCAGCTTCTCCCTCGCTCAGAAAATGACGCGCGTCGCGAGAGGCAGTGGGAGGAGCCTGCCGACTTGGAGAGCCGCACGACTCATGGCGGCACTTTCGAAGCTTTCGAGACAGCCGGATGGCCCCGCCACAGATGTTTAGGCTTACCAACCCGGCAGGTATTGCATGGGCGCTTTCACTAGCGGCGCGGATGATGTTTTATAGTACCGTTTTCGCCCACATTATAAGCTCCTTTACCTCACAAGCAACTTCGTGCGTGCCTTGTGTTGCATTTTAGAGAGCGCTTAGAAGCGGTCGCTCGAGCTCCCGTCACCACTTCGCGGTCGAAGCCGGCGCCATGTTTCCGCTGCCGGCAGCACCGCGCGCAGCGTGCAGGTGGTTCCGCGGCAGCGTCAGAGCGTCTGTGATGTGCGCGGCGCATTTTCGCGAGCAGAAAACGCCCCACGCGGTTTACGCTAAACCATGTCATGTTCCTTTTTGATTAGGTAATTCTGGCTCCTGATGTCATAAGAAAGAAGCTCTTTCAGGATTAACTCCCAAAAAGCACCGACTTTTAAAATTCGCTGAAAAAAAAAAAAGCGCATTGTGCGTGCGATTTGTGCACCACCTACATCGCCCCTCTGCGCAAGTGCAACCAGCAACCTAAGCCAGCTGCGAGCTCCGTGAACCGCACGGCGAGTTTCTGCACGCCATTCATCCGCGGTATTTTCACGGCCGCGTCGACGATTTCGTGCCTGCGGTGGCTCCTTTCCTGCACAAGCAGGTGCGTTTGTGCATTGAGTAGCATTTTAAAGAGCGGTTAGAAGCGGTCGTTGGAGCTACCGCACTACCTCCGCGGCCGGTGCAGCCGCAATGTTGCCGGCGTGTGCCGCTAGGCACGCACCGTGCGGGTCGTTTTCGCGGCGTCGTCAGCGCGCCTCAGGCGTGCGCGGCGCGTTTTCGCTTGCAGACAAACCAGAAAACGTTTCATGCGGTTCACGCTTTCGTCGCGCGCGAACGTGCTGCGTTCGGTAACTTCTTGGGGGCCCGCAACACTGGTTTCCCCCATTCTGAAACTGTGGGCAGGCCCCGAAATGGTTTTCCCTGACTGGTACTACTTGATTGAAAAATTCCCTGACAATTTCCTGACTTTTCCCGCTGGCGCACAATTCCCTGACTTTTCCCTGTTTTCCCCGTTTTCCCGGTCGCTAGACACCCTGTGAACTACACATCTCTCATAAATAAGTTCAAGGAACGCCTTGCAGCTACTGAAGTTCAGCATCCAGTTAAGTCTCAACTTAAGCTGCTGAATGCAGATGCTGGAAACAACAAATCTTGCACTTATCAAATCTAAAAAAACGGGAGAGAGAAAAAGACAAAGAAAAGGCTTACTGAAGGAATCGTGGTCACAATTGTGGTGTGAAAGGTCTAACCAGAGCTGAACCTGTGACAAGGACACGTAACAGCAAGATCAGTGAACCATGCACAATTGTAACAGTGCCAAAAATGGTTCATGTGAGCAGCTAAACCTTGCATCCCCCAGTGAAATGACACTGCATGCTGCAACTTACAAAGAGGCCTGTCAGCCCAAGCAAACAGGTCGCAAGCACACGCATGAATTGAGCGAGAAAGCCATTGCATCGCTTGCACTCCCTGCAGCAGACTGCAGAAACTTGGTGCAGACACTACTGTGGCGTTAGGACATTGATACCAGCAGCCGACAGCATGCACCATATTCCAAAAGAGTCGACGCGCGTCCAACCCTGCATTCGAGCAATGACCGTCCTTCGGAGACATCCCCATGCTGATTCCCAGGCGCCCCAGGCGGTAAAGGCGTCGCGTATGCGCGTGGAGCATGCAACGACCGGCCAGCCATTAGTTCCCCGAACCAGCTCCCAGCTCTGCCTTTCCTCCACGCACCAGCGGAAGGGCTAACAAGGCCCACACGCCCCTCAATCAGGCTCCCCACCCGCCGTCGTCAAAGCCACCGTAGGAACCATCCAAGCCCGCGCTCCCACATTCCAGCCGAGATTGAGACGGCGGTATCGCCGGCTCCGTCGTACCCACCTATGCAGGCCAGTGAGCCTGCAGCATCACCTCAAGTTCCAGAACAAGAGTCCCAACCTTCCCCGGACAACAGAGCAAGCACATCCCGTGCACCCCGGCCCCAGAATGAAAGGCCCCGTCCCCCGAGGTCCAGCGCCAGCCGCCTTCCTGACCCGCTCTTACGAGTCGCAGCATCTAGCCGGGTAAGCGCATCGGCACCAGCCCAACTTCATTGTTAATTAAATTGTTTCTATAGCCACACCTGTGTTGCCTCTTTTCCCCTCAACTCCGTGTGGACCCACCTAGTTGGTAGCGCGAAGCTATCACCCTATCGGGGGAGTCACACTACCAATGCCAGCTCCTGGGGTGCACTGCCTGTCAAGTGTGCCAGCATTAGCTCTAAATCTTTGTAACCCTCGGGTGCGTGGATCATGACTTACCGATGTGGCATTTTAAGCACTTCACTCCAGTATCTCCCTCAAGTCACTTGGAGGTAAGCATTACGTTGAGAATGTAAATCTTTGCCTCGAGCTATTACACGATACGTCCACGTTAATTTCTGCAACGCAAGATGCCCATGACGAAGCGCAACACGCAAATTAACATGCCAACCGGAATAACTAACGAAGAGGGCTTTCCAAGTCATCTCTTACCGAATGAAGTGCGGCAGTTTATCACGCAAGCTGCCAATGCTGTAGCAGCTTTCAAGGGCAAAGAGACGACACACATGCCCTTCATCTGTACCAGGCTTCTAACATTACCGCCATTTCCCCCAAAGCTGCACGGAGCGCGAGCGAAGGCTCCAAAATTGCCTAAACAGTTGACACAGACTGTATGCTGTAACAAATAACATCACAAAGCAGTGCGCACCACAAGCATAAGACATGCTTTTTCTGCAGATTTCCACATAACCCAGTTGCTGAAATTCACTACAAATGCCAAGCACCAGCCACATGCTCTAAAATTTAGTGACTGACTAAATACTGCATGCCATGGTACAAAGCAAGAACAATATGAAGTAGCATTCACAAGCATAAAACTTTTTCTGAGGATTCATGCATAACATAATAATGGAATTGCAAGTGGTGACTCTGCTTTCCGAAGACCTGCTAGTGAAGGTTGCAAATAGATACAGGCGCCAAGGGGAGCCCATCCTCTATTTTGTTTGTGGCCATCAAGTATGGCAAAGAAGCACCTTAAGTGCAACAAGGTTTCAGAACAAACAAATCTACCCAAAGATTTCCACGATACAATGACATCTACAAGACAATTTGGGTATTTCTCCTCCCCTATAAACTTAGTCGCCGTGGAAACTCATGGCAAACTCTTAGGGCCCCAGTAAGAGTATTAAAAAGTTGCAAAAAGTAAGCTTTGATGTTGTTTGTGCCTTAGCTTTGTGCATTTGAAATTTTAATGAAATTTAAAAAATTCTTCTCAGGCAAGAGGTGCCATAGGAATCTGGTCTTGCTAACAATACAAATCTGCCAAACAACCAGCAAATTGCATTCCAGCTAACCTGGAACAGGCAATTGACGAGACTTACACCTCTCACTGGTAGTTTCCTCACTTGTTATAGCTCTACTGCCCTCGGCTGTCCTACCACACACCTTGCACAAGGATGCCAATTTGGTAGTAAGTTTTATAAAACATGGGCAAACTATGACCACCACAGTGGCAACTTCACGGCTTAAAGAGGTTCCTTCAGCGACAAAAGGATGTACGCCAGATATGTACATGCCGACAAGCATTTCAGCTTTTTGCAGGCTGGAACACAGCTGGGAAAAAAACTGACAGTGTGCTTAGAAGAGGACTAGGGTTTGAGTTACGTCAAGCCGGGGCCTGTTTTTGTATGTTTTTCACCTACTCAAGAGGACTTGAGTATTCCCTTTCAAGAAACCTCTTTCAGGCTGCTTGTTCCGAAATGGCACTGGCGCTGTCACGTTGAGATTACACGGGCCTTCCAGCATGGAGCCATTGTGCAAGAAACTAAGGAGAAACAAGGCTGAACCAAGCAGAGCAGTGCGTACGGTGAAAACCCAACAGCTTCTGCACCCCCTCCTCCACAGTACCTCGGGCCAAAATGTGGCAAGGAGTTCATCTACAACTTTGCTCTTTAGCACCTCATCCTGTGCTGACCAGCCTGGCTCAGTGTCGCACTTGCTGAAGGGGCGGGGGGGAAACAGGGAGAAACGAGAGGCTTCATTAGCTTGCCCACACCTTTACGAACTTGTCCGAAGAAAAAAAAAACTGCTCTTAGCAAGCGTTACTTTCGCGTCTAAAAATAGTATACACATCTAAATGGAGACTCAAATGAAATAGTCTGAACAAACCTGCAGCCACAGAATGCACAATTTCTTCATGCTTGGCATCCTTCACAATTCAGCTTCTGTATTTTTACATGGCCTTCAAAGAACTGAATCATTATCCTAACCACTGTAAAAACTTGGCTATTCATCTGTTTTTTAGATGACCTACATCCTAGTTATACTAGTAAATGCTTGTGCAAATACTGTCTCTTCCAAATATGAAACAAATTATAGTTGTTTAATTTGCACTACCTTTGGGAACTTTTATGTTCAATATTTACATAATTTTCATGTGGCCAATTGACGGACCTTCCGTTCAATGCCTGCCTGCCTCCAAGTCATGTATTTCCTGGCCAGTGCCCTTGTGAAGTACTAGAGATGCAGCAATAGAGATATTTACCTGTCTGTTGAAGCAGAACCTGGGTTGGCAAATACATTTTTAGATGCACTGGTCATGGGAGAGGCAATCCTTGTGCCGGTAATGCTGTTGTAAGAAAGAATGTATAACATAATTAATAAAGCCCATAACAAATAAGTACACTGGACTTGTGAACTGGATGATCGAGAAAGAGCAGAAATGTAAAAAAGAAAAAGAAAAAGATGTGAAGTTTAGGTACAGCATTTTGTACTCAGTCTTCACCAGCTTACACATTGCAAAAACAAAGCTCCTAATTGAGTGAAAATTCATGAAACTAGGAAGCATTAAAAAGCTCCCGAGAACCCTGACCGCTACAATTTGCAAAACTTGCAAATTTGCAAAACTTCATCATATGAAAGGCAAGCACTAACTGTATTGATGAAGAGCACTATGTTAAGGCAAGATGTATGGCTTTTGTTACATCTTGATTAGTTGAACCATATCACATAGTACTTTTCATACCAAAAGTGTTCAACAATAAAACCAAATTTGCTCACATTCAATATCACGCCATTTGGGAGGTATCCAGGAAACTTCCCTCAAATGAGGTCTTATCAAGAGAAGTTTCACTGGAACAGGACAAGGGCAGTTGCTTGGCATGCGTGGCACCCACACTGAGCTTTAAACCTAACATCAGTTTAAACTGCGGAATGCAATACATTACCTCGCACAAAATTCTGCAGGGCCATTTTGCAGTAAATAAGCCGTGGTGCCACTATGTATATGCCACACACACGGAGAGTAAGGTATGACAGCAACTCCTACTGTAGACATCAGCCCCTCAGCAAGCGCCTACAGAATGACAAACTCAAGGCATAGGATTTCACCGAAAGTAAGGAAACCGCTGCTTCCATCGATCGCACTCAAGCTTGAGCTCCTGGCTTAGGGCAGCTGTCTCTCCATCCTCGTACAGGTAGTTGTCCACAGCATCAAGAGTCTGCTGAACTTGAGCGGTTGTGATGGCATTGAAGTCCTGTGCAAGGAGACACAAAGCAAGGTCTAAGCACACCCACTGATAGAACAAAGGGAGTGGGGTTGAATTCTATCCCCTACTCTGGTTAAAAAGAAGAAAAAAAAACAGCTCCACCCAGTGTTAAATCTTTTGATACAGAGGAGCTGTGGTTCTCTTGTATCGGCTCAAATGTCAAGGTGCGCTTGCCCAAGAATGGCAGCACCGTCACCTCACAAATTTTACGGTTCACGCAAAGGAATCGGCAGCTAAACGTCAGCGGCAAGAGGCTCCCTCCCCTAGCAAAAGTTGGAGGAACACGCCCCTGCTGGAGTTTCTGTATATCGCGTAGCACCAGAGTTGCGCGTCTGATTGCCACATGCCGCAAGTTTCCACCTTACGACAGGAAAGCCTGCTTTCAGTGCTGCGCACAAGACCCCGTTTCCAATCTATTCTGCTCAAGAGAGCAGCAGTGGTTACAGTGACAGCAGCCGCTCAGCTGATAAAAGCCATCGACTATCCCCGCAGCTGCTGGCACACGCCCACTCCTCCAGACTGCCACCACTGGTGCGGTGGACCGGCAGCGGTTCCTACATGCGTGACGAGCGGCTTCCCCGCACAACTTCAGAACTCAAGATGGCAGATGGACACGCAACTCTGCTCCCCTGAGGGAGCTATATACAGGAACTCTAGCCTCTGCAAGACCACTGTGCCCTCTACCAATGGGTCTGAGAACCTGCTCCTACACCTGCACACGGAGTTACAAGACAGGAGGGAAAAGGACGCTTCCTAGGGTGGCCAGAGAGCGCCTGGCCTAGGTTAAGCTAGGTGCGTCTGTCATGGTAGATGAAACTGCGCGACTGTCGAGATTGGAATTTCCGTGCGCAGCCCTGGAATGAAGTGTGGCCACCATCATTTTGTCTCAGATGCCGCTACCCTCTCCTTCGCCGTTGTGGCTTCGAAGCTTTGTATTTTGCATTAGTTTTCATTGTGACAATATCTGGTCGCTCACCCTTGCTCATCACAATGGGCCATTTCATCTCCCATATATATTCTTGCTCCACGCCCGTGTGACACACAACCTACAGCAGACGGATGAAAGGCTCGACCTACAACAGCTGCGCTGTTAAAAAAACCCTAACAACTAGCTTAATTAACATACAGTCAAACCCGGTTATATTGAACTCTCAAAAGAAAACACCTATCAGTTTGATATAGTGGATAATTCGATATAAGCAAGTTAAGGAATTAAACGTCATAAAAGCCCATACCATATTTAAAAGTACTTTATTGATGAAACTGCCTTACTTTCGCACAAAATTGTCCTGTATCTTTTGCTTGAAGAATCTTCGCTGCCTGAGACCGTATGCACTTCTCCACAGTGTTTAAAGAGTCGGGCGGCTGAGGTGGCAATCTTTCACCCTCGCAAAGAAGCATTGGACTAGTGCGAAGAAGCGTTGGACAAGTGCAAGTGCACCAATCACCTCGGAGGTTGTGAGAAAAGGATCACAGTTGCTTAAAAAAAAGTTCAGGGAAGCTTGCACTCACGCAAAAGACTTGAATGGTGAAGCTGTTGTAGGTGAGCATTTCTGGACCCATAGTTCAGTTTATTTTCATTGTTTATTGTTTATTATCATTGTTTATTTGCATAGTTGTGGTGCTAGTAATCGTTGTCATATGCACAGAAGATGTCATCTTCTGCGCGGCGAGTGGTGGATGCAAAGTCATCCTCAGCATTGTAGACTACCACGAGCTCTTCATCATCAACTTGAGGTAGCGGTGGCGGGATGTGCAAGTCGTCTCGCGAAGGAGTGGCACACTCGTAGCCATGTCTCCAATTATCCATAATGGCTTCTAGAGAATGCGGCGGCCACGGTGACCTCTCCCAAGCAGCGTGTCTCTTCCTTAGCATTAGCACTGGAGTTGCTTTTTTTTTTTTTGTTTTTTACATGAGCAGTTTTTTTTTTCCTAAAGCCACTGTGCACGCAGGGGACTTGGCCGTGGTCGCGAGGCACACACCGACGAGTGCTCAGCCTTTCGTTGGTATTTTTTCCAGCAACAGCAAACTTAGTTTGTAAAACAGCTGTGCTGTTAAAAAAAACATGGCGGATCGGCCAGGATCATTTTTGCATGGGGGTGCGACAGTTCGCCTTAGAGGGCACAGGGGCGCCACGATAGGGAGAGTGAGGGGAAGGAGGAGAAAAAGCCGCCCGCTGCCCGTGAGCGGCCGGGATGAACCACTTTTATGTGTGTGCCAGCGGAATTGTTCCTCAACCTTGAGGGAAAGCCAACTTTGGGGTGGGCACTCCTGTGGCATTTGCTGTTCGATGTCGCTGGTATTTTTGTTCGAAGTAGGCGTAATTTTGGCTACATATTCTCACTGCAAATATACCGTGACCAGAAATAGTTCGATACACAGGATAATTCAATTTAAAGAGATTCGATATAGTCGGGTTCGACTGTATTTCATAAGCAAAACGTTTCCAAATTACTCTCAGACTCATTAAATTCAAGGGGCCCTTCTAAAATACCTGAGGCAACAACTCATCTAAAGAGTGTGGGAATCATGGAGAGCCGTGACCTCAAGTCAGCACGCACTTCGGGTAAAAAACCGTTACATCTTTTCGTGTGTTTTGAGCATGAGTGTATTCTTGTTGTTTATGGAAGCTGGTGGCAGGACCGCTGATACTCATCACTGTACACTGCAGCGCCTTCCATTCAACAGTTTCTATCAAACGTAGTATCTAATGAGCAGCCCAATTTTGTATTTAAGCACTCTTTTGAAAATGAAACTTGTAGTCAACAGCTCACTAAACATCAAGTCCTGCCATTCTCCATGTTTTTTCTCTTGGCAACAACAGGGCGCAAACAATACGGGTGACCAGTAACAACATGCTGAATCCAGTTGGTACTACGAAGCGTCCACTAGAGGAATGGCGATGATGCAGTCGTTAAGTGAAAAAGGGCAACGACGAACAAAACTATCGAGGTTCACCCAGGAGTGTCCCCGCGCTACAAAGTGGAGCCGCCGAGCCATTATCATCATCATCGTCACCACCTAGCCATATTCCGAACTCTGACGCAGTGCATCCCTCTAATAACCAACTCCTGCAAAGTGGAAGCAACAAGGCCTCTCGCTTCCCCATACTTCAGTCTGGGTCCTAGCTTCTCCCACTGCCTTTAGGCACAGTTTCTGTCAAGAAGTTTTCAGGCCAGGCCATAAGTATTTAGGCAACAAACAGCTAAAAGCAAAAGCTTAAATCCTGAATGCAACCTAAATATTTTATGCCACAAGGCTGGTAAAATAATATTTTCCTTACCCTGTGCCATCCTTGTGCTAATAAAATTCCTTCTTTCTTACTGGCATAAAATATCTCAGCTGCTATTGAAAGTTCCCTAAATTTCTACTTTGTAGCCTTGAAACTTTTGGCGTGGCCTAGCAGAGGCAGATCCAGACTGACCTTTCGAGAAGGCGTGCGAGGTACTTTGAAACACGACTACGAGAGGAGGGCAGGGCGTATGTATAGGGAGCACGCACTCTAGGCTTGGGATTTAAAAGCGCCTGGGTGGGGTGATCACCCTTTTCCCCCTCTGGAACTGCCCCCATGGCCTACAACTTTAGACAAAGGCTTCAGGTCCATAGCCCCCATCGCTGCTGCTTAACTGAACTTATTCCTAAACACACATTGCTTAAACCGGGAGTAAAACCCGAGCCGCCGAACGCTCAAAGCTCGAATTCACAAAAAGTGTAGTGCTGTTAGCGTTTTTACATGGTTTAGAAACAGCGTGGTATTACGAGAACACAAAGAAAAGAATCAGACAGGGCAGTGCTTGTCCCGTCTGGTTCTTTTCTTTGTGTTCTAGTAATACCGCACTGCTTCTAAACCATGTCCAATACCAACTCCCCCAACTTTCCATCCTGTAGTGTTTTTACGATGGATACAAAGGTGGTGGATGGAGCCATGCATAAAACAAATCCTGCATGAAAATAAAAACAGTAATGCCTACTCAGAAATTCCCTTTAACAAGCCCTATGCTTTGTATAAAACAGCCAGTTGCTTTTTTTTTTCTTTTTTTTTTTAAAGAGGTCCGTATCTTTCGTTCCTCCTCTTCTAAAAATAAATATGCCTGTAACTCTGCACAAGTCAGTGCCTTCCTTTATTTTTATTTTAGACATAGGAGGCTGACCATATCGCCAGCCCAATACCCTATCACTCTTACAAATGTTTACTCCTCGTTAAACCCCCCCCCCCCACCCCCCACCCCCTTCGTATCTCACTTGAAAGAAAATGTTCCTAGGCCAGGGAAAAAGTTGTCACACCAGCAAGATTTTTTTTTTAATTACAACCAAAATGCACACACACACACACACACAGAACGCACACAATTGCTGCTGACTTCCTCGTAGGATGTCTCCAAACACACACAGCTATCGTTTCACAGGGTTTGGCCCACCACAAGTTGTGATTACAAAATAAGCTAATCAGTCAATAAAAAAAATTGTTGCTCGCTTTCAACCAGGGGTTTTACAGAACACTGCACGTGAGCATTTCATATGCTGCGTTAAAAGTTTTGCAGCAAAGTATAAGAAGAGCATAAACTGGTTGAAGCCTCAGAATGGCAGCATTCACGTACCTCATCCCACGAAGATGTGGCAGTCGGTGCAGTCTGCTCGGAACAAGGGCTAACATCTGCACCACTTGAGCAATCCACGCAGTACGTGCTGCAGAGGAGGAGGCAAAGGTGCACCGTGAACGCTACTGATAACACAGCAGCAATGGCATGCAGCGCTGCCTCCTAACTTGCACGAGACCAGGGCGTGCTGATTAGCTTAGGCTGCCACAACACTCAGTTACACTGTGCAAAGGGTCAGAAGGCTCTACACACAAGTGTGGGGGCAGGGCAGCTTTTTCCTTCCGTTCTCACAAGCCCAAAGTAAAACCAGTCTCCCTGGACCTGTTATAACACTGGCCACAAAGTGAGCTTCCACAAGGCCTGGTCAAATTAGCATCAAGGAGTGGCTTCATTGGACAGTGACGTGGTGTTCCAAGTCGCGCAGGCTCCAGCTTGGCTAGAGTAAGCCCGGCTGTGGTTTGTGTACTTCCTTCAAACAAAGGCTATTGCCCAGTACCACAGCCGCATGTTGTCCCTCTGCCTTTCTTTCCTCAGCCTTACATGCATGACAGTTTGGAAAACAAATAAATGGCAGCCACTCTCTCACTTAGTACTTATTACATCACTGGTGGCCAAGGACCAAAGCCACCACCAAGGAACGCAACTGTGTGATTGCAGTGGTGCCTCTAGTTGTGTTTGATCTTGGATGCTAAAATGAAGTTGCCACGCTGATGACCCTGTTTTAGAGTTTTAGCCCTATTGCAATGCTGGTGACTTTGCGTAGCATAAAATTTCAAAGCATTTCAATATTTCATCTTTTTTTGGTGAAAGCAATGTATTTCAGAGCCAGAATGAACTTCAACAAGATAGCAAAGGCTAGTTGTTTCAAATTAAACAAAGTTGTATTTTGTCTTCATGGTTTCTTCAATGACTATGCACAAAAAATGTGAAAGTCTTTGTAGTTCTACAGAAAAATGTTGGGTCAGAAAGGGCTAAGATGTTGAAGAGGTGGGGCCAACCTCCACCATACTCCCTGAACACATTAAGTGCACTGAACTGAGGCAAGGAAGCTCAGGACAAGAGAACTAAGAACAAGTTGTGCTTTTAGGAAAAAGCAAGGTTACCCGAAACATGTCCCTTACCCCGAACTGTACTGGCTGTGCTTTTGTTACATATCACTGGAAGATTGAACCCTTTTTCTAGCAACACATACGAGACTAGTGAATAAACAAAGAGCGAAATTCGGGTATGCCAATGCTAGTGAAGTGGCAACATTATAGCATGACCCAAGATATCACCTCCATGCATGTGTGTAGCAGTGCCTAAAGCCATCATTATGTTAGACCCCACCATAGACACACAAAACAAACTTAAATATTGTGATGGCCACTTGTACACTGTAATTAGAGTTCATACACTGGCTTCCATTACCCCCAGTGCATGCTTTGACAGTTGGGCTTCTTTCGTTTATAACGAGTGAGATGGGAAACAAACGCCGCACATGGAGTAGTGCCACTATAACACGCTGGTCGAGGGGCCATTATATGACTGACTCAAGATGACAAGGCACTAGGCAGTTCTGGGTCCCCAGAACTTGCAGACTGGTAAAAGTGTTCATTTTCCAGATCTATGCAAGAAGTTTCCACACACAAAAACTTGAAGATGGTTTGATTACTGCTAAATGAATTTCATGCCAAAAATAATGGGAGTTGGGATTTCAACCTTCTGTTTCCTTTTCATTTATTAGTGACGCAAAACAGTATGCCACAAATTGAACCGACTGACCACCACCAAGACAGCCGAACCAGTGCGGTGCTGCTACTTAGCAGAAACTGGTGTCCAGCAAATGTTCCCAGATGCATTTATCTTACGTTTACATGGCCCATCTCCCTGCTGCTCTTTTCAGAAAAACGGTTGAACAAGCTCCCTTTCATCATTCACAGTATGTTACGCGGCAAACAGTAGTGTGGAAAATGTATTAGATGGCAGTACTTGTTTTTTCAGTTTTGGCACTCTGCATTTGTAAACAACTGCTGCTGCTGCGACTGGTATATTTGCGTTCCTATGATACAGGCCAACTTGTTTTAGCCTTTTAGAGACCTTTCAAATTAGATCACCTAGTGTTCCTTTTTGAGACCTGAAAAGCTTGTACATACAAGCGTTTTAATGCTGCAACTCCACAGTAAAACCAATCAGCGCGTCCAGGAATTGAACCAACAACTTCAGACGTGGTAGCACAACGCCTGGGCGACCATTCCCTTACAGCATGCATGCACATGCACATACACATGCAAAAAAAGCTGCACCAGTGCATTCGAATCGCACAGAGAAAGCATATAAACTCCTCGGCTGAGTTGGTTCAAAGCACAGTACGAGACGACTAACCCAGTGCTTCGGGCGATCTCCTCTTGTGTTGCTGCTGCCGCCTTCTCTACTGGTAAGCATAGCTGCATCAGCCTTGGCCAAATTAAATATGGCTTAGGCAACCTGCTATCGCATTAGGTCTTACCCGTAATCAGGGGGACCGCAAGCTTCGTTTTTTCCAGTATGTATGTTCTTAAACATACAATTGCATTATTTGTTCGACCTTCGCAGTTTTTTGACAGTGAAACAAAATTGGGAGCATTGACTTTGTTTTAAGGAATGCATACGGAGACGAAAATGCGTATATATTGAAGAAAAAAAGCACGCAACAGCATTCCTTTAACCCAACCTGTTCGCATACAGGCAAGAACAAAGCTGTATGCCCTTCGCTGTTAAGAGATGGGGCCGGCTAATTAGAAGCGGCTTGGCATCACTAAAAGTTCAGTTCAGCGCAACAGATGATGAAAACTTCGTAGATTTTCGCTAATATTACAGCTAAGAACGGAAAAACAACGCCAGCCGTCACCGCCGCTGCGGAATTCGACCGTAGTCGTGTGGTGATGCCACGTGACATTGCACGGATTAAATTAAGGAACACTATGAATTAGCCCCTGAACAGTACTTTATCTAGTGCGGCTTTCGACACAGCCGGAAAAACTCGGATGCCCAAGAAGACAGACAAAACCAAAGGTCAGCCCTATGTTCCATACGGCAGGCACTACTGCATACGTGACAGTCACGGCAGCGAAGCATACATGTCAATGAATGCAGAGTGCAACGGTACCTGGCATTTGGTGTTTCGGAGCAACTACCAGGAAAGCCAGCTTAGCCTTAACTCCACCTCAGCTGTGATCACCACCTGGATAAGCTCCCCGACAAACTAAGCCGCAAGAATCGCATCATATGCTTCGCTATATCAGTGCGTGCATGAAAGTTTTCAAAGCAACTTACACGGTCTCTTCGTCGCTTAGGGGCCTGTCCGTTTCAACAGCGAAGTTTGGCTTGTTCGCGAGGACTTGGGCGCCCGTGACGCTGAACGAAAAACACGCAAAACGCATTAGCGAACGAAACCCGAGCCCAGCTCGAGTATGTTTGACCTATGGCCCGACCACGTACCGTTCTCTTTTGCGCAGGCACGTTGCCATTGCCGATCCAGCCGTCGAAATCGCCAAGCTTAACGGGCTATCAGCCACGCAGCGAAGTCATTTTTAAAGGGCATATTCTTTCAATGAAAGCTGAGTTGAACAGCTTGCGAGCCAAGCAATGACCAAGGCGCTTGTAAAGAAAGAAGCACGGGGAGCAGCAAGCGGAAAGGAGGCCCTTACTGTGGACATGACGTCACATCCGCACAGCTGTTGACTTGGCCGGCGCCGCCGGCGTTGGCCGGTTTCATGTTAGTACAGTGAACTAGAATATTGTAATAGTGGCAAAAGCGGCACAGGGAAATTGAAGCCAGAAATATGGAAATCCGCTAGGGGCGCTGATGCGGAATACTGGGACGGGGCGTAGTGTAGTGTATATAGTGTCCGCCTTCAATCAGCATTCATGGGTTCGAATCTCGGTGTGGGACAACTTGGTTTTTTTTTTTTTTTTTTTGCATATGCATGGGGAGCACCAACAAGATGCCTAAACCACACTTAAGGTCAGTATAAATGTCCTTTTTCATAGCGTAGCTGTATTACGTTACGCTTCATACATTTTTCGGGTGCCCTTCGTCGCGGGCACTGCATGTCGCGGCGGCCCTATGAATTTCCGCCCCCCCCCCACCCTCCTCTTCCTATTTTCTCTCTCTCTCTCTCGAGCCCTCACATCAAGACGACATGTGGCAAGCCAATTTATGCGCATTTTTTTAATGCGCGAGGCGTAAAAAAAAGCGAGAAGTTCTGGCTGTGCGCCTATTTCAGAGGCTCCAAATGCGTTGAAGCGCGAAGCTTCCAGAAACACGTGCTTGAACCCGGGCAATGGGCCTAAGGAAACAAGCAGCGGTTGTAACGTGTAGGAGACTGATCGAATGCATTTGTAACCGGAAGGTGGAAGGAGATCGCGAAGCAACCTTAGAGAACTTGGGGCGGTTAAAGAGGATTCAGAAAATAAGAAATAATTTTTAAACAGAATTAAAACACGAAACTATAAATGAAATCAATTTAAACCTTAGGATAAAAACTTCGCTGTGCCGTCGATGTGCTTTTTCAAGTCATGTTTCTTAACACGGATTCGTTCATTGCGCTCCTTCGCGCAGATATCTTGGCGCCGCTGACAAGAACGTTTTGTACGATGACGGATCAACTTGTGTGGAAGTAGGAGTCTAAGCTCTCTTTTGTTGCATCGATTAAAAAAAAATAAGTCTCGGTCGTCATAAGAATGGGCATGCCAGTTCTTCCATTCCACTCCCGAGAAAACCAAAAATTTCGGGAAACAGAGTGACCCGTCACCCCTGCGCAATACTATTCCTCCATTAGGTAGAGTTCATCATGCCCTTCTGTGTATTTGTCCTGAAGAAAAAAAATGCTCGTGACCATGCTATGGGATGTCACAAGAGCTCAAAGCCTGAACGTGCGTGTGCCCTGAGCCACCATTGCCGCGAAAAAGGCTGCGCGGCCCAGTGTTCCTTTCCCTCCACTTCATTTTTGTTTCAACGCGAGAAGGAAGGCAGATTGGGAATGCCACAGAAAATGTAGGCTATCCCGAATGAGAGCTTGTCATACGAGGTCTTGAGGATGAATTTTCTTCCGAGCGCAACTTTGAGAAGCGAAAGCTGCTTGGGAACAGTTCAGTCAAATACTCCATATCTCTTACAAGTAGGCGCCTTTGGTAGGGGAATAGGGGCATTGGCAATTGGGGAAAGCGTGCAACCGTCGTATCTGCTTACGCCCCACTAAAGCAAGACTATGCAAGATTATGCAAGAGCAAGACTATGCGACTCTCAATGCCCAAAATGGAATAGCATTCTTTGCTGAGTACCTCCGCAGCCAGGACCAAGTAACCCCCTGCATTTCCACAAAAGTACAGATTTGTCGAAAAAAAAACAGCTTTAATTGTTACAATAGCGTGAATGGGGATAATTTGTCGGACAGCATTTCAAAAAAAAAAGATAAAAAAATAAAAATCAAATTTTCACAAACATTATCTCACAAAATCAAAAATATGCATCTTATACATTTCCTCCCACAACCGAATAATAAACTAAAAAGCCCGCAAAAGAACGTCAGAAATGCTAATAAAAAATAGCGTAAATGCTCCAACTCTGCTGTACGCCTTGCACCTTCGGAAAAAGGTATTATCAGCCAGCTGTAAGGCGCTTCATCACTATAATACTAAAATTTGCATTAATCGAGAAAAGAAACAAACAAAACTTAAAAATAATAAAATAAACCAACGACTTTCGCTACTCATACTCGTATTTGGCTACAAAGAACTCACACTCAACACAAGTAGCAGAAGAACCCTAGGCATTAATAAACAATTCTGTGAATTTCTGCAGAATTTTTCGCTGCCAATAATCACACAAGCATTAGTGTTTAGCCCAGAGCATTTGCTTTTATTCGTGTTCCTGGGTTCCAAAAAAGAAAAAAAAATGGCCACACGCCGGGATTCGAACCCAGGGACAACGAGTGGCAGGCGGTGACTGTATCCACTACACTATTTACCCTCTAGTAATCGATGGCAGCGCCCCTTGCGGATTTCCAGTTTTTCGGCCTCACTGCCTCCCATTGAAAATGCCCTTGCTTTTGCCACTCTTACAATATTCTAGTTCACTCTAATGTTAGCCTAGTAGTAGAGTGAACTAGAATATTGGAAGAGTGGCAAAAGCAAGGGCATTTTCAATGGGAGGCAGTGAGGCCGAAAAACTGGAAATCCGCAAGGGGCGCTGCCATCGATTACTAGAGGGTAAATAGTGTAGTGGATACAGTCACCGCCTGCCACTCGTTGTCCCTGGGTTCGAATCCTGGCGTGTGCCATTTTTTTTCTTTTTTCAAACCCAGGAACACGAATAAAAGCAAATGCTCTGTGCTAAACACCGACTGATTTAAAGCTTGTGTTGATTATTTGCAGCGAAAAAATCTGCAGAAATTCACAGAATTGTCTATTAATGCCTAGCGTTCTTGTGCTACTTGTGTTGAGTGTGAGTTCTTTGTAGCCAAATACGAGTATGAGTAGCGAAAGCCGTTGGTTTATTTCATTATTTTTAAGTTTTGTTTGTTTCTTTTCTCGATTATGGTAATGCAAATTTTAGTATTATAGTGATGAAGCGCCTTATAGCTGGCTGATAATACCTTTATCCGAAGGTGCACGGCGTACTGCAGAGTTGGAGCGTTTACGCTATTTTTTATGAGCATTTCTAGCGTTCTTTTGCGGGCTTTTTAGTTATTCGGTTGTGGGAGGAAATGTATAAGATCCATATTTTTGATTTTGTGAGATAATGTTTGTGAAAATTTTATTTTTATTTTTTTATCTTTTGTTTTTTGAAATGCTATCCGGCAAATTATCCCCATTTACGCTATTGTAACAATGAAAGCTGTTTTTTTGCGACAAATCTGTATTTTGGTGGAAATGCAGGGGGTTACTTGGTCCTGGCTGCGGAGGTACTCAGCAAAGAATGCTATTACATTTTGGGCATTGAGAGTCGCATAGTCTTGCTCTCGGCCAAGTGGTTTAGTGGGGCGTAAGCAGATACGACGGTTGTACGCTTTCCCCAATTGCCATTGCCTCTATTCCCCTACCAATGGCGCCTACTTGTAAGAGATATGGAGTATTTGACTGAACTGTTCCCAAGCAGCTTTCGCTTCTCTAAGTTGCGCTCGGAAGAAAATTCATCCTCAAGACCTCCTATGACAAGCTCTCATTCGGGATAGCCTACATTTTCTGTGGCATTCCCAATCTGCCTTCCTTCTCGCGTTGAAACAAAAATGAAGTGGAGGGAAAGGAACACTGGGCCGCGCAGCCTTTTTCGCGGCAATGGTGGCTCAGGGCACACGCACGTTCAGGCTTTTGAGCTCTTGTGACATCCCATAGCAGGCACGAGCATTTTTTTCACAAAGCATGATGAGCTCTACCTAATGGAGGAATAGTTTTGCAGGGGCGACGGGTCACTCTGTTTCCCGAAATTTTTGGTTTTCTCGGGGGTGGATTGAAGAATTGCACGCCCATCCTTATGACGACCAAGGCTTATTTTTTTAAAATCGATGCAACAAAAGAGAGCTTGCACTCCTACTTCCACCACAATTTGATCCGTCATCGTACAAAACGTTCTTGTTAGCGGCGCCAAGATATCTGCACGAAGGAGCGCCAATGAACGAATCCGTGTTAAGAAAACATGACTTGAAACGCACATCGACGGCAGAGCGAAGTTTTTATCTAAGGTTTGAATTGATTTCATTTATTGTTTCGTGTTTTAATTCTGTTCAAAATTATTTCTTATTTTCTGAATCATCTTTAACCGCCCCAAGTTCTCTAAGGTTGCTTCGAGATCTCCTTCCACCTTCCGGTTACAAATGCATTCGATCAGTCTCCTACACGTTACACCGCTGCTTGTTTCCTTAGGCCATTGCCGGGTTCAAGCACGTGTTTCAGGAAGCTTCGCGCTTCAACGCATTTGGAGCCTCTGAAATAGGCGCACAGCCATGAACTTCTCGCTTTTTTGACGCCTCGCGCATTAAAAACAGGCGCATAAAGTTGGCTTTGCCGCATGGCGTCTTGATGTGAGGGCATCGAGAGAGAGAGAGGGAAAATAGGCAGAGGAGGGGGGGGGGCGGAAATTCATAGGGCCGCCGCGACATGCAGTGCCCGCGACGAAGGGCATCGAAAAATGTATGAAATCGTAACGTAATACAGATACGCTATGAAAAAGGACATATTATCCTGACCTTAAGTGTGGTTTAGGCATCTCGTTCGTGCGCCCCATGCATATGCAAAAAAAAAAACAAGTTGTCCCACACCGAGATTCGAACCCATGAATGCTGATTGGAAGGCGGACACTCTATCCACTACACTACGCCCCGTCCAGTATTCCGCAGCAGCGCCCCTAGCGGATTTCCGTATTTCTGGCTTCAATTTCCCTGTGCCGCTTTTGCCACTATTACAATATTCTAGTTCACTGTACTAGTAGCTCGTTACTGGCTCGAGCGTTGGAGTAGTACACCGTCAAATGTTATGAACATATAATAAAAACTCTATGAGCGTTGGGCTAAGTGAATTTATTTTCATATGAAACTTTATGAGTGAACTAGAGTTAACTATAATTACTGAGGGAGGGTGGCGCAGTATGAAACTATCTGGGCGGATATGACTGAGTGTAGACAAAAGGCAATGGCACTGCCGTTAGTAAGTTTTGCAAAATTATCTTAGGTTATGAATAGCCGCAACGTACTAGGGGAACGAGCCCACTCGTCACAAGCCCGCTCGTCACCGGAAAACTCGTCATATGCCAACACAGGCCTTTTGGTACACTGCCATCTCGAGATAGGAACTCTCGTGCAAAGGCGCCTTTTTGTCGCGTGGATTTCGTTACACCGCGGCCGGGTGAACAAAAGCCTGGAAGCCCTGACCGGAAATCGGCGTTGAAATCATGTCTGAGGCTAGTTTCTACAATGGTGAATTTGTTACGGCTGTTTATGAGGGCGTGGGGAGGTCTGCGCGACCAGCAGTGTGCATAAAGAGCTGTGGGAAAGGGGAGAGGTAAGCGCGACCTGTACTTCAAGCACTGGTCAGGCAGGTCAGGGGTGTTGAGGTCCTGTACTTCCGCATTTTCGCGCGTACAACCTGCCTTGCATACAACCCGCACCCCAGTTTCAGTCGGAGTAATAAAAAAATAAAAATTGGCGAAGCTTCCACTAACTCGCAAGGCTACCATAGCTAAGCTGGGGGATTTTTTCCAACGTAAACACTGAAGGACACAGTTTCTTTGTTGATTTCATTGATTGTGGGTGTTTAACGCATGGAGGAAAATTTTTCTTCCTCCATGGTTTAACGCGCCGACGCTATGCAGGCGATGAAGCGCGCCGTAGTGGAGGGCGCATGACATCATTTTGACCGCCTGGGAATATTTAATGGGCGTGCGCCGAAATGTCGAACACACGGGCGTTTTCGCTTTTCGCCTCCATCAGAAGGAAATCCATAACACAAACACACACACAAAAAAAAAGATTTCCTTCTCCTTGTTTTTGATTCTAGTATATATTCATTGTTCTTCTAAATAAACCTCAGTTGGCAGTTCAGCGCAGTGTTTGTCTTTACTCCTGTCCTATCGTTTTTTGGCGCTGTTTTTTCTAAGTACCATCGATGCCTTTTTATCAAGCTGCGCAATCGGCTGATAACAGCCCTTATCAGGCGCTACCAGAGCAACTTTGTCCGCTTTAAGCCCACTTCAGCCCATAATTGTTTTTCAGCATGAAAGGCTATGCGCGCGCCAATTTCGCCCATGTATTTCACCCCTAAACACGCGCCCATCTCCGGTTGCCGGCTTATGCGTGCACGCTGGTCGGGGTGGAAGCTAGGGCTGGGGGGCGTGCATGCACAGTCATGCCGCTACCGATGACAATTGCTTTGTGCTGGCGGGAAATTTAAGCGTGAAAGTCTCGCTGCTCAGTGCGACCTGCCAGCTGTCATCAACGGTCTAGCGGTTTGGGTTTGAGTTGGTGTGATACACAGACCGGGAGATGCCTTCGACGTGGGACGGAAACGGACACCCACATGTTTGTCCACTAGAATAAAGCTCGAGTCCTTACAGGTTTTAACTCTTTATGGAGAGAGAGAAATCAACTTTATTGCGATACGTAATTAGGAGGGGGCGGTGACCGCGGTTGTTGCAGCTTGCCGGTGACCAAGGCAATCCGTTCCGTCAGACTTTTTTGCATCTGCGGGTCGGAGCTACCCAGCGCCGCCTCCCATAGCTCGGTGGTACGGATGAGTGGGAAGGGATCTTCGGTACATGTGCACATGGAATAAATGATGGTGTCTTTCAGGCCACGTACACGCGGGGCAGTTGGGGGATTGATACAGGGTGGGGTGAATTAGGTGCCGTTTGGCGCGACAGGGCAAATTGTTTGTTTGAATGAGGTGCCATAAGCGTTCTTTAGAGTGAGAGAGGGTAGGATGAGCCGGCGGGAATATGCGGCGGGCGAGGCGGTAATGCTGTTATTTCCTATAGCTAAGCAAGCTGCGCGCTGATAGGGCTACCGTGTATGGGGCGAGGCTTGGGCCTGCTCGGACAGTGAGTTCTCGAGCTGCTTTGTTCGTTGCCCCCCAGCCCTCTATGGACAGGAGTCCAGACCAGCTCCACGGGGTCTGTAGGGGGATTTTGAACAAGAATTTGGAGTACCTAAGGAGAGATATGGTACGCCTGGTAAAGTTTTGAATGGCCGTTTCGAATCAGAGGTGATGATTGTGGGGGTTGGCGATTGCCGCTTCCTCCGCTGTTGCCGGATGACGGGTGCGTATTGTGAGGGAGCTGAGGGGTGGGGAGTTAAAGCTGAATATTGCCGTCACAGCGTACGCGTAGCGATGCCTGTAGTCTGCCGCGTCTATACGTAAAGCGTGCTCGGGTTAATGGGGTATTTCTCAGTCAAGGCCCGTGCTCGCTATTCCCTGCGTGCTTTATTGTGCACTGGGTGCATATTGCGTGGGAGAGGGCGGATGCAGAGGTGCGCGTGAATCCATGGGGGAATGGGGACTTCGGGATCAGTTATTAGCGGAGCTTGCAGATTTAATCTATGCATGATCTGTCGACCAGTGTGTGTTCCCATTCACCCCACACTGCATTCCGCCCCTCACCCTGACCGTCTCAAAGAGCTCTCGAGCGATCCGCGCGGAAATCACCCTGTTACGCCAGGAGAAAGCAGCGCTCAAACGTGAAAATGCAGACTAGAAGAAGTAGACTACTGCTAGCATATATCAAAGTGAACCGACGGGACCAGCTGCTCACGAAAGTCCCCTTCCAATACCAAAAGAAAAGCAGTCTCTAACGAGACTGCCCCTCTATTACCCATACATGTCGAGGGTCGCATAGCCGCTGTAAAAGACGCCTGCCAACAAGCCCTGGCCGAACAGAAGCAGGAATACATTCAACTCCACCAAATTCCCTTAAATAACCAAAACACAATCCAGGCTACCATTGAGGAACTTAGAGCCAAAATGCACAATTGCATAAAACAGTTTGCCATCGTCGGTGCCCCAGTGGGGGTGCCAATACCACACCCCCATCGTTAGTCTTCCCCAATGGTCAAGCCCAACGAAATGATTACAATCTGGCAGTGGACTGCAGGGGATACACCAGAAAGCGATCAAACCATCAAATGCTCCTATCGAACACACTGGAGACCCATTTAGTATATTGCTCTTCAAGAGCCAGGCCTTAATGTCAAACTCTTAGGATATCGAACATTTCAACATCCCGATAACCCGTTCACAGCCACCCTTGTGCATAGGAACATGCCTGCAGAATGTATACATTTTCGACAGCATAGACCACGATCTTGTCGTGCTGTATCCGCCTAAACGCACTGCTCCCCGAATGTACATACTAAACGTATACAGCAGCCCTCATTTCATTTCATTTATTTCAACCTTAAAGGCCCGAGGGCATTACATAAGGGAGGGCAAGTGACGAGGTACAGAGCAATCTTCAAACATAACACACACAAAAAAGGAAAAGAAAACATACAGAAACTAGAATCGAATACATGTAGACAGTAAAGACAACCAAAAACAGGAATGTTGTCTGAAAAATAGAATTACAATTTTAAGGTGCGTACAAATCTAGAATTCTTGACAGAAATACATGAGGTAGTCAAATTATCGATAACAAGCAGGTTGCTCAGACAAGTGGTCGGTGAGCTTGGAGCAGAACATTTCGCGGTCGGTGCATGACGTGCAGTGCTCCGGTAGAGCATTCCACAGGACTATTGCGTGGGGAAAAAATGAGGTGTTAAATGCTGATGTTTTGCGGAAGTTACGAGCAATGGGTTTGCTGTTATTAAGCCCTCGTGCCCATACACACAATTTCTCTCAGCTCTTTAATCCAGCAACGCAGACAGCGGTTCCCTACCCTCTAGCCATCCTGGGAGACTTCAACGCTCCCCACACGGCGTGGGGTTATACCAGAATTACGAGAAAAGGTCACCTCCTATGGCAGCTGGCGCCGACCCAACGGCTCGCGATTGAGTCCGATCCGACTATCCCCACAAGAATTGGCAATAGCGCGCCGAAAGACACTTTCCCGGACTTATCATTCACCAGAACAAAAATCGCCAAATGGAGTTGCACATCCCACCCTTTGGGCAGCGACAGTTACATAGTCCAATATCTTCCTATCTTGCAACCTGAAACCACGTTTAAGACAATACATCCCCAACTGGGATGCTTTTAGACGCACATGCGAGCGAAATACATGAATACCGCAACACTGAACAGCTGGGTAAACCAATTAGTCGAAACCAAACGACACCACGACCAACCGCTAGACCCGGATATCCCAGCGGAAGCTGTAGACGCACACCTACACCATTTGTGGGAGGCATAGTCGGCTTAAGAGACAGCCATCGCTCTGGCAGCAACCACGGCTTCCTCCAACTACGCGGCAATCCTCGCAGACTCGCAACAGGCTTGCCGCAACTGCTGTACAGGCCGCCTCAGCGCTCAAGATTCTATCCTCAACCAAGGATCCTCCCCACATCCAGATTGTGTGGACACCAGGCCATTCTTCTCTCCAGGGAAACGAGGCGACACACGCCGCTGCCCGCGCTCTATACATTCCGGCCGTCTTCGTCGACGGAACAGGACCTTAATTTCCGAACCCTCCACCTATACACTGAAATCTTATATAATTATCCCAACTACGGCTTCAATACCCACCTCCTCACCCATCCCCCAGCACACAGGCAGCTCGCATTTGACGTCGACTACAGACCAACACATCCTACAACACGATCGATACTCCACTCACCACATTTATCCCTCCACTTACCCCTTGTCACCGTTTCCTTGATAGGGTGCGCTGTTAGGAAGATATGGGGAGTTGACTCAGACGAGCAAACCCCACCGAATCTACAGGGCACAGGTGACGAGGGGATGGACGTCTGATATGCGGCTTTCGCCGACCAGAGCGGTAAGAATGAGACAGAGCCTTGAACGAAACAACAGAAATACATATTTGATCAGGCAAGACACTGTATAAGCACGAGGACATGAAACGTAACGAGATGTAACTTGGAATGAATACAAATGCGAGAGACGGTTCAAAGTTGGACAAAATAATACAATAAGGAGCATTAACAATGGATATTACGAAGTAGAGCAGTTAACTAAAAAGAAAAAAAAAGTTTGATGCCTATGAGAGACACTCTCAAAGTCCCATGATATATAACCAACCGGGCCGGATGATGCACCGCTGTCGGAGGCGATTCGGCTACCTTCGAAGCTTGCACCTTTGTCGTAGGCCAGGCCGTCCGAGAAAATCATGTGATTCAAGACCCGGGAGGGCGCGGGTCGCCGGTGGTGGTGCACACAAAGGCAGAAGCCGTTGTCACATTACGACGTCCAGACGTAACCTATCTGTCCCAATGCGGGTTTTCTTTTAACCGCGCCAGCGTGGGGAGAGAAAGAACAACACACAACGCGTCCGCGGCCGTCGAGCGCACAACTTCCCTCTTTCTCCCTTCTGGAATCATCGGCGCGCCTTAGCACTGGTAAGGCTAAGCTCTCCCGACTGGAACAAGTTCCGTTCGGAGTACACGACTTCGGTTCCCATAGCTCAACAAGGCTACGCCACTTGGTCTCAACACCTTGTGACATCACTTCGCCAAACTGAGCAAACGGTCCAGCTCTCAGAGGCCGGCATAGGCTCTTAGGGATAAATATATCTTTGGCCCGCAGGACTCCATCGGACTGGCGTTCTCATATGCAGGCTCGCAGAACGCAGACTTGGATCGTTGCTTTAAACTCCACGATCTGAAGGCGGCCCTATCGAAAAAGAAACGAGGAACGTTGCCAGGTTGGCCAGGTCGGAATCAAGTGACGCTTAAGCTTCTAGCCAACCTCCCACACCCAGCATACCTTCAACTCCTCGACTACTTCAATCAAATTTGGGAGGGGCGCGAACCTCTACAAATTGATTGGAAAACGGCTCTGTTAATTTCATTCCCAAACCGGGCAAGTCTATCAACATCGAAAATCTACGCCCCATTTACTTAACCTCGTGTGTGAAAAAGCTTACGGAAACAATGGTTAGAGATAGGCCCTCCGATTACCTCGAGGTCCAGCACACCTTTGCCGACACTATGTACGGCTTTCGTCCATATCGCGCTGCTCAGGACATTCTCCTACAACTCCATCGTGACGTTATTGAGCCGATCGAGCATCCAAGTAACGATAAGGTAGTCCTCACCTTAGATCTTAAGGGCGCTTTTGATAACGTTACCCACGAAATCATTCTTACCCATCTGTCTCAAACGAACTATGGGCATAATGCTTTCAGGTACATCCGCCAGTTCCTGACTGAACGGCAGACGTACCTCCGCATTCAAGACAAGGAGCATGGCCCATATCCTCTGGGTACTCGAGGAACACCACAGGGAGCGGTCCTCTCTTCTATTTTGTTCAATCTCGCCATGGCTCATCTCCCCCCACTGCTGAAGGATATCCCCGGCGTACGGCATGCTCTGTACGCCGACGATATCACGCTGTGGGCAACCCATGGAGTGTTCCCTTGGCAGCATTGAGGCCAGCCTGCAGCATGCAGCATCGGTCGTAGATGAATACGCCCGCCGCTGCGGCCTCGAATGTTCCCCTGCAAAATCGAAGTACGTGCATCTTCGCCCCAAACCAAAAGACACGACTCAAATCGCACTTTCCTTGCGCACCGGGCCAATCCCGGAACGCGAAGAAATCCGCGTCTTGGGGCTGTTCATCCACAACAGCAGGAAAGTCGACACAACCCTGCGCAAGTTAACGTATGGACGGGGGGATCAAGTGTGGGCCGCATGGTCCGTCGGGTCTCGAGCAAGCGGGGGCTTTCGTGACGAGTACGATGCTTTATTCGACACCTTACCTACGTTTGCGTAAATGTGATGTGCACACGCTCGAAGGCATTCTCCGCAAAATGTACAAGTGCGCCCTCGACCTCGCGATCTCGACGTCTAATCAACGTCTTGCAGATTTGGTCATGACCAACACGTACGGGGAACTCAAAGAGGCCCATCTCCATAACCAGTACCAGCGGCTTATCAAGCCGCACGCTGGGAGATGCCTCTTACAACGCCTCCATATCTCCTGCACCTATCAGGCAGAAGAGCGGACCACGATCCCAGAGGACTGGCGTGGTGCGTTGGATATCCAGCCTCTGCCCCAAAACATGGCTAGGGGGACTCACGAAGGCATGCAGGCGAACTGCGCGGGTTACAGCCTTGTAAGGACGCTATGGGTCCCGGCTTGGAGTATTCTACACGGACGCGTCTGGCCCTCACCACGGGGGGTGGTACACGGCAGCCGTAGTCCATCAAAACGTGCCTGTTCAAGGGCTCACATTTCGAGCCCCGGACATTACACACGCGGAGGAAGTCGCCATAGCTTTCGCCGCCGCGTACCCCGCATCTCGTATCATTATTACCGATTCGCGGAGTGCGTGCCAAAATCTTACGAAAGGTCGCATCACCATTCGCACTGCTCGAACCCTCAAGGGCTGTTACTATATGGACCGCCCAAATACACGTCCCGTCATCTGGACTCCAGCTCACGCAGGACTAGGTGGTAACGAGGCTGCCGATGCCTCAGCCCGCACGCTTGATTCCCGGGACCCTCCTCGCCCTCCATCGCCTGACGATCCAGAACCTAACCCGGTCACCTCATTTCGCGACATCGCAGCGATGTACAAATCGAACAGGCTCCGATTACCGCCTCCGGCGCCGGGCCTGACTAAGGCTGACGAGCGCTGGCTCTTACGCCTATACACTAACACGGTATTGTGCCCGGCGATACTAATGCATTTAAATCCGGCCTTCTCCGGGGAGTGCCCACACTGTGATCATCCGTTTGCGGATACTTTCCACATGGTGTGGGCATGCCCATCTATCTCGGCGGTAGCCCCAATCCCGTCCCCTTCCCCCCCTACCCGTGAGAGCTGGGAGGCTGCCCTGCTCGGCTGCTCGACCTTGGAGGGCCGAAGAGCCCTCGTGGCCAGGGCGCGCGCCGCCGCGGAAGTCATAGGGGTCCCGGACTAGGGACTCTTCCTAGAGTTTGTGCAGGGTCGGCCCTTAAGGCCGTCCCTATCTCTCACTTGTACATAGACCTAATAAATGTTTTTCACCACCACCTCGCAAAAGCGCTCGAAGCTTCGACGAAAGCTGAGCGGCGGAGGTTTTGTAGCGTGAGCTACACTGGCCGAGGTTGAGCAGTTTCGCGTGGCTCCTGGAGAGCCGTGCTGCGCATGCGCAAGAAGCAGTGACGTCACACGGCGCAAAGAACGTTGCTCGCTGCCCGGCGTCTCTCCCACACCCCACGCGCCCAGCATCTTCGCCGGCCTCCGTTCCGCACGTGGCGGCCCGGTCCACTTGATGATCATGCGAGGGGTGGCCAGGTGTGGAACCGATGGCTCGTGCGTCGCAGCAACACCGCCGTGCGCCTGTGGAATCAGCTTAGCTCTGGGGCAATTGGTGACGCTGCGCCGGAGCCGCTTTATAAATATGCATGTGTCACATAATGCGAATACCGTGTGTGTGTCATTGAAGTAGCAGTGAGCATGATATGCAGGTATCTTGGCCTCACGCTCTCTCCTAACAAAACAGCCCTTCTCACCGTGGCCAACGCATGGGGCCGTCGGCGCTTGGCAACCTCCCCTATCCGTCTTTCGGTTCAAGGCATGCCTATACCAACAGCATCTACCCTACGGGTGTTGGGCTTGGATATTACGGCCCCCAGTTCTGCATCCGTTCTGCAAAGCATCAAGCTTCACAATCGCTGCATCAGTTCCGTCGCATGTCTCAAAAAACCGGCGGTGCGGCCTCCAAGATGGCCCGCATGCTTGTCTGAGCCATTCTTCAGCCTCGCATAGTTTATCAGACGCAATTCCACTTTCTTACAAAGTCAGACTGGGCACTACTCGAATCAATAAACAATTCGGCAATGCGAGCTATAACTGGTGTTCCAGCCCTCACCCCCGTCCCTATTCTCCAACAGGAAGCACAGCTCAACACGTTTGATGAGCTAGTACGTGCATCAGCGACGACAAGCCCGCCTCCAAAAACAAGCCCTTGACCCAGATTCCGCCGCTCTTGCAGCGTACATGACCGGTTCACCAGCCCCACTCCTATCAAACACCAATATACGGCCCCCATGGAAGTTCCACCAATTAACGGATACACGACCTGTTGCCCGTATTCATCCCCGAACAGTTGGTGCTCCGATTCCGCCTTCTATGGACATTGCTATCCCATCCTCTACGCTGATGTTTGTCGACGCCAGTGCTTCCGATACCTTAGTTCATACCGCTCTACCACTCTACTTTGCCCGACTGTGGCTCCCGATCCAGTGACCTGCACTTACAAACAACGGAGTAGTGGCCATCAACGCAGGCAGAACTCCTTGCAGTGCGGGATGCTCAGCTACACACATCGTTGATAATCAAACACGCTTCACCACAGTGCACAATTTGCACTGATTCGTCGGCCGCTGTACGAGAGCTTCGCAAAACTCTCGTGTCCAACGAACTTCTGCTATAAATCCAGAACATAGTGGACACTTACCCATGTCGTGTGCGCGTGTCATGGCGCCAACGGAACAGCCACCCCGCAATGCAGGCTGCAGGTGCCGGAACACACCCCGTGCGTGTGCAATATCCAGCTCCTCTTGCACCTTCGTCAAACGGTGTTCGCCTTGGCAGTGAAAAAATTAGTACTGCCTTAGCTCTACTATGCCAGGATATACGTAGCGTGAGCTAAGGTTCAGCAATCCAGTCCAATCCAGTCTAGTCCAGTCCAATTCAGTCTAATCCAGTCCAGTCCAGTCCTGCCCAGTCACTGCTCCTCGCGCATGCTCAGCTCGGCTCTTCACGAGCCACGCGAAACGGCTATCAAGCGGCTCCGGTGCAGCGTCAGACTTGGCTACTGCGCAGTTGAGGTAAGCCACCTTAGTTGAGGCGCACTCCTGGGCACGCGCCGGGCTGCCGCGGCTATGACGCAACACAATCCACTTTAATCCAATCCAATCCAAGCAAAGTCAAGCCAAGCCAAGCCAATCCAATGTCCCTCGCGCTTGCGCAGAACGGCCCTTCACGGCACAAGCGAAACTGCTCAACCTTGTCCAGTAGATTACGCTACAAAAGAACGTCTACGCCACACCGCACGCGCTCTCATACCCCCGCGCGGTACGGATCTCCCTGGCGGGTTGTCTCGCCAAGATGAGGTCCTGCTCAGACGTCTTCGCCTGGGAGTCGCCCTCACGCCAGCTGTGACGAGGTCCTGGCCACCTCAATACCATGCCCCGTTCAACTCCACGTGCCCCGCTCCAGTTGACCAGGCTACAGCAGAGCACACTGGTGTGGAGTTGCCCTGCTCTGCGAAGCCTACGCGCTGAGCACATCGCCACCTGCGGCCCGCGCTCCGGACGCCCGCCAGATTTCATGGCGTGGATACAAGGTCCACATCATGGCCCCCCGCTCCGATTCCTTCGGGAATCCGGAGTGTATCTGTACATTTAATTTCCCCTTATGCTGAATAGCAAAACTTCCGCAATAAAAAAAAATCAAGCTATTCCTAGACAACCAGGAAAGCTAAGAATAATCAGCTGAACCTTAGCTCACGCTGCGTATATCCTGGCATAGCCGAGCTAAGCCACTGCTCATATTTTGTTTTTTGTTTTTTTTTGCCGGCGAGTGGGCGGAGCCATAGACGCCTCGTGCGAGAAAGTCCCAGGGTTTTCCCGGGGCGAATAGAAAGGAAATTGCACGAATCGAACGAATGGGTTACCAGAATTAGGCGCTGTGAAATAATATGAAAAACCTTTACGGTACTTTTAAACGTCGAACGCTCGAGTCTGTGACACCCCTACAACTGCCCCTCTTGCTCCGTCCCGAACACCACCTACCACCTGGTCTGGGAATGCCCCTAAGCGCCAAACCCCCTCCCTTCCCCATACCCTGAGCAGTGGGAGCGCGAGCTGGCCAGCTCACGCGGCGCGAGGACCAAGAACGCCTCATCGCTCGCGCCCAAGCAGCTGTGCTGGATCGCGGCTATCTGGACTACGAATTAAGCCACCCACTTTTAGGCTCAATAAAGGTTTTCCAATAAAAAAAATGCTACGAAGGCGCTTGCCAACGCTTCCTCGTCTTCGTCGTCACCATCATCATCACGGTGCTTGCCACCGCTGCGGGAAGGCTCGTGCTTTCGTGCCACGTGGGCCAATCAGGATGTTCCACGCTGATTCCCCGTGGCCGCCGCTCAATAACACACACGTCATCTAACCCTGGTGATATGATGACCGATTGAGGGCCACATTCGCTTCGCGGTTTCTCAACCATGGAGCGAGTGCTTCGAAGCGATTCTGCTTCGGCGTTTCGCCGTTGTGGCGGATACTTTTGATCGCACACTTGACGGGGTGCTGGCTCGGCGGAAGATCCAACGCTGCCAGGCGAAGACATGAGGAGCTGCGTCACCCGAGGACTCCCACTTCCTCTTGGAGCCCGTACCCTTCCAGTCCCCCTGGCCTCAACTCGGGTCGTCACGACGAGGTAAGTCTTTGTGATGTACCTCCATGAGATTAAAACTGTGACAACTCTTTAAGTAGAGGACATTCCTTTCTCCATACGTTCAAGCCTTCCAGTTTGCGCCGCAGCGTCTTTTCTCGCACATAGGACGGAGTAAGAGGCGGGGGTATTAAAGCGCCGCTACGAGACAGGTTGTACGAACGACGTCTCATAGTTATATTTTCAGGTCCTGTATATATGTGCCAGAATCCCGTCCTTTATTTCCGCTTCTGTCATTACATCGCTACTTTGAAAAAAGTCCGAGTTATTTTCGTACTTTTTTTCCTCGAGAATTGGCCATCAGTTTAAGGGGGTATGGTAGGGTAAACCACTAAAAAAATCGAATTTGCAATTTTGGCACTGAAAAATCTAGTGCGCTATGAAAAACAAACCTGTGGAAGCGCCTGCCAAGCGCCCGCTCAAAACGGTTTAAATGCCGCGCTGAAGTGTGCCGCGCGCCCTGGCGTTTAAAAATGGCGCATGAAGGAAGTTCAGAGGTCGGCTTGCTTATCGCTGTTTTTTACGGTTCAGTTGAGTGTTTTACGGCTTTTTTTGCTCGCGTATGTGTTACAAATACGTGTAGTGTAATGCACGATCATATATTTTTGAAGTTATTTACTTTTACGCTAGTGGTGCTCGTAGTATGTCTCACTTTTTAAAATCTCCTTGGTCCCCACCAACGTGTTCCCACATTTATGGTCGGTGTCGCGTCGCCTCTGTTTCGAGTTTCAAGCGTACTACGGTACCAGAAGATAGGACGATCATCCAGCAAATGGTGCAAGAAAGTAACTGTAAAGGCAATCGGTTTCCTAGCAAGAAGGAAACCGTCCCGACGAAGCACGAGCCTCACGAAACCTGGTGGTGCATCTTTCGATGTAAACGGCGCAAGTACAAACAACTGGCTACCGCCTCATTGACTTTGCTTAAAGGGGTCCTGAAATACCTTCCGCCGATGCATGGATGTACATGTAACCAAATAAAGCAATGTATTAGCAATCTCCTCCTGCGATAATTTTGTTAAAGCGATGAGTATTAGCTGAGAAATCGTAAATCAAAAACCGCGCATTATCGTCGCGCCGTATTTCCTCCTCCTTAAATTTTTCTTCGCTGTTGTCGGCGCGCGAGCCTTCTCTCCTATGATGCTGCTCTCCTCAGCGGTGACGTACTTTCGCTACTGCGCTCCTCAGACTGCCGTCTGCTACCCAAGCAACCACGAACGTCCGTGGAACGTCCGAAATACAGCCGGACATCCAAGGCCCAGTTTGGACGGCCACTGTACGTCCATGTTTGGACGTACATTTTCGGACATTCAGTGGACATCCAGAAACGGACGTATAGGTCCGAATGACGTCCGCCAAGGGACGTAAAAAGTTACTATGAAGCTTTAAATAATGGCGTAAATTGAATGTAAAAACAAAAACGAAAAAGCTACTGTGCTTTTTAATTAAAAAGATTGTGTACATCAACACCCTGGCTTGTAGGTTGCAAGTTTTATCTGCATATTTCTAATATTAAGCCTAATTTTTTAAATTTTTTGAAGCACTTCACCAACTCCAACGATGATCGCTTTGGGGAAGGATATATAAGAATTGAGAACCATGAACGAAACATGTGAAGCAAGTTCACTGTGTTCATGTATGCCGCCTGCCCGGTAGTGCGTTAGCATTGCGCGGTGTACTGTACTGTTCGTTGTAAGAACATTAGCATGTCGTTATGTGATCCAGTAAATTTTTACTGAACATCCAAAATACAGTCAATTTCGGACGTCCGACTGGACGTACGTAAGTGTTAAAACCGGACGTCCAGCGGACGTACATGGTACGTCCATCGGCCCTGAAACGGACGTCCGCTAGAGCCAGAATGGACGTACGGTGTACGGCCGACGGACGTCCGGTGGTTGCTTGGGTACGGGCAAGCTCTTTCGTCCTTTTCATCTTTGGTGACAATGGATCCCGCACTCCGCTCAAGGCTGGAAAAGCGAACAAAAGACCTGGCCACATGCATTGGCGGATCCAGAGGGGGGGGTCCGGATGTCCTGACCCACCCCATAATTTTTTAATTTACACTCCCAAGAAGATGTCTAGCTATGAAGATGTCTAGAAGACGCCTAGAAAACGTCTAGTCAATCTCTTTTTCTATTTTTTTGTGTTTACCTTGTGGGAAACCCAGAGTCCTGGTGCGTTCCCCATTCCTCGCCGCGCGCAGCCGAGGCGAGGGGGGAAGACTCCTTCTCTCCCCTCGGCAGATGCGTCGCTCGCGCCGCGGCGCTGGCGCGTCGTGGCGCGGCGATCGTTGTCACGTGACCGGTTCTTCGGGGCCCCGGTGGGCCGGTCTCGGTGCGCGGAACGAAGGAAAGTTCCAGCGGGCAACGAGGAGAGACGTGAGTACCGGAGATCCGGCTTCCCCACCTTCCTTTGTCTACCCCCTTGCGCCTGCCTCCTGATCCTCGCCGGACGGCTGGGTCGGGACGAGCGAGAGTCGGCTACGTTATTGGTGGCACGCCAATAAACGAGTGTTTGGCCGTTTCGTTGTGTTTGAGTGTTCCTTGCTGCTCTCTGCCGCTACGCCGGTCGGCGGTCCGTGGCGGAGTTTAAGCCGAGCTAGCCTTGCGGCCGGAACCCTGGTCCCCACAATCTTTACGAAATTGCGGTGAATAAAAAAGGTTACTATCCTC
This sequence comes from Haemaphysalis longicornis, assembly GCA_013339765.2. NCBI lineage: Eukaryota > Metazoa > Arthropoda > Arachnida > Ixodida > Ixodidae > Haemaphysalis > Haemaphysalis longicornis. The sequence continues at coordinate 237,680 of JABSTR010001229.1, read as the reverse complement.
GTCGTCCTTATCATCATCATCACTGATAGAAGCTGACCTGAACTGATAGCTGAACTGATAGAAGCTTCTATCAGCATCACTGATAGAAGCTGATTTTCTGTTCGGCCACCACGGTGACCCGTAATTATCCCAAGCGGGCCACTGCTTAAATACTGCTATAATAACAACTCACGCAATAAAAAACAAACGCAACTTATATTAACCCACATAACTGCAGTCTGAGCGTAAATTGCAAGACAATAAATAAGAAATTATTCTGAGAAGCTATCATCTCAGTCCTCATATTTTTTCGCGTCATTTGCGTCGGCCAATTATGTCCATCAAGCAGCACAATAAGGACACAACCATAAATCAATAATGAACTGGGTCATAACAGGCAATTTCACGCAAAATACTTTTTTATGGGAAATTGGAATCGCGAAAATGTCGCTGCGATTACTTTATTTACAATCCGCTACGAATGCTGCACCAAAGGAAAATCCGTAATTTTCCTTGTTGTTGTCGAGCGGGGAAGGCAAAACTAACGGCAACATGAGCTGCAGCGTTTATTTTTCATTTCGTTACCCACAGTCCACTGTACCTACAGTATATTTAAGCAATCGGCCGACCCACAGAACAAATTTCGAGCGCTCCGCGCGTAAAGCAGCAGCGTTTCCTGGCCCGACTGGGCGCGCTACCGTGCGCGCGGCCAGCCGCCGCTTTCCCTTTCAGTGGTCGTTGACTACAGCGCCGCCGCCATTTTCTGCGCGAAACGAGCACCTCTTCGGGCGGCCGGTAGGGTAACTTTTTTTTTATAGTACACTCTATTAAAACTCCCCTCGCGGTGTTTACGTAGAAGGACGCAAAAATTTAGTGTTTAGCGTATGCAAAGGCAACAAACGCTGTAATAAAACTCTCTATTAGCAGCAAAATAGCGTGCGTACGTGAGGCCGCAACATGGCGGCAAGTAGCGCGATATGGAGGAAAGATTTTTTGCTTCCGATGAACCAAGTTCTTTGCCCCTGTCCGAACGAAGCTTGCAGCTAAGCTACTGTAATAGTGGAAAAAGCGGCACAGGGAAATTGAAGCCAGAAATACGGAAATCCGCTAGGGGCGCTGCTGCGGAATACTGGACGGGACGTAGTGTAGTGGATAGAGTGTCCGCCTTCCAATCAGCATTCATGGGTTCGAATCTCGGTGTGGGACAACGTGGTTTTTTTTTTTTTTGCATATGCATGGGGCGCACGAACAAGTTGCCTAAACCACACTTAAGGTCAGGATAATATGTCCTTTTTCATAGCGTAGCTGTATTACGTTACGCTTTCATACATTTTTCGGTGCCCTACGTCGCGGGCACTGCATGTCGCGGCGGCCCTATGAATTTCCGCCCCACCCCCCTCCTCCTCCTCTTCCCACCCCCCTCCCCTCCTCTTCCTATGCGCATGTTTTTAATGCGCGAGGCATAAAAAAAAGCTAGAAGTTCATGGCTGCGCGCCTATTTCAGAGGCTCCAAATGCGTTGAAGCGCGAAGCTTCCTGAAACACGTGCTTGAACCCGGCAATGACCTAAGGCAGTGGTTCTCAGCCATGACTGCCCCGGGGACCCCTTTTGGGCTTGTGATAGTGATGGGGGACCCCACGATGGAGCGTATGTTGATCGGTGCATAATGTCAAACAATTTGTACTTGAATCTATAAGTCTTCTAAACACCTATATGCTGCCTTTTGTGGGTCTGTTTTGTTTTTCTTTCATAGCTGGCGTGTTGTGAAAAATGCAGATGTTAAAATATGTGCCTCGCGGAGAAGCTAAATGTACATGTAATGCGGCGGAGCCACCTTTTTGCATTGCAAGAAAGCAGCGCTAGTATTAAACCAAGAGTGTAAAACATGGTTGTATTAGTCCTTTTTTGGTAAGATGACATGTCATTGATGTCATCGCCCCGCTTCAAAGGGGAAACCAATAGCAATCATCATCATCATCAGAAAATGCTGGCGAAATCGAGAGAAAAAGGGCGGGTGAAAAGTTTTGCGGGGAGCTTCGCGGACCCCTGGAATGCTATCGCGGACCCCCTGGGGTCCGCGGAACCCCATTTGAGAACCACTGGCCTAAGGAAACGAGCAGCGGTGTAACGTGTAGGGGACTGATCGAATGCATTTGTAACCGGAAGGTGGAAGGAGATCGCGAAGCAACCTTAGAGAACTTGGGGCGGTTAAAGATGATTAAGAAAATAAGAAATAATTTTAAACAGAAATAAAACACGAAACTATAAATGAAATCAATTTACACCTTAGATAAAAACCGCTATGCCGTCGATGTGCTTTTAAAGTCATGTTTTCTTAACACGGATTCGTTCATTGGCGTTCCTTTGCGCAGATATCTTGGCGCCGCCAACAAGAACGTTTTGTACGATGACGGATCAAATTGTGGTGGAAGTAGGAGACTAAGCTCTCTTTTGTTGCATCGATTTTAAAAAAATAAGTCTCGGTCGTCATAAGGATGGGCGTGCCATTCTTCCATCCACCCCCGAGAAAACCAAAAATTTCGGGAAACAGAGTGACCCCTCACCACTGCAAAACTATTCCTCCATTAGGTAGAGCTCATCATGCTTTGTGTGTATTTGTCCTTGAAGAAAAAAATGCTCGTGCCTGCTATGGGATGTCACAAGAGCTCAAAAGCCTGAACGTGCGTGTGCCCTGAGCCACCATTGCCGCGAAAAAGGCTGCGCGGCCCAGTGTTCTTTTCCCACCACTTCATTTTGTTTCAACGAGAGAAGGAAGGCAGATTGGGAATGCCACAGAAAATGTAGGCTATCCCGAATGAGAGCTTGTCATACGAGGTCTTGAGGATGAATTTTCTTCCGAGCGCAACTTTGAGAAGGAAAGCTGCTTGGGAACAGTTCAGTCAAATACTCCATATCTCTTACAAGTAGGCGCCTTTCGTAGGGGAATAGAGCCATTGGCAATTGGGGAAAGCGTGCAACCTTCGTATCTGCTTACGCCCCACTAAACCACTTGGCCGAGAGCAAGACTATGCGACTCTCAATGCCCAAAATGTAATAGCATTCTTTGCTGAATACCTCCGCATCCAGGACCAAGTAATTCCCTGCATTTCCACAAAAATGCAGATTTGTCGAAAAAAAAAACAGCTTTAATTGTTACAATAGCGTAAATGGGGATAATTTGTCGGACAGCATTTCAAAAAAATAAAAATAAAATTTTCACAAACATTATCTCACAAAATCAAAAATATGCATCTTATACATTTCCTCCCACAACCGAATAATAAACTAAAAAGCCCGCAAAAGAACGTCAGAAATGCTAATAAAAATAGTTAAACGCTCCAACTCTGCAGTACGCCTTGCACCTTCGGAAAAAGGTATTATCAGCCAGCTATAAGGCGCTTCATCCCTAGAATACTAAAATTTGCATTAATCGAGAAAAGAAACAAACTAAACTTAAAAATAATAAAATAAACCAACGACTTTTGCTACTCATACTCGTATTTGGCTACAAAGAACTCACACTCAACACAAGTAGCACAAGAACGCTAGGCATTAATAGACAATTCTGTGAATTTCTGCAGATTTTTTCGCTGCCAATAATCAACACAAGCACTAAATCAGTCAGTGTTTAGCACAGAGCATTTGCTTTTATTCGTGTTCCTGGGTTTTGAAAAAAGAAAAAAATGGACATACGCCAGGATTCGAACCCAGGGCAACGAATGGCAGGCGGTGACTATCCACTACACTATTTACCCTCTGATGATGATGATGATGATGATTAAAGGCCTCCCCTTTGAATCGGGGTGATGGCGTGCGCCATCTAGCCTATCTTAGTAGTTTGAATTTAAATTTAGTCCCTCAACTCGGATTTCTTTTTACTTCTGCCCTGCCGCTACCCCTGGCTGCGATGTTATTTTATCGACTTCCCTGCTTTTTTTCCACCAATACTCTAGCCGCTGCTTAGTAATACCTACTGCTGACCAGTTAATGTTTCCATCTATTGCGAAGCCCAGTGCCTCAGGAAGTAGGACTTTTCCCCCAATTCTATCCGGCTGAATCTTTTGGCATCCTATTACTATGTGGTCGATTGTTTCTTTATCCCTGCCACATACAACACATGTCTCATCCTGGGACGAATATTTGCTCATGTAAGTTCGAGTTCTCAAGCAGCCAGCCGGCGCCTCAAAGAGCAACGCACTACCTTTATTGTTGTCATAAAAGTTCTCTTTCCGGATCTCTTTTTTGCTTGCTTTGTAGATTCCCAGCGATCCCTTCTTTTCCATCCTCTCTTTCCACATGAGCGTCTCTGTTTCCTTCACTTGCTTTTTAACTGCCCCCCTTGTTTATTTGCCGCGGTCAAGGTATATTTAGTCGCCAGCTTTCGCGTCCTCTTCCGCCATTGGGTGTCCACACTTTTAAGGTACACGTACCTGTGCACTCTGGCTGCCCAGTTCTTCTCATCTAAATGTCTAAGCCGCTCCTCAAAACGTATCTTACTTTGCGCTTCCCTCGCCTCAAATGAAGCCCAACCCATATCGCCTTGTACCGCCTCATTTGTAGTCTTACTGTGAGCTCCCAGTGCTAATCTGCCGACTGCCTTTTGGTTAACCTCCAGTCCCGACAGGATATCGGACTTTAGGCATAATACGGCATTAGAGAACGTGAGCGCCGGCACCATTACCCCTTTCCAGATGCCTCGCACTACCTCGTACTTATTGTAACCCCAAAGTGCTCTATGTTTCATTACTGCTGCATTTCGTCTCTCTTTCAGTTTGAGGTGTTCTTCATGGGCATTCAGGTAGCTTTTTCCGTCATTAAGCCAGATCCCCAAGTATTTGTATTGATTTACTAATGGTATGGCCTCCTGTTGAATTCTTATTGGTGCTGTATGATCTTCCTCGTTGAACACCATGACTGCAGATTTCTGTGGGTTAAAATGTAGGTCTAGGTACGTTGCCTCATCACCACAAATGTCGGCCAGTTTTTGAAGGTCTTCCGCATTATCTGCCAGCAACACTATATCGTCCGCGTACATCAATCCCGGAATCCGTTGCTCCACCAACTCTCCATTGCTTCGGTACGACAAGTCAAAGCCTAATCCACTCTCCTCTAATCGTCTTTCCATTCCTCTAATGTACAGTGTGAACAGCAATGGCGAAATGGGGCACCCCTGCTTTAAACCTCTTCTAATGTATACGGGCTCTGTGCCTGTACGCCCTTCCCATGTAATATGCGCCTTGTTATCCTCATATATTGCCCTTAGCAGCCCCACAAAATCTGACCCAATCCCCTCTTCTTCCAGTATATGCCACAGCAATCCCCTATCTACGTTGTCATAGGCTCCCTTTATGTCCAGAAACAGTAGCCATGTTGGTCTGCCCTGTGCTGCCGAAATTTCGATGGTCTGGGTTATTATGAAAATATTGTCTTCTAAGCGTCGACCCGGCCTAAATCCATTTTGCAGTTCCCCTAAAATACCGTTACTTTCTACCCACTTCAACAACTCGACTTTGATGGCTTGTATAGCTAATCTATAGAGCACTGACGTGACTGTAATCGGCCTGTAAGAGCTCGCCTTGTCCTTCTCTCCCTTGCCTTTATAAATCAAACTCATTCTGCTTTCGCGCCATTGCGTGGGAATCCTCTCGGATTTTATAGCGCGCTCGATGGCTCTATACAAGTGCGTCTTTCCCGCTGGTCCCAAATGGTTGATAATCTCTATTGGGATACCATCCGGTCCTGTTGCCGTACTTTTGGGAACACTGTGTTCTGCCTTTTTCCAGTCCAAAAATTCGATATTAAATTCTTTATCTGTCGCTCTTCTATTGGCCACATGTGTCCGGGTAGCCGATATCTCGCGTGTTTGGCCGAAAGTATTTGCTATGACTCTATGTAGGTATTTTAAAGCGCTGTCCCCCAGAAGAACGTTACCGTCCCCGTCCTGTATCTGAGTCTGCACCTCTTTAGTCGTTGTTCCCAATGCTTTTAAATGATTCCAGAATTTTTGGGGTGCGCTCTTATCCTTCTTACGTATACCTGATACCCATTTCTCACTCGCAGTTTTAATCTTTGCTTGATCTAGTTTTTGCACCTGAAATTTCTTTTCTCGGTACCGGCTCCACCGTAACTGCACCTCTTCATCCTGATATCCCATTTGTTTTGCCTTTCTGTGCAATCTAGAAGCCCGTTGTCGCTCTTCAATAGCCAGTTTAATTTCCTTGTCCCACCAGCTTTGTGGTTTCCTTTTACCCCTCCAGCGGTTTTGTTTCCTTACGTTATATATTTCCTTCTGTATACAACTCACAACCTCGTCATATTCCCACACCTTCGTGGGCTCGGCCTCTAATTCTCTTTCGATGCTATTGACAATGTCTGCTACCTGCTTTTCGCTCAATTTCGGGAGCCCAACCTCCGGTGTTTCCTGCCTAGCCCCTCCACTGTCAAATTTCAGGATTATACGCCTGTGGTCACTGCCCAGGCTGTTTTCTCCTTCTTCATCTATCGTCATTTGGTTTAACCGCTCGTACGTGTGCTCCGAGACCAGGCCGTAGTCTATGCAAGACTGTCTATTGCCGCTTTGCCACGTTATCTGCCCGTCGCATTTATGCTCCCGGTTAACTATTACTAGTTGCTGTTCTTCACACATATCTAGAACCATCGAGCCGTTATAGTCCGTATATCCATCTAGATCCTCAATGTGGGCATTTAAGTCGCCTACTAATATCACCTCGCCGGATTCTTTAAATTTCTTTATGTCCTTCCTGAGGCAGTCCACCAACTCTTTATTTTGTTCTCTGGCGTCATTCCCTGTCCACAGATAGGCCACTCCCAACCGTGTGTTTTTTCCACCCACCGTTCCACAAACCCATAAGTGCTCCTTACAGCACTGATTCTCCCTTTGCCAATTCCCTCCTCGCCTAATCAACATGCCCACGCCCCCACCTTTCCTCTCTCCCGCTGCCCTGTTGCACCCCACCCATACGTAGTCATCCATCACTGGTGGCTCCTCCATATCTCTCAGGTGGGTTTCAGTCAGGGCGTACACGTCAATTTCTTCTTTCTCGAGTTGGGTTTGTATCTCAATCCATTTTTCCCGCTTGCGGCCCGCCTTGCATGTTTATATAACTAATTTTAGTTCCACGGTTTATTTTCCTTTTCTTTGCTTTACGTTTCCGCCGCCATGCATCAGTGCCCCCTCCCTCCTGTCCTTCGCTACCGCCTCCACTCAGTCCGCCTTCTTCTTGAACGTTCGGGGCCCCCCTAAAAAAGCCACTGCGCGGGCTGCCAGTCGGTGCCCTACAGGCTCAGCTAGACGGCCACTGAAGTGTATGCCGTCGAACACAAACACCCCGTTGCGGCCCGCACGGACCAGGTCCCGGTTCAGGTTGACCACCTCAAACTTCATCGTTTTACCCAGGGTCCAAAGCTCCCTGTTTGCCGCAACCACCGCCCTTTCTACGTGGACCCCTTGTTTCTGCACCTCCGGCACCGTGCAAACCGCAATCTGCACATCCTCCGAGACCGCCCTCAGCTCGGTGACCCCCTTCGCAATCTGCTTTGCGAACCCTCCCCCGCGTCCCTGCAACACATCGTTCACACCCCCCATTATCACTACCAAGCTGCGGTCCTCCATTCTATCCCACAGTTGCCCCTTTGCCTGTTGTATTACTTCCCCGACTCTTTTTCCGGGAAGCTTACTCACCTTCACGCGTTCGTCGTCTCCCACCCTCCCCTTAATCACCTCTCCCACCCTGGCCATGTTGGAGTCGCCGACAACTATGACTTGGCGCCTCCTCTCGCCTTTAACCGGCCCTTTTGCAGGTGTTCGGGGGCTACTGTGGTTGACCACGGCAGCAAACGACCTGGCTGGCGATCCACCACTTTCCGGCGAAGCCTCGGTGCTTTCTTTGCGACCCGAGTCCGCTCGGCGTTGACGGACACCGCTCTTGCGAGCAGCATCAGTCGCTCCCTGTGGCTCTGCTTTCTTGCCGGCGTGCCGCTCATCGTGCTGATGCCGCGCACTCACGTCATCTCCTACCGCCGGAGTGACGAGCTCTTCCACCCGCTTTTCCAACTGGGCCTGCCTTTCTCGCGCTTCGCCCAGCTCGGCCATCGTGCGCACCAACTGGGCGGTCTTCGCCTGCCCCGCCTTGTCAAGCTCGGTCACTCGCGCCTCGAGAGCCCCCCGTGCTTCCCTTTCTTCCCTGAGGTACCCCTCCAGCTCCTTCACCCTCGCATTCAGCTGCTTCTCGAGGCGTTCGAAGCCCTGTCTTGCCCGCTCGCAAGGCCTACATTCGAAGGGCGCCTTCTTAGCGTCGGCCACACGCTCAAACTCGGTCTCTCCCAAGTAGCACCAGCGCAGGCACTCTTGGCACTGCACCTGGTCCTCGTCCCCAGTGCCCTTTCTCGTCCTCGGGGCCATCGTTCGGCCAACCCCTAGGCCTAAGTCGCCCCGTCACTCAAACAAAGCCCGCTTAGAATTGTTTTTTTTTGTTTTTTTTTCCACTCGAACACCAAAAAGCCTGTCGCGTCGCCCCTGTGCTGTCACCCACGTTGCTCCTAATCCTCAAAACATCCCTCTCGCTGCGCCAAAACACAACCAGAAAAAAAAGCACTAACTGCTACCACGTGGCTTTTACTACTCGTTACATTTATATTCCTGTTAACTCACGCTAACTGCTCTTTTACCTGCTAACCTCTATTACTTAAGTCGCGTCCTACTTCTGCAACATTATCACAAACAAAGGAACGAAAAAAAATCAAAAACTTATCGTCTTCGTCTTCCGCGCCGTCACCTCCGCTGCCGCTGCCGATCCGCTGCCGAAGATGGCAGCGCCCCTTGCGGATTTCCAGTTTTTCGGCCTCACTGCCTCCCATTGAAAATGCCCTTGCTTTTGCCACTCTAGCTAAGCCAAGGCAGCGACCGAAGCTGTGTGTGTGTGTGTGCATCGCCTCCTGTGTTGTGGACGCGTTCGTTTCGCGATGAAATGCGACGTTGTACTTCTGCGGGTGGATAGTGCTTCCCGTGGTCTGGATTATCTTTCTCGAGCGACGTACGACTCAACCTCGCATGGGGTATGTGCAGTGTGCCTGGCTAAAAGCCTTCGCGGCTTGCGCGCCAGAGTTAAGTGACTTGCTGTTCGTCCCCGCAAACCGGGCGCGAGGTGAGTGCCGAATTTACGACGGGCAGGAGGAAGCAACCGATCGTCTGTCAATCGCGGTTCAGACTTGCAACGCATGTTGTGACGTTGTGTTCTTTCGAAACGCATCTTTGGATTGTTTTGAAGTTGAATAAAAGTATGCGTCAAACCCGGGCATTCGGCTCAAGGCGGTCTCTGCGATTGCACGAAAGAAGTGCCACGGGGCTTCGACGCTTTCTTTATGGTACGTACTCACGTGAGATAGTTTTAGCAGTCCGTCCGTTCCGTCCGGAACGTTGTTACCGGGTTGACCGCGATCCGTCTGGGCACTTGGGCATTCGTCACGGTAGGGGGGTCAGTTTCGCGGGCCTGTCTTCGGCACGTCCGTGCCTCCTCGCCCTTCCTCCTCGCCCTTCCGCGCGCGCAGGCGCAGACCGGTCCAGGTAACCCGGCAGCAACGTAACGAACGGAACGGACGGACTGCTAGTTTTAGCTGACCGTTTTTCACGGTCCGCTCCGCTCCGATAGCAAGTGGGAGCGCTACTGCGCATGCGTGGCGCGCTTGGCCGACAACGGCATTGGCTCCGGTTGCGCCGAGCGAGCCGCCGATACCGGAGCGGACCGTCGAAGCGGTCAGCTAAAACTCTCCAAATGCGATGTCGTGTTATGGCAGTCATTCAATACAAACGGTTAAGCGTTTGTTTACACTTCTTTCGTTTATCGTAAAATGTCGAAGCACCCCGGCACTCCGCTGGCAGATCAGCAGGCGAGCCGACGCTGAGCAGACGACAGATCTCTTTGCCGAAAGTGCGTGAAAAAGCCACCCAATAGCAGGATGTCTACCTCATGACGAACATCTGGGAATCAATGACGTAGACATGTGATGATGGCGGCGTCCAAAAACACGCAGGGAAGGGTGAGAAAAGGGCGACAAACTTTGCAACAAAAGTGAGCTTTCCGCTGCACGTAAAAGAGTAATACCTGGCACAGCTGAAGTTGACGACCCAATCTAACGATTGCGCTAGTTCATTTAGTGTGCTCAAAACGCCTTTCAGGGCCCCTTTAAGAAGTTGCAATGTGGGAGACAACGCAAGGAATGAAAGATAAGCTCGATTTTAGAGTAATCTTACGCGCCGCGGTGGCTCAGTGGCTAATTAATGCGTTGTGCTGCTGAGCCAAAGCACGCGGGTTCGATACCGGCCGCGGAGGCTACCTTTCTGATGGAGGCGATAAGCGAAAACGCCTGTGTGGCAATATTTCGGGGCACGTTAATAATGCCCAGGTTGTCAAAATTAAACCGGAGCCCTCCACTACGGCGCGCCTCGTCACCCAAGTGTAGCTTTGGCGCGTTAAACCACACAATCATACCAATCAAATAATTTTAAAATCCTCTCAGGCATGCCCTCGGCTCGAGGATAACTTCCCCTGTACTAACAATGCGCAAGTTTCACCTGCATGCAAAACACACCTGTGCCGCGCGCATATAGCCTTAATGATGTTTTCTCCAAAAGAGCATTTCGTTCCTAGAACATATGTAGAAAGATCTGATCAAAGTTCAGATAAGTGCCTAATAATAAGCGTGCCGCGTGCAGGGTCAACAAACAAGTTTCTCTAGGGCACAGTGTCAACGCATTTTGGTTAAGAATACTTCACCGTGGTCACACGTGCAAAGCCAGACAAAATTACCTGTCCGAATGTTCTCTATACATCAGAAATTGCTCAGAATTAACACTTACTAACCTAGTTATCACGAGCAGAAGCAGGCAATGCGCACACAGCGTTTAGGGAAAGTTTGCGTTTGCTAGGGATTTCGTAGCCTTCCACTACTGAATGATTGGATTGATGCTTTCACGCGCAGGCAGCCCATCCGTCGAGTCATCGATGGTGAGCGCCGTCGAAACAGGCGTAAAACGGGTCATCCAGACAAAATGAAAGTTGGGGCAAGGTAGTCTCTTTAGTGAACCTAACTTTCATTTTGTCTGGATGACCCGTTTTACGCCTGTTTCGACGGCGTATCCAAATTGTATCCAATACTTCAAGCAAATAAGCGAAATATTAAAGAAAGAGTATAAGGCAGCGGTGACTCCCCGGTCACTTTCCTGCGTAACGTTCTCTGTGGCGCCACAGAATCTTGTTGGTGCGGGTGGTGGCCGCTGCAGCCTCAGCCGCCGCCAAGAAACCCGACCTGGAGATTGTAGTGGGGCCACTGGATCCGTGTGACCGTGTCAGTGGCATGCCAGCTTCCAGTTAATGCACTGATAACTGTTCTGCTGCTGGACCATATTACGTCCCACCTGCCCTTATATCACGTCACTGGCGTCGGAAATTTGAAAAATTATCAGTATTGTATAGTTAAAAAGTTTTTGCGGCTGGTACGTAGCTGGGTGTGTTACCAAAGGCTAATTATTTGAAATCGAATGAAGTTCTGTTTCGTCTTCATGGCCCTCTAGAACCTTCGCCTAGTAACGTATTTCGATTGCGCTGAAGCAAACCCATGAAGCGATCAGAAAGGCGTAGTTACTGGCCGGTGGCTGAAGGTCACTTGTGAAGCGATGAATGTCGTTCAAGGATGTAGCGTAGTAGAGTAAAAAAACCTTATAAGCAAGAAAAATCAACTTTGCCCATCATTCGATTATTATACACCAGTAAGCAAGTGCGCCTTTTTATCTAGTTTTTCTGTTACCTGCAGTTGCTCTGCTACGTGACCAAAGCGATCCTAATGTTTGGGCCTGCATATATATATACAAGAATATTTCTAACATCCGTGTTCTGTTGTTCTTGTTACCAGATCTATTGTTAAGAAATAAATTCCAGGGCATACAGTTCGCCACCCTGCACGGAAAACCGTTGAACGGGAGACTAGCGTGGCCTAGGGTAAAGTCTTCTTTTTCAAAACAGGAAGGCATATCGTAAGTGAGATGTTGCAGTTCAAAGGCTTATTAGGGACTTCGAATGACGCCACAGAAACAATTTTTGTTTCATTTATGATGTACCAGCTTGCCCTAGCAGTCTCTGCGCCTCCCTCTCTGCTTCCCCACTCCTAATAAGGGCTGTATTTGCCTGCAGAGTAGCGACAAGGTTTCCGCGCCCCACGATCTTCCTTTTGGGTGGAGATCGCGGGCCGAATGTTCCACTGCGGCGCCACCCGCCAGTCAGTGGCCATGCTCGCTCTCCGAGTACCTGGCGAAGAGATCTGGCGTGTGTGGTACACACTGCCACCTGGACTTCATCTTCAAGTTGGGGCACCGAGGGACGTTTGCCAAGTTCCGTCTCGACCATCAGGACACCTCCCCCGCCCCGGACTTTCTTCTGCAACCCGGCCTCCTACACGCAGGTAAAACTCTTTTCTTGTCATCGGCACTAGCCTATGGCTCTGCTGTTACCTCGTGGAATTAAAGGAGTACTGACACGAAAATTTTATGTTCCACTTTTATTGCTTTTATTGATGCTTAATGGTCTGGCGAACCCGAAACGGCACTCTAAATACTTCAGCGCGCTATAATTAATTACATTGAACGGCCTGAAAATCGTTTGTTTCAAATTCCCGCGCTTTCATCCCGAAAGGCGCATATGGCAGAATCCCGGCATGACCTCACCGCTTTGTGCGGATGTCAAAACACTGCGGAGGCCGGTGGGGACGTTGTTTCGACCGCGCCGCCGCCGGAGCTGAACGGCTGAGCTGCCTGAAGGTGCTAGGCCTACCATTGCGGCGGAAATTCGATGACCGCTTTCAATAAAAGTCCTGTTGGCGGCTTCTATTGCGTTTCCGGGCTATATTATCGCTTCCTTTCTCGTGTGTGGAACTTTATTTTTGCCAACAGTGCCTTTCTGGGCAGTGGTTATGCCTGTAGCTCTGGCTACGTGAACCCGTTTGTGAATGCGTCGGCGCCCGCTCGCCGCTCGCGGGACCGCGCGCGTGAAGTGACGTCACGAGTTTTTGACGAGCGCTTACGCGTCACTTCTTTTGGCTACCACGGGATGATGTCACGCTGATGTCCATTTGCTGAGTGCCGCTCCGCGTGCTGTTCCATCGGCGCGATAAATGAGACACAAAGTATGTTCTTTGCGTCGCATGCCGCTCACATTTCAGCCAGGGTATTCTGTTGAGTAAAGGAAGCGAACTGTGCATTAATATTAACGCCAAAAATTGGTGTCAGTTAAGGAAGTGTTCTATTATAAAAGAGCAATGGCCGTGCTAAGTGGTCGTTTCTTTGATTATTTTAGCTGCTGCTGTGGTGCGAGTTAGGAGCAGAAGCAATGCTGTTTACATTAAAATTTATTCATAAGATTGCCGTCAGTTCGATCGCGGTAGAAAATTGAAAAATCATAAATTGCAAGGCTTGTAACTGAGCACAGTCCCTGACTGTTTTGACTGTGCACGTGAGAAAAACGTTATGGTTTTAATACTCCGTTTACGCCACAAAATGTTTCAGTTGTTGCTTGGAACTGACCTTTCTGCGACGGTCAACACATCCGGTATCGCTCACGCTGAACGGTAACCAGAACATGCTCACCTAACACTTCAGAGTACATCCGCCGAGTACTGCGCGAAACTTCCATGAACTCCCTTACACAAATTCATGATTGACAATCCAGCGCGCGAAAACACGGCACAAAAAAGAACGAGAGTTAGACAGGACACTCTTTTGTGCCGTGTTTTCGCGCGCTGGATTGTCAATCATGAACATTCACCAACTCGCCCAAATCACAGTCCTCTTGTCCCTTACACAAAGAATATCAATATCATGGCCTGTGGTTTTCCGTAAGCATAAGGCCCTTGTATAAACAGGGTTCGATTTCAGGTTAACAATCATATTGTTAGCGTTATAGTACAAGGCCTTAGGCAAATAAGTATTGCCCTAGGTCAGGAAAGTTCTGGAGCCATTACTAAATATAGGAGCAAGATATCTAAGGTTATCTGCGCATTACCTAACCTAACACGAGACGGTAAAGTGGTTCGAATTTAACTCTGCGCCTTCATGCATATGACATTTGTGCATCACACATCCTGCTGGTCTTATAGGAGACAAACGTCGTACAAACAGAAAAAAAAAGCATTTATATATATGCATTGTAAGCAACCCACCATGTAGAAGTTGTGGGCTGTTACCCACCCGAGTCTTGGATTACGTATTTTCTCGGCAAAAATAAGGCATAGTTTATCCACATTTGTGGCGTTTTACCTAAATAGCAGGTTCTCACGCCTTCTTAACTCTTTCGTGACCGCGTTTTTCGCCATCAACCATGGGTGAATGGTGATTTTCAAACCTCCCGCGAAAGCTAAAAACGGCCCTTTGTGGACAACTAACGCCATCTGGCGTACATCTATTGTGTGGGCTAACGTACGGAATAGCAGAGGACCCCGGCTAGCTTTCTAGAGAAAGTGCTACACGCCGTACAATAGCCCCTGCGGAATCCGAAGACTCACGCACGGGGCCGGGTACTCACATGCGGTAGACAGATTCCGGCAATCCAAAGTGAGGCTTTTTTTTTGTTGTTGTTGTTGTTGCCTGGCAGATACAGGACATATATCAGACAACACGACTATCGCTTGCGGGGAGACAGTGTGCTCCGTTCGCCCGCTCAAGCCGCGGGACTCGGACCTTGATATCCGTCATCACGGCCACGGGAGCAAGGGAGGCCTCCCTTGCGACCGATCAGGGCAGAATCTCTCAGCAGAGTCGTCCCGTGGAGCCAACTGGGTTCACTGTCATCGGGGCATTCGGAGTATGGCACTGCCGAGCCAACCGATTCCGACCAAATCCCCCAGGTCCCGCAGGTCAGCTCGGGAGGGGGGGTGGAGAGGTCTTCCCCTAGTCGGGGAGAGGGTGGCGCGAAGGAAGGCGACAAACTGTTCCTCCTTCCTCCGCGCCCTCGCGCACACGTTCGTGGCGAGGTTCGGCGCGTCGCATGGGGTCACGAAACGGTCACGACTTATTCTACATGGGGCGAATTTCGCTTGCGAATTCGCAGCTGCGGCGCCGCTCGTGCACCAAAACGATCTATTCTCGTTGCTGTGTGGCGAGTTTTCAAATGTTTGGAAGAGTCGAACTTCTCTTGTTAACGCCGCTTAGCATTTGGCAATATGTCGCAGCAGTGAAAATAGGAAAATAAATCGGTGCCGCAACTGCGAATTCGCAGGCGAAATTCGCCCCATCTACAACGGGATTCACGCGACGCGCCGGCTGCCCAAAATAGCGGCTCCCAGCTCGCGAAAACGTGCAGGCGAGGCGTAGGGAAACAAGGGACCCCACAATTCACAACTCATTTTTTCGTTTGGTTATTGTTGGTTTACATTTCGCATACGTAGACGGCGTGGAGAGTGAAATTTGAACCCAAGGTAGCAAAATCCTCCCTGTTCTGTGAGGTAGCGGCGAGTTTGGCGAAAATGGCGTCCTGCTTCACTGCGCGCTCCGCAAAGGCGGACAGCTCTTTCAGGGACTTTGGCCGTCGCTGCTGCGGATTTTTTTTTTTTTATCCGAGCAGCCGTGGTAACTCCAGCAACGATGTCGATTCGTCAGATTTTAGTTCTGATGAAGACGCTTCCATTTATAAGCCTGAGACTTGGACAGGCGCTGACAAGTAAGGTTCGTTTTTGACTTCGCCGTGTATTCAGAAATAAAACCTGCTTCCTATCTGATGCTTTTACGTTTATGTGTACGGTGTGGACAGCGTGCGGCGGGGATATTTTGCCAAATGCACCATGCCGTATCGCGTTATCACCTTAAAGATAGCCTCGTGCTCGTGTCAGATTAGCGCTGCGGAGCGACGCGCGCCGCTTCTCAAGAGCGCTGCATTTTTTCACTTGCTTTTTACCCCTGAAGTGACAATGATACTGTGTCAGAACGCAAACAGGTATGCTTGGATGCATATTTTAGAGAGACCGATTTACTCTAGAGTTACTTCGCGAAGTGGCACAGCCGTCAGGGGCGCTAGGTTAATGGGCCCGCAAAAATCCAAAACTTGTTGTACTGTGTTGATGTATACTTTTAATGATAACTTAGGAACGTAGAAACAAATTGTGCAGCTTAGAATTCCTAAAATAATTTTTAGGCTCAGTACAATCGCCTCTACGTAATTGTGCACATTTTTTTTTATTTGACCAATAAACTGTAAATAATTGTACCTTTCACAAAACTGCTGTTATGTATTTAAAAGAGCAATCTATAAGCCACGATTTCATGCATAGCAATGCTAAATGTGTCGAGTAGTGCAAGAGAAAAGAAATGTTTTGTGGAAGCACTCAAAGTCGGCCATTTTTCCGCGGTAACAAAAGAGTTAAGCAAAATAAGCTGTTTATATAACCTATCTTGTTTGCATTTAGATAGGTGGCTATCGTAGCAGTTACCCGCCGCGGTGGCTCAGTGGCTAAGGCGTTGCGCTGCTGAGCACGAGGTCTCAGGTTCGATTCCCGGCTGCGGCGGCCGCTTTTCTGATGGAGGCGAAAAGCAAAAACGCCCGTGTGTACAAGATTTCGGCGCACGTTAAAGATCCCCAGGTGGTCAAAATTAATCCGGAGCCCTCCACTACGGCGCGCCTCATCGCCTGCGTTGCGTCGGCGCGTTAAAACCATACAATCAATCAATATATCGTAGCAGTTCTGTGCCGGCTGAAAAGAAGCTGCTTCAGCTGCCCACCCGAGTGACGGGCGAGGTGTTTTGTTAGCAAAAATAGGCCGTAATCCAGCCGGTTTTGTAGCGTTTTAGCCAATAAACACATTAAGCGCTAATAAGCTGGAGCAATTTTTGCGAGCGACGCGACTAGCGATGCGACGGCGATCCGCAATTGCCCGTCCCAATCGCTTGCTTAGGCGATTGCGCGAGCACGACCGCCTAAGCATGAGAGACATGAGAGACGCCTAAACAGGAGAGCGGTCGCGCGAGCGAATTCGAAACGCGATATACAGTGCCCAATACATTATCGAAGTGCACACAGCCGCAAGGTTTTTTTATGTGTGCATATGTCAAAAAAGCGGGAAATAAATATTTCAGTAAGCAGAGGGCCGTACTTTTCTAGGATGCACTGTGCCGCTGCTCGCCCCTTTCCCTAGTTCTCTCCCTAAGCCCGAAGTTGCGCCCATTACGGCTCTCCTATTGGTTAGTCACTGAGGCCACTTCCGGGAGGTGAGTGATTTTTTCTGGTGACCCCAGGGGTTTCCTCAGGCATCGAATCAAGGGGGGGGTGTCTCAATGGCTCGGGGGGGGGGGGGGGGGTTCATAAACTAGAAAAGCTGTTTTTTTATCCCACTAGTTAAATAATAGACGTCTGTTAACCAAACGCTCATCCCCGTGAAGAATCGATATGTTATTTATTTGCAGTTCTTATAATTAAACTTGCACACGTCTTACTTGACGCAGCATGAAAGCAGCGCTAATCATCCAGGGTCCATAAAAACAAAAGCAATTGAAGACCGGGCACATGGTACTAGGCCAAATAAAGAAGCTGAAAAAAATCTTCGAATATCGAAAGCGTGAAATTTTATTTATACATTTACAGAAACACAAAGCGTTTTTATTGCGAATGAAAGAACAAAGCAATAAATTCCAAAATAAAAATTGGAGAAGTACGCATTTTTGAAGACTAGAACTTCATAACGCCGCACCTTATATATTTACAACCGTCTAGGCTTCTTGCTGTAGCACTGCACCGCTTTTGCGATGAAATGATTAAAAACATGTCGGTCAACGTCAATAGCATCTCGCGCATCGGGTACCTCCAGACCTTCGATAGTTATGCTCATCAGCTCATTCACATGGTTGGGAAAAAGACGGCTTCTTTCTGATGACAAAACCCTGTTGAGGGCCAAAAACGAGCGCTCAACAGTGGCTGTTGTGATCGGCAGCAGCAGGAGATGGCAGAAGACGTCTCGCAGGCTGGGGAACAGCAAGCTCGGGGGGCGCACTTTTGTTTATTTCGCCCGAGGCTACTGCCAAGAATAGCAGACGGGCAGCCCGCGCATGCGCAGATCGATACTGAAAAAGGTCCATACAAGGACTGACAAGAGTGAAATTTGGGGATTCAAGGGGGGGTGTCCAGAAAAACTAGGGGGGGGGGGGGTCTACACACCCCCTAGGGGGGGTGTAGGGAAATCACTGGGTGACCCAGAACCGAGCGATCCGCTGAGTGATTTGGTTCGTGGCGAAAAGTAGTTCATTGCTAGTCCTGTCGCTCCCCAAATAGATTGCAGAACCGTTCTATGTGGTTAGCGCTATATGGTAAACGTTAAGCGATGTTGAGGGTTCATATGCTCTTCTTGCTTGCAAAAGTTAGCAACTTGGCGAATGTTTCTACCTCCGCATTAAAGGGGCACTATGCCTTAGTCATTCCCTGTATGAATGTGCGGAGCGCGCTTGCCATCTCAACTTAAATTGCACACCTTATAGCGCTTATATTTGAGGTATGGTACAGGTTGACACGTGCTATGAGGCAATACATGTATCTTTTGGTTTGCCTCAAGTTACACTTATGACTTCGCAGCTAGCACGTTCCACTTTCATTGGTGTGCAAGACATTTTAAATTACTTTAAATTAGAGCCACTGTATAAGCTACGCTTAAGAGTAACGACACTGACGCACGGCGGCTGTAGCCATCTTGGTGCCTGACGCCAGGGTGGCCAGCTTTATGTGCCCTATTGCGGCTGACATTGACGGGCGGAATTGGTCCGGGCGCCGCGTGGCAACCATGACAGTGGTGTTTACTTTTCGAAGATTTATCGAGACCGCGCGCCGGTGCGTTAGGGTCCGGCTCGGCTACACTAGCGTAGCTTATTTAGTGGCTATAGGTTATGCTAGAGCCACTAATTACGCTACGCTTTTCTAGTGGCTGTATATATAGGTTACGCTAGGCCACTGTCGTTCTTTTTCAGCGCCGCGAAGCGAATCAGGCGTTTTCCACCTTCTAGCCGGTTTAAACAGCTGGTTTAAAACAGAGCAACACGGCATCGCTACACCGTCTGGGGGCATAAAAACTCACTCTCAACGTGTCATACAGCCACACTGCGCTCCGAAAATCACGACTTATCGAAGAGCGCGCGTGCGGCAACATAGAGGCACCAAAATGTCAACACCCATGGGTCTTCCGGGGTAAACAAATTTCACGTGACACGGTTCGACCAATCGCCACTGTCGGCGCGGTACAACAATGACGGAAAAGAGTGCCGATACTCTTAAAACCTCATCTAGTGGCTCTAGTTTAAATCTTTTAAACATACACAACGTGCTCAGAAGCGGCGCAATTAAACATACGTTCCGTCCTTTCCTTCACACCGGACTTCACTTCAAACCGGACCAGGCATGTACAAGTGCCTGTGCGCTGTCGAGGTCAATACCTAATCAAACTGTTAAGAAGCGGTGTATTACATAAGGACTATATAAGCAGCAAACAACGGTATTGATAGAAGCCCTGCCGTATTTTCGAATTGGACGCGTTATAGCGCTGCAATCTCAAAGTGTTAAAAGTTATTTAGCATGACTTGTTTCACATTCTTTCAGATTCGTGGGCACACGCCTGTATAGCTGTTCTACCTCGTCTGTAGGTCGGCGCCAAGTACAAGGAAAAGGGTGATGATAATAACTTAAAAGGGCTTGGAATGTTCCCAGAAGGGGAGATGGGACAGGGTTATAGGGCTGACCGAGGTGCGGTTGGATCAATTAGGTTAAATTATTTTCCGGGGGAGAAAATAGGGGCGTGAATTTTTTGCGATGGGGTTAGATAAAATAAAGTGCAGTTGTCAGCACATTCCAATACTTCATCGTAGTCGCGATCATCATCATCTCAGAGGGATTGGCACCGGTGCGTGGCGGCTCGTGATTCGTGGTTTGATCAGAACGTTCCATGTTGGGATCACGCTGGTTCACCATGGCCGCCGCATTAAGCATCACCCAGCCGTCTAGCCGGGGTGAGCTAAGGACCGGCTGAGTGCGGCGTTTGCTGAGTGGTTAGAAAACTGCGAAATGGGGAATCTCAGAATAATTTTTTTTCGGCATTATCCAGGTGCATGGGGTGACCTTGATTACCAACGAGACTGAATCATGGCTGGCAATGGATTCATCCAGGTTAGGACGAAGCCGTGTGGAGCCACGCCACCCGTGGCCACCCAAGGCCTCTTGGAGCTCGTACCATCCCGGGAGCCGCAGCGCCTCTTCCCGGGTTGTCACAAGAAGCCAAGTCTTTGCGATTACCTTTTTGGAGGTTACAAAGGGAGAACACAGCGTCAACACCATTTCCATCTCCAGGCGGCCAAAACTGTTCATACCGGCCTATGGTGGATCCCAACAGCGAGGTCATGTGGAGTCGCGCCACCCGTGAACTCCCATGGCCTCTTGGAGCTCGGACAGTTCTCTCCTCTGCGATCCCCCAACGGGTCATGACGAGGAGGCAAGTGTTTGCGATGCTCTTTTTGAAAGTGAAGGACAACGCGAACGACAACCACCTCCAGACTGTCAAGGCTTCTTTATTGCGACAGCATCACCTAGTCTAGTACCAAGGAAGTAAACAAGAGGTCGGTGTTCTCAGTCAAGATGAAAGGCCATCAGCAGTATGAAAGGTGTGTGACTGAGGGAATAGACTTTATTTGCCCAGGATTAATGCGTTTACAAGAAAACGAATCAGGCCATTCATCAGGGTCGTTTTACCTGCAAGCTGTTGCTGCCAAGAAGTAACATTCTCCGCGATGTCTTTATCAGTGGAGAGTTCGTTACATTGCTTTAGTACTTGCTATTTAGTAACGCATTGTGGCTGTATCGATCCTGATTTCGTTTTAAGATCTGTGCAGTTGATGATCGAGGCTGTGAGGAGGGGGGTGCAAGGGTGGAGGTCGGATGAAACAGTGCCCTTCGCCCGGGCAGAACAGTTGCGTTCGCAGACGTTGAAACGCATTACGTTCCCGTTCTAGGCGCCTGTTGGTCCGGCTTTTCCCACCATTTTGTGTTTCCTAACTGGAGGCCTGCTAGGTAAATTACAGAATATGGGCTATTGCGAGAAACCGAAGTACCACCCATGTGAGTGTTCTCAATTAATGTGCAACATACGTTCCGCAATTTCTTGCCGTCTTTCACAGAACAGGCATTTTCTTATCGAGAGTCGGGCAATTTGTATTCTGTATTCCCTGCCAGCCCCCTAAGTGTTGGTTCATACAAATCCGTGTATGTGTGTGCACCACGCAGAAACCGCAGACCATTGCCTTCGCTGTAGCCGTGCAACCAGTGGTTGATCGGGCGCGACTCGCTCCTCCCCCACCGGGAGGAAAGGTACAGGATAAGGGCCGCAGGGAGTCGGCCAAGGCGACGCCACCTCATGTGACCACCTTCGTGGCATGCTGGACAAGCTGCTGGCTGCCACTGGGCCACAGGATGTCGCAGTGCTCTCACACTCCGCTGCCCTGCCCTCGACGTCCTACGGGATCTGGTGAGTGCAAAGTTTGTGTTGGAATTGAGCTTAATCACGCACACATTTCTTGTTTTGCCCTGGTTGCTTCTACAAGAAACGAGTGGCGCGAAACATGTATAGAAATCAGTGTTGTACAGAACGGCGTTCCAAGGAACGGCGTTTCTGGAACTAGTTCCTTTTGGGAGGAACGAAGGAACACCACCGTTCCCTTAAGAGCGGACGGAACTGTAGCAGTAACTCGTTATATATACGTTTACGAAGGAACGGCAGAGGGAATGGCGTTCCTTCTGGAAAAGTTTCATAGCTAGGATGTGGCTGTTTTTGATGCCATGGCTTTAGGGCGCTGATGCTAGTACAAAGAGCCACAGGCCGCTACTGTGTTTCTCTTCCTATAAGCTGCCCAACTTTCCCGCCCTTCCGTGGAACGCGCTTCCTCGAAGGTCAGAAGGAGAACAATAACCGCAGCGGGAAGCAGCCTCTCGGGGAGACTGCACCGGGTGCGCACGGCCTTGTCGCTACGACAGGTGCTTCGGCGCTCCGGCGATTCGTCTTCTGCCGCGACCTTTTCTTTTGTACATAAGACTGGAACGCGAAAGCCGAGCAGGAGAAGACGTCACTGCACCGTGTCCATCGCCCACGTGTTCTCACGTGTTCTATACAGTAGTCAGCCGAACCAGCCGATGGGGCTGCACAATACTTCTCTGCTGTGTGTCTATGGACTCCTGGGTCGCCAGCGCTGCGCTCACCACCTGAAAAAACAAGGTGTCAAGATCTCAGGCTCGGATTCCGCTCGAACGCGCCGCCGTAAACTTTCTCACGCACAGAGCGGACTTACGGTTTCGGGATGCGCCAGGTACGCTTTGACGAATGGTTTTAGAATTTTGCTGGGGGTTATTTCACCACATTTCTTTCGCATTATAGCAGTGCGACGACTGTAGTGTATTGTTACCGGCCGGTTCTGACCAGTGCTTCAGCCAGGCACCGATGGCGAACCGAGTCGGGGTATAGAGTAGCCGGTGGCTATTGCCGCGCGCAGAGTTTCTCCGTTCCTACGACGAGAAGCCGGAGGCCAAACTTAAAAACTGCTTAATGCATGGCTAAGTGAATATAACAAAGTTACAGCCAACAAGATGCGACACAAAAAGGCGAACATGAGTTCTCAATCCGGCCGAGTACACTCTGAATCTCTGTTGTTGATGTACTGGCTCCGGTGCTCGCGTGTGCCAGAATTTAAGGAGCAAACCACAAAGGTCAAATGTAAACGGACGGCACCACATAGTGTTTTAGAGGCCGTCAAACAAAATATACATAAAACAACCAAGCTGTCCGTGCACATGGAGAGCGCGGGTTCGTGCTAGCACATGCTTATGAGCGCATGCGGACGTGGCCTCCTGAGCCTGAGGGACTGAACCGACTTATCCTTACGTACAACACGGTAGCAACCTCAAGAGCCTTGGTGGAACGGCTTGTTCAACATTTCCAACGAAGTGTAGACGAAAAAAAAAACGGGTTCGTCTGTCCGACACGAACATCGGGATGGAACTCTTGCGGAGTTCAAATAAAGGACTCTGCCAAGTTGCGAATATGTAGTCTGGACATTTTTCCCCTTTGATACTGTAATATTGAATCAGCATTCATTAAACGCCTATGCATTGTTCCCTTCGATGCGGTTTTTTGTGCAAGGAATTTATGTTAGTGCATGTAACTTTGTATTTGCACATCTGAAGCACAGTATCCTGGCTGCTGATTTGAAGACCCAAGTTGAAAGCGCTATATGTGTTGCTTTTGTATTATTTATAGACGTAATACATATGTAGTTATAGACACGTCTGGAATACGTCCGCTGCTCCGTGAAAAAACTCTTCTAGGAGCGTTTCGTTGTATTCTTTAATCTTCAGATAGTGTGTTGCCGGCCGTTTTAATATTCGTATAATACAGGGTGTTTCAGCGAACACTTTCAAAAATTCTTAAAAATAGGCTCTTCGAGAAAAAAAGAAACCCTCTTCAGAAGGAGATTGCTAGCTGCGGCGGACACCAGATAGTATCAAGGGTGTGCACATTAGTTAGGTGGGTAATTAAACTCTACTAATGAACTTCTCAATTAGCGGAGTTGGGTGGTTATTTATTGTCAATGGTGATTTTGTAGCACCGGAGAAGACGATTTCATATCAGTTTTTAAAACAACAAAAAAGTCGATGTTTAAAGCCCTGTACAAACCTGCCGTTGTTTTTCGCTCAAAAACGAAACTCGGCGCTCGAGGAGTGCTGGAAGACTTCAGCGAACGCAACGTCGGCTGGTGACGTGTTTCAATGAATGTGGCGGCCAATTCGAAATGTAAGTCCAATTTTCCCTAGCTAGGAAGCCTCAGCATGCAGCCACAGCCGCGAAAGCCCTCCTCGCCCAGCAAGCAAACCTTTCCTTTGTCCGATGCGCTTTCTAACACGCAGCGAGTATAAACGAACAGTAGATAAACCTAACGAAAAAAAAATGAACGGATGGTGACGTTTCACATCTTGCACGTCTGGTAGCCACGTCAGATGTGGTCGAGACAATAAAAAAAAAAGCAAAGCAAAACTGTCACCAACGCCCATAGGGCTCCCGAAACGGGCGACCGTGTTGTGGGCAATGGCTAGCCTCTTTCTTGCGCCTGTCAACGAAAGAAAAGATAACGCTAGCCGTGGTGTAAGGTGAGCGCTGATCATTGAAAAAAAAAATTCAGAGCCCTTCTACTCCGTGAAGAGGGATGGCCAGCAAAGCTGCGTTGCCGAGCCTCAACGTGAGGTTTGACTGGGTTGTAGTCCAAGGGGTGCATTAAGTAAAACACGTTTGTTTGTAATTTGCGATTGAGCGTTGTTCCTGGTTGTTAACTGAAAGTACAGTCCTGTGCAGTCACTGCTCCTCGCGCATGCTCAGCACGGCTCTTCACGAGCCACGTGAAACGGCTATCAGCGGCTCCGACGCAGCGTCAGACTTGGCTACTGCGCAATTGAGGCGCACACCTAGGCACGCGCCGGCGCCAGTGCGTATGCCGCGGCTATGACGCAACACGATCCAACATAATCCACTTTAATCCAATCCAATTCAATCCAACCCAATTTAAATCAAGCCAAGCCAAGCCAAGCCAAGCCAAGCCAAGCCAATTCAATCGAATCGAATCCAATCCAATGCCGCTCGCGCTTGCGGAGAACGGCCCTTCACGGCACACGCGAAACTGCTCAACCTCGGCCAGTGTAGCTTACGCTACAAAACACACGGGAATCGTGGGTTGAAATTCATTATAGCGCGGGTGTGGTAATCACGGCGCGTGCTCTATGAAGGCCTTAGGACCTTTTTAATTTTGTTTGATTTTTTCCATGGCCCAGGGGTGTGGCGCGCAGTTTCACGATTCCGGGGATTTAAGTGGGCTCCGCAACGTGGCGCTACGCTTGCTAGCGATTCCTGTCTACTCGCTCTGGGACCGGAGACGATCTGCTGGATCCTAGCCATTTACAGCTTTGCTGTAATACAGGAGGCGATGGCGTTGATATCAGCTAATTCCCTAGCGTGGGGAATCACCAGAGCCTTCTTGAATTGGGCGACACAGTCACTGCAACACGTCATCAGCGGATGTTGCGTATGCACTAGACTTCTGGCGCAACATGTGCGCTGCGTTTCGGTTTCATGGGGGAAAAATACTTGATTTTCGCGGGCTGCAGGGCTCTACGGAGTGTATTTTCCTTTCCTTTAAAAACTGATCGGTTATCGTCGTGTCCGTGGCTACAAACTCGCCATTGGCAATAACCGCCAAACTTCGCTAATTAAAAAGTTCATTCGACAGTTTTAGTTAATAAACTATGTAATTCGCATGTCTCTCATAACTGCTGACGTCCGCCGAACCTGATGGCTTGTTCCTTAAGAGAATTCCTTTTTTTTAAGTGCGAATGCACTTTATAAGCGACCCCAAACCATCCACCGCCGGCGGCGGCGGCGGCGTCGGCGTCCGCAGTGCTCCTCTATATTTAAAAAAGAAACAGCATCCGGCGCCAGGTTTCGATCCGAGGACTTTGCGGCCGCAGCGCGACGCTCTACCGACTAAGCCACGGACGCCACGCTGATATCAGTGTGAGTAACGCGCCTTATATCTTTAACGCATTCAAACTACGTCGTCAGCGGCGTGCGTTGGCGACTCAGCGGCGTTATAGCGGCTTGATAACTGCGTGGTGTACACGTGATACTACAAACCCGATGGAAGAGATGAAGAGAAGGCGGCGAGGCGGTGGGCTGCGGGGGCCGAGCGCAAGCGCCGCAAGCGGGCCGACAACCGTGCATTCGCACTTTCACATTCTCCCCCTCGGGGAAATGCGGGGGAATTTTTTTTGAGAAGCCTACCTTCAGGAATTTTTGAAAGTGTTCACTGAAACATCCTGTATACGTAGTTCGATGTGAGTGTTGAATTGCTCACTTTATTTCGCCTCAGGATTATCCGATACTATATTCAAATAAAAAAAAATGTAACTTTAATGTAACGACACGTTGCAATGTTCGAGGTGTAACTGGAACGCGTTCCTTTATCAATATAGGAACTTGTAACGGGGACTCGTTTCAAAATTGGGAAGGAACGAGGAACGAGCTTTCGTTCCTATTTTAGAGGAACGTGTACAACACTAATAGAAATAGGGTACCTATCACGCTAATTGGAGAAGTGCATCAGCTGCCTGTGCCATCAGTAGACATTAACCAAACCAGTTGACGTCATAATATTTCATGCGCTACACTCACGGAAAGTGACCGCCCTGAAGAGCTGCATTTACATGCTGCTCGAATGGACCCGTTAGAAATTTTTTCGAAAACAGTACACTATCGAAACAGTACACTGAACGATTTCATAACTGTTCGCTTTGAAAACGCAAAACGGGGCTCTGTGCAGTTCTTCAGCTGAAAGTGCTTTTTGTGTGGATGAAAAGAGCAGTTGAAAAACTCTGGCTTGACGTGTGCATGAATATATCGCGGTTTTAAATCTGACCTGATGTCATTAAAAACATTTTATGACCGAACTGTTTAGTAAACGACGAAAGTGGGGCAAAGAAACCAGTCTAAATGGGCGACCAGTCGACGCCGCCTGGAAAAACCTTGTTGATGGCGTAATGCGTTTTTATATGTAAGAACTATACTTCATATCATTTGGTGGCAAACTCCACAGCATGGTTATGAAGCGTGTAGTGGCAATTGGCTACGTACTAGTTAAGTGCCATTATAAAAGGGCTCTTGCAAATGCGCACTCGCTCGCTCCCTCACTCACTTACTCACTCACCTATAACCACTTAACTCAATTCCCTCACTCGCTCACTAATTCACCTCACTCGCTCAGTCACTCATTCACTTATCCACCTCAGTCACGCAGTCACTCGCTCACTCAGTTATTCATACTCATCTCTCAATCACCTCACTCACTCACTCACTCACTCACTCACTCACTCACTCACTCACTCACTCACTCACTCACTCACTCACTCACTCACTCACTCAATCACTCACTCACTCAATCACTCCCTCCCTCACTCACTCACCTATCACTCCCCTCAATCACTTCGCTCACTCACTCGCTCACTAATTCACCTCCCTCACTCAGTCACTCACTCACTCACTCAAGCACTCGCTCTGTTACTCTCACTCATTTGTGCGGGCACAGGGTTTGTTCAATTTCTTGCTTACCTTCTTGCTAGTCACTTGGTTTACTTTATTCATTGTACTTTTTGTACTTGTTTGTTTATTGATTTAGCTGCAGTCAGGAATGTTGTATATCGGATGCCAGGACTTCAATTCCATGTCGCTTTGTGCGCGAACACTGTGCACACAGCCCGTTTGAAATTCCTGGCATGCATAACAAATTTCTATCGACATATTCCACCTATATACCGCAGGTCGTTCGTACATTTGTAAGATCCAATGGCTGCAACACATGGATATCTTTCTAAGGGTTGAATAGAGCGACAACCCTAATTCATCCATTAAAAAAAAACCGCTATACTTCCAGAACTGTTGGACATAGACTTCCTTGGTTGGACATCCTTCGTAATTTAAAAACACTAAAATTACCGTGTCTGGGCATCATTTCTGTGTATAATTTTTGCCTCGAAACTAACTTTCTCGTAGTTTACTGCATCGGGATGGAGGCCAGCCGACCTTTTTGGATTGAAAGAGGTTAACCGGCCTCCATTTCAACGGAGGCAAAAATTTGAAGTGGGACCACTTTAAAGTGGGATATTGAACACTTGGCAAGTAGAACCACTTGTAAAGTGGGACCACATGATAAGTGGGACCACTTAATAGTGGCGCACTGCAGGCCTTCGGTGGGAAGGCAGTTTTGCTTACAGGTTTACGCGATTTATTTTAGGCACCCAATCAGAAATCGCAACTTGTACTTCATGCTTTCTGGCAGGCCCTGAATTTTCTGTTACACAATATCAAAGCAATATGAAGGGCTAGTTGAGACAGTACAGAGAAGTGGCACACCAGACATCGCAGTTCGTCCTGCTGTTGATGCATTTCCTACTAATTATTGCAAAGATTGTATCCACAAAAAGTTGTGTTTGAATACTCAGCGGCAAAAGCCAGGGCCAAGATCTGGGAAAAACTATTAAGACGTCCAAAGAAAACGTGCTTGTCTAGAATCACAAAAATAAAAAAAGGCGAAACTTTGGCTGTCATAAAATCTGGGTATGTCTATAAAAAGGACTTTACAAGAGCGGTGAGGTCGGTTCTGGAATTTTTTATTGCAGTGCGCTAGACTAGGTAAGAGGCCCTTTCCCGCCATCCAACCGAGTTTGTCTAAAATGCAGGAAAACACATTACGACAAATCCAGCTCGAGCCTCGACGACCAGAGTATCTTAGTTGACCGAGCGAACAGCGCCAGGATTACCCACGGACTTCCGGACTAGGAAGCGTCCCCACAATTTATTTTTGCTCAGTAAAGTTTCTCCCTCCTGCTTGCAGGGCGCGGTAAAACGTCTCTTTCAAGCACAGAAAGAAAAGCTCATGCTCACGCAAGAAAGCACCTGGAGTACCCACATTTGGCTATACTCGTCCCGGAACTCAATAGAGATTTTGGAGACATCGAGGTTTATAAAAAAATGATCCGTTACACTAATGTTTGAAGTAACCCCATAATTTATCAGGCTTATATTATGCAAGAAGATTTCAAAAAGACCTGACACTATGGCCTTGTGCCATCAGAATGTTGAAATAAAGGCTGTGTCTAGCGTTCCGTCCAGACGGAACGAATAAGTGCTCAAGTTCCGTCCGGACGGAACAAAGCGCTGCGGGTAACGTTCTGTCCAGACGGAATCCAACTGAGAGCTTGTTTCTCCTGTCACTTTTTCTGCTCTTCCACTTCTTTTCTGCCTTGTAAATCCTAACAGGAGGAGGAGATCTCGTCCACTGTGTCTCCCATCCCTCTCTCTGACTGGACCCATTTTTCGAACACTCCTGGTGGTGTTGTTTCAGCCTGGCCGTGCGTGCAAGTGCTGATCTGTTGTTCTTCTTGTCGTCGCTGTGCAGGCGGCAGCACACGGCCGAGTGCATCCACCAGCTGGAGCAGAGGAAGACACGCTGCTCGCCCAGGACGTCCAGCTCAAGCGGCTGCTCAACTGCCAGGTGAGCCGGGACAGCGACAGGGCCGTTCCTCCTCGCCCCTGGCCTAGCGCAAACAGGCCGACAGCCGTGAGTCCCCACTTCTCTCTCTTTTTGGCTTCTTCTCGCCTTTTGGGATGTCCAGATCCTCAAAAAAAATTTGCACTCTAATATTACTGGTGGGAGCAACTGCTACTACAGTCTACGCTCGTTACAGCGCATCCGGCAACAACGGGCTTTCGGTTACAACAGACCATTTCGGTTGGTTTGTCTGGTCCCCATGCATTTTAAATGGAGTCCACTCCGCTCATAACGGACCCGGCTAGAGCAGACTATCGGCTACGACAGACTAAATTTTAGGCGAAAATTGTTTCTACTGAATGTTTATAGCGGACTTTCCTCTTCCTTTGTTTAGTTTGGAGACAAACCTACGTCTGGCAACATTGCTGGCAGCCGGGTCGTTGGCACAGCCAAGCCAAGCCAGTGCCAGTAGCCTTGTCGTTTTTTTGTGTGTGTGTTTGCGACCAGCGGCAAGAGCGGCAGGGTAGCTGATTTCACTGTCGGATAAATAAGAATACTTCCTAAGCAGACCGGTCGTCCCACGACTCTGCGCTGGAGCAAGACACGACTTCTGGCCGACTGCTCCCCAGTTCGACATCGTGAAGTTGCACTTATATCTTGATCCGACGTCGGAAGGTCAGCCTACTCCCCGCTCTCTCGCCTTTCTCCGTCAAGAACGAGCTCCTCGCCGGTACGGTTCGCGTCATTGGTGCAGATTCGGGCAACACGCTTGCGAATGCATTGCGATTGACTGGTGCTTCTCGGGTTTCGATCTGCCGTTAATAAGTGATTTGTTGGATTGTTTGGTAATAGGAGAACGTCGCGGCTCTCAGTTGCGAAGGGCGGGTTCAGCCTTTCATATTCACCATCGATCATCGACATGTTAGCTGGCCTTAAAATACTCCTAGTAATCCTAATTCAGCACGCGAATCCTGATGATCGTGCCCTCCGAGGGGGAGTTTGATTTTTGGGTTTGCCCGGCGACGCAGACGACATTCGATAATCAAGTCTAACAGGGTCCGTGTAGACGCGGCCGCTCTCCCGTCGAGTTAATGCCTAATTATCCAGTACAGCCCTGCGTTTGTCCGCAGAGGCCGTCCATACCCTCGTGAGATTGGCACGCGCCGATGCCAACTGGTCAAGTCAGTCTGCGTCCGAGAATAAGAACCGGGTATAAGTAGTCTTTATATCCCTGAAGTTCTTGTCGGTGGGTGTGTAAGAGGGGGGCCGCATGTTCATCGCGTGTGTGCAGTCCAACTGGTCTAACTTTCGATTTCACATCTGTCCTTCATCAGGTTATTTCGTATCAGCTGTTTCAATGACCAGACTAAAATCATAAAAACTGTGGAAGCTGCTTTGGGGGGAACGTCAGGCAGCGATCCGATTTGTTTGACGAACGGTTTCTGGAATTCTGCCTTGTCATGAAGGGATTCAAAAGAGCCTGGCTAATTCTGATGGCCACGACTTATTTTTGTAGCTGGTTAATAATTGCTCCTAGTTATATTCTTGCTTTATTTGTTCAGCTTATCATGCGTCTTTACACACTTGACCGCATGCGCTAGGCCTTTTCCAAGTGCTGGTGCTAAGCTTTCGAAATGGTGTTTAGGCGATTCTTTGCCCTTCGCGTGACAGACAGACATACATTGAACTTTATTAGGTCCGGAAGCTCTAACTTAGGGGTCCAGAGTAGACGCGGGCCGCACCTGCGCGGGTGGCGGGAGGTTTAGGACCTCCGCCCTAACACAGGTCTTCTAGACAGCCCGGAGTTGAGTGTAGTAATCTTCGCTGTGGAGCGCCATGGTCCATTCTTCCTCTGTGATAAGTTCGGCGTCCTCTTGTAACGCCGGGCATTGCCATAGCATATGGTCTAAGTTACAGTAAGCTGCGTCGCAGAGGGGACAGTGAGGGTCAATGTCCTGGTGAAATAAGCTATAAACCGGCTCCTGGTTAGGAAGGAACCGGTCTGAAGAATTCTAAAGGCTGCTGACTGTGGGTGTGTGAGAGCAGGGTGGGCCAGCGGGAGTGTTCTTCGCGTAAGTTGGTAGTGTGTGACTACCTCGTTGAACGTGAGTAACGCGTCTCGGAACTCTCTGGGGGCCTCGGGAGCTCGGCCTGTTCGATCGCCGCGGCTGACGGTTTCTCGCGCGCGATCGTGAGCGAACTCGTTGGCGTTGGGGAGGGTGTCGTGGACTCCGTGGCCCATGTGGGCCGGGAACCATGTGATGTTATGGAACGTATCTTGTTTTCTTCCCTGTAGAATCCTGGCTGCCTCTTTGGCAATAGTTCCTTTGAGGAAAGCTCTTGCCGCCGAACGGGAGTCCGTGATAGATTTGCTTGAACCGGGTTTCCTTCATGGCGATGGATAAGACGATTTGTTCGGCCGTAGTGGCCTTTGGTGCATAGAAGGACGCCGAGGTGATGAGGTTTCCTTTGACATCCACCGCTGCCATGCCAAACCTGCCCGAGCGGCCGTACTGGGCGACATCCACGAACAGAGCTTTGGCCGATCCTGTATTTGCGAGCTGTAAGATGGTTCGGGCCCTGGCTCGCCTTCTCCCCTCGTTATATTGGGGATGTACATTCCTCGGTAACGGGTCTACCTGGAACGTTTCCCTCACCGTTCCGGGGACCTGTGCAGTGTGATCCACAAAATCTTCATTCATGTAGCCGATGCCTCTAAGAATCTTCCTGCCGGCCTTGGTGGAAAGCAGCCTCTGTTCTTGCGCGGTTCTTTGCGCTTCTGTGATTTCGATCAGTGAATTGTGGATGCCCAGTTGTTCCAACTTTTCCGTGCTTGCGGATAAGGGGATACCGAGCACCCTGTTTGTGCTCTTCCTTATGAGCGTATTGACTTTATTCTCCTCCGTGCGGGACCAGTCGAGGGCACCCGCCACGTAGTTAATGTGGCTCATTAGGAAGGCGTTGTACATGTTGTACAGTCGCAGGAGGTTGCGCTCGGAGAGGCCGCCCCTGCGGTTGGAGACGCGCATCATGAGTCGGATCGTCGCTTCCGTTTTACCAGTCAGGTTCTCGATGGTCTTGGTGTTGTTCCCTCGACTTTGAATGAGCATACCGAGTATCCTGATGACATCAACCTTCGGTATGACGGAGCCGTCTCTCGTGCGCAGCTCGATGGCCGCTTGATTGGGGTGCGGTTGCCCCGCTCCGCCCTTACGGTTGGACCGGTATAGCAGGAGTTCCGACTTGCCCGGCGAAAGTCTTAGTCCCGTGTCCTGAAGGTACTCTTCTGTGATATCTAGCGCCGTTTGCAGGGCTTCTTCCGTCTGAGCTTCCGAACCACCACGGACCCAGACCGTGATGTCGTCCGCATACAGAGCGTGATTGATTCCGGGGATACGTCCCAGCTCGAGGGACAGGTCCCGCATAACGAGATTGAAGAGCAGCGGAGACAGTACTGCTCCCTGCGGGGTGCCCCTCGGACCGAGTCCGTACTCCTTCGACCGCACCTGGCCGAGTTTGAAGAAGGCCGTCCGGTCCCTGAGGAAGGATCTTATGTATGAGTGAAAGTTTCTGCCGAGGTTGAGTTTCGATATCATCTTCAGCACGTATTGGTGACGAATCATGTCGAAGGCTTTTGTGAGATCGAGGGCTAGGATGCCCCTGACGTCTCTCGAATACACTTCCAAGACTTGGTTCTTGAGAAGCAACATGACGTCTTGCGTGGACAGTACAGGTCTAAAGCCGACCATGTTGTGCGGGAAGATCTCTTCTTGCTCGATGTGACGTGAGATCCTTGCGTTGACCACGTGTTCAGCGACTTTGCCGACACAAGTCGTCAGCGAGATCGGTCTCATGTTCTCGGGCGCTAGGGGCTTACCCGGTTTGGGAATCATGACGACCGTTGCTTCTTTCCAGCTTTTGGGAACTTTGGCCAGTTGTCCAGACCTTGTTCGCTTCTTCCGTGAGGGTCTTGACCGAATTGCGGCGAGGTTGCGCAGCATGCGGTTCGTGACACCATCAGGCCCCGGGGCAGAACAGCTGTTCAGCTCCTGCAGAGCCGCCCACACGTCCTGCTCCGTGATTGGACCGTCAAGAACCTCGTTCTCTTCTCCTTGGTATTCGGGGTAGTCTTGGCCTGAGCTCAGACCCACAGAGAGGTAGATGCTAGCTAATTTATCGAAAATATTTTCGTCCGTCATGCCCGACGTTCGCAGGTTGTGCATGAGTTTATCGAGTGCGAGTTAATTGCCTTTCGACTGTTTGTCGTCGATGAGCTTCTTGATTAGATTGCACTTTCCACCCATACGCATGCGACCACCTGTGAGGGCGCAGTTCTCGTCCCATTTCTGAGTGTTGAGTGTGAGTGCGTGTTCCGTCTAGCTTGCGGTTGAGTTCCGCAGTCTTCTTCCTCAGATCTTGCTTGAATTGAATTTCTTGCCTCAAGCAGATTCGTGAGTTTGGCGTCCATCTGCGTGATATTTGGTGGGGCTTCAACGGTTTTGGTAGCGCCCGCGACATCCGTCTTAAGCCTGCCGAGAAGATCCTACAGAGTCTCGTATTCGGTTTGGTCTTCCTTACGGATCCTGCGAAACGCGTCCCAATCAACGATTTTATGTTGCCTGGGCTTTTGCGCTCCCATCTGAAGGGTAGTGGCCAAGATGTAATGGTCACTGCCTAAGTTCTCTAGGGTATTGCGCCAGGTCGCTTCCTGAATGTTCTTTATGAAGGTTAGGTCCGGTGTTGTATCTCTTGTCACGGACGTCCCAATCCGCGTAGGGAATTGGGGGTCCGTGATCAAGTTAAACGAGCAGTCAGTGACCGCCTGTAGGAGCCTAGAACCCTTCTTATGCACCGTTGTTTTGCGGTCAAAATACCCACTTTTGCGCTCAAATACCCCCCCCCCCCCCTCCACGTGTCGGATTGCATACTTCGGCTACAGCGGACGTTTTTCTCAGGATTAAGAAGGTCCGTTGTACTGGGCGTAGACTACTTTTAGACAAAATGCGACCATAAGAGCGGGACTTCCATACCTGCTAGTCCCTGATATACGGGGTGTCGCTTAGCACCCCGTATAACAGGGAGAATGGAAATACATATGAGAGTGAATATGGGTTGCATTCGACGCGGATTGTGGGACTGTTCGTTGGAAGAGGCTTTTATTGGTTTTGTTGTTGCATTGTGCCAAAGGTTTGCTGTGGGGAGTAGACCACGGTCGTTTCAGTTAAGTACGCAGAGTGCGAGCAGAGCATCTGCGCAGGCCAGAGCTCTCAGTGCAGCAAAAATTTATACTGTTCATTACCGGACTGTTTGGTGGCCTTGTTCTTAATTGTAACGCATGCTGCTGTGGTCCATGTAGAAAAGACTAGCCAGCTCTATGCCCCTTCCCTCTTCCTCACTTGCGTGGTGGAACTGCTGCGCCAATTGCGCCAAGCTGTGCCAAGAGGGTGATCCTGCTCCATTCTGCTCTAAAAGCGTATTAATTTAAATGATTGCTCAATGTCTCCTCCAAAACAGTCGCAGGGTAATGGCAGTTTTTACCGGGAACGAAAACAAAACTGAATGTTCTATGGCCATTTTCCATGAAAGGCGCCTGGCGTTTCCGTTTTTCTATGTCCTATTTGGCCGTGATGTGAGTACGTGTAGAGTGTATACTAGAAGTTTTAGAGTGGCCCGAGCGGCGGCCTCCCCCATTGCTCCGCCGGGTCGACTTTCGCGCAGAAAATAAACTGGCATAGCGGCGGCGCTGCTGTCCTCAACCACTGAACAGCCGCCGCTTCCCGGCCCCAGCTCCTAGCCTGCGCGCGGCAAGATTTGCGCTGCTCGCTGCGTTGTTTGGCGCCTGGGCAGCTGATTTATTGATCGATTATGAAGTTTAACGCGCCGACGCTACACAGGCGATGAGGGGCGCCGTTGGGGAGGGTTAAGGATTAATTTTGACCACCTGGGAATCTCTAGCCTGCGCCGAAATCTTGAACACACGGCCGTTTATAGCTTTTCTTTTCCATCAGAAAAGCGGCAACCATGGCAGGAAATCGAATCCACGCCTTTGGGCAGCTAATTTAGAGAGTAAACGCCGTACGTTGTAATTCCGTTTGTGAAAACTTTAAACTAGTACCACCCAACATCAAATTATCGACGCCTTCCACCTAACGATACTTTCCCATTTCCTGATGCGTATTCTGAAAACGCTCTTGATATACAGCTCCCGTTAACTCAAAGTCGTAAAATTGTCTGAAAATTTTAGGATATGTGGAATGCCAAAAATTTGTGGCCAGGTCACTGAAATAGCAGCTGGTGCTCCTTGTAGCTCCACTGCAAATAGGTGCTTTCCTAATAAAGGGAAAATAATTCGCGGGGAAAACAATTTTTAATATTGCTAAGGAAAGAACTTATATGATCCTCGCCTTTTTTTTGCGTTCGCATCTGCATCCCAAAAAAGCGTTCTTAAGCTGCTCAATGCATCACATCGGTTGTTGGTCGCCAACGCTACTTTCTATCTTGTTGTGAAGCAGACGTTCCGGTAACGGTAACAGCATTCCGGTAACGGGGAGGTCGGTTTTGCACAGCGCGTACTTCGCGTAAATTTGCCATTTACGACCGTGTTTGGCGCGTAGTAGTGGGAGCTAAGCGCTCGAACAGGGACATTATCAGCTGCCTGTGTCCTCTTTTGCAAGATTTCAAGATATCCGTGGTCCTAGGGGGAAAAAAACGTTTCGAGAGAAATGGGGGCAATTGCGTACCGCCTATGGGAGGTAATTATGCACGGAGAGAAAAGAGTTTCGATTTGACAGATATTTCGAGATTCCAAAATCGTGTTAATCTTTCACGTTCGGTATAGGGAAAGTTTTCCCCTTCACCGGTATTGGTTGCGGCCAGCACAGTGAGACCTTGACTGCAAACTTGGTTGGGTCCTACGTCGTGACATGGATGCATTTCTATATAAAAAGTCTAAACAAGCCCTGTGATTACATGCGAAGTTCTGAAAATGCGTTTGCCCCAAAATGTAAGCAAAGCATTTTTGTCCAAGGTAAATCTCTATGCTAGCGTTCTTGTACTTTTCTTTGTTGAATAGATTTTGTGTATGAATATTTGCGTTACATTTCATTTTCGTTGCCATCGAAAATGGAATAGAAATGTGTATTTAGTACCAGTTCCGTTTATTTGAACTTTGAACTTTCTTTTATAATAGACTGTGTATAGTTTCCCTTTCCCGCGTTATATTTTATTTTTGTCGCGATGAATATATTTGTTAATGATCTTATCTATGTCTTGCTTTGGTTTCATATGCGTGTAGTTGTTCTCTCAGTATACTTCTGTATAAAATTTGTTTCTTTGATTCGACTTTTCTTAGCTGAATTTACGCTGTTGAACTCAAGGACGCGGCTTCGATTGCCGGCTGCGGCAGCCGCTTTTCTGGTGGAGGAGAAAAGCGGAACCCCCTTTTTCTCGAGATTTCGGTGCAAGTTAAAGATCTTCAGGTGGTGGAAAAAATTAACCTGGAGCCCTCCACTACAGCGCGGCTCATCTTCTGTGCAGCGTCGGCGCGTTAAACCCCACAATCAATCAATCAATCAATCAATCAATCAATCAATCAATCAATCAATCAATCAATCAATCAATCAATCAATCAATCAATCAATCAATCACTGAACGAGGTTAAAGGTGGTACGAAAAATAGAATGTTGGGAGAATATTTGCAAAAAAACAAGGTTCTGGGGACAACTGGGCTAACAGCTAAGATAATCCTTAAGTTAAAACAATTTTTCGCTTGCGTGTGTCATTTTCTGCTGGGTCAGGCGACAGCATGCATTAACATCACGCTGATCCTTATTATTACAAGTGGACCACTGCTCACGGCTATAACAACAGCTCACGTAAATTACACCACAATAAAGCCATCATTACAGGCCTCATATTTTTTTCCCTTTTTTTTCTGTGTGAACGAATTATGTCCATCCAGCAGCATAACAACGACAGGATCATAAAGCAATCATGAACTCGTTCATATTAGGCCGTTTCACGCAAGAAAGTTTTATTGGGGAATTTGTAATAGCGAAAATGTCGCTACAATTAGTTTACAATCAGCTACGAATACTGCACCAAAGGATCGATAAAACCGTAATTGTTTGTTGTTGTCGATCGGAAAGGGCAAAATTAACGGAAAATGCGCCGCAGCCTTTATTTCTCATTTCGCTACCCACACTCCACTGCATCTACAGTATATTTAAACAGTCGGACGTCCCTCGGAACAAGCTTCAAGCGCTCCGCGCGTACAGCAGCAGCGTTTCCTGGCCGCCGACAATACGGCCGGGCGCGCGGCCGTGCGCGCGGCCAGCCGCCGCGTTCAGTTGTCGTTGACTACAGCGCCGCCGCTATTTTCTGCGCGAAAGGAGCACCGCTCCGGGCCGCCGGTCGGGCCACTCTAAAACTTCTAGTACACTCTAGTACGTGTTATGAATTTGACCCCGGATTTGGCTACCGACTGTATACGGCTGTGTTGGGCTGCTGACGCCTTCGGTCATGCTTGCGGAGGGGAGATCGGTAGATAAGATGTGCGCGCTGGGAGGCCGCGCGCATTGCCGCCCCCGCTTCTCTTTGTGGTCGCATTGATGGCATTTTGCGGAGCGTGGCTCCCGTTTCACTTCGAAAGAATGCGCCCAGTTATAGCAACAAAGCGCCGTTCTGGAGTCGCGTGCCTCAGGCCTAGCGGGTTACGCTTGCAGTGTTTAAGCCCAGGCAGCGACTTTTGTGGGCTCGCTGGTGCCTAATGGCCGCCCTGACGGTGGGAACCTTGCCTATCCGACATGTTTGCATTCTCACTACGTTTGGGAAGAGGAGGAAGACGTTTTAAATTGGTGAGGCGGCGTTTGGCTCAGCGATTGGGTGATTCAAGAAGTGATTATATTCCCGTGCATGATAGCCAGCAGCAGCTGGAGTTTTTCAAGACATCGAATGGCTAAGACATGGCTGCAATGCAGCAGCGGAGCCCCTCAGTGGCGATCTCATCAGAGCTGTGAAGCGCTCTCGGAAACATCAGATGCAGCGACTTGTAGGCCAAGCATTGGAAGAACCACGCGAAAAGAAATTAAAGCTAGGTGATTCCAGTGCTGCCGCCAAAAATCAAGAATTGCATGTCGCAATGTGATTCAGCTAATTTGTTGAGCAATGGCGATCTCCTCATCTCAAGAGGCATGAGCAAAAAGTGCTGAGCTGATGTGCCAAGTGGCCAGAGTTTTCTGAAGGAGGTCCAGATGAAGCTCTCGGTACCTTTGTCAAACCTGCATTCCTTGCAGAAAAAGAAGTCCTAAACCTATCATGCCGATAATTAGGCTTATTTTTTGCTTCTACAATGTTTGTCTTCTGGAACTAGTGTTTTTGTGCTTGAAATAAATATTTAGAAAAGAAAGTTAAAAGCTTCCTTTGGTGCTTTTATGGTCTGTGTGGTTCTCTTTTTTTTTCAGTCTAATTTCTTGTTGAGGAATTGCGTCGCTCTGAGTAGTAGTCCTTACAAGACAATTTAGGTGGTCCAATAAAACCTGCTCCAAAAGCTGGAAAATATGCTCCAAATCTTTGCTGTTGTCTGTTCCCCCACTGAACAGCCAATCCAGTTGTCTGTTCCACCACTGAACAGCCTTTCTGAAGCATTCATTATTGAAATAGATGATATCTGTTTCAATCAAGGGAAATTATCAGGAAGCTTAAACTTTTCTGAAGCAAACCACGAAGTCGGCCATTTTTTTCGCAGTTCCAGCCGTCGGGGAAGGCCCCTGAACCTGCGGGGCCCGGTTCATTTTAACCCTTTGAACCATGGATAATCCACCTGTGGAAGTGGTCACTGATGATTGGCTGAATTTACAGGATAGTGGTAGCAAACGATAAAAAACAGAATCAGATCATTTCCTCCAACATAACGTAAATGACATTCAGTGTAGCAGTTGCAAACTAAACAGTATAAAGGCGAACACTGCGGGAAAGAACTGAAACACCACAATTCGTTCAAGTTTAATGAGTTGGTATCATTTGTACAAAACGTTGCTGGGTTTCTTTAAACAAAAACTTAAAGGGGCACTGACACAAAATTTTGAAGGCGAGATAACTTCGGAGATAGATTGGTGGGAACACATATACATCATCTGCAAAATATCATCGGCGAATACAGCCTAGAACATATTTAAAATCAATTTTAAAGTGTGCGAAACGCAACCGAGCAGCCAGCAGAGGACCACGCACAATTGACATCCCGAGGATATTGTGTAAATAAACAACATCCAAC
The DNA here is from genome assembly GCA_013339765.2 of Haemaphysalis longicornis. Lineage (NCBI taxonomy): Eukaryota > Metazoa > Arthropoda > Arachnida > Ixodida > Ixodidae > Haemaphysalis > Haemaphysalis longicornis. The sequence goes on along the minus strand of JABSTR010001229.1, from coordinate 198,270 downwards.
ACGTCACGAGTTTGTGTTTGCCGCTTCCGCACTGCCGGCGTTTTTCGCCGGCTCGCCCGGCTCGCCGTTCCAATCGGAGGGCCGGAGGGCGGAGCTTCTGCTCTCGAGAACGAACGACCCGATCGTTGGCGGCGGAGGCGCCGTGATTTCGTCAGCTAATCGGGCAGCTGTCCGCGACCAAAGTTCTACAGCGATTCCAGGCACTCTGTTTCTATTACTGTTTATTACCATTGGATGCGAAAACGCGCCGGAGGCACGAAAAGCCCACTGAGCTAGCCGCACGGTGGCTGTGCAGGCGGCGGCCACGGCCGCGAAGTGGCCCAGGCCGGCGCAGGTAGCTCGAGTGATAGCTTGTTACCGCTGCACGAAATTGTCCCCAAGTCCCGACCATGGTGGCTTACATGAGAAAGGAGTTAATGATGCGATGGCGGGTTGCATTAAAAATTGTCATCTGCACCGCTTACGAGAGCGGCACTCGAATATCCACCGCAGTGCTAAGCCGAACACATCTGCAGGCGGACCTGTAGGCAGACCGGCCGGCTGCTCCCAGCGCGCGTCTTGCCACCCACCGTCTCGAGCGTCGCGCGTCGTTCTTTAGCCGCGGTAGCATTTGCACTCGCAGCGCCTGCGTCACATCCACGGTCGCTTTTTAATTAAGCGCCGCACGAGATCAGTACGTGGGGGCATTCGCAGAAACTGCCGTCGATGCGGATTCGACAGTGCTACGGCGGCTCTGCTCTATGATATCCCTCCGACGGTCACGTGGTCAGCTTTGTTCACACAAAATCCACAAAATCCATCGTTTCGCGGCACTTGCTGAAACCGAAACTGCGACTGGCCGCATTGAAAATGCCTCTAATTAAACAACCGTCGCACGCTGAAGCAAATGAGGTTTCTACAGGTTATAAGCAGGTCACTAGCCACTGATCGCAACAAAAAAAACAAGATGCAAAATTTTTGTGTCAGTGCCCCTTTAAGTATGTAGGCTTTTTTATATTTATTTTAAATGTCAGGGAGGTTGTGCGGCAAATATTATGGTTTGTAGGTAGCACGAAAGCGAGGTATGTGCCAGGTGGCAGTATCGCGTGTTTAGTGCGTGCGCTCAGTGTGTAGTATAGTGCTGCTCATGTTGACATTATTTTTGAGCCACATATGAAAAATAAAAGAACTTAAGGTATGGAAATTGCACATATGCCGAAATCCTATAACCTTATAGGAGTAAAGCATAGCTCATCAGAAGCGATTGCTCTGTAGTTATTCAGTGTGCCGTATAAGTCGGAATATAGATTTTTTTATGAAAAAATATACAGAAAAATCACCCCAAGCTGAAGGGGCAGCTCTCGGTATGCAACGTTCAGAAGACCTCGTTTTGTGGGCGCTGCGCTATGCACCTGGAAGTGGTGGGCAAGGTGACCACGTGACCACGTTTGTCCGCATGGATTGTGCGACGGCTCTACGAAAAATTCTGGCGACAACACCAAGATGCTTGGTGGCCGCCTGCGCGAAGCTGGCTCTCGCGACAGTCTGCACGTGGGTGTCCCATGCTTGGCGCTCACTTACTAATAACATGGTCTTGTCAGTGTTTAAGAATTGCTCCATAAGCAATTTCCCGGACTGCACCGAGGACGACTTGCTGTGGGGTAGACATCCAGGCTGAGACAAGCGTCTGGAAAGATTTCAGACAGCTCAAATGAGTAACCTAAGACAAAACGAGTGCTTATAGCTGCAATAACGATATGTACGGAATTACTTTTTTTTCCAATTTCTCGGCTGCAAGGTAGGGGGTTAACCTATATTTTGGCTCGACCTATATTCCGACTTATACGATACCGTAAATTATTATTGTCCAGCTGTTATTCAAGGTTAAAGCTTGCTTTATGTACACTTACAAGCTTAGCTCGTTGCTCTACGAGGTTCTTTGCCCATGGGAACCATCAGCTTTAAATTTATGGGTAGCAATATTTGGCGAAGAATTACACAACTACATAAAGTTGTGCGTATTTTTGCAGGGTTCAGGTCGACTTCCTAGGTACTCTGTGCGAAATGTCACTTCATGGCAATGTTTTGTTGAATTTCTGGAAGGTTAGTTTATCGAGCGAAAAATTTGAGGATGTTCCTAGAAATGGCTCATGCCTATATGTACGGTTGCGTTAATATTGGTACTACAGAACAAATGGGACTTGGGAAAAAAACACATAGCGCTGCCCCTGCGTTCTTTCGTTGTCCAATTGCTTTCGTGGCAATCGCCCACCTCGTAAAACAATGCCCTGAAACAGGCTGCCTCTGAGTTAGCCAGAATGAAATAAAGAAAAGAAAGAAAGAAAGAAATTGAGACAGAGTTTCTGCCCTATCTGCCACACGTGCCCTGCGAAACTTGTTGTTGGTGCTGCTTCCTTGCGTGCCATTATCGGGGCGATGCGCCGTCGCTTTGGGTGGGTGACAGGCGGAGCAGTTGCTTTCAATCAGCTCATTTGAGGGCGCTAGTTTACGAAGCGGGCGGGAGTGACGTCACGTGGTGTTTGTTATATTTCGCGGGGGTTCTTTATCATTCAGAATAAATGAGAACGGAATTAGTTCGTCGCTGAAAATTTCGCAGTTACATGCCCCTCCTCATGCGTGCTCATTGCCTCATTGACACTTTAAAGGGACCCTGCAACACTTACCATCGAGTACTAGAAATGTATTTTGGGGTAAAGTCTATTGTCCCAGCAATAGCCTTCCGCAAGAATTATGAAAATCCGTTCACTATCACCGAAACTACGCGCGAAATCGCGCATTCTCGTTCCCTCTCAACTCGACCGCGGCCAACGCGACGAAAGCTGCGTGCTCTCTCCCGAAGAGAGGGACGGCTCGCGGCGTCCTCTTCGGCGGCCTTCGATATATCACAGGCCGGGGAGTTTTCTCCTTTTCTCCGCAAGGTGGAGGGGCCTATTTCCGGTCCGGTGCCACAAAAAAGCAGGCATGGGTACCTGCTCGCAAGCAAGCGCTCGGGCGGGTAGGGCGTTTTTGAAGCAATAAACGTTTGTTGTCGAGTGTTCCTGTTGAAAGGGAAGTATTGAGCTCATCACTCGAACTATGCACGCACTCAAAACACAAAAGAAACGGCAAAACTGTGCCTACAGGTTCAGGCATAGAAGAGGCTCGTACACGGCGCTGACGACAGCGGAAATGGGAGAAATTAGCCGCGAAGTTGACCAGTGACAGCCGATCGGACAGCCATGGCCTCAGCGACGTCGCTTAGGCCATACCTCCTCCGTGGGCCATACCAGGGGTGCGTAATGAGGAGAACTGAAGAGAGCGCGGTTGGTTTTTCCGCGTCTTTCACAGCGATTTGCGCGCTCACCGTTTCACGTGCACGTGTAATATTTGGCTCAGGATTTCCTGGCAGTGTAATCTACACGTCGCGCAGGTTTACTTGCACTGCTCAAAGAGTGTTGCAGGGTCCCTTTAATGATTAGGAGAGTCCATCTCGAGTTATTACCGAAAAAATTACTGTCCGCTTCTCCACAGTACTGCAAACATTGTGCACTAGGTATTTTCCGAGTAACATTTTTTTTTGAATATCTTGATGCATGACAGCTGGGAGACCCTGTATAATAAACGTATAAATATCTGAAGAGTTGAGACGAAAATTGAGACAAACACCCGATAATAATCGTGTAGGGTACAGGGTCCTCAAACAAGCTTTGCCAATGCACAACGTCCGCACATTTTTATGCTTCGGCCTTTCTGCCTTTCGGATGTCATTCACAGAAGAAAAGCATCATTAGGTGTAGAAATCCCTACAATGCGCATTGTTGCAACAGAAAACGGGGGATGCGTGTAAGTTTTGCGCTGGGTTACTTATATAGAGGGTTACTTATATAACCAGGGCAGCATGAGCGAGACCACGTTATCAGAATGCGAAAGAAGCCGGACACATGGGAACGTAGTTGGCACAATGCCAATGAGAAGGCGCATTTTCCAAAAGATCTCTCCTCATATTTACTGGTTATTCGCACGTCACTAGTGCGCTCTCCTCACCCGCCAAACGCCCTTGCTGGTGCCTGTTTGTATGGCAGGACTGCACTACGTACACACGTGGGCGAATAATGCTACGAGTGCGAGAATGCTTGTTGGGACGGGGCCGCTGGTTTTATTCGTAATAATCAACCTGAGGAGAAAAGCACCATTCAGGAGTATCTGATTTCATTGGAACACTGTCAATTGTATTTCCGATATTTGAAAAATTTTGCAAAAAAACGTTCGTAATGGTTTCCGTATAGTGATACTCGATTTTAAGCCATGTTATTCATCTAGGGTGTAGACGAAACCAGATGGTCGTAGAAGGGCTTCAGGCATCGCTCGAGAACAATCTCACGTTCTGGCGTAGAAAATGTGAGGTCGGCTTGGGTGGTTCAACGATGCGGTTGACAATTGAAATGCGCTCAATAATTAGGTGCGAGCGTAGTCTATGGCGATCTATTTCTGAGTAGGTGTTAAGCAGGCCACCAATATCCACTCGTCTAAGCCGGGGTCGAATGCTTGAGCTTTGGTGCAATCGTTGCCGCGATGCTACCCAAGTTGTTGATCGGCAGACGTAAAGGAACGGGCCAGTTAGCGGCATTCTTGGGCATAACGGGCAAGGTACGCAACCAGTGTATAGCCGTTGTCACCGAAATTGTATAAGAGAATGAGATCAATCGTTTTGGAAGTCCAACGTACACTAAGAAAAATAGCAAAAATCCCGCGGTGTTATGCGTGGCCGTGTTGTAGGAAAACGTGACGAATGGCGGTGTGAGGTTCCAGTTGGGTTGGTTGTAATATCTCTTTTCGGGTGTTTTCCAGAGGTGGTCCAGTTAAAAACATGGCACTCAGCAACATGCCTTAAAAGAGAGAAGAGAGAAAAACCCAGCATAGATTGCTGACAATTTTCCGAAGTGAACCAAGGTAAAGAAATGAGTCTCTAAAATTGGCAGCACATACTGGAGCAGTGTAAATACACCATGGGTCAGATGGCCCACGGTGACTATAATTCATCGTTTTCCGGATTTCCTGAGGGCGTGTTTAATCTTTTAGCGCAGGCACGAAGCGGTAACAAACTCCTTGTATTGAATACAGAGCGCCGTAGATGTCCTCCCTGGTTGACATGTTTGTTGAAATTCGCTTCTTGAAAATTGCGTAGTACAGCTAAAATAGTCGCTTATGCCTGTTAAAATCAACGCAATACGAGCGGTGGTCTTACGTTCATTGGTTTCTTCTTCTTTTGATCCGTCAGTGTGCCTGTACAGTGTGTCAGTGTGCCCTTGCGCAGGGGGACGACGCCATCTCAATGTCTGAAAGGGCACTGTTCTTGCGCGTCCAGGCATACTTCCAACGGAGGGAAATTCTACTGAGGCAGACCGAGGGCGCCACGGCTGAGCCACGCCGCTGGGTGGCCCTTGTTACGTTTCTGTCCCACCTGGGGCGGTATTCTCGAGTTTTGTCCCTTTTGCGTCCCTTTCAAAAATGTCCCTTTTGTCAAGTCCTGATTGGCTAAAAGCAAACAACCGGAAGTGACGTAACGCAAGCGCGGCAAACCTACTGCCAGCGCTCACTGCTTAACCGGAAGTACGTCACGAGGAAGGGGCGCAAAAGGGACGTTTTCAAAAGGGACAGTTACGAGAATACCGCCCCTGGTCGTGGGGCTGGGACGCTACTGTGGCCACGCCAATTGATGCGCTACCTCCTCGTCAGCGGATCCCGTGGCCGCGATGCTCGCGAACAGCCTGTTTCTGATGTTGAGGGCCTCTCCGTCTTCGCAGGAAGCAGAGGTAAGGCACCGCAGCCGCTCTATACAGTGCCAGTGATCCTCCCATTTTGTGTCCGGCAATATATACAAAGCATTGTGCCAAACTTTCTGTGGAGAGCCCAACATCTTTTGGAAGGGAACCCACCGCACAGTAAGGCAATATGAGAAGTAATCCACCGGCCCTCGCGCTCCTCAGAAACATGTTAGTGACAGCATGGGACGATAAACGTTAGTAACTGTCACTGGTTGGAAAAGGTAGGATACGTCAGTGGACACTGGTTAGCTTGAGACGTCGTCAGAGCCACAGTGCCTACTGTGTGAACAGAACATGACAAGAGTTTCGAACTCTTCCAGTCCAAGCTATACAGCCACCCAATGAAGACGAGCCGTTAGACTTCTGAAAAAGGACCTCCAGCATACAGCAGATGAACCTTAGGAAGGATTTCCCGCTCAATTTTATTCAATCGCGATCCAATTTAATCCAAGTGCCGTCTAATTTACACAAAACTCCATCTAATTGATTCCAGGTGCCAGCGAATCTAATCCAAGTGCCAAATGTAACCATCTCCAGGCGGCCAAAACTGTTCATCCCGGCCTGTGGTGGATCCCAACAGTGCCGGAGCGAGCTCATGTGGAGTCGCGCCACCCGTGAACTCCCATGGCCTCTTGGAGCTCGGACAGGTCTCTCCTCGGCGATCCCCCAACGGGTCATGGCGAGGAGGCAAGTCTTTGCGATGCTTATTTTGAAAGTGGAGAAGGGAGAACTAAATGCCATGATGTCGCTAGGCGTGCGAACTCTGGGAACACACAGCCCGGTTGAAATCTCTGGCGTGCATAACAAATTTCTGCCGACATATTCTCACCTGTGTACCACAGGTCATTGGTACTCCCATTGCTACAGCACATGGATATCTTCCTAGGGGTTGAGCAGAGCGACAAATTGAATTGATCCATACAAAAAACTGCTATACGTCAAGAACTGTTGGACATATAGGCTCCAAAGATTGCGTGTCAGTCTAGGCTTGGTAATTTAACCCTTTCACTGTCGGGTGTTTCTGGCCGTGACGCAGCCCCAATGTTTGGCTTGTTTTCCGGAACATCAGCGATGGATCATAGTGATTTATTTGACTATGATAGCGTCCGGCACGTAATGCGTCGAAAGGAAAGAGCGTGGGTGAGAAATCTTTTCTTCCAGATATTTTCAGCTTGCCGCTTGTACGCTTCCGAGACGACAACCCCACTGTTTCAACGTCAGAATCTGACGCTGTGGAACGCACACCCCTACATCGGAGGAGAAACTCTGAGAATGCTAATCTGAGCTTGGCTCGTATTTGGATCGGAATCGGAAGAACCATCGCTCCTCTCCACAGTCAAAGGCCCCGCGTGGTCAGCCATCCGAAAATAACCGCGCGCATGGAGGGAGCAGTTTCAGCAGCCCGCACACCGCACAGAAATGACGCGTTGCGAAATCATATATAGTCAAAAAAGGGATACAACATTGATACAACCTCGTTTGCTACTGACAGCGGCAAGTGAGGGCGCGGCGAGCGAGCCGAAAGCCGTGATTGAGTCATGTTTCGGTCTATTTGAGGGGCAACGGTGCGCTGGGCTAACCTGGCGCGCCGTAACAGACGCGGAAACAGAATAAAAAAAAACCCTGGAAACCCGTTGCGGATGGCGCAACAACCCTTGCACCCGTAATTGCACGCGTGCCGCATGGTCACTCATCTTGACAGCGTGCAGCGCGTGGGGCGACCATGCCCCCCAGCAACAAAGGGTGGGTGCAGTCGCTCCGTACTCTTCGTCTGTGCATCATTTCTTAGTATAATTTTCGCTGTGAAAGTAACTTTCTCGTAGTTTATTTCAACCTTTCAGTACTGATACAAGCGTTTCATGGCCATGCGAACCCAGTTAAGCCTGATGTATATTTTGTATATGAATCCTTTAGAAATTTAGTTCGTTGCTCCAGTGCAATGCAAAGGTCGGCTGTACCTGCTTCAAAAGAAAAGTTTGCGAAATAATGAAGGCACAAAGATTAATCTGAGTGTTTTTGATTTGCACGCTGTCAGAGCCATAAAGTAGACCGTACAAATGGGTAAAAAATCAGTTCTAGCAAAACTTATTTTTGCTGCTAAAAACAATGTTAGTAATGGACTCTAGCATCGCTCTATTCGAAGGGTTGAATGTCTATGCGAAAGTCCTTATTCGAGCAGGGGACATAGTTTACAGATGGGGATGATGGTACCTGCATTTTACATTTTAACCAAATAGTGCATTAGAGGAGTCGACTGAAAACAACTGCTGCCCTGTTCCCATGGATCTTAGAGCGAGCTGAAAATGCTATACAAAATGAAGTAAAAATGCCCTTTGAATCGCAGGTTGATTATACAAGACACTTGCACTTGTCGAAGGACAGAGGAAGAATTCATTATATGGTTGTGAGGTAACGGTAATACACAACAGTGTTGCCCTTTTTCATCCAAAGTGAACTTTTGGGTGCATGTGCGAGTGCCTATGCGGTCTGTCAAAATCAATACCTACAGTAAAGTTCCGAAAAAAACGCCCACCCAAATTTGAGATATCCAGTGAAAAATAGGGGTTGGGCAATCTGTCGGGTCAGGTGTGAAAAAGTACAAAAAAATGGCGGCACCGCCAACCAAAACTGCAGAGATATCAAGAAAAATGAAGGAAGCTCGCACTAACGCGTAAGACTTGAAGGTAGCGAAGCTGTGCGCAGCCTTACGACTTTTTACTCCATCACTGTTGATATAAGTCTGAGCTTCATTTTTTTTGAAGTGATCATTGGACCTCACCTTTAAGGGCGTGTGCGCTATGACATGTCTTTCTCGTTCTGAGTAAGTGTTGCCACGATAACGGCGAACACTTGAGTTTTTTTCTTTTTTGGGGGGGGGGAGGGCAATCTTGGTCAATCTCCAAACTGGCTATGCTTGGTTTACAAACGTGCACCAATGACACTTGGCAGTCGCCGCGAGGCACGCACACACGAGCGCTTGGCATTTTTTGGTTTTTTTAACTGCCGGGTGGTCAACGTAATCTTGGCCAATCTCCCTAAGTGGGCATGTCTGGCTTGACGAACGTGCGCAGGGGTGGAACCAGTGGGCTGGGGCGAGGCCATGTGGGGCCGCGCCACCCGTGGACTCCCATGGCCTCTTGGAGCGCTGACCGTTCCAGGCTGCCTGGCTCTTCACATGGCGTCCCGAGGAGGCGAGCATTTGCTACAGTTCTTTGGGAGTTACCGAGAGAACACAACGTTAATGACATTACCATCTCCAGACCCTCAGAGTCTCTTCATTGCCACCGCAGTCCGTATTCTGGTACCCACGAGGGGATGAACATGTCCATGTGCTTAAAAAGTCAAGGTGGAAGGCAATTATCACTTTGGGAGGGGACTAAGGCAATGACGAGTGAACGGAAAAAGGACAACTTAAAGGGGGCACTGACACAAAAATTTCGCATCTTGTTTTTTTTTTTTTTTTTGTTGCGATAAGTAGCTAATGACCTACTTATCACCTGTAGAACCTCATTTGCTTCAGCGTGCGACGGTTGTTTAATTAGAGGCATTTTCAATGCGGCCAGTCGCAGTTTCGGTTTCAGCGGGTGCCGCGAACCGATGGATTTTGTGTGAACAAAGCTGACCACGTGACCGTCGGAGGGATATCACAGAGCAGAGCTGCCGTAGCACTGTCGAATCCGCATCGCCGGCAGTTTCTGCGAATGCCCCCACGTACCGATCTCGTGAGCTGCTTAATTTTAAAAAACCCGCCCGCGTCGCAGAGTGGTGGGGGTATCGCGTGAATGTTGCGTAATTGGGTATGGTTTGGGAATGGTTAATTGTTATTTCGTCTTTATTATTCTTATTTATTGAATGAAGGAGAAGCGAAGGCAAGGAGTGTAAAGTTAAAGTCTGTCTTTATTGCTTGGTGCCGTCAAGCAAAGCGTCAAGTCAAGCGAAAGCCAAGCAAAGACGTCCTTGACTGAATTCCGAACGCGCGCTCCGCCGCTTATATACACACCGCCCGCGTTCGAGGGAGAGGAGTACGGGGGAGAGACGCGCATGCGCACACTTCCGTACACAAGCGCGCGAACTTTCCACGCACCCACCACGCCGTTATCACGTGTACACGCCCTGCCGCCGTTACTGTTGAGCGCGACGCAGCGCACGGGTAGCTACGACGCATGCGCGCACAGACGCGCTCCCCCCGCACCGCCGCAGCTGTTGTTGAGAGCGACGGAGCGCACGGGGTACACGCGCTCCTCCCGCACTGCCGCACCTGTTGTTGAGAGCGAGGAGGGTACGGGGGAGAGACGCGCACCTGCGCCTCGACGCGACGCGCATGCGCAGTGAGCGTGTGGACGGCGCCGACAACATCGACGAGTGACATCGCGAGCCTAAGAAATGCTCCGCATTTAAAAGCGACCGTGGACGTGACGCAGGCGCTGCGAGTGTAAATGCTACCGTGGCTAAAGAACGAGGCGCGACGCTCGAGACAGTGGGTGGCAAGACGCGCGCTGGGAGCAGCCGGCCTGTCTGCCTACAGGTCCGCCTACAGATGTGTTTGGCTTAGCACTGCGGCGGATATTCCATTGCCGCTATCGTAAGCGGTGCAGATGACAATTTTTAATGCAACCGGCCATCGCATCATTAACCGCTTTCTCATATAAGCTACCATGGTTGGGACTTGGGTACAATTTCGTGCAGTGGCCGTGTGGCTCGCTCAGTGGGCTTTTCATGTCTCCGGCGCGTTTTAGCGTCCAATGTAAATATACAGTAATAGAAACAGAGCGCCTGGAATCGCTGGAGAACTTTGGTCGCGGCCAGCTGCCCGATACGAAATCACAGTGCCTCCGCCGCCAACGATCGGGTCGTTCGTTCTCAAGAGCAGAAGCTCCGCCCTCCGGCCCTCCGATGAAGTGGCGAGCCGGGCGAACCGGCGAAAAACGCCGGCAGTGCGGAAGCGGCAAACACAAACTCGTGACGTGTTTGGATGTTGTTTATTTACAAAATATCCGCGGGATGTCGATTGCGCGTGGTCCCCTGCTGGCTGCTCGGTTGCGTTTCGCACACTTTAAAATTGATTTTAAATATGTTCTAGGCTATATTCGCCGCTGATATTTTGCAGATGATGTGTATGCGTTCAAACCAATCTATCTCCGAAGTTATCTCGCCTTCAAAATTTTGTGTCAGTACCCCTTTAAGGGTCATTTGCCCCAGTGCTTCCTACAGTCAACCATTATAAAGGGGCTATGAAGACAAAACACGATTGGTTCATTTGAAAGATTGCCTCGTTAGAATCAAACCTACACCACTTTTAACGTAGGCTTAGCTCAAAATCAGCTGTATAGCTTATTTATATAGTAGCTTAGTGAGTCGCATGGCCATTCCTTTTTTCCTATATATATTATATATATATATATATATATATATATATATATATATATATATATATATATATATATATATACAGCAAGAACAATAACAAACAAGGTTTACTTACGTAGCGGCAACGGGTCTTGCCTTCATCAGAGTACAGTTACATGATTTTGCTGTCACAAACTTTCGTAAGTAAGCCTTGTTGTTATTGTTCTTGCTGTATTAATATCCGACTCTTACTTATACTATTGCTGCGCGCTTTGTGAGTTTTCTTTCTGTAGTTTATATAATATATATATAATATATATATATATATATATATATATATATGTGTGTGGTGTGTGTGTGTGTGTGTGTGTGTGTGTGTGTGTGTGTGTGTGTGTGTGTGTGTGTGTGTGTAGGCGGCCGATGAGGTGGTGCGGCAGAGCCCACGTTTATTGTGGCTGAGTTGGCTGTGCCATAGACAGGACGAGGCGCGTAGAACTAGGGTGCCGTTCCAGAGGTGTGCCGGGTGCCGGGTGTGTTCCGTGCCAGCTGGCCAATCTGCTGATGATGATGGTGGCGCTGAAGATGATAGCGGCGCTACAGGGCTCCCCCCCTAGCGCGTAGCGCGTTATGAGAAATGTGTGAAAACGATGTACTATGTACAGGTATGTACAATTTGTCCGTAGTCAGGAAGAGAGTCCGTGGGCAGTCAGTGGTCTAGTGGCCGGGGTTGAGTAAAGGGCACGGTCCTGGTCGTCGGCGAGGTAGCGTTCGGGTAAGGGGCAACCTCTGGTGGTCGAGGCTGGGAGTGCGGCCGCGGACGCATTGCGGGGTGCGAAGCGGCTGCTGCCGTTGATGGTAGAGCGAGCGGCAGGCGTAACTGGAAGGACAGCGACAAGGTGAAGCGTGGTGCATCAGAATGACGACCGGAGTGCGGGCTTGACTGTGCCCCGGTGTGGGCTCGGTGGCTTCGTCGCTGTCTTGGCTGTTTTCGCAACCGCGGTGGGAGGCGGCAGAGCGGAGCCTTGCATTGATGAGCTGCGCTGGAACTCCAATGACGTCGGATCCCCATCCTACAAGCTGGTTTCGTCTGTTTTATTTGTGGACAGACGGCTGAGCTCCGGTTACTGCATCTACCCAACAATGTCCCGGAGCATGGAATCGGTCGACGTCTGGGGACCAGCTTTTGACGCGTCTCTTGACTGCATTTGGTCATGGGATACCTCTTTCGGTGTCGGTTGTTGGGAGAAGCGTCCCGCAATCTTTGCTTCGGTATCGCCCTCGCAGCCAGGGTGTAAAGATTGTCAAGAGCAAGCTGATGTGCTTCGAAGGTAGCTTCGACTCCCGGAGTCGTCGATCTGTCGTTGGCTGCAGGAAGCTGTGCCACCTGAGCCGAGGAAGATGGCTGTCGTACACCGGGAGTACAGCGCTCATGAAGATCGCTCTCACTCGTGCCGTGCAGAGAAGTTTCGCAGCCACGAGCGGCATAGCAGTCGACACTTGCTGGGGTCGGTGAAGCCGACACAACAACGTGTGGCGCTGCGGCATGGTGTTGCGCAGATTCCACTAAGCTAAAGGCCGACCCTGCAGTGCTGCAAGCCGTAGCCGGCGCTGGCGTTTCCTGACAAGGCGAGACTGAACACTGCGGCGAAGTTGTATGCACAGTTGGCGTTGGAAGGTGTGGTGGTGTAGAGGATGGCGTCGGCATGAGCGTGACCGAGGTGGGCGTGTCATCACAACCATCGCTGAAGTATTGAAAAATACTGTCTGAGACGCCATAGTGCTTAAGAACAGCCTTCTTCAAGTCGTCGTAGGTCTGTGGGCCAGGTGGTGGGAGCCGGAGCTTCGCGAGGAGCCCGTCAGGTAGCCGTGTCGCTGCGAGGTGATAGCGCAGCGGCTGGCTCCTTACGTTGTTGATGACAAAGTGGCTCTCGAGCTGAACAAACCATATGTCGCAGCGAGGGGTGTAGAAGTCCGGAAGGCCGCTGAGGTCTGGGAGGTCGAGATACGCGCCCATGATAGCAGACCCGTCACCTAGTGAGGGTTCGGGTGCATGGGCCGAGGGCGGTGTCGGAGGAGGACTGGTGGTGGTAACGGCTGCAGGTTCTGTTAGGATTGTCGTCTGCCGGGTTTTCAGGCCGTAGTGGTTGAGGACAGTGTCTTTTAATTCGTCATACGCACTGGGGCCTGGGGCCGGCAGCTGGATCTGCTCCACGAGGTCAGCAGGTAGCTTCTGTAATGTCACGAGGTACCTGATTTCCGGTGAGCAGATGTCACGTACATAAAAAATGGCTCTCCAGGATGACGAACCATGCAGCGTGGTTTGTGATGGAGTCAAATGGAATGAGCAAGGAAAGGTCTGGTGGGGCGGGGAACGGCTGAGGAAGCAGTGTTGAGAAGCCATGGCGAAGCCACTTGCCGGGTCACCAAAGTGTAGGCGGCCGATGAGGTGGTGCGGCCGAGCCCACGTTTATTGTGGCTGAGTTGGCTGTGCCATAGACAGGACGAGGCGCGTAGAACGAGGGTGCCGTTCCAGAGGTGTGCCGGGTGCCGAGTTTGTTCCGTGCCAGCTGGCCAATCTGCTGATGATGATGGTGGCGCTGAAGATGATAGCGGCGCTATATATATATATATATATATATATATATATTATATATATATATATATAATAGATATACATATCGTCGACACGAATATATCGAACTCCAACGGGATCACGAATAGTTCGATATATCGAAATTTAAATATGAAATATGCCCATCTGAAGCGTATCTGAAAACTCCGCACATCACTGAGAGCTTTTCAAAGTCGCTACAAGCGGTAGCCTACTGGTTTGTTCCTCACAGCACGGTAAATTCCACCCACACCCCTACCATCATCACACTTTAACATAAAAGAATCTGTAAGATTCGCTTGCTTCTTCTTCCATGTCATAAGTTTACAAGGCTGTTCTAAATCCAAAGTCTTCCATTTTTCGGTGACCATGGCTCCGAAACGTGGCCGTGGACAAAAACACGTAACACGCCACATACGTCCCCCTGCGCGATCCACCACTGAAAACCGCTCAAGCACACAGAAAAAATGCCAGAAAGCGAGTGCGGCAGGAGCCAATCACCATCATAATCACATCCACATCATCAGAAGAAGCGCACGTTCAGGGGCACTTGGGGGCGCAGCGTTCGATATATCGAATGTGGCCGTGATCGAGAGTTCGATACACGCGTGCAACAGCGCTATACTTTTGCAATGTATTTCCAAGGGGATGTTCAGACTGTTCTGTTCGATATAGACAATAATTCTATATATCCGTGTTCGATATAATCCGTGTCCGACTGCATATATATATATATATGTATATGTATATATAACGACCCGTGCCCGGGGGCACGGCGAGACCCCTTCTTCTTCTTAGGTGGTTCGGGTGAAAAGGAAAAGGAAGTGCACTGGGGATATTATTGAGCCCAACTGGGGGCTCACCTGCATACAACCCAGTGCGGTGGGGAGGGGGAGGAGGGGGATATAAAGATTAGAGAGGAGAAAGGGGGTGATAAAGAGATAGGTAGACCCCTGGCTGCCTTTCCCGATTGGCTGGCGGCAGATGACGTCATATTCGGAAGTGCCGGCGCTGCGGTGACCGCTCGGCCTGAAGAGCTCGTTCTGTTCCCGTTCAGGCACGGGCCAGAAAGTCCTCTGGTGAATGGAAGACTCACGCAATCTTTCCTTAGAATAGGAGAGCCTGAGGGAAGTATAAACGTAACAAGTTGGCTCGCGGCGAGCTTTAGAAAGGGGTTCTCCCCGAACGGCTCATGGCCGACTTCTGTTTCTCGGATGCAGGGAAGTTGTGGAGATATTGGTTCGTCGCTTTCACTACCAGCGCTAGTCACAATCCCTAGCACAATTTTTCAACACACCATCATCCCCTTCCTCGCATGTGTAACTTAGTTTTTACATTCGGACAGGAGGTAACAAGCTACGTGCAGCGGCCCGCGATGCGCGCAAGCACCAGCTAGCGAGCGGCCGGTCGCCTCGTCGCGCGGAGGTGCTGGTGCCGGGTCGCTGCGCGGCTGGTCAGCGGAACATGGCATTGCTGCACATAAGCAGTTTTAGAATAGGGGAACCTAACGTTGGTGGCCCCCCAAAATGTAGAGGAACCCAAATGCAGCACGCTGGCCCGCGACGAACTTTGGCTGAACGCCTCCCCCAACAGCTCTAGCCAGCTTGGGTTGCACGTATCGCCTCGGATGTTGGGAACTTTAGGCTTAGCATCGAGGCAGATATTTGGTCGCTGCTATCTGTACATTTGCGAATGACTATCCTTAACACAGTTTTTCACCCCACTGTCATCCCCTTTCTCGCATGTGAAGCCATATTTTCACGTCGATAGTCATGTGTTGTGCTGTGTTCATTCTTGCGCGCCGGTAGCGCCATCCATCGGCCTCTCGCCGCATCTCGTGCTCGGGCAGGTTCATTTGCTGCCGTCGATGAGCCTCCGCGACCGGTCGGCGCTCCGCATCGCGATACAAATTCAATCACCTCTTTCAAAATCACCTTGGATGACAATCCATAGCACAATTTTTCACAACAGTATACCATACACTTCTTGTACGTTTACCTTGATTTTCGCGACTGCCTCGTTTCTGGACAGCAGCGATGAGCGGTTGCTGCCGTGGCATGCGCGGTTCGAACCGCATTGTGTGCCGTACGGTAATGCACGACCGGCGAGTGTGCGGAGCGATCCCACACGAGGAAAACGCTTCATGCTTTCCAGCTTGATTGATTTCTTCTTAAAATCTACCTACTTAGCTAAGCTGTCGTCATAGCTAACCATTTGATCGGGAAAACTTTCTTTCCTTTCTTTCTTTCTTAATTGATCTTCACAAAAGTGGGAGGTGACCAGGGTAAAAGCCGTTCTGCGACGGCTTGAGGGTTCCTTGACCACCCGCGGCAACGACTGGCGCCGATCACAAGCAAACACACACAACCGGCATGCACAATTTCACGAAATATTCAAGATTACGCGAGAACAATTATCAAAACAACACTTACACAGCTACAACTCCAACTGCAAGTACAATAAATACGGAAAAAAAGTTTACAAATACAAGCACTAAACAAGTTTACATGCTTTAGTCTCAAAGCTTGACATAAATCAAACAAATCATAATATACTTTCCAGGAGTTTGCAAAAAATACAGGCACATCCTGTTCAGGTTATAGAAGGGTGGAATAGAGAAAGAAATACAAGCATTTAGGAAACGATGCAAAAACTATATGGGAATTCCGCGAAAATAATAAAAGACAAGACAGTTTTATAAAAATGCAATGACAGAAAGTAATAAAAGCACCTTCGTGTTAGGCAGTATATAAATCAGTTAAATAAACTGTGCTTAGCAATGTCAGCTCTATTCCCTGGCTATCAAGCTGATTCAGCAAACGTGGCAGGTTATTTGCAAGCATTTGCATTCCATAGTTTGTGCGAGATTTTGGAACCTTCCATTTCTCTGCTTTTCTAGTTTTGTAAGACAGTTCATTATTACGTAAATCAGCTATTTCAATTAATAATGGATTATTCTTTTTAATTCTATTAGATAACTCTCTGGCTAGCCGATATTCGTAGATATCATGTACTCATAATTTTTAACTTCCTAAATAGTTGCGCGGTAGGCTCGGTATATGGTTTGTTTCCAATTATTCTGAGGACTCTTTTCTGGATATTTAGTAGTTTTAGATTTGTTTCGGTAGTAGTACCCCAAACTAAATGACAGTAATTTAAGTAGGAAGCAAATAGGGCGTTATAAACCAGAAGTTTAACGGTCTCAGGCAGAAGGTGTCTGTTGCGGTTCAAAATGCCAGTAATTGAGCTCAACTTTTTCAATAGATAATTTACTTGGTCATCCCAGTGCATGGTTGCCGTGAAATAAACACCGAGTATTTTAACCGAATTTACTACTTCTATTTTTGATGACCTGAATAAGATTTCAGACTTAAGGAACACCTCTTTTCCTTTAGAATGATAGACAATTGCTTTGGTTTTTGTGGGATTGATTTTTAATTGATTTTCGGTTGTCCAAATGTCAAGTTTTGACAATATGTTATTAGCTCTAGACACAATTTCATTGCTAGAAAATGCTGAAATAATTATTGTGGTGTCATCTGCATAGATACTAAATTTTTCCTCAGTTGAGATGTGTACAATGTCATCAATATAGAGAATAAACAACAGTGGTCCTAGTATACTTCCCTGTGGGACCCCTGAAATTAGTTCGGGAAACCCAGAGCGCTGCGGTCCCACAAATTTTCTGATCCCCTAATAATAATGGATCAAGAACTTGGGGCACCTCCGTATTTGCTTGAGCCCGTCGCTTAGCGTATGAAGCACAGAGCACCCGACGACACGGCTGGCCCCGGCAACTCGTGAAGGCAATGTAGTTGGCATGGGCGCTGGAGAAGGAAATATCCGGTATCTAGGAGTCGCTTTAGGGAATCTCTAAAAACACAGTGGCATAATGGTTAAAAATCAACGCCGAAACAACTCTGGACATAAAGGGAAGATTACACGCCTGCTTAATTCGGAACTTCGCCCACAAAACGAGGACACAGCGAAGCGGCAGCGCACGCCGCTGGCCATCTTCCGAATATGACGCTACTTCCGGTTGCTGCCTCTCGGTTTCTCGCTCTTCCGGCGATACGGGAGAGAGCAGTGGGCGGGGCGTAGGGTCAACTTTACCGACGAATATCCCTGTCCCCAAGCTAAAAATGACGAAAAAAAAAAACTTTACAGGCATAAACTAACCAATGTATTAATTGCAAAAAATATATTTTTACCCCATTTTAAAAGCACTCCAGTAGCCCTTTAAAAGAGAGAAGAGAGAAAAACCCAGCATAGATTGCTGACAATTTTCCGAAGTGAACCAAGGTAAAGAAATCAGTCTCTAAAATTGACAGCACATACTGGAGCAGTGTAAATACACCATGGGCCAGATGGCCCACGGTGACTATAATTATCGTTTTCCGGATTTCCTGAGTCCTGAAGGCCTGTTTAATCTTTTAGCTCAGGCGACACAAAGGGGTAACAAACTCCTTGTATTGAATACAGAGCGCCGTAGATGTCCTCCCTGGTTCACATGTTTGTTGAAATTCGCTTCTTTAAAATTGCCTAGTACAGCTAAAATAGTCGCTTATGCCTGTTAATATCAACGCAATGCGAGCGGTGGTCTTACGGTCATTGGTTTCTTTTTCTTTTGATCCGTCAGTGTGCGTGTACACGGTGCCTGTTTTATATCGCCTGCTTACCGTTGCGCAGGTGGACGCCACCTCAATGTCTGAAAGGGCACTGTTCTTGCGCGTCCAGGCATACTTCCAACAGAGGGAAATTCTACTGAGGCAGACCGAGGGCGCCACGGCTGAGCCACGCCGCTGTGGAGAGCCCAACTTTCTGTGGAGAGCCCAACATCTTTTGGAAGGGAACCCACCGCACAGTAAGGCAATATTAGAAGTAATCCACCGGTCCTCGCGCTCCTCAGCCAACATGTTAGTGTGGGACAAACCTGAGTCACTGTCACTGGTTCTAAGGTAGGATCCTTCAGTGGACATTGGTGAGCTTGAGAGGTCGTCAGAATCATAGTGCTTACTGCCTGAGCAGAACATGACAAGGGTTTCGAACTCTTCCAGTCCAAGCTATATAGCCACCCAATAAAGACAGAGCCGTTAGATCTCTGAGGAAGGACCACCAGCATACAGCAGATGGACCTTAGGAATGAGTTACAACTCAACGGTGAAACTATAGTCATGATATGTAAATAAAACTTGGCGTAATGACACAGTTGTCCTAGATATCATCTGCGCTAGTATATTTTTCCAAAATATTTAGAATAAATTGAAAGGTACAGAGTACAGGTGCAAGTAGTTGGCTTTGCCGCAAAGCACATTACACTGACGGACCACGACTTGAAAAAACCGCTTCTCTGTAAAACTACCCGTGTCAGCGAAGGGGGTGTTGCACCTTTGCTGGGTGGTTGCAAACGTGTGACAAATGAAAGAGGAGGAGTATGTGGGCTTGGTTGGACTAAGAGGACCGATGCGGGGTTCAGGGGGTTTCACTACGCCCGCGAAATGACTCACCCAAAATGCCCCGAGGTTCGTGGTAACAAACTCCTTGTATTGAATACAGAGCGCCGTAGATTTCCTCCCTGCTTGACGTGTTTGTCGCAATTCGCTTCTCGAAAATTGCGTAGTACAGCTAAAATTGTCGACTTAAAAAATTAGCTCTACAGCCCGCTTATGCCGGTTGTTAAAATCATCGCAATGCAAGCGGCAATCTTACGTTTTTGATCCGTCAGTGCGCCCGCACACAGCGCCTGTTTTATATTGTCTGCTTACCTTTGCGCAGGGAGACGCCACCTCAACCTTTATAATGGCGCTGTTCTTGTGCATCCAAGCACAGTTCCAGCAGAGGGAAATTCTGCTGAGGCAGACTGAGGGCGCCACGCCGCTGGGTGGCCCTTTTGGCGTTTCTGTCCCACCTGGCCGTGAGGCTGGCCACACTACTGAGGCCACGCCGATGGATGCGCTGCCTCCTCGTCAGCGGAACCCGTGGCCGCGATGCTGCTCTCCGTCTTCGCACGAAGCAGAGGTACGGCATCGCTGCCGCCCTTCACATTGCCAGTGCTCCTCCCATTTTGTGTCTGGCAATACATACAAAGCATTGGGCCAAACGTTTCTGCGGGGAGCCCAATATCTTTTGGAAGGGAACTCACCGCACAGTAAGCCAATATTACAAGTAATCCACCGGCTCGACAAACGTAGTCACTGTCACTGGTTCTAAGGTAGGAACGTCAGTGGACACTGGCGAGCTTGAGAGGTCGTCAGAATCACAGTGCTTAATGCCTGAACAGAACATGCTGCCTGAACGGACGCCGCGACGGGTCGACTCACCGACAAAGGCGACGACAGGCTACAAAGGGCCAGGACGAACCAGAAGATTTATTGTCCGAATGGTACAGCGCATACTGAACGCCAAGACAGGGCTAAGAACTACACCGTACCGACGCGTGCCTCAAGACCCCGCTCGAACGGGCGGCTATGGCCGAGGTTGCACGTGGGCCACTCGCAAGGTAGGAATAGGCCATAAGTGCGCGCGCCGCACTTAAAAGGCTCAGGGGGAAAGGAGGCAGGTTCCAGGGCGAGGAGTAGCGGCGGCGGGGCGGTTGGTTCCCGCCGGCGCGTCGGCCCGTGAGTCGACGCAAGGCGTGACGTAGTGAACAAGTGAACTGAGACGGGCTAGTTGGTGCATGATGCTACTTAGAAAAAACAGCGCCAAAAAGTGAACGACAGGGAGTAAAGACAAACACTACGCTGAACTGCCAACTGAGTTTTATTTAGAAGAACAACGAATATATACTAGAATCAAAAACAAGGAGGAGAGAAGGAAATCCATAACACAAACACACAAAATGCAAGTTGATTGTGGAAATGAAAGCAGCCACGTGTAATGCGTCGATCATGATCCTAGGTATTTTATCTCCCTGTCGCACAACTCGATAGAGGGTGTGCTCACGCACCTATCTCCCATTGTGTGGATAACGAAAGCCTCGTGTATCTCCCTCGTGCGCTGCTCACGAGCTGCACACTGCGCAAAGTGCCAGCAATGCCAGCTATCCCCACCAGAACTTGATAGCACCATCATCTTGAAGCGGTATCGTGAGCAGCGCACGAGGGAATTATACTAAAAAAGGCTAGCAAAATTGAATTGTCATCCACAAGAAGGAAGATGTCAGTGATCTTAAAAGTTACTGGCCTGTCAGTGTAATTTTCATAGTTAACAAGTTATTTACCAGGGTAATAAATAACCGCATAAACGAAGATTTCGAACTATTGAGAGAACACGCTAGATTTTGGAAATGATTTTCAGTGATTGATTACATTACTGCGCTCAATCAGGCAATGGAGAAATCTGCGGTGTATAATGGGCCCCTTTACATTACATTCATAGATAAAAAGCTTTTGGTTCTGTAGACACCGCCTGCTATACTGAAAGCATCCTAGAACCATAGAGCCTGATAAATTGTTTACGGCCCCTCTAGAGCGGGAATTCTGGAAGCTTGAACGGGAAAGTCAGGGATACAAGCGAATGGTGAAACTTAATAAAGTAGCTCGAGGTTTGCACTTGACTGAATTTCAGTGAATTTTAGAACTACACGAAACGATTAGGACAGCGCTCAAATAAAGCTGTCTAGTAGGATTAATGATTAATGTGGAGAAAGCAAAGAGACACGCAGAAAATCTAACCTTTAGAGGCAATGAAATACTTGATAAGGCGATGAACATAACTATATTGGACGTGCTGTAAAGTATGATCCCAACCACGAAAGCCAAATGCCCCTTAAAAATAATCTGGGCTGGGAACATTCCTCAATCATGTTCAAATAATGAATAGGTACTTCCTCTAACCCTAAAGCCGGTGTTGGCCTTCACCAGCTGATGTTGGCCTTCACCAGCTGAAGGCCAACAAACTTGGAATTAACACTGATCAGTACATTCAACCACTGACTGCTAGACGTACACAGCATCGACACAGCGCATCACTAACCCCCTACAGTGCCAGGACAAACGTGTTCAAATTTTCTTTCTTTCCGCGCACCATATCTGGGTGGAATCCGCCGCCGTAGATGCAATTGATCATTTGGAAAGTTGAAGCGATGTGTCTGTGTGTTTATTTTTCATTTTTCTTTTTCCTCTGTTGCTGCATTTCACCCTATGTTAGTGTGTTACACTGCAGTGATTCTGCCCCTCCTGCTCGGACCCGTTGTGGGGTCTGCAGTATGTCATAAATAAAATAAACAAATAAAAAAATAAAGGTGGGAAACAAATGCTACTGCCATTGATGATTAATGGGGCAGAAATTTTGCGTCTTACTAAGCACCTCAAAGAAACGCTTATGGCAGCCCAACGAGCAATGTAGAGAAGGAAGAGAGGATTAATGCTTTGGGTTAGGAAAGAAGCATGCCATATCAGAGAACGAACTCAGGTGGAAGAATTCATAGCTCTAAGAGAAAGGAGTGGAGTTGGGCTCGTCTTATACTTGACCTCAATATGACAATTATTTTGATTGACAACAACCAAGGTTGTGCTGCAATAAATGACATGGTCACCTCAATCCAGGGGCAAGGCGCAAAAGGTGGTTTGGTTTTTTGCGCGTGCGCTGTTGGTGTGGGATTAGGTTAACCGATGTAAATTCAGGTCAACGACCTGCCACCGGAGCTTGTGCGCGATATTTTCTTCCTTGCTACTGTGCTTTCCTGCAGCAACCGGTCGGGCCTCGCAGCAGAGGAAGAACCTGGCCTTGGAGCCGTCGTTGTTCACCGTGGCGTATACATACATCGATTCCGGGAGTGGAGGCAACCGGCGGGAGCTCCACATTCTCGACCAGGCCGCCACGCTGTGCATCCCGCCGCGAGTCCGCGGGTGCACCTTCTAGATCTTCTATATTCCGAATGACTCGGCAATTAGTTGTTCTTCGTCGACATAAATCATGATGAATTCGGAGGGATTTTTCCTCTGGTACAATTTATTTCTTGGTGCAATAATATCAATAAATCAAATTATTTCTATAAAGCGTATTCTTTACGCTTTCGCTGCTGTCACGTCAACTTTGTAGCATATGAACTGTGCAATGCACGGCTTTCCATTTTAATCGGAAATAAAGCACTTCTCGAAGGATATCGAAGTACTCCTGGTATTTTACGGGCTCCACTTTTTTTCCAAAACATTCATGCACTCGGTTTTGATCAACAAACTGAAGCGACTCAAACATATCTAGGGGTAATTGTAATATATACAGTTGAACCTCGCTATAACGAGCCTCGTTAACGAAATTCGCGATGTAACGACTTTTTTCAAGTTTTCTATCAAAATTTTGCTAAATTCATGTATTTTTATCTCGATTTTACGAAGTAATTTCGTGTGGCGCTTCCGATTTAACGAAGTCACGACAAAAAAGCAAGAACGAAATTCCGGTCGAGGCACGTTTTATTTTGCCTCTCAGAGCCTACATTTTTCATTCAGTACTCGCATTAACTCTTAACAGGCTAAAATGAAAGAAAATCGGTGAAATCTGCGGTTGACAACAATTAAAAGCGGTGAAATTAGCTGCTCAAACCGCTAGCGGTCATAGACCGTTTAATAATGCGGCCCCCATTTTGATGTCTCCATCGTTGCCTACGCCAGCTTTGCTTAGGCTGCCGAAGCCTACTTCAAGCTTTTTTTTTATACGCGTCCTTGCTGACGGTGCTGCTGCCTAGGTTGTGCTCGCTGATAACCACATTAATATTTTGTCCGCGCATCATTAGGTGAGCATTGTAAGCAGCATGAGCACTCCAAGGGAAAGAAAAGTGTTCCTTTTCTGAGGAAGTGTGTCGGTGAAACCGACGGCCACCGAAGTGATGGATGCCATCGACGTTCTGGGGAGGCACACAGGTGCACGCGAATGTTTAAGAGCAAGCCTTGTTAGCGCTCTCAGCATACGAGCGTCACGTTAAGCCGACACTGGTCAAGAAACGTCAAGCACTGCTTATGGACTTCTTCACTACGGCTTGAACATCGAGTGCTGGTGGCAATAAATTGCTCTCTCTGAACGTAGTCATCTTCGTTTCACCCGTGTTCATTAGACAGCTGCGATGCGGAGAAATCGGTTTCTTTAGGGCTCAGTGGGCATAAAACTAATTGCATTATCGAATTTGGCGGGAAGATATTTAATGTAAGCTTTCCACATTAGCGGGAGCACGTAAGCGCTGCTCCACACAGAAGCGGTCCGCGGTGTACTCCGCTCAACTCGCAATAATGGCTTTATCTCGGGGGTCGTGGTTGCATCACGCGCCCATACTGCAGAGCCCTTTCTTTGTACATGAAAAAATTCTTTGGAAAGTTTCATAGCAGTGCACCCTTCCGCTGTTGGCCCGTCGCACCCCTCAACGCCGCGCCTAAGCCTACACCTGAACGGACGAAAAGAGGGGTAACTTCGAACCAGCACCTCGCCGGGGTGAAGTTCACGGGGCGTGGACGCGGGTTCAATTGACTAACAGTGGCGTTTAGTAGTGACCGAAATGAAAAAAAAAAAAAGAAAAGTGAAAAGCTAGTCTGTTATCATATTTAATGAGGCATTGCGGAAAAAGCACCGGTTTTTACGACACATGAACTACCGTCGGCTATCCGAATTCCATTGTATAAGTGTTGAAACTCTTAATTCACGCAATTTTCACGGCCAGTTTTAGTACAAATTTCGCTTTCAGTGGAGAGGTAACTACATTGCAGTTGTTTCTGGGCGATGGGCAAGGTTTTGAAACCTCAATAACTGGTTAAATGAACTGTAAAATCGAAACCTTGATTTTACGAAATTCTGGGTTTAACGAAATCTGCGCCCCCAAGTATACGACTTGGTTATATCGAGGTTTAACTGTATTAGACATAAAGTGCATACCGCCAATCTCAGAACCGTTGAGAAGGGAATCTATTCCTTGTTGTACATTGGGTGGGAGGGAGTGTAACATGTTTTATCGGAACGACCGCGAAACAAATTGTATGAAAATTGGGCGCTGTACGACCCTACGGGTTGTTTCGTTCTTCTACAGGAGGAGTCACGGTTCCAAGGCTGTTATGGTTTGGGGGTTTTACATACACCTGGGCTATGAGGCGCGCTGTAATAGAGGGCTCCGGGTCCTTTCACGCTTGCTCAAATCGGGACGAAAAGGATCTTTCGTTTTTTGTTACCACCACAAAAACGGGCACCGTGGTGGGGACTGAACCTGCGGCCTTGGGCTCAGCAGCATGATGCCTTAGCGACTGATCTACCGACTGATCTACCGCAACATTGTCCGCCCACACGTATACCACGTACACTACAATTCCCGCTTTTCCCTTAGCTGGAGAGAATGCCCAAACAAGCATAAAAAAACAAACGTTTGTTATTGGCTCAGTTCATTGTAAATTAATACTAGGATGCTCGAGGCGAGTCCATTTAAAAGAGCAGCGCAATCGCCGATGCCTTAATTGGTGGCATGACACCAAGGGACCTGAAGAGGGTCTGGCATACGTATACCGACGAAAACAAATAAAAAAAAATGGCCTCGTATCTGCTTGCTCCGCTGAAATGACGTCGAAAGGCGACTGTTTCCCATGCCACATATCTCCTCCTCCTCCCTTCCACTCCTCAAATTCTTCCCCGTCCACCGGTTGTCGGTTTGTCTCACTACATGGCCAGCCTGAGTCCATTTCTTTTTCTTTATTTGAACTATGATATCTTCTCTAGTTCTCTGATCCAGGTAGCTCGTTTCCTGTCCCAAGTGTTACTCCTAACATTATTTATTCCATGGCCTGTTGAGCCGACCTAAGTTTGCTTTCTAGTTGTAGTAAGGCACCAAGTTTCAGCTCCGTATGATCATCCCCAACAGTATGCACTGGTTGTATAGTTTTCTTTTGAATGACAGAACAGAGGTAGCTTACTTTTCATTATTTAATTGGGAGTGCTTGCCCAGTGCTTCCCAACACATACCTATTTTACGCCAGATTTCTCTCTCGTGGTTGGGGTCAGCGCTAACGATCTGCATTTTGAAACCTTCAGAAAGCGCAACACTGCGGTGTTGCGCTTTCTGTGTTCGTCCTGTGTTCCCTTCCTTCGTCTCGCGTTTTTTTCAGTGTTGCGTTTTCTGAAGGTTTCAAAATGCAATTTCATCAACTAGTCTAACTCGCCATTCTGCTGCTAACCATCTGTCCGAGGTAGTTGCATTCTTTCACTTCTAGCGGCTCGTTTCCCAAGCTGAAGACGTTTTTGGCATGCTTATTCCTCATTACTCTAGATTTATTCATATTTATTCT
This sequence comes from Haemaphysalis longicornis, assembly GCA_013339765.2. Classification (NCBI taxonomy): domain Eukaryota; kingdom Metazoa; phylum Arthropoda; class Arachnida; order Ixodida; family Ixodidae; genus Haemaphysalis; species Haemaphysalis longicornis. The sequence goes on along the minus strand of JABSTR010001229.1, from coordinate 172,255 downwards.
TAGCCCCACGGCCGTGCTTTCTGATTGTAAGTCCTCAAGCATTGTTTGCAATGTTCTGCAGTCTCACTCAGCAAGACTACGTCGTCCGCAAACCTCAAATGGCTCAAGTATACCTCTTCATTCTTAATTCTGTTTTCCTAGTCAAGCTTTCTAAATGCCCCCTCCAGACAAGCTGTGAATAATTTTGGTGAGATCATATCTTCCTGTTTTACTCCATTTCAGATCGCTTTGCTTGCGAATTGTTATCCTGCCCGTGCTTTATTTGTATATGTCTTCTACAGGATTTCCTGCTCAATATAATCCAAACGCCAGTGAATATAATCCCAGCGCCAGTGAATATAATCCAGGCGCCAACCAATATAATCCAGGCGCCAACCAATATAATCCAGGACCCACGCAGTGCACAACACATGACAGCGCTTATTAATTTAGTTGGCAACCAATACCATCAGGGCGCAGTGTATTTTCATCCAAGTTAGATGAACCAGGTTACGTGACCAGTTTAACCAGACGACCTAAGAACTGCGCAATAAATCAGTCACGTGACTATCCAGCACTCTCGCCTAATTACTATACTGAATACGAGGATGGTGTCATGGGTATGAATTATAGCATTTAACTTGCTCGCTTATTCCAAATGTTAAGGAAACTGCCAGAATGCCTATCTCTCGAAACCCAATACTGGCCCGAACGTGGGACAGACAGGTGGCGCTGCAGGCGCCGTTCAACAGCGCCACCCGCGGAAGAAAATCGCAAAAATGGTCGGGACATGCCCTGGCGTGTAACTGTGGAGAACGCGTGTTTCCGTGTTGTTTAAAGGGGCAACCTCTCTTACCGTGATGATGTTAGTCATATGAAAACTCACTTTTTTTGTCAGAAATTGGGTTCGGGCGACACGCGTTCGGTTTAATTAATCACCTCATATATGTACTTAATTCATTATTCGTTAGTCATTCATTTGGATAAAAGTCAAATCGATGTACCCAGGGCTTGTGAGGTACCAAATTAAGGGTCTCGAAAAGGGGAATCACGTGGGAGAAATAAAAAATTGCTTCCTGCTTATAGTCAAAGGATAGTCGCGTGAGCCCTAGATTGGGTTAAAAGTCAATGTGATGGCACTTGGGCTTTGAGGTATCAAATCAAAGTTCTCGATGAGAGGAATCCCGTGGGAAAATTAAAAATTGCTTCCTGGTTAAAGTCATGATAATAGTCACGTGAGTCATAGATTGGGTTAAAAGTCAAAGATATATCCCTATGGCTTTAGTACAAATTCAAAATTGCCTCCTGGTTATACTCATGAGATAGTCATGTGATTCCCAAATTGGGGTAAAAGTCAATGTGACGTCACTACGGCTTGTGAGGTACCAAATTAAACGTCTCGATGAGGGAATCCCGTGGGACATATTAAAATTTCTTCCTAGTTATAGTCATGATAATAGTCACGTGATTCACAAAATGGGTTAAAAGTCAGTGATACCACTAGGGCTTGTGAGGAATCAAATTAATGGTCTCGATGAGGGGAGTCACGTAGTACAAATTAAAAATCGGGTCCTTGTTATAGTCATCATATAGTGACGTGAGTCATAGATTACATTAAAAGTCAATGTGATGCCACTAGGGCTTGTGTGGCATCAAATTAAAGGTCTCGATGAGGGGAGTCATGTGGGACAAATTAAAATTGCTTCCTGCTTATAGTCATGAGATAGTCACGTGAGTCATAGATTGGGTTAAAAGTCCAACTTGATGCCGCAAGGTCTTGTGAGGTATCAATTAAAGGCCTCGATGAGGAGAATCGCGTTGGACAATTAAAAAGGGACCCCGACATGCCCCCGCGGGAGGGGCACGAGTAAATGCAGAGCATTAGCGGCGTTACGCGCCTGGCGGTGGCGATGGGTGTTGTAATGGTGGTGGTAGGCGTCGGCAGCCCGCCGCCTTGTCTTCCACCGACGATGCCGTTGATCCCGAAGATGAAGATGACGATGGCACGATGTCTTGAACTGGTGCCGCGACGCTGAAGTTGGATTGCGTTGCGGTACTAGTTGAAGGTCTTGCTTCCATCGCTTAGCAACTGCGACAACCGCGACGAGAAGAGAGCGAAGCAGAACTGGAGTGCGGCTGACGCGCCGACACCCGGGTTTATATTCCCCACGAATGCAGTAGAGGGAGAGGAGGCGGAGAGAGAGAGCGCTGATAATGATGATGATGATTCCTATTGGTTTCCCCTTTGAAGCGGGGTGATGACATGTCATCTTACCAAAAAGGACTAATATAACCATGTTTTCCACTCTTGGTTTAATACTAGCGCTGCTTAGGGCAGGCACTAACGCTTATTAGGCCCGAAATACTTTTTTTTTCCTGTTACAGGTGGTAACTGTCCTAGGCAATATTCCCCTCTGTTTTTCGTCCACCAGCATTCTAATCTTCTTTTCGTCCCCTCGACAGCCTTGAAGTTAACTTCCTCTCTGATACCCTTAAATCCTAGGGCTTCTGGAAGCCCAATATTCCCTTCATGTAGCATTGGATGGATACCCTCACATTCTAACACTATGTGCCGCATAGTTTCTGTTTCTTTTTCCGCAGACCACGCATACCCCATCATTTTGTGAATACTTCCCCACAAAACTCTTAGTTCGCAGGCAACCTGCTCTAGCCTCAAAAAGCAAAGCACTGCCCTGGGAATTATCGTAGAAATTTTCCTTTCTGATGTTCATCTTCTCAGCCCTGTACATCTCTAACGACGTTTTAGCCTCCATTTTTTCCCTCCATTTATTCGTTTCAATCTGCCTTGCCTCTTTTTTGGTTACCTTGGCTGTTTTGGATTCCCCACTGTTTTTTCCGTATTTCATCGTTAGCCTTCTAGTCTTTCTTAACCACTGCGTGTCCACGCTTTTCAAGTATAGGTACCTAAAAACCTTAGCTGCCCACCTTCGTTGATCCATTGCCCTCAACCTCATCTCAAAGCATATTTTACTCTGAGCTTCTCTAACTTCAAACGACGCCCAGCCCATATCTCCCTGAACTGCTTCGTTAGTTGTTTTTCCATGCGCGCCTAAGGCCAAACGTCCTACCGTTCTCTGGTTTACTTCAAGGCCTGATAGAACGTCTGATTTTAAGCAGAGTACAGCATTCGCAAACGTGAGAACCGGAACCATTACTCCTTTCCACATTCCTCTTACTACTTCATATTTGTTATACCCCCACAGAGCTCTATGCTTCATTATAGCTGCGTTTCGCTTAAGTAGTTATCTTCGTTTATCCACACTCCCAAATATTTATATTCCTTCACTCTAGGTAATTCGCCTTCCTGGATAGACCTACGTCGGTGGTAGGCCACTGGTAGCGTCATTGAAAACCATTATTCCTGATTTTTCTGCACTGAAATTTAATCCGAGGTCAGTGGCTTCCTGGCCGCAAATATCTATTAGCCGCCACCGTCACGCCACGACGCGCCCGCACCTGCTGTTGCTACGGTGCTTGCAACGCCGGAGCGCGCGCTGCACCTGTTGTTGCAAGCGTGTTGAGGGCGAGGAGGAGTGGGGGAGAGGGCGCAGCTGCCGTGGTGCGGACGCCGAGTTACGGACGCATAACATCGTGAGTTAAAGAAATGCTCTGCATTTAAAATTGCTTCCTGGTTATAGTCATGAGATGGTCACGTGAGTCATAGTTACGGTAAGAGTCAATGTGAGGCCACTAGGGCTTGTGGGGTATCAAAGTAAAGGTCTCGATGAGGGGAATCAACGTGCCACAAGTTAAAATTGCTTCGTGGTTGTAGTCATGAGATAGTTACGTGAGTCTAATTGGGTTAAATGTGAATGTGACGCCACTAGGGCTTGTGAGGTATCAAATTATAGGTCTCGATGAGGGGAGTCACGTGAGAGAAATTACAAACTGCTTCCTGGTTAGAGTCCATGAGATAGTCACGTGAGTCATAGATTGGGTTAAAAGTCATCTTGATGCCGTTAGGGCTTGTAAGGTATCAAATAAAGGTCTCGATGAGGAGAATCGCGTGGGACAATTTAGAAATTGCTTCCTGGTTATAGTCATGAGATGGTCACGTGAGTCATAGATTACATTAAATGATAATTGGAGGCAACTAAGGCTTGTGGGGTATCAAATAAAGGTCTCGATGAGGGTAATCACGTGGTACAAATTAGAAATTGCTTCCTGGGTATAGTCATGAGATAGTCACGTGAGTCATAGATTGGGTAAAAGTCAATTTGATGCCGCTAGGTCTTGTGAGGTATCAAATTAAAGGCCTCGATGAGGAGAATCGCGTTGGACAATTAAAAATTGCTTCCTGGTTATAGTCGTGAGATGGTCACGCGAGTCATAGTTATGCTAAAAGTCAATGTGAGGCCACTAGGGCTTGTGGGGTATCAAAATAAAGGTCTCGATGAGGGGAATCACGTGCCACAAGTTAAAATTTGCTTCGTGGTTGTAGTCATGAGATAGTTACGTGAGTCATAAATTGGGTTAAATGTGAATGTGACACCGCAGGGCTTGTGAGGCATCAAATTATAGGTCTCGATGAGAGGAGTCACGTGAGACAAATCAAAAATTGCTTCCTGTTATAGTCATGAGATAGTCACGTGAGTCATAGATTGGGTAAAAAGTCAACTTGATGCCGCTAGGTCTTGTGAGGTATCAAATTAAAGGCCTCGATGAGGAGAATCGCGTTGGACAATTAAAAATTGCTTCCTGGTTATAGTCGTGAGATGGTCACGCGAATCAATTATGCTAAAAGTCAATGTGAGGCTACTAGGGCTTGTGGGGTATCAAAATAAAGGTCTCGATGAGGGGAATCACGTGCCACAAGTTAAAATTGCTTCGTGGTTGTAGTCATGAGATAGTTACGTGAGTCATAAATTGGGTTAAAGAAATGTGCCCCTAGGGCTTGTGAGGCATCAAACCAGGTCTCGATGAGGGGACTCAGAAGACAATAAAAATTGGTTCTGGTTTGAGTCTCGATGTCAAGGTCAGAGATTGGGTTAAAAGTCCAAGTTGTGCCTTATGGTTTGAGGATTAGTTAAAGACCGATGAGGAATGCCGTGGACAATTAAAAATTGGCTTCCTAAGATTATAGTGATGAGAGTAGGAGCTCGTTCTTGAAAGACTCGAAGGAGCCCCATAGGGGTGTGAGTTTCTAAGAAGTTGATGATTTGTCGTGCGGCCCAAATTAAAAAATTGTTGCTCGGTTTCTAATGGAAGTAAGCAGAGTCATTTTTGTAACCGTAACCCTCCTGAAGACGTGGCTTGACGCGTTAAAGCGCATGGAGAAGACGCTAGAATGACAGGCAGTAGCCGACCCTTAAGCATTGCTTCGGGCTTTGTCTGAAATGTCAAGTCCGTCATAATTGCGAAAAGCAGTTCGGAGGCCATTGAAGCTTTTTAAGGCAAAAGTAAGTCCCGATGAGGAGGAAGACGTCAAAACCAAATTTAAATTGCCGACCCAATCATAGTCTGAGTAGTTACGTGATCATACACTTCAAACGTCAAAGTGAGTGCCTGGGCTGCGCCCGCCCGACTAGAAAAAGTCCATGCGAGAGGACCACGGGGGAGGAAATCTCCCAATTGACATTCCTGGAGGCTGACCATGAACGTCGCTGATCCAAATTGGGTAGGTTCGGTCTGCCTAGAGCCCGATACTGCACGCCCGGATCGAAAAAGTCCAACACGGAGAAGCGCTTGCAGTTCAAGTGCCAAACTTGCTCATCCAACCGAGATGTCGTTAGTGGAAGGTACCCCCCACGCGGGGAATAAACGTCAACGTGACTGACGAAGTTGCAATGGAATTAAATACCTCAACGAGAGGAATCACTAGGACTAATACGACAGCCTCATTCCGGCCCGCTAGCTACGCAAGACTAGACTACGTGAACATAATCGGTAAAGCGTCCATGGTCCTTGGAGAACGTTATCACGCCCCCCGAATTAAAAATACACGAAATTCATATGGAGAAAGAGCTGGTGTGTTCGAGTTGTAAAAAGTCTGTTAATTGGATTCTTATGATGTCGCGATGACTCCTACGATGATTAATCAGTCACGTGACTTACCATGACGTTTATTTTTCACGAGTAAAAGCATCATAGGTATCAAATGATCGCCATTCATTTGCTTGTTTGCGGTATGTGCAAAAATTTGCCTTTGCAATCATTATTCGCAAAGATGTCGCATGATTTCCATGCGTCATGATTTAGTCACGTGACTCACCATGAGTTAAATTACATCACGAAAATTGGCATCATGGGTATGAAAAGAACACTGATGAATTGCTTGTTTACGAGATGCACAAAAAGTTCTTTTCATAGTGAACATTTCTCCTTTTGATGGCGCATGATTCCTATGGATCATGAATTGGTCACGTGACTTACATGAGGATTATTACACGACGAGTATTGGCATCATGGGTGTCAAATAAACGCAGTTTAATTCCTTGTATTCGAGATGTGTACGAGAATCTTGCCATGGTGAATATGATGCCTTATTATGACGCATTACTCCAATGGATCATGAATTAGTCACGTGACTTAATATGAGGTGTTACATCACGAGTACTGGCATAATGGGTGTCAAATAAACGCTGTTGAATTGCTTGGTTTCGTGATGTGCGGAAATAGCCTGTTATTGTGAACATGTTACCTTAGAACTCGCATCACACCTATTGAGCATGACTTATTTATGCGAGTTGAAATGTTTATTATTTCACGAGTAATCACATGATAGGTATGAAATAAATGCTGTTGAATTGCGGCTTACGTGATGTCAAAATGTTTTCTTGTTGTGCACGTGATTACGGATGAAATGGCATGGTTCCTAATTATCATAAATATATAATGTTGCATACCATGAGGCTTCTGACGTCACGCGTACTGTCACCGTATTATCCCAATTAATGCTATTGAATCGTTTGTTCACATGATTTGTGAATAAACCCCTATTTTGCTATAGTGCGTGATCGCAGGCACATCAAATTGAAAGCACAAAGGGGCCTGGTTTCGCGAATGCTCAAAACACATCGGTGTAGTACTCTTCATGACAGTTCCATCATGGCTAGGCAATATATATATATATATTATATATATATATATATATATATATATACATACATCATTGTACATCTTATGACTATAACTAGGAATCAATTTTTAAATTGTCCCCCATGATTCCCCTGATCCAAACCTTTAATTTTATGTCACAAGCACTAGTGGCATCACATTGACTTTTACCATTATCTATGACTCACGTGACTACAACAAGGAAGCAATTTCTAATTTGTATCACGTGATTCCCCCCATCGAGACCTTTATTTTGATACCCCACAAGCCCTAGTGGCCTCACATTGACTTTTAACGTAATTTATGACTCACGTGACCATCTCATGACTGTACCAGGTTGCAATTTTTAAATTGTCCCACGCATTCTCCTCATCGAAACCTTTAATTTGATACCTCACAAGCCCTAGCAGCATCAAGTTGACTTTTAACCCAATCTATGACTCACGTGACTATCTCATGACTATAACCAGGAAGCAATTTCTAATTTGTACCGCGTGATTCCCCTGATTGAGACCTTTATTTCGATTGATTGATTGTGGGGTGTAACGCGCCGACGCAACGCAGGCGATGAGGCGCGCCGTAGTGGAGGGCTCCGGATTAATTTTGACCACCTGGGGATCTTTATCGTGCGCCGAAATCTCGTACACACAGGCGTTTTTGCTTTTCGCCTCCATCAGAAAAGCGGCCGCCGCGGCCGGGAATCGAACCCGCGACCTCGTGCTCAGCAGCGCAACGCCTTAGCCACTGAGCCACCGCGGCGGGTACGAGACCTTTATTTCGATACCCCACAAGCCCTAGTGGCCTCACATTCACTTTTATGTAATCTATGACTCACATGACTATAACCAGGAAGCAATATTTAATTTGTCCCACGTAATTCTCCTAATCGACACCTTTAATTTGATACCTCACAAGCCCTAGTGGCACCACTTTCACTTTTAACCCAATCTATAACTCATGTGACTAGCTCGTGACTATAAGCAGGATGCAATTTCTACTTTGTCCCATGTGATTCCCCTCGTCAAGACCTTTAATTTGAAACCTCACAAGCCGAGTGACATCAATTTGACTTCTAACCCAATCTATGACTAACGTAACTATCTCATGCCTATAGCCAGGAAGCAATATTTAATTTGTTCTACGTGATTCTCCTAATCGACTCCTTTAATTTGATACCTCACAAGCCCTAGTGCCACCACTCTGACTTGTAACCCAATCTATGACTCACGCAACTATCTCATGACTATAACTAGGACGCCACTTTTCATTTGCCTCACGTGATTTCCCTCGTTGAGGCCTTTAATTTGATGCCTCACAAGCCCTAGTGGCATCAATTCTACTTTTAACCCAATCTATGACTCCGTGACTATCTCATGAGTATTACGAGGAAGCGATTTTTAATTTTAATTAAATTTATTTTAACTTTCATTTAATTTCATTTTAATCGATACCTTTAATTTGATGCCTCACAAGCCCTAGCAGCATCACTTTCACTGATAACCCAATTTATGACTCACGGGATTATCTCATGAGTATTACCAGGAAGCGATTTCTAACTTGTCCCCCATGATTCCACTAATCGAGACCTTCAATTTGATACCTCACAAACCCTAGTCGCATCACCTTGACTTTTAACCCATTCAATGACTCCGTGACTATCTCATGAATATAACCAGGAAGCGATTTCTAATTTGTCCCCCATGGTTCCACTCATCGAGAACCTTTAATTTGATACCTCACAAGCCCTAGTCGCATCACTTTGACTTTTAACCCAATCTATGACTCACTTGACTATAACCAGGAAGCGATTTTTATTGTGTCCCCCATGATTCCCCTCATTGAGACCTTTAATTTGATACCTCACAAGCCCTACTGGCATCACTTTCACTGCTAACCCAATCTATGACACACGTGATTAATCTCATGACTATTACCAGGAAGCAATTTTTAATTTCTCTTATGTGATTCCCCTCATCGAGTCCTTTAATTTGATACCTCACAACCCCTATTGACATCACTTTGACTTTTAACCCAATCTGACTAATCAAAATTTAATTAAGCCTAAATTAGGTAATTAACGTTTGAACCCTACTGCCTCGGGAAAAACTCGCGGCAAGCAAAAACCGCGCTCGCGCTCAAAAAAAAAAAAAAAAAAAGAAACCGTGCCGCAGCTGTGGGCATCGTGCCCACAGCTGCGGCATGTTTTTTTTTTCGGCCATAACTTCCGTTTACCGCCACTACGGCAAAAAAAGGGCGCTAGTGTCGCGCGGCAAACTCCAGGTTCCGGTCCCCATACACACATACACACGCTTATGACTTCATTGCTGAAGTCCCGAAAACGCACGATTTGGCAGGAGAATCAAAATTTTAACCTAAATTGATTAATTTCTCAGTGAATACAGCATCATTTGCTGCCGTACAATTACTAGCTCTATAAAACACGAAATCTTTCGATAAACAAACAAACATTTTTTTGTCCTCATGGCCCCTTTAAAGGCCCTTTAACAGATTGTTATTGAAAGCCAGGGTTTTATATAGTGGTGCCACCGCAAGCAATTTATATACAAACTACAAATTGGCAGAAATAATTTTAATTTGGTACTAAACTTTCCGAAATCTGAACGGTGGATAAGTGTATAAGTTTAATGTATTTTTAAACGTCCTTTTGAAAATGTTAAATCAGCACTGCCTTCCCTTGCTGTTTTGGTGGGTTGTCCGCACTCCTAATGCGAATAATCTTTTAAATTGTCCGTACTCCTAGTGCGGATAACTTTTAAAGGGACAGACAACCGATTTTTGTGGAGTGCATGTCATCTAGCTCATATGAAAGCCAGTGTTTTATATACTGGGGTAATGCTGGAGTATCCACAAGGAATTTTTAAATAAACAGGCGGAAATAATTTTAATTTTGCACTAAAATTTCTGAAGCCTAAAAGATAGCATTGTGTGGCGTGTAAACGTACACTGCGTTACGTGTCCAAACAATACCGTCGATTTCAAGATGCGATTCAAAGAATGCATGAAGGTTGCACATTATTGTTGTTTTAGCTGAGGACAAGTTTTTAAACACCCCTTTTAACCTCACGTGCAGTTAACAGTATGTTGCCACACAGCTGTCATGGTTGACAGCATTCCTTTTGGTGGGACACGTATGGCCGGTGGATCTAAAAATTCGGATTTCAAAAGTTCTAGAGCGCTATCAGCAAAACCATGTCGGATTAAGGTGTTTTAAGCGATGCCGTTTTCATTTGGGATAAAGAACATGTACTCGACCAAAATCGGTCGGCTGTCCCTTTAAACATCTCTGCTGTTAAGAGCAGCTCAGCTGCGGCAGTGAGGCCTATGCGAGTGATCCAAGGAAAGAATGAACAAACGAGTGAATGAACAAACAAGCGAGCTAACGTTCAAGTGAAGACCAAAGCCAACGCTACAAATAAACCAAAGGAAATAATGCTGTGCGCCTGGAATGCGATAGCTCAAATGGACAGACGCCGGTTTCAGAACGCGAGGGACCCAGGTTCGATTCCCACCCAAGGGACGGACACGTTTTTTTTTTTTTTCAATTGCAGGTTTTCTGTTCGCGTTGGGAATCTTACGGCCGGGTTAAACATCTCCGTTGTCAAAACAGAACAGAAGCTAGACTAAAGTTTTGGGGCCCGTGAAGAGGCTGTGCCTCACCTTAGTCTGGCAAACGCCAAAATGCAAAAGCAATGGCCAGGCACGATAAGCATTTCACGTTGCGGGAGACAAGGGCAAGAACATACTTGCACGAAACCAGTATCTAATACTTCATAGCGCTGACTAGAGTCACTAAATAAGGTTGCGCTGACCAAATTGAGCCATCACTCTGGAGAGCAAGGTCACACAAAGAAAAATTTAGCTGCAATATCTTGCAAACAAACAGGGTTAAAATATCACACTTGGTAGGTAGTTCAAAATCTACTGTCGCAGCATCATCATTGCCTACCACCCGTGCTCTTGGGAGGATGCCCGAGCCCGCGGAAAGCTCAACTGCGAGCCTGGGTGGTTGCAAGTCATCGTCACCACTCCCTAGTCTGGCCAGAAGTACAGCGTCACCCACAGCCCGTTTCTCCACTACTGACCTGGTTTTGCCTACAGCTCCTCATCTTCCTGGTGAACCATGCAAGATGCTGTCAGTGTTGCAACTCACATGCTAGGCAAAAGTAAGTGTCCACACATGCTAAAATTTTAGAATGGACAACTTAAATTAGGCAACGATTCATGCCATCTGCCAAAAGAATGCTTAAGTGAGCTGGGTGCTCAAAGCTGCCCTGCTCTGTTTACTTGCCTCCACACCCAAATGCACCCAGAGAATGCCTTCTGAATTCATTATATCTGATCGCCCCTGCCACTGGGAGATTCCACTTATAAGAATCTACACTAAGAGTTCTGCATATCAACCAATGCTTCCTGAACTTCTCACAACTTAATTATCGCACGCGGGCATTTTTGTTGAAGCATTGCAATAGCACAAGTAATGACCATTTTCTTCCCAATTTGTGATAGGGCATTAACCAACCACATAGACAGTTGTTTTAGAAGCCCAAAATCAGGGTATGAGATGAGCCCAAACTAAGCATGTTCTTTTAGTGTCCCCTTACAGTACAGAGGCATATTTTAATTCTGAAAGTTGCACCCGCAGAGAGATCAGCATGCGATGGCTCTGCTTTTGCTATGGTTGACACGTAGAATGCCAAAAGGATTATCAGACCCCCGAGTGCTCACTACTGCGATCTTTGTGAACCCTCCCCCTCCACGCAACCAGTGTTGCAAGTTAACACAGCTGAGCCAGAATTTCTGTCAGCAGTCCTTTATTTCATCATTAAAAACAAACTATACAGTTCTTGCCGTTTTTCACTTGAAGGTCGCCCAGTGTCACCGTCACATGAACAGACCACTTTCTAGTGTTTTCCTAGAGTAAAAAAAAAAAAGTTGACATAGAACTTCTCCCAATGCTCCGTCAGTTCCTCCACTGTGAGAAAGCTGGTGCAGGATTTTGCTGATTGCTGCAAAAAGAAGAGCGGTGGCAGAAACAAAATGATAGCTCAATGAGTTGGCATGTGGAACAGGTACTTTTCAGGGCCAGAGTGATTTCAAAACTAATAACAAACTTGGTCACAACGTTTTACCGTAGGAAGGCTCACGCAATACTTCAGCATTTAACACTGTCTAATGAGTGGTTCTGTGACAAACAAAAAGTCAATTTTTTGCCTGCAAGAACATTGGCTATAAGTGTGTGCTTACGGAAATCTATACAAGGCAGATGAAAATGGCACCTATAGAATCTTGATCATCCTAATCTCTGGGGTGGCGAAAAATATTTGTATCATCGGATGTGGTGGTAGCAGCTTACTTGTTGCTGGCAATCACAGTAGCACGTTTTCGCTTTCTGCACCACAGGAGCCGTTTGCAATTCGGTGTGGTGCCGCATCTACTCTACCTGCAGACCACCTTGCCCCAGAATGCAAGCTATGAAGACTTGTTGTGTCCACAGCGAGAACAGCTTGAAATGTGATGTTATGCTATGCATGGAAAAGTGGAAATAAAAATCGTTCTGCTGTGCCACAGACTTGTGTTTGCGACTGGCAAAAACTGTCAAGTGGAAGTCAAGCAAAGGTTGCCACTGTCCACGAGTGGGGAGGTTTCCGGATCTTGACCCGGACCTGCCTGGCTGACTTCACGAGGCAGCTCCAGGTGGATCACATGTCCGTGACCACCAAGGTGCTCAAGGTCAGAACGCTTGAGTTTACAATTACGAGGGATCTACGAAGCAGGCACAAAGGACCTTCGCTTTGTAGGTGAACTGGTGTGTGCTAGAAGCTGCTGGAAGCTCTCGGAGCCGATTCCATTTCAGCAGTACGTTATATCATTGCAACAGAGCAATGAATATCCATTTTGATAATTCTCACCAGTATAACAGTGGCATCAAAAAGGATGAAACAAGCTCAGGTGCTTACATTCAGCAATGAGAAGATGAGGTACACCGCACTGCTGACCTGTACAGCAGATGTAACATATAGGCTCCTTGTCGTGTGTTCAAGTGCAAGACACTCCCGAAGTCTGAACTTTCTGTAAGGTGTCATAGTGTGCGCTAACAAGAAAGGTTGGATGGACATGGACCTTGTTGACTTTATAGGAATGTCAACAATTTCCTGGGGGGTACGGAGCCTGTGGAGGCTTTTTGGCCATGCTCCCAACATGGCGGAGAACGATGTTGAATAAAGTACGATTTGATTTGATTTCACCTGGTGCAAGAGGTGAGGCACGAGCTCTGGGCTCCGCTATGTGCTTGTATACCAGTGTGTCGAAGACAAGCTTGCAGCTTTGCACACGCATCTTGTGGCGATACCGGGCCGAACGACCTTTCAAATGCAGCCACTCAACAAGCATCAACAAGCCCATAGGTACTGCATTCAGGCCCTCCACAGTGAGTGGTTTATGAATGGCTGCCACACTTTCACAGCCAGCAGTACTGCGAGTGTGCCTCAATTGAGCAAATGCCCATGTGGGTGGCCGAAGCTTGGCTTGGGATTCCACCAGTTATAGTTGCGAAGGCATCCGAGAAGTGCAGAATTTCCAACGCTATAGATGTGGTGGTTGGAGAGTGAAAAGGAGCGCTGAGAGGGCGACACTGAATGAAGTTCAGGTGAATTTTCTATGCCCCTCAACTATGCCAACACGCAATCCAGATCTAAATGAAGACTTTTGATTAATTTCAGCTATACATTTCACAAAGAAGGGAAGCAACAGTTCTGGCCCACTGCTCTACTAGCATCAGATTTTTTTTTGCACTACAAGAAAAAATTTTGTAGGTTAAAATCCAACAGTGCAGCTTTATGAATTTTTATGGCTTTGAATGCATAAAACACATTAAGAAGCTACTTGACAGTTAGAGTGAATGTCCGACAGTTAGAGTGAATGAAGTTTAGGAGAATACCGTATCTACTCGCATAATGAACCCACTCACGTAATGAACCCTCCCCCCACTTTTCTTCTTGAGAATTTACTTTTTTTGTCACTTTGAATAAAAAATGCAGCGGGGATATGTTTTTATCTCAGCATGGTTGCTGATGCTGTAGATGATGGCAGTAACTTGATATCACGCCACAGTACAAGCAGAAATGCCATAAACGCATTCCAACAAAAAGAAATCGCAACAGTAGCCGGAGACGCGAGCAGGAATGCTGTGGCTACAATTTAAAAATTGCGCACTTGCGGTGCGCCACCTGCTGAATGCAAAACAAATTTTGCGCCATAAAACATGGCTGTGCTGGAGGAGCGGCAGGCTCGCAAGTGCGCGCTCGCCGCTCCTCAGGTCCGGTCGTACATAAAAACGTTGTGGTGTGCGAACAAAGCGCCAAACGCACTCTGCACTCCTTCCCTGCTCTTTGCCATTCTGGCTGGTTTTGGCATCGTGTGAATAAAGCACTAAACGTACTCCACACTCCTCTACTCTAGCTGTTCAGTGACGTCGCCATTACGCTCCGTGGTTTTGTTTCTCAGCCGTGTTGCGACGTTTTTTTGAGCTCCTGGTGCCCTCCGTACGATGGGCCAGTACATGAGCTACACAGCCGGTTTTAAACTGAAGGTGGCGCAGCATGCTTTGATGCACATGGAAACTGCGTGGCTGGGCGGCACTTCAGTGTTGACCCAGCGCGTGTACACTACGGGCGAAAACAAGAGGTTTTTGGTCGGTGAAGAAGGATCGCCGTGTGTTTCGTGGGTCCAAAAAAGGGAAAATTCCGGGTGTGAGAAAAGAAGTTTTGGAGTGCCTTGACGGCACGGAAGACGGTGCGTTGCGGGCCGACTATGAATGTAAAGCCGCTAGCGATTTCAGTGAGGACAGCTCCTTGGCGAGTAGGGGGCCACTGGCATGTTCAGAATAAAAAAGAAAATCTATTACATAATCACCCAGGTGTTTTTACAAAAATGGTAAGGCTCTGACGCGCTTCTCTTAGCAACTTTATTGTGTGGAATTTCAACTTTGAAAAAATCTCTTGCTATTTTTTCCCGCATAATGAACCCTCCCCTTAAATTCATGCCAAATTTTATAGAAAAAAAGTGGGTTCATTACGTGAGTAAATACGGTAAACAGCTTGATACAACTAAAAATATTAAAGGTTATGTTCCCAAGAGAATCAAGTACTACTATAATAAATATACCGCATGTATCTTCTTTCTAGCACCATCCTTGCTCCTTCTGCAAGGTGCCCACAGTGCACGGACTGGGAAACCCGGTGCTTTATAGTTAAGGTTGTTCGCTTTTGGGTTTTACATTTTTTTAAAAATTGGGGGGTAAAAATCGGGTGCTATTTTTCAAACTGATACTTGGGGAAAATCAGGCTTTTTAAAACCATTCTGAAATTCAGGTATTTCCGGGTTATATTTAGAGATGTCTAAGTAATCACCCAGTTTTATATTAACCATTTATAATGCACACACAATGTTTTTTAGTTTTCATTTTTTACGAGTTGAATGTACATCAGGCATGTAGACTATGAACGACTACTTGAATAAAAAATTCACAAAACGGAAACTGAAAAAACCAAAACTGTCACGACCTGAACGGTCTATCAAGGAATGTTCTGAAAAAAACGGAATCAAAATAGACCTTGAGGTTGCAAAGAAATCGCCGGGACAAGCGGCTCAGGTGGCGGAAAAAACAGTTTTGAGAAAACGGCTTCTAAAGTTGCAACACAAATTTCAACCATCAAAAGGCCCCAGGGTTGTAGTCTTTTGTGTCCTTTTGCACATGGGGCTTCTTGGGTGCCTTGCCTCGAAGCTGGAGTGCTTTTGCAGCCTTTCTTTTTCTCAAGGCATCCTTTTCAGCTCCTCTGCGAAGAGCATGCTGACCAATCTGGAGACCCAGTGATGCACAAGACTCTGCATAAGCACGGCGGGTTCCAGAATTGTATTTGCAGACTGCCTCGTTGACCGCTGTCTCTGTTGCAATCAACGAAGCATTTTCGTCTTTTGGAAGCAGGGACCAAATCACCGAATGAAGACTCTCAGCAGCGTTTTGTGTCTTCTTTCCCAAGCAACGGCTGAGGAGCTGCGCTTCGGAAAGGCGTTGGTAGACAGGCAGCAAGGCCTCAGCAACATGCCTGGCGAGCTGGTTCTTGTGTGGGGGTGGACGCTTCCCGTGCGCTTCAGCAGCTCGGTATTGGCACCAACTCTGAGCTCCTTGTGGGCAAAGTTCGTGGCGCGGTTGTTCATCTGTTGAAGTAACGTGATAAAATGTTGCCATTACGGCCCTCTGCATTTTTTCTACGGTGTCGTGCTCACGCAGGGCCATGCCATAGTAGGTGGTCAATTTTTTTATCAGGTCTTGGGTCAGGCCGCCTCTACCACCAACTGGTTGTCCCTTCTTTCCCTTTGCTACCACACCACGCAGCGCCGAATTCATTCTTTTTTTCACGTGATTAATACAGTCTTCCTTCGTAAACCGGATAAATCCATAAGTCTCATCTTGGCACAGTGCCAGGTATGTCCTGCAGTCGCCATCACAAACAATGTTTGTGTAGCGGAAGCCATGCTTTTCAAGTGAGCGTCTGAATAGAATTAGGGCAGCCTCTACTTCCATTCTGCCAGACTTTACATCTGTGTTCTTCTGGCAGATGTGTGACGCCTTCCAAGAGTCGTAGCTCTCATCGCCTTCTTTGGGGCCTAGTGTACATCCATGGCACCGGTTCGAGAGGACAGCACAGTCGAGGACAAGTCCTGTATAAAACTCTATGACTGTGCCGACACCGATGTGGGACGTGTGGCCACGTGTAAGCCATGTCCCATCGTAGACCACCGTAATGTTGTTGTTGAAAGCAGGGTCCATCTCAAGGTACACCTCGCGCACAGCTGCCGCAGCATCAGCAAACACGTTATCAACAGCTGCCTCACTGGCGGGCCGAAACTCTGATTTGAGATGCTTCTGGAAAAGTTTTATGATGCAAGCCTCTATGAGAGACGTTCATTACAGACCAGAAGTCTGTCAGAGCTGTTGCTCCTTTACCTATGCTTTTTACAGCTTGCATAGCTCTGACGTTGATGTCAAAAATTCTGCGACCTTCTATACGCGGTGAAGACCACTCCTTGTCGAGGGTACCACAGAAAACACATGTCAAAAGCATTCGTGCTGCCAACCCATGCCTTGTACCAAGATGAACTGACAGTCCTGGTTGGGAGCACTTCTGGCATAGAGCATTCCTCAGAAGAGAGTTTAGGGCCGTGACTTGCACAACAAGAAACTCGTCCGCTGGTTCTGCACTAGCAAGTGCTTCACCCTCACCTGTAAGTTCCATTTTCCGCGCGGTCGCAGGTGTGGAACTTAGCTTAGCTTGTACTTTCGCGGCGACTTCCCGCGCTTCTTTTGACGACACAAAACGGGGCTGCAGGTGTGCCTGAATGGTCCGCCCGGTGCTCGTGGACGGCACGGAAACATCGCCCGAAGTGTCCAAATCGGACCCCGAAGTACGCGCGCTGCGACGACCTCTTACTTCCAGAGCCACGGGGCACCGTTCGGAAAGTTCATCACGGCGGCCGAAGCTCGTGGACGGCACGGAGAAATCACCCGAAGTGTCGAGATGAGGGGCCGTGATACGCGCGCTGCGACGACTCGCTTCTAGAGCCGCGAAGCGCGGCGCGGAAAGTTCATCACGGCGCCCGCTGCTCGTAGACGGCACGGAGACGTCGCCCAAAGTGTCGAGATGCGACCCCGAGATAAGCGCGCTGCGATGACTTGATGCTTCCGCAGCAGCGGCGAGCCGCACGGCAAGGTCACCACTGCTCCAGGTGCCCGTGGACGACGTAGAGTCATCATCGCTCGAAGTTCCGACATTGGAATCCGTCGTATGCACGATGCGACTTGGTGCTTTCGAAGAAGCGGAGCGCCGCGCAGAAAGATCATCACCGCCTCTCGAGCTCGCAAGCGAAGTTTCGACCGCGTAAGAAGTGCTCGGGAGCGGCTCTTCAATGGCGTCGCTGACTGTCGTAGCTGCGCACGAAGTAATGGCCTCCGCATCCGTAACTGTGTCGGTCTGCTGCACATCGGAAATACTTGAAGCTCTGCTTGAAGCTCTGCTTGAAGCAGTCGACCTCCTCGCCGTCGGCGATTTTCGCTTACGAGTGCCGTAAGAGGTGGAGGTTTTGTACTTCATACGTCGCCGACCCATGGTTAGAAATATCCACTACAAAACAGTGCGGTGCGCGTGCTGACGAACAATTCGAAACTTTGCACCACAGCGAGCCGAGAATAGAAGCGCGCGCCTAGCAGACAGCACATCTGCCGCGGAGACCAATCACGCGTCGCGCTGCGGTCACGTGGCGCGCGCCGCCAATCGGGGCCCATCTCGCGGCCTTCGGGCTTTTGCTTTTTATGCTTTTATTTTTGCTCGGAGGAGACTGTGAAGGGGGGGAATTTGGAGCTGGAAAAACGCGTTTCGATTGGGGACCAATATGGCCCGCGCTCGTTGGTGTTTGCCGAGAGAGCGGCCTGGAAAAAACGCCGTTTTTTTCGCAACTCGAAGAAACTTTTTGTACCCGCTGATGAGGAAAGGAAAACAGTGATTTTAGGGTACTTCTAGGGTTTCGGCCAAGAAAATTTGTATTTATATAGAAGAATAGTTGTAGAATTTAAAAACAAAATATTCCGAAAAATGGATTTTTGGCCGATGTTCGCGAGTTGAAAGCCGCGTCCCCCCTTAATAAGTAATGCACCCAGTTTATATTACCAGTTTATAATGCACTCAATTTTATTTTAACTCTAATGCATTAAAAATTGGTGTTTGTTTCAAGCTGGTAATCGGGGGGATATCAGGGTTTTCTAGCAAATACTCCCCGAAATTCGGCGTTTGCTTGGAAATGAACCAGTAACGATAACAGTAGAAAGCAATCATCTTCTAAGAAATGAAACATTCTATTCACGAAAAGCAGGTCATCGATTTTTCACTCACTGTACTTGTTTACATGCCCTATCACCTGCTTGCGCAACATGTCGGTCTTCATTCGAGGCCTGTCTAATCGCTGAGTGCATCTCAAATGGGGGAAAGTTCTCTCGGCATCACAGCTTCCGTTAGCTAGGCAAAACAATGTCAGTGCAGCACTCGCCACCCTGAGGTGGCGAGCGGTATAGCAATGCCAATACTCAATGAGTTCGGAAGCTGTGTTTGTTGAGAAGCTTGCTTCCAGCAGGTACTAGTTGAGAACGGCGGACCGTCAGCCCATGATTGTGCCGATGGCTACTTTGAAAAGGCCCATTCTGGGAGAAATCAGGTTAAATCCGATTCTCCTGAATCATGTTTGGGGTGTAATAATGGGGCAAAATCAAATTTTACCCAAAAACGAACAACGCTATTTGAAAAAAGCAGCCTACGCTTTTTTTCTGCCTCGCAAAGCTTAATTACCTTTTCCTGCTGTTCAAGCAGAAAAACCTGAATGTCAGTGGCTACATTTTAAACTGATTCTGTCAGCAAGCAAGCAGGGGCTGCAGATAGAGAAGCTACGCTGTACATGGTGGGGCATGGCACTCAAAGCGTTGCTGATGCAAAGTACAAAGGTTTTCTGACAATAACCTTACTATGCCACAACTTACTGTAGTAATCATGCTTGCTTATTAGCAAGGAGCATACAAGAATGCTTCCATACAATGCATAATCCACACATCACATACAGACTTAATTGCAACTAGATAGCTTCCTCTTTCTCTGCGTCCCATAAGGCATGGGTTAAAAATAATAATAATAATAATAAAAAAGGTGCACCACTCACGCACGATCCCCGAAGCCAGGCGAGGCACCTGTAAATTGGTAGAGAGAAGGGGAAGATTCACACAGTGCCACGCTGACTAAATGCCGACTTCCACGTCTACAACTAAACAACAGAGGTGCAAGGGCTGCAAGACACTGTGTTACACAAGGTGCTACGTCTTTGGTTGGTCTTCCGTATGGTAAAAAAATTCAGGTCAATTGTGCCCCAGGTAAACCATTTTTCCTGAGCGAAAGCAGTCTGCTCGCATAGACGCACAACCATTCCACAGATATGGTGAATGAATTGGTCACCTCATAAACAAGAGAAGGCAACAGTTGGCACTTGTTGACTGCTGTCCTGGGGAGCTGGAAACTTTTGGCAATACTGACTGCCAGCTAGCAACATTGCTCCAATTCATCCAATCAGCCAAAACATACCTGAACACTACACGAATTGCGGACAGTTTGCAGCGAGTAATAAAACGGGTAACACAAAGCAATACAAACACCTTCGAAGGAGTCAGTGTCACTAGCTAACAAACAATGGAATTGAAAAGCCTAGTAACTACTCAGGCAAGTACATACAAAACAATTTATTATCATATTGCTTTTGTTTACCTGCAGGCAAAATGTTATTAACCAAATCACACATTTTGTTTATTATTAACCAAACCATACATTTTGTTGCCACAAGAAAGAAAGAAAAAGAAAGGGCACATGTTCATGAAAACCTAAAGACTGGGATGTCCCAGACTATAGCTGACACGCCACAACTCTGATGCTGGCTTGTACACGGACCAAAGTGACACAATCCCCCACAAGCGCAGCTGGCCAAAAAGCCTGCCCACAAGAACACTGGGCTGGCCCGTCTAGGGACAGCCTGAGCATCACAGCACCAAAAGGGGCCACAGGGGCCCGAAACTGCCCTGCAGAGAGCAGCTCACCTCCAAAGGCTGGTGATGCGGCAAATGAGCCGAAGCCCATGCCCTGCTGCTGAGCACCCTGCTGCTGCTGGGCTGCCAGCCCTCCAAAAGTGGGGCCTTCCACGTTCCCAAACCTGTCGCACAGAGAGAGGGAGGAACAGGTCAGGCTGGACACTCCCGGAAAACCGATGATGCATAATAACGCAAAAGATAGCTACAGGCCATCCCTCCGGTTTGTATTGTGCTGTTCCCTTCTGAATTGGCACCGTGTTCGGGACAATCGGGAATGGCTGTCCCCACTGTTCTGTTGGCAAGCATGAAACCCACAAGATCTACACAGACAACACAGGTACAAAGGGCTTTTAGGCACAACGTGCTACAAACAACTGATGTGAAATGCAATGGGAGAGGTTCTCCTCTCTTCACACATACTTTACACTACCAAATCATGGCTGTGGCTAAATTTGCAGTCAAACAGTCTCTCATCTTGCCAACAGCCCTGAGCAAGTACAGTGTGTTTTCCTGAAACTGGTGTCAGGCAAATGCAGATCAGCACACCCTTCAATGCTAGAGGTGGGTAAATATCTCTTTGACTGCGAATTCTTGACCGTGAATAAAATACAAGTAGCACCAGCTGATGGCCAATGTAAGTCAATATTTTTGGACCATTGCGTGCAGATACTGCTAGCATAAAATATTTCTCAACAGCATAGATGCAAAAAAAAAAAAAAAAAAAAAAAAAGAAGAAGAAGAAGAAGAAGGGTAACCCTGGCAGAGTGAGAATCTTGTAGTACCAGTGTTCTCTTGCACACCCGTACGTACCTGATGAAACAAAAGGCCACAAAAATACGGCAATACTGTAACAAGGTGGCTAAACCAATTAAAAAAAATAGTTCCGTAAACAAATGTTAATTGTTGCGAAAGAGTCTAACAACATAAACAAAAAATGTAACAAACAAACAAACAGAAGTCCACTCAGCCAGCCCCTACAACAAAATCTGAACTCCCTCATGGGGAGGCTCACCGGATCGCATTCCTATGGGACTCGCCACTTCATGACCCACGGGTTTAAAAAGCAACGTGTACCAATATGAAAAGGTTTACCAATACATAGACATGTTCCTAATGGCACAGTTTGCTTCATTTAGAAATATATCACTTCGGTAATGAAATAAAAAAATAAACAAGAAACATTTTGGCTCATCTAGTGTTCACTAGATGGCGCTAGCTGTCTAGCAAGTGAGAGTTTTGTGTATTCATTTTTGTACAGAAGTCACGTATTTCTAAAACGAGCAAACTATGTCATTGTGAACATGAGCGTGCATTTGTAAAACATTTCGCATTCGTGCACGATGGTTTTTGAGCGCGTGGGTCATGAAGTAGTAAGTCCCATAGGAATGTTAACAGGTGAGTCCCCCTTATGTGGTTAGTCTATGTCACAATTAAAGACAGACGAGAAGATATAAAGCAACACAATCTCTGTACGTTCTGAAAGCACAGACTCTTATACTGCCATTCCCTCAGGCAGCGAAGAGGCCCTTACTAGGCTCATAGGTAGTAGCTCTTGGCTTTTCACTCATGCCTCCCAAGACAAGGTTACTGTCAAACAGCATTCCACGCAGGGTACTGGTTGCTGATGATTAATGAACCTGTCAAGTCTTGACACAAAACTTGTGCTAGCACAGCCTGCTATGTCAGGATGAAATGCCTCCTTACTTTGCTCTGTGCCTTGTACCTTTTGCCGACTTTTAAAAAGGGAGATGCCAGCCTACAATGCAAAAATGCAAAACCTTGAGTGGACCTTTTTCGAGCACCGGTTGCGCCTAGAGGCAGCTATGGCCAACTAAAAATGGCCCCAAAGATCTTGCCGTTGAAAACCTTGTGCACAAAACTTCCTCACCTCCCCCCCACCCTTCTTTTCACATGGAGGCCATGGAAGCAGGTACACATTTCGTACCTGCAGTGAACAAAGTGCCTTCTTTTTTTGCCTTTGTTGCTTCCTCAATGTATTCGCAGCATGGACAGCCTCAAACGTGTTTGCCTCTTTCCTTTGTAAGCTTTGCATGTGTGTGTACACAGGTATGTGCTCTCCACGAGCTGTCCAGAAATTGGGGATAAAAACTTGTAGAAGAGGCGTCAGTGGTGGCGAGGAGAAGTGGAGAAGTGGTGCTGAGTAAAGCGGCAGCACCGGAATATGAACATAAACAGCTTTGCTGTAGAAGGTGCAGCGCTACAAAGCAGTAGCTGCCCTCCCAGCAGCGAGCTGAGAGTAATCGCGGATTAGCAGCGCACACGCGCAGACCGCCAGAGGAAAAAGGTACATTACAAGAAAAAATAAAAACACAGCAAGACTGCTTTGGGGCGCATCAGAGTATTAAAATAAAAAAGGCCTGTCCCCACCTCCCCTAACCTGCTTAATATTTTGCAGATGAGGTGCTTTAGGAAAATTCAACCTTATGTACAAGAATTGTCAAATACGGCATTTTATGCAGGCTAGGTTCCCCTTTTTTTCCTTGACTGTATGTGGCATTTCCACTGCCAACCAGTACACAGTGAATTGGTGAAATGCTGTGAAAAGATTTCTGACTGCATATTTTCACCCCTTTTTACGTTTTTAGGAAATTACTATTGATAAGCTTGGCCACCGTGTCAACAAGCACAGATGAAACGCCTGAGCAAGAGATGCAACGCCTACTTTATGCCTGTTACTACTCACGCCATGAATCCTGATGACTGCTGCTGCTGTGCTGGGGAAGCCTGCTGTGGCGAAGCCTGGGTGCCAAAGGTTGCTGCGCCGCCAAATGATGGGCTGCCGCCAAAGGTGGGTGACCCGCCAAACTGTGGGGGCCCGCCAAACGTGGGGCTGCCGCCAAACGTTGGGGCACCTCCAAAGGCTGCTGTGCACAGGGAGAGAGAGGGGGCATCACACAGCATAAACAGCCTGGACGTCTAGCAGGGCAGATAGAGCGCACCAGTTCGGCACGCAACAGCAAACAAAATTGTGGCCATGCTGCCGCTAACAGGCAAAGCCAGGCCAGATGTGCACAGGAGCTTACGATTTAAACTAAGAACAATGGGGGCTTGGCACGAGCACAATTAGCGCTAGGCAGGAAGTGGTACACAAAAGCTTGTTGCTATGATTGTGGCACGGCTTCAACAGCCATGGGCTGTTCAAGTTCCAAAATGGCCAGAGAGAGAGAAAAACAAGTGGCAGGAGCAGGAGTACCAAGCCCTGCTCTCTCAGGCGCAGCCCAAACTGTGCTCAGAACCCTCCATTATGCTTGACACAAGAAGTAAGGGATCACTGGCCACAGTACACCTCTGTCAAAAGTGCGTCTGTGTGCAAGTGTTATGCTATCGTGTATGTATGTTGTCGGTGCCTGGAGCTGGAGCAGCCCCCGATGGCAAGTGAATGCAGTCTTGCATTCACCGCAGGACCATCTCGACCTGAAGGTACCCCTTGCTGGCGTCCAAAATAGAGAAGTACATGACGCCACCAAGATTCGCGACAATCTCGTCTATGCTCAGGAAGAAGTACTTATCTTTTTTCGTGACCGCATTGAGCCACCGGTATCCAACACAAACGCCAGCTACCGTCTTTCAAGTGAGCACCATTGGGGACCCCCAAGGGCTCGTTGAGCAGCGGATAATGCCTGCTTTCAGCAGTTCCTCCAGCGCCTCATCAGTTGCCTGCCTCTTGGAGGGGCTGAAGGGCCGGGGATTGCATTTCCATGGTTGAGCATCGCCGGTGTCTATGCAGTGCTGCACTAACCTGGTTCAACCTGCTTGCTCAGTGAATATCTCGCCCAAGTCACCTAACAACAACAAGATGTGGTCACGCTGCGCTGCTGTCAGCTCACTAATGTCTGCTAGGAGTGCGCGTAATTCCTCGCTCCAACCTCGGGGTGGAGAGAGTGCGGCGCAGGAGAAATCAGCGGCGGCGGCGGCAGCAACAACCGAGCTCGGAGGTTGCTGTGCGCCTGCCACCGGCTCCGCCTAAAGCCTGTGCTTCCCTCGGCGCCGGGGATGTTTCGGCCGGCTGCCCGCACAGCGGTTGCACTGCGAGCAGCAGCTCAGCGAACGGTTTCAGCGGCGAAAACGGGTTCTCCCACTAGCCTCCGTTATCGATGTCGACGACAAGCCCAGTCTTGGACATGAAGCCGCTCCCCAAAATGACTGGGACCGTGAATCCGGGCAAGTGAACAAAACGAATTCGCCGCACACACTGATCCCAGCGCACAACGAGGCGTGCGTCCCCACCTGACATAGCATCACCACACGCCAGCTGGAGCAGAAACTTCCGCCCGGGCAGCCAAATGGCTTTGCGCTCGAGATGGGAAACGATTTCGTCCCCTATAAGCGAAGTGCTTGCCCCGGTGCCCAGAAGTGCCTTAAACTTCTGTCCCACGCTGCAAGGTCAAGAAAAGGCGCAGGCGTGTTTGTTGGTACTCCGACTCTGCATGTGGTAGGAGCGGTGGCAATGCTTGCCTCTTGTGCGCTTTGATCCAGCGCCACTGCACTCACTGATGGCTGGGCCTCTTTCCCTGCCCGACTGGGCAGAATTGCACAATGTGACCAACCTGGCGACATTTGTAGCAGCGGACGGGTCTCCGTGCTACGTTACACGATGTTTAAGGCTGCTCAGGCGCTCCACGGTCGACTGGCCGCATACGGTTCTCCGTGAGCGAGTCGTGAGCGGGTGCAGGCAACTGAAGCAGCGCCGATCCCACGTAGGGAAACCCGACTGGGCGCGTGTTCACCGACCAATCGTCCGACCAGTTTGTTCTGTGCTCTGCGCATGGGGCTGGCAGGAACTCCAGCCGCATCACCTCCGCGTAGCGCTACCCATACGAGCACGGGTCCAGCACTCGGTCCCTGAGATCGAGCGTTTCTCGCTGGCTGGGTATCAACGTACAGCCGCGCTCGGCTCGTCCACTGCCCATAACGTCGCACCAAGCACAGCTTGGTTCCAGTGTTTCCACCGGGGGCGGCGGTGGCGATACGCGTGTGCAGCCGTGACTGCTGCTTGCACACGGCAAGCTTCGGCCGCCAGCTCATTGAGATCCCTGCCCCTGCAGTTCTTCAAGTACAATGCAAAGGTGGGGTGGCATTACCTGATGACCCGATCGACCCGCTCCGAGCTCGGGACATGTGGGTCGGCGTTATCACATGTACACCGACCCAAGTGTACTCAAGCTCCTGCATCGCACAAACGTACTCGACCAGCGATTCATCCGGGGCTTTGATGCGCATTTCCAACTCCCCGCGCATTCGCGATAGGTAGTCGATGGGCAGGAATTCTTCCCTGAACATCGCTTGGAAGTCGTCCATCGTGCGCACTGTATGGCCTACCATCCTATACCATTGGGTGGCATAGTCAACTAGGGCTGCGGGCAGGACTCTGCGCAGCACCTCGCTCTCGCTGATGCCAGTCGTCTCCTCGTAATGCCTCAGAGCCAGCAGGAAAGCATTGACTGATCGCCGTAACCTCTGTACGTCGGCACCGGTAGCTGCACCATGGGAGCGGGTGAGCGCGTCGCCTGCAGCACCTGCTGCATGGTGCTTGCGAGAGCGTTTGCGATGGAAACTGCGTCTGCAGACATTCCTTCACTTACGGGTGCCTGCGGGCCGACTCGCACGAGAGGCGCGCTGTGTGGGGCTTCAGCATCTGCGCAGGCCTGGCACCTGGGGGTTTGAATGGGCGGTGTTGCCTGATGTAGAGCGCTAGTGGGACCCAGAACCTTCCAGAATTCTCGTTGCCACGCAAGCCGCGGCTGCTTTGTGTAGAGGCCGTGGAGAATGGGAACCCAAGCCGCTTCTGCAGCTGCGGAGGACGCTGTTGATGCAGGGCATCGTGGGGACTCCCGCGTATGACCACAAAGGTCAGCCAACAGCATCAAATCCGCCAACTCATAGTCGTGTGCCTTGTTGTTTTTTCGAAGCTAGTGAACTAGCGAACCTCGAATTCGACTGAAGATGAGTCACACGTTTGGGCGCCAAAAATGTGGGGACCAGGGTTCTTACGGCAACCTAGCTCGCACTCGAGACGGCCACAAGGCTAGCTCCACTGAACTACGCCATGGACAGTCAGCTGGCGTAACGGTAGCAAGCAGCAAGGAACACACAAGACACAACGAAATGGCCAAAACCCCGTTTATTGGGTCCTCCAATAACGTGATTGGGCTCTTCGCTCGTCCTGACCCAGCCGACTGGCTAAGATCAGGAGAAAGGCGCGAGGGGGCAGACAAAGGAAGGCAAAACCGGAGCACCGGTACTCGCGCCTGTCAATCAAAAGCCCCCTTCCCTCGTCTTGTGCGCACGGTCTGGCTTCCCGGGACCCCGACACACCGGTCACATGAGGGGGGCCCGCCCCGCCACTGCTGCGACACGCCTGTGCTGCGGCCCGAAGCGCGCGGCCGCCAAATAAGAGAGGAGGAGGAGGAGGAATCACTTTATTGAGCCTTAGGCTGGTTTACGGAAGCGGTGTGGCCGCCGGTTTGAGGCCGGCAGCGACGTTGGCAGCACGGGTGACCAGAAGTATCTGGACCTCTGGGTCCGAGCTGCCCAGCGCTCCCTCCCACTGCTCTTCATTAACTACGGGTGGAAAGGGGTCTTGAGGACAGGCCCACATGGAGTGGACCAGAGTGGCTGGGTCCCCGCAGAGTGGGCAATTTGGTGAGGGGAATTGCGAGGGGTGAATTCAGTGCAGAAGCGCTCGGCAGGCCAAAGAGTGCGTCTGCAGGAGTCGCCATAAGCGCTCCTGATCGTTGGTCAGCTCAGGGTGGTCAGGAGGGTATTGACGGCGAGCGAGGCGGTAATGCGCAGTGATATCTTGGTACGTGATTAAGTGATCCCTGGCTGACCTGGCGCCGTTGTAAGGAACGAGGCTGGCACCGGCACGGATAGTAAGTCCTCG
Source organism: Haemaphysalis longicornis (assembly GCA_013339765.2). Classification (NCBI taxonomy): domain Eukaryota; kingdom Metazoa; phylum Arthropoda; class Arachnida; order Ixodida; family Ixodidae; genus Haemaphysalis; species Haemaphysalis longicornis. The sequence goes on along the minus strand of JABSTR010001229.1, from coordinate 144,602 downwards.
TGCTGCGTTGTGTGCTGCCTCATTTCCCCCCAAGCCGGTGTGCGCTGGGGTCCAGACGATGTCTACCAGGGAGGTTGGGGGATTTTGAAGGAGAATTTTAGATGCCACGGGCGATATGTACCTACGGGCGAAGTTTTGAATGGCCGCTTTCGAATCCGTGATTATAATTGTGGGTGACGGCCAAGTCCTTAGTGCAAGCGCTATTGCCGCCTCCTCTGCCGCTGCCGGGATAGTGGTGCGGACAGTTAGGGAGTTAACAGGGGGGTAATTTGGGCTATTAATAACTGCGAGGGCAAATGCGTCGAGGTGGCGGTATTCTGCCGCATCAACATATAGGATGTCGGGTTTAATGGGGAGTTTCTTGGTGAGCGCCCGCACCCGTTGCTCCCTTCTACCTCTGTGGTAGGTGGGGTGCATGTTCCTCGGAATAGGACGGACACGGAGGCAGTCACGGATAGGCCGCGGGATGGGGATAGCTAATTCAGAACAGACTGGGGCCTCGATACCAAGACGCATCAGTATATGTTGTCCAGTGGGAGTAGTTGAGAGACGACAGAGCTGAATGATATGATGCGCCTCGACCAAATAAGAGAGGGAACCCCTCTCTCACCTCAGTGGCGGGATGCGAGGAATGGGGAATGCACCGGGACTCCGGGTTTCCCACACCATGCAAGACAGGTAAGTAGGTACGGTAGACTCTGACATTTATTTACCTGCACTCGTACACAAGGTGAACAGTTCAACATCAAAACTGAAACAAAGCTTGAGCTAAGGCATCCTATTTTATGTTTTCTAGCAGACATTAATGTTTGCTAAAAAGCACATGACCAGCAAAAGTTCCCGCAAATATTATTCTACATTTATGTCTCTGCTGCGCCTCCATGTGTATTTCAGAAAAACAGTTGGGTAAGCTCCACCAATCCCACAGCTTCACCATTCAAGATTTGTGATGTCAATAACTTTAGTGCGGGAAAGTGGGGAGAGGAGGGTAATACTACCTGTTTTTAAGCTTTTGGCATTTTCTGTGCTAATAAGCAATTGCTGTTGCTGTGAGTGCTACTTATATTCACGATGCTCTAATCTACTGATACAGTGGAATCTCGATGATACGAATCTGGGTGATACAAATTTCGGAAAAGTCCTGGCGAAATTGCGAAATTGCACTGTTTGCAATGGGAAAAATTTTGGCTGTCACGAATGGACCTGCACGGCCCGGCGGATGATACGAATGCGTCGGCGAGACACCCGACAGCAGAACGAGCAAGCAACGGCAACGTACGGGCTCTCTCTCTCTCCTCTTTGTCACTCTTTCTCCAGGAACAACAACCAGGCTGTTGTTTTCTGCTTGCGAAAACGCGCCGTGCACGCCACAGGCGCGCTGACACCGCCGTGAAACCACCTGCATGCTATGCATGGCGAAGTGGTGTGGGGCGCTCGAGCGACCGCTGCTACCCGCTCTTTAAAATGCCACTCAAGGTACACACTAAGTTGCTTGTGTGGTAAAGGAGCTGATAATGAGGGCAAAAACGGTACTATAAAACATTACCCGCGGTGCTAGTGAAAGCGCCCATGAAATACCTGCTGGGGTGGTAAGCCTGAACATCTCCGGCGGAGCCAGCCGGCTGATTTGAGCGCTTCAAAACTGGCGCCATGAGGTGTGTGCCTCCCCATTGGTGCAAGTCGTCAGGCTCCTCCCACTGCCGCGTGCGTCACGCGTCATTTTCTGACCGAGGTAGAAGCTGCCACGGAATTGTCGACGTGGGCGTAAAAAAATCGCATGCACAACGCCGACGTGCACGAATCGCATGCAAAAACGCACCCGCCGCGGTGGCTCAGTGGCTAAGGCGTTGCGCTGCTGAGCACGAGGTCGCGGGTTCGATTCCCGGCCGCGGCGGCCGCTTTTCTGATGGAGGCGAAAAGCAAAAACGCCCGTGTGTACGAGATTTCGGCGCACGTTAAAGATCCCCAGGTGGTCAAAATTAATCCGGAGCCCTCCACTACGGCGCGCCTCATCGCCTGCGTTGCGTCGGCGCGTTAAACCCCACAATCGATCAAATCATGCAAAAACGCGCCACACAGTTCAAGCCTTGACTGTTGCGGCGTGTAGTGAGCTTGGGCACCGCGAGTGAGGAGATGAGTGAGAAGTTTTACACGCTCCAGAAAGGACTGCTCAGCGACATGGGGGTTTAAAAAAAGCAGAAGAACATCGCAGATTTCTTCACGTGAAAGTAAGAAAAGAAATGACCAAAATCTTTTTTTTAGTGCTCAATTTTTTGGTCTGTGTTGGCTCATACAAATATTTTTCGCGGTGCCGTGAGATTCGTATCATCGAGATTCTAATGTATACAGTTAAACCTCATAACGAGATGGGCTATAACGAAATGATGGATTTTACGAGCAAATCGTAATTCCCCTCGAAAGTTCCCAAAGAAAGCAGTGTATTTAAAACCTCATTTTAACGAGGTAAAATTTGCCCATTGCGGGATATAACGAACAGATTTCGCTAGGAAATAAATTTTGAGCCAATTTCACGTGAGCCAATTTCAACGTGACAGCTGTATCTAGCAGTTCGAAAGTACCGCCATTCCCCCTCCTGCAACGCGACCCACAGAAATGCTTTCATAATGACGCTTTACGGTAACACCCAGGTGGTGGTGTTCTGCACATGAGACCGCTCACCAACATCTGTGGCCGCAACATGGAGGAGGCAGCTGGAAATGCAGACCTGATACCCGGCCCAGCTATGGCAGTTGCTGCGTCAGCGAAACATACCATTCCCAACTTCACCTGGCCCACTTGTTCTACGGTGGCCGGTGGCAATGCAAGCATACCATGAGGGGCAGTGACCATTACCGTATTTGGAACAAACTCTGCAGCAGCACCCAGGAAAAAAACCCAGAAAGTTCACTACATCGGCTGGAACCGAATATCAGGGAACTTCAATTCTTGGAGCCCCACCGTCTTCATAGGCCTAGCTCTCTCTCTCCCTCCCTCCCTCTCTCTCTCGCGTGTGCCCCCCCCCCCCCCCTGCTGAATTGCATTTAGCTTTCCATAAGTACAGCTGCCACGGTGATTAATTGATAAACAGAAGAAAGGTTAGTGATTGTTGTCCTTACAACATCGCAGAGATTAAAGCAAAAACCGACAACAGGTGGACCGTCTGGGTAACAGAGTGGCTACTGTCAAATGCCCAGTAAATGTTAAATACACAGTCTGGCAATTATCAAACCACTCAGGCCAGAGACAACACGAAGACAACTAAGTAGAGGGATACAGTAAGAAGATTACGGGGCAAAGAATGAATTTGGGTATGACAAGATAGGGGCAGTTGGAAGTGCATGGAGGGGGCCATCGTCCTGAAATGGACACAGACTGATGACGATGAATTTGTTTTCACCACTTAACACCTGCTCATTTATGCTCAGAGCATCCTGCTGTTATCCCCTTCAGCTAGGCCCTTTGCAGTGACTCGGAGCTTAACACTTCCCTGTGCACGGGAAGAGCAGCATTTTGGGTAGTCCAAATAATCTTTTCGCTGTCGCAAAAAATATGTAACATATAAGTATATGGTATCGAAATGTAGAAGGGTAAATTTTCTTTGCAATGGTAGTTTCGAACAAGAATATTTATGTAGGAAAAAAAGGAAAAGAAAGAAAGCTGTACAGAAAACTTTTGTGACAAATACAAAAAAAGAACATAGATGACAGTGCTGCTCTACACACACAAAAATAAACACAAAAAATTGAAGATATACTATTCGTACACATACTAGCAGTGTGAAACTACTGCAAATATAAAATGCATAACTGTAAAATATCTTGAATTACAAGAAAAAAAAGTTATAGTCGAAGTGGGTTTCATGCCACAGGGAAATGAAACATAGGGTGGCTGCACATGCATTGCAGAAAACATTGGTTTCCTGCCCCATTCCTTTTTGTTTGTAGCAAAGTTTACAGTTTCAATACTTTTGCATTTTCTGGGGCTTGTGTTGAACAAGGGGTATCAAGGTCCTGGCGGATTTTACGCACTTTTGCTTTCGATACTAAAATCCGATGAATAAAAACTGTCCTAGGAGTCAGTGCTGCTAATATCATCCAAAAATTGGTGCGTAAGCTCGCACAAATTGCTAGAAATGCGCCATTTCCGCAGTGCAGTCATACGCGATGTCGACGCAATGCCGTATCTTCAGAACCCCATCACGCCGCGTGAAAAAACAAAAGCCAAGAGGATGTAAATGTTTCTATTACTCAAAGACGCTGCCAGCTCTCAGAGTGCACCCGTGAAAGCGCCAAATTCGAGTGGGAAAACATCAAAATTTGAACTTGAAAGCATTGACAAACTACTATCTATATATGAATAGGTGATTATTTGAGAAACTGACCACACTCCTGGCATGCACAGAAGGGGCATGCACTCACTGTGCACATCCAAACCCGTACCTGGCTTGGTGGGTGTCTGCGGCTGCTGCTGCTGCTGCTGCGGCTGCTGCTGCTGCTGCTGGAAGGCTCCTCCAAAGCCTGCCTGGGCGACGCTGCCACCGCCCATGGAGAAGCTGCCCCCTCCAGAGAAGGCCCGCGTGCCAAGCGAACTTCCAAACGTAGACGAACCAAAGCTTGACGCCCCCTGGTTTCCAAACAGGCCTGGGGGAGGGAACATCGTGCACCATTTTGATCAGCACGTCTGATGTGGGCAGACTGCTGGTCTGCGCAGGCTCTCTAAGAGGCACCACGTCAAAACAGCCGACTGCAAAAAAGCTACAAGAAAAAAAAAAGTGAAAACATGAATGCAGTGGAGGCATGTGACACCTGCACACAGCACCAGAAGCCCCCAGCAATAGGCTACTCACACTCACTTCATGAACAATGCCTCCTGGTTTCAAAATGTTTTTTTAGGAAATTTGGGCAAAGACTTGCTCAAGTAAAGTGATGACTCCAGGATAATGATGGGCATTTTCTGGTTAAGTCACTGCATCCCCAGTGTCAGCTACTGGAAGTTATCCATTGACATGGTTCCAAACCAACAAAATTTGAGTGAAGTGCCTTTCATCCCCTGCAATATAAAGGAATTGTCAAGAGTTGATGGCTGCTTCTTAGGCTTGGAAGCAACCAAATGAGTCACCTTACTTTGTTGTCCTGCAAAAGTGCACACGACCACCAGTCCAGGTGCAAAATTTTGTGGGGAAGTTGTTTTACAAACAGTGGCAGTTCTGGAAAGTTCAAGTACTCGGGAAGAAAGCAATTGTCTATTTTGTTTAGAGTGGTTAAATGCTTGCCCTGATTATGCAAAGATAAGTGCTAAACTTTCCCTTCACACCGCAGCCGCCACTAGCTGAAAATGCCCTAGCCTCAAATCAAAGGAGCTTATCCACCCCCCTTTAAAAAAAAAAAGAAACAGTGGCAGGCGTGGGATTCGTACTGTTGCGTCATAGTAGAAGCAGGTGTAAACAGCAGGGATGCACCTATTTATTAGGTGTAGCGCTTGACCAAAGGGGACAGGCAGCCCAGGGTATTCAGGCTGCAGCGGGTCTCAGCAGAGATGGCTGATTGACTCTGTAGTGCTTGACCAAGGAGGACAGGCAGCCAGGGTATTCAGGCTACAGCGGGTCTCAGCAAAGATGTCTGATTGACTCTGGCACACGAGCTCGGGGCACAACCCTTTATGCAGTCGTCTTCAAACTAGTTGGCTGGTGAAGAAACACAGCAGCCTGCATCCCTCACTGGGGGATTGTACACATCACGGGAACCACACACACCGTGAGCAGGAAACTGCTCGGCTTGACCGATATCCATGCGACAATAGAGCCAGAGGTTGGCTTAATGCAGAAGACACACCACGCAAGGCTCCACACACACAGAAAACATGCACTGTTCTACAACCCGTCCAAACGCGCGCGCGCGCACGCACGCACGCACGCACACACACACACATGAAAAGCCAGTGCTAACATACCGGAAGTCTGCCCTGCCGAGCCAAAGGATGATGCGCCGCCAAACACATTCTTAGTGGCTCCATCCGATGATGGCTTGGACCCAAGACCACCGAGAAAGCCTGAGGTACCTCCCCCGAACATACTGGTACCACTGCCTTGCTGGTCTTGCGACTGTTGGCCAAAGGCACTGGAAGGCAGAATACAACAATTCCACGGAGAAATAAAAAAGAAAAAAAAAAAAAAAAAACTGTAAGCTCATGCGTCAAACAAGCATGGGTTCAAAAAAAAAAAAAAAAAAAGCGACAGACGGCATGCAAATGCCAACGTGCATTATGGACTACAGTACTAATTCCTCCAGGGGTAAAAGCAGGCTTGAGCCTTTTGAAGCAGCTCAGGGAGCAGGAAATAGTGCTGCTTTGGAGCAGAAAAGGCAAATTTCAGAGCCATGCAAGTCTGTTTGGGAGCAGATTTCTAGTGTCAAACATCATTTATTTGCCATTTTTTATTTCTGGTAAACAAACACAAAAATTCAAATGGTGTTTACTCAACATTTGATCAATACTGAGGAGTACTGATCAAATGTATTGATCATTTTCGACGAGAGAGAGAAATATACATCCCCAGAATTAAAGCACCACAGCTGACAGCAATCCCCAAGAAAAAACTAGAGATAAGCGATGCTTTAAAAAGCTAGACCTAACTATAGACTCCAGGCTACTGAAAAATAACACCATTACAGCCATAAACAACCAAGAGAAGACCAGAGCAACGCAAACTGGCTGTCTTGCCCCAAAGATAGATGGTTTACCTTCATTCTACACCTAATGAGACTATAGACAAAAAACTAAAAGAGGAGGAAAGTAAGAGGAAAACAAAAAGAGAAAAGACAATCTGAACTAAACCTGACTAGACTCAAGAGAACTTAAAAGTAAATTAATAGTCACATTCATACAAAGGAAAAAATATCTTAGCGTATTATTCGCACTATTGACCAAACTTAACACACGCTTTTATCTAAGCAAAAAATGCTGTGCAACTGTGTCATGTCTATCCAAATAACGAACATATTAGTGTTTATCAACTTGTCTTTTCGAGCGTAAGCCAAGGGCTGACCGTAGGGAGATCGTAGGGGTCTCCCTCCGGTCAGCGCCGCCGAAAGAAACAGGCGGCGCCGAGCAAGACACACCTACGGAGTTGATTGGTTGCAGACAGGGATTAATACCCCCTCCCCCCCCAACAACCCCTCAGAAAGATTTCGACACCCTCCCAAAGATATTCAACAACCACAAGCACCCTGCCCAAGAATTTATACGCACCCCTCAAACCCACCCTCCCCCCCCCCCCCCATCACCGCCCGGGAGGACTTCATCACCCCCCCAAAATCGAAAGTTTGGTTAAACCCCTGCTTACAAATAGCTGCTAACTTAACAGAACCTACCAACTTCCTTCGATTAAGATTAAGGTATATTATTGTGGGACTAAGGTGGGTTAATAGAGACAAAAGATAGTAAAATAGAGTGGCTGCTGTGTATATAAAGGTGCTTATCACAATAATACGCCAGGCTTTCACCTTCAAGGCGTGTAGAGGACTCAAGTGTCTTGAGAAATTTTTTCTACTTCGTGTCCATTAAGAATGCTGCTGCTGTGGTAAAGCCAGTTGGTACTGCATGGTTGACTGCCAGGCTAAAATATTGGGGGAAAAAAAAGGAAAAGTTTCATGCCATTGTAGTCGACCACTGTTCCATGAAGGCAACTACGCACGGTGACACTGTCCCATCCCTGACCATCCCATCTTCACGAAGTCATCTACAGAGGGTAAAACAGTCCAAGCTCTGTGCTGACGGGACAGATCGGGATGCAGCGCTGACAAAGAGAGTTGTCACCGGAGCCCGCATGACTGGTTGGTCGCTTGTGTTACACTAGGGCTATACATCCCACATACCAATAAATCGCAAGTGACATTTTATTGGCCGACAGTAGCTGTGCACATTTACACAGATTGTAGCTGTGCACATTTACATCTGCCTGCTTCTACACTGCCTGCTCCTTTACAAATTAAGTTCACTCATCATTGCCGCTGATTTTATGACATGTGATGTGTTATGATTCAGGGGTGAGACAGCCCAAAGAGATTTGGGAGCAGTTTTCGGAGCAGCAAAATTTCGATTTTGGAGCAGAAGAATCTTGATTTGGAGCAGTTAGGGACATTTAATACATCGTCTTGCGAGCATAAAAAATCATAATTTCAGCAATTTGAAGGGTCAAGTAGACATTCCAATCAGTTTTGAATACACAGAACACTGACACAGCCTTACGTGAAAGAATTTTTTAAGAGTATCACAAAGTTCTAACTGCACTACCTTCTTCCTAACTAGTGATATTGTGTTGCGGCTGTACGCAACACTGACAACAAAACTGCCGGCAACATTATCAAATTTAAGGGCTCTGCAATTGTGGCGTGTTCTTTTGCCTGTTTCAATGCTAAAATTATTATTTTTGTAATTTCAGGCTGCGATTTACGAACAAGTGCAGTCACAGCAACAGCTGAGCAACTTCGAGCTAATGGTCGCATGCCCAACCAGCCTACCCATTTCAGTCCCCGGGGTGCACGTTCACCCCATGGTCATTTGAGTAGCGTTACTGTTTAACCACCGAGATTTTGGCATTAAATTTCGCTTCGCATACATCAACTCTTATTAGTCGCGTGCTGTGGCAAACATGCAGTCCTGCAGCTATTGGGCGCTTCCTGAACAGGTCGCGGCGCCGCAGCAAAGCCCGCAACTTTCGTGTCGACCGTTCCATCCCCGAGGCTCGCGATCGCGCTTCGAAGCACAGCAACACCTCAGCATTTTATAACACCACAACGAGCCAAAAAGCTCACTTCACGAACCCAACTATAGACGCACGCACTGCGTTTCACACTCAAGGACAAAACACGCCGAAGTTGTAGGCCCCACATTTCAATGAACTTTTTTTCGAGCCGTGCAACTTCTCGTAATCTTGCACCAATCTCAAACCATAACTCCATGTAAACGTACTGTTCAGAGCCACAACTGATAGAATGAAGAGACTGTAACCCAGCTGATAGCGTAAAATAAACCAGGGAAAATAACGGCGATGCGCACCGAGTGCATGAAGTAGGCAGTAGCAGCTGGATCAGGCGGTGGCCATGTTTGTAGCCACAGTGATGCCCAATCAGGAAGGCCGTTTCAGCAAACTCGGACGGAAAGCCAATCATGTTTTTAAAAGCTATCGTTTGCTTCATTTCAGTCTTTCTATTTTTGCCACTTCTGTGTTTGCAATTGACCGACAATAAAAGCGGTGACCGGGATGCGGGAGGCTTTCGTCCCTGCCAGAACTGACATGAGCATCAAAATCCGTGCCTTTCAGGCTCTTCTGGAGCAGTCTGGCGCAATTTTCGCACTTTTCATGCTTTTGGAGCAGCTTGGCGCAGGAAAATGGAATTGTATCAAAAAGGCGCAATATGCGCAGCTGTGACGACATGACATTTGGGGGGTGTCAGAACACCCCCCAAATGAGTTGTGCTCTCCACCCTCTGTCGTTCCCTACGCATACCAGCCCTTTTTTTGTCTACGCTGTTCGCACTCTGCATCAGTATATCAATATGTAAAAACAAAACAAGAAAATTTCATAAAAAATGAAAACGATATGACGTTTGCACGCAGGCTATAATCCCTTTTAGGCTTTTAACACTATAACACCCTTTAAAAAATATTTCTGGTTGCGCCACTGTTTGTAAATGTACACCGCCTGCCTTTCATGGGCGGATTCTTTTTTTCACTTTGCCCTCTGCTTACTTTGCCACGGTCCACGGATGCCTCCGCGTCCTCAGGCTTTAGCGCATCATCATGTTTACAGATTTAAAAAAAAATTTTGTACTAATTTTATACAGAAGTTATCACTATTATAAAGACGGGAGGTCCCTAGTCAGGGGCTGCTACTTTATAATGTAATGAAAAAAGCAAATACACGTCGCTCACAGTATACATTAAAAATTTAATTGCACTATGATGCACAGATAATGCCAGATAGAGAATAATACTGAAAGTGAAAACACAATACACCCTTGCAAGGATTTAAGATCACTGCAGAAAGACAAGCAACCGAAACATGCAAAGACAGGCTGCACCGTGTCTTTGGGCAGCAACGCTGCAAATACGAAGGCACAAAAAGATTAAAATAAATTTTTCCGCAGGTGCACAAAAAATAGGATACCCAAGTCTGCAAAGGGAGGCAAACTACTGTGATAAAGAATAAACGCAATATGTTGCTTGTGTTCAATGTGCAGCACACGGCGAAAGGAAAATATGAAAAGAAGAGCACAAAGACAACATTACAAACTTTTTACTACGTGTCAGACTTGGCACAAAGCAGTGCAAATTTTCAAGCGGGTAATTCAACCACATCTTCTAAGTTGCGCATCAGGCGAAATCAGGATTGAAGTCCACCTAGTGTTGTATACGATAGGGCCAGGACGCTCACAAAAGGGCACATTTTGTTTGATCACTGCTCTGGCAGCTTGATTTTATCCCTTCAATTGTTAGACATGTAGCTCTCTTCATCACATTTTTTTTTTTCGTGCAAAAAAAGTGCAGGCGGCAACGAACTCTAGCCAACGTTCCCAAAAACCACCGAAAGCGGGTGAAACCATACGACTATCGCGCAAAACCTGTCAAACAATGCACATGTAGACACGAGCGCAAACAATTTTTTTTCAGCCCCACAGATCATGATTCGAAGGTTGGAAACCGGCTGGAACGTCGCTCAGGACGGCGTCAGGCTTGCCGGGGGGCTGCAGTGATGCCGCATCGGATTTGACAGTGAATTAATTTGGCACGGATGATGTCAGTGGCATCAAAATGCTTCTCGGATGCACTCGTATACTTGGAGTCAAAGTGGAAGACACCCAATTTCTTGCCGTGGAATGGGTTGCTTCCGTTTCTCATGCTGCTCCCGGCCGCTGGGTAACCACAACAGCGAAGCTCTTTCCGTAGTACACTTGCACTAGAACAGCTGCCTGGGGCAACACATGTGTTTGACATCGTCCTTTACACGCACTAATTAAGTTGCATAGTAATAAGCAGCGTGCGAAGCTCGCTGCGCGTCGTTCTGGCCAGCGCTACGCCACCAAAGGAGTGTCCCCACTGCAGATGGTGGCGCCACCGCGCAGCAGCCAAAGGCAGCATATGAAGCTTGCCCATAGAGTTATGGAGCAGTTTCATGACCAGTAGAGCATTAACGATTCTGGCGAAACTTTACACGGCTATGCGAAAGCGGACCTGTGTCCGCAGAAAACTCTTCCTTCACTTGCAAACCAATAAGCATGCGTGAAAAAACCACGTTGGAGAGGAATTAGAAGTAAGGGAAGAGAGTGTGGCTGGGTCTATCTCGCTTGTAGCAGAGCAGGTGCGAGCTACTGCATGAAGCACAAATCAAAAGACAACGGTGGGCAGGGAGGGTGCCGCGTGCGGGGGATTTTACGAGTGAGTGAGTGAATAAAGTTTATTTGCCCAGTTTAACTGGGAGTTGTGGTCCCCTGCTTTACCTAGATGACGGCCAAGTACCTGGGGTACCCATTCCCTGTCCCCTCTGCCACAGAAGTATTTCTTGATGGATCTGAAAACTGGGCATCTTGCTTCGCGTACAACGAACACTTTTAGGCCACGTCGTCCCACTCAAGGCATGCTACTCGACCAGAAAGAACAGAGCAAACTTCCCACAAACGAGACTGGTGTACAAAAGTTCCTGGGATTATCTAATGGCTTCTGGAGTGTCACTGGGTTTGAGGAGGGGCAACGTTCCTTTTGGCTGAGAGAAAGCTGGACACGCAGTCACATGCCCTTGCTCTGGCACCTTTCGATCAAGATGACAAGATTGAAACGCACACATGTTGAAAGCAAAATGGCTACGAATAAGTCCTCGCTTACACGAAACCATCACAGAAGGCTGTCTCAATATTACGTGGGCCATCCCGCATCTTTGCCCCACCTCAACGGTGGACTTGATCATCATGCACTGCGATGGCTATCAAACACGAAAAATAAATCTCGGCACTGTGTCGATGATGAGCCACCAGAAATTCCTACAATCATGGCAGAAAACACACGGACGCCGATAGCTTTTCACGGATCGCCTTCACCTCCTCCTAAAAGAACAGCCCCAAAGAACATACAATGACACACTGACACAGAATGTAGGGCTGAAACCCTTCCGTAAACATCATATTTGCATACAAAATGGCTATTTACAAAACACTATTAATTGATCCCATGTGCGCAAGATAGCCATGCCAACTCACCCGAATAACCACTTCAGCACCGATGATACAAAATACATGCAGAAGAGGCTCGAATAGCTCGCTGGCGACAGCACGGACCAGCAGCAAGTCGATAATGATGATGACGATGTTCCTTGGTGATTGGCACATACCCAAACAAGGGATCGACCAAACATCAGTGGAAGGTATAAACATCTTATTTAACTACAGGGACTCATAAAACAGAAATTTAGAATGGCTTGAAAGCATACTGAATGTAAAATTGAAGAAAGAGAAAAAGAAAGAACTGGGAAAAAAATGAATTCCATAATTTTCTAGAGTAAATGAAGCCAATCATAGCGGAAATCGATAGAATTTTCTATGTTAAGCTCAGAAGGGCAGAGCAAACATCCCAGCGGCAGAACCCCCTCGCGGAAGCACCAAATGAAAGGAAATTCGGCACAGATAAGGCCATCCCCAGGTTACAAAGCGGCACCTCAAGAAGCCCGTATTTTATCCCAGAAAAATGGGAAATGAGGGGCATGTTGAATGAAGACAAAAATAAGGGTACGGTTGCCACCCCCCCCCCCCCCCCACCTAAGTTCTCGGAGGGGGGGGGGGGTATAGAATGTTTAATTTGCATTGAGAAAAAAAATTGATGTTTTTGACATGCAGTGCCATTTATTGTAGTGTTTTCTTAGAGAGAAATCAACATAACATTTGTATGAGAGGGATTGAGAGCGTGGTTATTGCTCTGTATGAGCTTCACTGAAAATTAACCGCAATTGCTGACCCCGGCGGCATAATTTCGTTGTTTTGTTCCTCCCTTAGGTCCACCCTCCATCTCAGGCAGCGTGCTTGTTCGCGTATTTTCTCTGCTCGTGTGTCTTTGCGCAGCTTGTCGGCACATATTTATCGTCTTGGTTGTTGAATTGACGCTTATAAAACGCCAATACGGACATAATCACGACACGAGGGCCAAAAACCCGGCCAATGACGGCCGGTTTTAAGTATGGACCGGAAACCGCCCACTGTTTAAAAAACTAGTTGGGCCGGTCCAAAACCGGGCAGGTGGCAACCTAAATAAGGGCCAGCAGTCAAGGCCAAGGAAAGGTGAAAAAGTAGTAGTTCATCATTTATTCTTCTTGAAAGAGATATAGTATTGAAATGTTTGAAAAAGTGGAAGAAATTGGAGGAAAACATGCTCACCAGGTGGAACCTGAACCGACGACCTCCAGAATACCGTGTTTGTCGGTTCGGGTTCCACCCAGCGAGCATGTTTTTCTCCACTTTTTATGAACCACCTATTCCCCTTCGCCTTCCTTGGCGTTCTGCTATCATAATACGGCTACCTCGTTATAACACAGCAGCCGGACAATGCAGTTAGATTGTAGTTATGTTACTTTTGGTAATGACTGCCAAAGGTTTGTGATAATAAATCATAGACCTCAATCACGATAGCTAAATTTAAGCCTTTACAGTGGTTCCACTGTTGAACGGTGATTTGGAGCAATTTTCGTATCAGCAAATCATTCATTTTGCAGCAACTTGGAGCACCTAAATTCCAGTTTTGCAGCACCTAGGAGCAACTAAACATCAACTGCTAGATGTGTCTAAAGCATCTCTCAACACTAAAAATTGACCAGTATCGTCCAGTAATTGACATGGCGGTCGCCTAAGATCGGATGGAAGGCGCTTTAAAGGAGCCATGAAGACAAAATACAAGTTTGGTTTATTAGAAAGACTGCTTAGTCCCGATAACAATGATACCAATATCATCGCAATCTTCGAACAAATAACGGAGATATTAAAGAAAACGTGTGAAGCTATTGCGACCCCCTAGCCAATTTCCCGCAACTTTTCTATGACGTCACGGAACCTTGTTTGGGTGATTGGCGACCGCCTAACTGACCTGTCGCGACGACACATGACTGGACGTCTGTAATGGGGCCTCTAGTTCCATTTGACCGCATCACTTGAATGCTAACGTGCAGTTAACGCACTGAAAATTGTGTTTTATTGTTGGCCCGTATGACGTCATTCTTGCTCATAACACATCACTATGGCGCAAAATTTGAAAGTTTTTAAATACTTCTTGCTTTTTTTTCGTTAAAAAACATCTTTTGTGGCTCTAATGGAGCTGAGTGAGATACTGAATCCTAGTTCTTTCAAATTAAACAAAGTTGTATTTTCTCTTCATGGCTCCTTTAAGATGCTTCACACATGCGATCACAAATGAACAGCACTGCTGAACAATAATAGTCTTCTTGTCCTTGCTAGGGGAAGGCTTTCCCAAGGAGTCACTGAAAACACTTCCCAGTTTGCAGGCTCGAACATGCACTAAAAATAGCTTTCGCAATCGGCTCTCCCAATAGCCCAAAAAATAGCTAAATAGTTAATCAAAAAATTTCCCCGCCAGCCACAAGAACAACTAGCCCAATTTTGTTATTTATAGCTCAACCTGACATCCCTGGAATCAAGCGATATTTTTTTCACATATTTCAAAACAGCCGCTAGATGTTGCCACAAGTTTGATGCAATTAAATACCCTAAGTATACCCCACCCAATAGCAAAAATGCAGCAAAAAATAATTTTCAAGGTACTTAGTTCCTTTCTGGGGTGGATAAAAGGCAACATAATAATGATTATTGAAAGGCTTCGACAACCTGCGTAGCAGAAAGACAATGCGTCTCTCGCGCCTCTTTTCCAGTTTATTATTGTTGCGGCAACCCGTCGTGTTTTACTTTTTCATTTTATTAGATACAGGCGCTTGCTATCAGTCCTCAAGCACATTTCCACCCCAGATTTTTTAATTAAAAAGACTGGCCATTTTTCACGGCCCACTCCACCTGCGATGGTCCGCTCAGCGAGCCCGGCAAGTAATGTGGGAGCTTGCAGCCGAGCGCGTCATGGATGCCATGACACGGTGCTCCCGCTGGCTCTCGGAGTGGGGAGGGCCGGCAATAAATGCCACCTGAAACTATCTATTTTTTATAGCAGAAACGATTGGAAACTACGGCAAGCAAGAAAGTTCTTAACCGCGGTGCGCCAGCACTGTACAGCGACGACGCCAACCAAACTCACTTCTCTGGCACACAAACTGCCCCAGTAGGCCATGGCAAACGCGATGACGGGTGCTAGGGAGTTCGAGTTATCAAGCAGAATTAGTTATACATGTCTAGAGACCGCTGTAAAGTAGTACTTGTAATAGGCTGCACGTGATTTGCGCGACACAAGTTTTGGCGCACTGGCTTGCGAAATCGTGGCTTTTTATCAGGATGCGCAGGATACGTTATTTTGCGCAAATTGGCACATTTGGCGCAGGAGTAGGAGTACAGCCTTTACCGCTAGTCAGACAAAGGCCGTATACGCACTCTTCGCTCTTACTTTTTTTTTTAATTCTCATCATGATTTCTGGGCCATTTTGCTTTAGGGCCTATTGTGCCTATCAATGAATATTGCTGGAGCACAGGCGAGCTTCAACGGCAACTAGAGCACGACAGGTTATAATATGCAGGTGCACAGCATAAATAGAACCTAAGATAACGAAACACACTTTGGGCAAAGGAATTAAGCCTCCTTATCAACTCGCGAATTTATAGTGATTTGGTAGTTCAAAGCGGTAATTTCCCATTCCAGACAAATATCTTCTCACGGCATGTACACAGTGGATCCCCGGTTATATGTCCCCGGGTTTTACGACATCCCGGGTTTCACCAGGGACAAATTGAGTCCCGGCTAAGTCCCCGTATAAACAATGCCTTAAAAACTTCCGTTATCCGACGCAATTTCATGCCTGACCCACATTACCTGATGAGCCGTGCGAAGCGCGCGATATAAAGTACCGCGGGCCTGTTCTGCGGACCTTACACATGTTTATCATGATCGCGTGTGCCACGGTCTGCACTGGCTGGCGAGTGGACAGCTGCACAATGTTTTTTTAAAGGGACACTGAAGTGAATTTGTCAAGCTCCTGTTTTTGCTTGCACTGCGTAGATTGGCTCAAATAAATACACTTTTCATCGTTTATCCACGCGATAAGGCGGTAGCTTTTTATAAAGCCTGAAGGAAGAAAAACTACAGATGCAGCGATGCAAGGGGTGGAAATATAAAATATATAATGTAGAGGCAGTTTACGTTTTTATTTAGTTTTAGCATTTCAAGCAGTTTAGATGACTATTTCTTGTATGGCGCTCGTGCAGTAAGCGTCCCCTATTCCCACATCTCAAGTCTAGCGACTGCATTCCTTAGACTTTTCTAAAGCGTTCGCAGATGTGTGGCCATGCTGCTGACCACTGTGTTAGTTCACCCAGCACAAAAAGTGCCCTCCCATAGTGCACTGCACTGGCTCGGGCTGGGCAGCACGCATTTTCTCGGGCCCAGGCCGGCCCGCAGCGTCTGAGGCCCTGCCATTCTCGGCTGCAAATTATAAGTTGTTGACAACAAGAAGTTTTCTTGTTGATCTTTTCAGGTTAATAAAAAAAAAAAAGGGGGGGGGGGGGGCAAAGCGAAGTGAGAATTCACTACGGTGCCGTAAAAAGATGCGATAAAAATTGGCTGGCGATTACGATACTCCCTAATGCGATATTTTTGTGCAGCAGCAGTGCGCTGAGGCAGCACTCACTTGTGCGTTCTCTTGACAGCAGCGATGATGAGCCTCTGTGTCGGCGGTGAGAAGTGCGTCTCAGGAAGGGACCGCGAAGTGCGTCTTAAGCGAACGCACATCATGGTCATGCGCACGCCCCCCTCACTTTTTCGCCAAGTGTCCCGCCCTCGAGTGCCTCTAGCGGGCACAGCAT
Organism: Haemaphysalis longicornis; assembly: GCA_013339765.2. Lineage (NCBI taxonomy): Eukaryota > Metazoa > Arthropoda > Arachnida > Ixodida > Ixodidae > Haemaphysalis > Haemaphysalis longicornis. Next base: position 127,596 of record JABSTR010001229.1, on the reverse strand, counting down.
ACTGCCCCCTCCCCTCCCCCACCGCACACTTCGGAGAGCGCTGGCTCGCGCCGCCACGGCAAACCGCTCTACCCTCCCAATTTCGCGATACTTTCTTCCTTTGCTTTCTTTCATCGTTCGCTTTTTTTTTTTTTTCACCTCGTCGGTCCAGGCCATCGTCCCCTTGGTTACGCCGACAACCGGCTCAGCCCAGAGACGGCCGCCAAAGGGGTTTACTCTAAAAGACGATTGCGCTTCGAAAATCAATAGAAAAAATGTCTGGTCCCCATCAGCATAGTGGGAGAGAGCAGGCCAGAAAACGAGGGAACTCCAGCTACAGAGTACATGATTGTCTTCTCCCTCTGCTTTTCAAACTAAAAGAAACAGAATGTGACCTGGACTTTGCACTGTGTGCAGAGTTTGAAGGACCAATTTTCGTAGCAGAGCCCACGATTTTTTCTGGTAGGTAATTTTTTAAAACCACAATTTAAAGGCAAGAAAAAAAAAAAAACGAACCGCAGATAAAATAATGTTGCCAACATAACTAGCGGGAAAGGCAAACATGAAGTAGTGAAACCGGACGCATTGCCTGCTCAAATTTCAGCAAGGAATGGAACAATGAAAGCTGCAATATCTGTTTAATTAAGGATTGCAATAATTAAAAAAAATTATCCACATGCTCGGAATCATTTAAGGTTTCCTCGGTGTGCCTTCATTTTGAAAACTGGCAAATGTAGTGGCAAATAAGTTCCACGACTCCCGAAAATAGTTTCTAAGTCAGGATATTTAAGTTGTACATAGTTCGGTCCAAGTTCAAAGGAAATTTAAATCCAAAGTACTCGTATTCGCTTTGTGCTTACGCTTTCTAGGTTAACAGCAAACTTCTTTAAGTTCATGTTTATAGTCTGTTAGACAAGGGATGATATTTAACAGCCGTCTGGCAGGCTCGGGCTTTTTTTTATTAAATTATACCGGTTTCGGGCAGGGTTCGGGCTGGGTTCGGGCCAGGTTCCGGCTTATACTTAAGAACTTTGTCGGGCTCGGGCTCAGATTTGAAAAATTCGGCGGGCTCGGGCTCACATTTCAAAAATTTGCCGGGCCCGCTCCGGGCTCAGGCCGGGGCCGGGCCAGGCCAGGCCTAGAAATTGCGGCCCGTGCAGTGCTCTATTCCCACATCCTGGTTTTACGCTGTACATACTTATATTAACTTTGCTGACTCTTCTTCCGTCTTCAATTGGCCTTAGATTTTTCTACTAGGATACCAGTCAGCGAAGCGTCGCATGTGCACTTGTGTGGAGCGACTTGGACTTGGCGCTTGACACAGCGTACAAACTCAACAAACTAAAGGCACATTGTCCCTGGCACGAACGTGCTGAGGCTTAGTTTCAACTGAGAGAACGAATCGCTGAGCAAACGAAATGCTGGGCAACTGATTCTGTAGCGCCGTCAAGCCAAGCCATCTTGTTTTGGCATCATACGAAACGTCGTAGGAAATCGGCAAGGAGGATGCAGAGAGGAGGCCAGCATTTTCGAATTGATTTTTGTACTGAATAAAGTCGCGTAAATACAGCAAGAGTGGTTGAAACATGGCCTAGGGACTCCAGACTACAATTTGCGCTAGTAATCCCGCAATGTTTACAAATCACTTCAGTGTCCCTTTAATTACAGTATGATTGGCACCTGCACTGCATTATTCTTTTCACATTTATTTTTTTTAGTGATTTGGGTTTCGGAGCGTTGCAAAGCATTAGTTTGCAGTTTCCCATGAAATTTCTTACAAATCTGTCACTTAAAACTATCTATAGGCGTAATTGTTCTGGCTCGGATTTTACGACGGCCGCATTTTAAGACGCTTTTTCACGGTCCTGAGAAAGTCGTATAATCGGGGTTCTACTGTACTAGAAATACAAGTAATGTTGTAATCGTGCTTCTTTTACTTTGTAAGAATACTGTATACCTGTTAGCCCGGAGAGAAGTTCTATAAGGATTGGAACCTTGTTTTAATTGTGCTAGAAGTTAGGTTTCTGAAAACATTCTAAGCCCTGCAGCGAAAGAAAACCAACACGCTTAAAAATATGTATTTCATTAACAGATGTGACTTTTCTTCCTGGAACATGAAAGAAACATCCAGGGCCAAAGTATAGCAGTATTCATCATCCGTCCTATCTCTAGCATCAGATATGAACAGTTATGTTCGTCGCTGTCAAAAAAAAAGAGGGGCGCATTAGGGCGTTTTTACAAAGCATCCAACATAGGGTAGCTCATTTGTTTTCATCAAGCACGGCCACCTCAGCTGTCACTTCCGCATGTTATAAAACTTCCCGGCATGGTAATATCCCGCTTAGGAAGACGCCATATGGTAACATATGTCTGGTTTCACATTCGTGCATACTTTTTGAACATGAAAATCATACACAGAAAAGCTCATCATCATCATCATCATCATCATCATCAACAACAACAAAAAATAAAACGAGAAGCATTCTCTGTGTGGCGAGCCTCCTGAAGAAACATAGCAAAAAAAGCGTGGCACAGGCAGCCGCTCGTATTCGCCCAGTTCTCGCTTCCCCTCTTCCGGCATTGCGCGCCCTGATGGGGACAGAGCATCGGGTCATTTCTGTTTGCATATTGTGCCGCTTCTGCAGGTACTGCCAAAATATTTTGTTCATGAGATCTCTTGAATGTGTACCTGCTGCTGGGAAACTTTTCTTTTAGTTCTAAAACCTCTTCACCTCCCTGTAAAAAGAAGGTGCCTTTCACCCAGAGTTGTCGGAGTGGCAGTGGCTACCACCCCCAAGTGCAGGAAACAATTACCTTACCATAAATACCCAAGAGGGTGGAGGAAAGCAATGCCTTGCCAGAAGCGTAGTAGGTATCGCGCCAGACCAGTATTCTGGCGGGCTAACGCAAGTGTAACTGTTTTCGCCATGAGTTCTGTTCTGGCGAGCGGCAACAAGCTGTAGCTGCTTTGGCCTGCCTACATCCTCCGTTCATTCGCGCACGTCATGCGTGCTATGCGGGTAGGGATTTGGGCCATTGTGCATGCGCAGCATTTCGGCCATCACAAAAGACAGCATTACAATTTTTTGTAAACAATGCACTGAACCTACAAAAATCAGCAAAGCTCATGCGATAGATGGTGGAGATTAGCACTGGTCCCTACAAAGATATGTAGACTGGAATATAGCAGTAGAATATAGATTGGAAGCTGCAAAAACTACCAGTTTTCCCCACAAGCTGGAGGCACTGATTGTTGCAACACCTGATGGAACAAGCCAATAACAATGCTGTAATTCTGCAGCGGCTGCCACATCACAAGCAATGTCACAGCCACTGTTATTTTGCAGCAAGAATGAACTACCTTTAATGCTTGTTTGCACAACCCATGCGGTGTGCAGAGGTGTAATATTTGGTAGATACTGTCGAGAATGCTTACTCTAGCCATTTTCCCCGTGAAATCGCATTTTTGGAGCCCCACTTCGGGCTCCTTTAAAAGGACCACAAAGGTAAAATACAAGTTTGGTTCATTCAAAAGACTGCCATGTAAGAATAACAATCATGCCATTGTTAATACAGAAAAGAAGTGAAAGAGCATTAACTCCCTACGTACTTTCTCTGCCACTCTGACGTTACAGGAAGCAAGCTTGTACAATTTTTTTTCTTTTTGCAAGATATCGATTGAAATCTACTGACCTGATCATGCGATGGTCGTGGCGCCTTTGTTCCCATTGGACGGGACTATTTGAATGCTAGCAAAGAAGTCACAGACTCATCGCTGTTTTTCAAATCTCACCAACAATGTCACTGCCAAAGTTCTGTAGCGGAAAATTTGAATGTTTGTCAATATTTATGATCTTTTTTGTGTGTGTGTGTCAAAACAATGTCCTCTGTGGCTGGAATGGGCTTGAGTGAGTTATCACAGGCTATTTCTTTTGAACGAAACAGGGGTGTACATCATCTTTTACGATTCCTTTAAAGGAGGCACCGCAGGCGCTGCTGACACAGAAGTGTAAGGACACAAGCCCCACTCAGACCAAACAAATTTGCCCTTGCCCTCCTCCTCATGCTTTAAGGAAAGAGGAGGTAGCTCTCATAAGGTACACATTGACACACTTCGAAACAACATTCTCAGCAGTCCATACGAAGCCTTTTTAACCCTTTCAGGGTCACGGACGTACATGTACGTACGTCCTCTGCAAACACCTTCAAAATGGTCAATAACGTACATGTACGTCATTGCTTGTATGTTTAAAAAGCATGCCTTTTTCGCCAACTTCTCTTGCTTGGCATGTGCTGCCACACTGCAGAAATATGTCAAATTATTTTCTTGCGCCGATGGCTCTTTTTTTTTTTTTTTTTGATTTACTTCAGCGGCGCGCCAGCTATCGCTTGCGCATCCGGTAACGAGGGGGCGCGCTGGGTATTGCCCACCTAAGGCCCCTTACGCCCACCGGGCGCTTCTCCCTTTTTGCGCCTGCCACAGACATGGACGCCTGCGAAACTGATGAGGCTCTTGTCTCCTTTTTTTTTTGGTATTTTTTAGGAGAAGTGCGCTGTCTATCGCTCGCGCATCCAGCCGCGTGCGCGGGCGCAGCAGCTGGTTTCGGTATCGTCCTCCTGGCGCTTCCCGCTTTTTGTGCCCGCAAAACTGATGTCTATCTCATTTCGATTCACTCAAAAGGTGCCGGCTTGTTATTCTCTCGTTTTTATTTAAATTTTTCTTGTCTTACTCATGAATAAACCACATGCATGTAACAACACAAACGATTTTTTTGTCACTTTATGGTCACCCTAAAAAAATTACGATAATTTTTATTGAAATAGATTCATCCGAAGAATTTAAATCAGCAATAAAAAAAATTGACCCTGGGGGGTCGCATTTGACGAAAAGATTCGACCCTCAAAGGGTTAATGGCTCTTTTTGAGTGTAAGCAACAACATGAGGTCAAGGGCTTGCTACAGCCAATCCAGTTCATCAATGCAGCTAGCTGCAGGACCATCAGTGAGCTTCAGTATGGCAGGAAGACAGTGCTGGCTGTGTGTTTTACCACTTCTAGCAACTTTCACTGGCAGAAGTTTCAGTGCTTCTCAATATAACCTAACATGGCCTGTCAGAAGTGTGCCAACCATATGAGAGGGAAAGGAGGAATGCATACCCCACAACACAATACACTCCATTCCTCTGCCTATAAGTGGGCATCACATGATGCTATCACCACATTTATTGGCATCACATTTTCCAGCTGTCCCGGCTACAGTTAAATGTTAAACAGAATGTAACAAAATACCTTACAGTTCCTTCCAACTTCTTTACAACACTATTTTGTTATAGACTTGATGAGGACAGTGGCCCTGAATAACTTGCTGTGCTTTGGTCTGCAAAGTTGCATGCGCTTTCTGATTATCTCGCATAAATTTTAAGGCATCCTCATCGAAAATTGTCAGGCTCAGAATTTTTATGACTGCCTCTCACTAAAACTTTGAACTTTTATGCACTTGAGATACCAGAGTGCAGTCACACTACATTTTTCACTGTAGCTTTGCCACTATAAAAAGGCTGCAAACATAACATGCTATTGTTGCTCAGTTAAGCGTTCTTCAGTATTACAACCTTTGATAAGTGCTAAGCTATGAAAAACAATGAGAACTGTTTAACAGAGCTTGGCTGCAGACTGAAAAAAGAGAGAGAGAGAGAGAGAGAGAGAGAGAGAGAGAGAGAGAGAGAGAGAGAGAGAGAGAGAGAGAGAGAGAGAGAGAGAGAGAGAGAGAGAGAGAGAGAGAGAGAGAGAGAGAGAGAGAGAGAGAGAGAGAGAGAGAGAGAGAGAGAGAGAGAGAGAGATTTCAGAAAGCCCGTATAAAACCCCGAAAAATGTGCACTTTGAAAATTCCTTTTCCAGCTCAACCAGTTACGGGGTCTTTGGGGCCGAAAAACGGTCAAACAAATTGCTTTCTGAAAAATGGCATTTTCAGACTCCACGACCATTTTTCTATCAGTCTGTAAATTTCCTCATTAAAAGGCACCATATTTTGTTATTATTATATTATAATACCATTTTAAAGTGCACTCTACAGCTCAGTTAGCGCAGAATTCGATGGTGAAACAGCACTTTTCTTACAATGCAAAGCTAGCATTTCGTCCTCGGATATCTTGGCACCCAGAGCAGGTACAACTGTAATTCTTGTTGCTTCTGATACCGAAATGTGTGGAGAATACAATGTAGGAAACAAATTTTTCAAATGGAGGTTTTGGAATATTATTATTGCATTCAATTGACACCACCTGTGAGCCATTTCTGGCAGAGCGCGGGAGGAGCGAAGTTCAGTGTTGTAAAACGACCAAAAATAGCTGAATCAAAAAAGTTCTTCCTACGTTGTATTCTTTAGTCATTTGTCTGCCTAGCCACATGGTAATTGCCATTCTGTATGGAGTGGTTATTTTGTAACTGAGACCCAAAATAACGGCAATTAATCATTAACTCAAAATATAATCAACTTAAAAAATCTAATGGCAGATTTAAAATCAGCCCAAGAACCTCTATAATGCAGTGCAGTTTCATTAAAATTGGTTGGTAAATAAAAAAAAATAGCTCTAACACCAGTCTGCCTTCTTAAACTTATCCTCAAACAAAACATGCATTTTCACATCCACATGCTTGGACTGAACATGCACGCGTGCATCCATGGTACACACACACTTAAGAAGGTTCAAAAACGGCTGGGCATGCCTTTAAGACAGTGTGCACTACTTCTTGCAGGGAATCGACATTTACCTCACAGCCTGGGGCTGGCCAAATGCTGGAGTGCTGGGCTGGCCAAAGAGGCTGCAATGGGCCCAACAGAGTGTGTACACTGCCTGACAGATAGCGTGCTGAGGTGCAAATGGACTACGGTGCACTTTCAGCCGTTAAGAATTGCTTTGGCCCCCCCCCCCCCTTTTTTATCGTCACATTTTTTACAATGCTGATGCAGGGGGTGGCAGATGAAATGTACCAAGTTTTTCTTGCTGCTCAGGTAGCACGTGGATTGTTAAACAGTGGTGGCCTCCCCACCACGTATGAGATGCACCAACCGTGGCTCAGTGTTGCTAGCATGCGGTTGTGAGGAGAGCAAAATGGCCACCAAGTGGCAAGAGCCCAAGAGCACCTGGACAGAGGAGTGAGCCCACCCACTCTGGCACACAGCAAAGACACTTTTAGCTCGGCCGAGTAGAGTTACACAAACCACAGTGGTGGAGGGCTACAAATAATCTACAGTTCCTACGAGCCTTCAACATGTGTGTTGAAATATCGTACATCGGGGCGTTTTTGTTCCTGGCCTCAAATCGAAAACAAAACTCTTAGCAAGCAATGCAATTTCTGCCAACCACTGCTTGTAACTTACAATTACTGACAGAAGTTGCAGCTCCTTAAAAAAAAAAAAAAAGAGACCCAATCTGGCATTAATGGGCTGCGTGAATTGCAAAATTATCACCCGACTTCAGAATTCACCCTCTAAGCAAGAAAAACGTACAGCCCACATGCTCCACTGCAATATGTTCCTGGATGTCTTGCACAAAGCACAGCAGCCCATCTCTGAAACCAAGTTCGAACACTATGCCTAGTGTATCTGCAGTGCTTGCGAAGGAGGACATTCACCCTCCATCCCGATAATAATGTTCTGTGATAAATTAGAGAAGAGCTTTCTGAATGATAAATACGCCCCTGAAGCTTCACCAAAGTGAGAGAACCTGACGACAAGGTAGACAATGGAAGCACAAGAAATTCATTAATAATGAGTGCTCATCGAATGTAAAAACTACCAGATCTTGATATAACGAAATAGCTTCATTTTCAGAGTTACCGCTCTACATTCAAATTTTACTGCAGTTCCAGTGGAAATGAACACGTTTTGGAAAGAATTATTTGAAATGTACTGACATTAAAAAAAGTTTATTGTGAAAGGCTGACCCGCCGAAAGCGTGAATATCTGTTATATATTGACTCCACACCGTACCTGTCTGCATTCACGCTATCTTCACCATTTCATGGCTCTCCCGTCCTTACTGAATTCCCCTGTGTACCAAATTTTCATGCCACACCTCACTGGCTGCGTTATGGCAAGGGTCCACATATTGCTTTCTCAGCAGTACCATCTAGCCTTCTGCAGCTGGCTGTCAAAGTTCTTACACTGGCATACGTGCGAATCAAGAAGCCCTGAACATCCTCTCCTTTCTTTCTTTGGCACCTATACCAGTGGTCTGAAAGACAGTCAGGGTATCACTCTTGGGAGTGCCCTCATCTGTTGGATTCCCTCCTTGGTACTGCTACACAATGTGCAGGTGCACGCCCTCGCAACCTCACCTGCTCATCACTAACGTGGCTCAGTACTGTATTTACCCTAAGCTAGGCCGGCCCCACCTTTAAGCTGACCCTTGAGATTCAGAAGTCCAGGAAAAAAACTTCTCAAATATAAGCTCCAAAATAGGCGACGACTGTTGCCAAGTGCAATTGCAATGCCGCATTTTTTGAAGGAGCCTGTGGCCACCATTTCAATGAGTTCTCGGCCGCCAGCACAACTTTTCATGTTAAAGGTGGCACTACAATAACACCACTATTAATGTAACAGCACTGACAGCTCCAAGAAGGTGGAATTGTAGTGCCAAGCTGTTCCCAATGCATTAGAGAACACTGAGCAAGCATGATCAAAATGGCAGCCTGTCGTTAATGTTTCAGATGGCTATGGCCGCGGATATAAGTGGCTACAATAGTTCTTCTTTAACGGAGCTTCTAGGCAGTGCTAAAGAGCATTGACTAAGCGTGAATACAGTATTTACAAAAGCCGTGGCAACGCATAAAAGCTGCGGAATGTCTTCTTCCAAACTACCAGTAGCCATGTTCCCTTTAGCAGCACACAGTTCGTTCCCTCAACAGGCACCGAAATCAGAATTTGAGGTAAACGCACCGTGGATCCCTGCCTGATAACAACACAGCAACTAATGACTACAGTTTAGGGCATGTGATTTACTGTGTAGCAATGATGCTGGTGCTTCAATTTGTTCCAACAGTACTTAGTACACGAAATAGCTGTTTAGGTATTCTCAGCCCGTCCCCAGTACATGGCTTTTTTTCCGCTGAAATTTTAAAGGCACACTGAAGTGAATTTACCAAACTTATTTGCATTGCAGAGTCAAAATCCAGTGATTCTTCGTTTTTCTGTTAGATGTACTAAAGCTCAGTTAATTAGTAAAGCCCAAAAGACGTGAAAATGCCACATCATTTGCGGCAGCCTCTTGTACAACCGCAATCCGCATCTCGAAGAAGCGCAATCATGTCACACTGGCCTGCAAAAGTTGGCCTTTGGCTATTTCAGCGTTCAAAACTTGAATTTTCATGAGCTTCACAATTTATACTGGCTTTTTGTTCGTGTAGAGAAAGTTCATATGGTCTGCCCATAACCTGTTAAATTCTGCTCTGTGGGTTGACCAGTGCTTTGTTGCAATCAACATGAAATTGACAGGAGAACTGCGCAAGACAGCACTTTGGAGTGGACTTTTCTTGCGCAAAAATGCGCACAAATCGGCCTACGGAACTGAAAACATGGCTTAAGTATTCTAGACTGTAACCTGATACAGTAATCGTAATATGTTTATAATTCTCTTCAGTGTCTTTTAAGTTGAACTATCCGAGCAGCAAATAAGTAACAGTGGGCACTTTTATAAGGTGATGCTGAGACCAAACGAACATTTTTTTTCCTCGCCTGGGCAGTAGCTTAGTACTTTTAAAAGCACAGTGCTGATAGGACCTCTGCATTATGCTTTGTCAGTAAGGTTCAATGTTTTAAAATATAAATGTTTAGAAATGACCACAGCCTGTAGATAATGTGAATTTCCGAAAACGTTTTCAAGACACTATGTTCTGCCTACGCGAACTTGGAATTAGCAGACATAACTTAGCAATAAAGAAACCCTTGACTTTGAACAGGCTGGATCCTAAGCATGCTGCTGTGAACTATTCATCTCAGCCTGTGAACACCATTACAGAAGTAAACATGCCTGAACAGCACACGAAGACCCTCATGTTAACTTTGGTGTAGCTTACATACACCCAAGCACACATTTGTGGCAGAGGTCAAGCTCCCTTGACGGCCGAGGTGACAGAGCTTCCAATTTCTATACGCTTGAACCCAGACTATGTTCGTGAATTCTACCAACACGCAATAGGTGTCCTCCGCTGCACTAACATATTTCTTCTCTCCTCTCATTTCTATTCAGTGTTTTTCAACACTTATTGAGCTACCGACAAAATTACGCTTGAAATAAAAGCTTTTGTTAATAGTGTGCACATTTGTGCACCTCCGAACTTGACCTGGGGACACACTCGGTGAAAGTGTGTCCCTTGGTGGCTGCACCAAGCAGTTGGCAAACATCTCTTACCTCTGACTCTGGCCAAACAGAGACTGTGTCTGTTGCCCTGGAGGGGATCCAAAGGTGCCCTTCTGTCCAAACAAGGGGGCACCGGGGGAACTTGTTGCTGAAGTTGGGACCATTTGGCCAAACGGCGAGGTTGTGTTTGCACCAGATGCCGCCACTCCTGTCTGGCCAAATTTGAAGGTGCTTTGCGGCTGACCAAAGGGTGCCGATGCCCCCATCTGCTGGCCAAAAACTGACGTCGGTGTCGACGTGGGTGCTTGGTTAAAAACTGCAGCAGCGGCAGGCTGTCCGAAAGCAGGGGCACCAGACGTCTTCCAGAGAGAGCTAGTGGTACCAGTTGTTGCGGGGGACGTCAGTGAAGTCCCACCAAACAATGACGGTGTGCTTGCTGCAGCTGATGTCGCAGCTGCTCCGCCAAACAATGAAGGCGTGCTTGTAGCAGCCGATGCCGTAGCTGAGCCACCAAACAATGAAGGCGTGCTTGTTGCAGCCGATGTCGTAGCTGCGCCACCAAACAATGAAGGCGTGCTTGTTGCAGCCGATGTCGTAGCTGCGCCACCAAACAATGAAGGCGCGCTTGTTGCAGCCGATGTCGTAGCTGCGCCACCAAACAATGAAGGCGTGCTTGTTGCAGTCGATGTTGTAGCTGCACCACCAAACGCTACAGGCAATGTCGAATTGGGTGGGACTGCTTGCCCAAAAGCGGGTTGTGGCGATACCACTGCAGCTGTTGTCGTCGTTACTTGTCCAAACTTCAGTGTTCCCGATGTTGTAACAGTAGTTGTGGTTGTCTGTGGTGCACCAAAGAACACTGGAGTCCCCTGCTGCCCACCAAAGGCTTGTGGCACAGAGGAAGGAGCCGTCGACGCTGGTGCTGGAACACCCCCAGATGCCGTCTCCCCAGCAGGCTGTGCTGAAGAAGGGGTGCTAGATGCCTGGCTGATGACGGGTGATGCTATAGATGTTGCCACAGAACCAAACACAAACGGTGATGACGCCGTTGAAGCTGCGGACGTAGTTGTCTGGCCAAATGCAGATTGGGCAGCTGCTTTTCCGGCGGCAGCTGCAAACACGGACGATGACCCCAGACCAAACACAGCAGTCGTAGTCGTCGCCGTAGCCTGGCCAGGCTCCTGAGGCCCCGTGGTTGGCAGTGGCGTTGTAAACGTCGACGACGCAGGGGCAGCAGTGGTTGTGACAGCAGTTCCTGCCTGGCCTGCCTCCTTGGTCGCCGCCTTCACCGGCTTAGCCTGCATTATAGATTAATCGATACGCATTCCATGTAAATTTGCAAAGTATAGCCCTTCAGAAAAGGCGATGCCCCTGCTAGACTTCCACGGGTACTAATATGAGCAGGAGATAAAGACAAGTGAGGAACGCTATGACAATGAGGTTAGAGAACAAAGGGCGACCCTTTCTTGCACTTCCATCTGTAGGCTTTCTTTCTCGGCTACACCTTACACACTCTTGCTACCAAACCCTGAGCATTCAGCCTTTTGACGCTATGCTAAACATAGGTAATGCAAAGCAAGGCCTCTACAGTATTTCTCAGTGACTGTAAGTGAGGAAAAATTAATTCATGCATTGCTTAGTTCACCCCACAGATGTTTGCGTCGAAGGGGCCATGAAGACAGTGCCAATTATAATGCACACTTGAAAGAAAGAAAGAAAAAAAAAAAAAGGCCAGATACATATCAAGAAAAACTGAAGCAGTGGCAGCTAACCAGCCACCTTCTCACTGGGTCCTGACTACACAGGGACTTCTTTTCGCGATTGGCGATCGCCGAATAATCTTACTGCCAAGGAACATCACAGCGAAATGTACTGGTGCCTCTATTGACAGTTTACAGCGCAGCTGCCTGGGCATGGCCATCTTGGACGTGATGTGACATCATTCACCACTGGTGGCGTTTGAGAACGTATTCCTCGCCACAGCCTTCGCTGCTGCCCATGCACATCGGCGAGTGCCGGGGAGGCTTGACTGACTAATTGTACAACTACTTTCTAGTTCTGCTGCGAATGGGGACTTAGCCGACAACTAGACATTGTGTGCCAACCTCTAGACACTTGTCAGTCTCTCCCTCTCACTCCACGTGAACACACTCTCTCTCTCACATGCACACGCACACACAAGAAGTGCATCAAGCTTCTCTAAGTGCTGTTTTGATAAGCATCCATCCCCTAGTTTTCTGTTCAGGCATTTTGTCTGCACATGTTCGAAGACACTTCTTTCTATTTTCACATACTCACTTGGAGCAGCAACGCCTAGGAGCTGCAACATCATGCAATATGACGCTATTTAGCATGTATCAATGGTAGTGTAAATATTTTGAGACCTTTCTTATTCAGTGTATGCTAAAATTATTGGCTCAATGTTGCAACATTTTGAGAATATATATGGCCGAAAAAACACAATAACCCTGCATGGGTATTCAAGTTGGATGTTTCTTGGTAAGCTTATTCTTATGGTTGGAGCAGGCAGCCTTGCATATTTGTTCCGTGATATCAGCTACTGCCTGTGGGGTGTGTGCAAAGTTGCAGCTATATAAATATACATGTTGAAACTGTCCATGTTGTGCATATAGGGGATGAAAAAATTGCACACGTATGGAAATGTGAAGTTACTTTGCCTGTAAAGCGTGCTTGTGAGCAAATAGTAAGATAATGCTTCGTATACAGTAGAGTTCAAATCGAATGACCATGCTTCGGTAGCGCAAGTGGTAACTTTTTTACGGAGCTCGCATAAAAGGCAGTTGATGCAAGTATTCTTTAAAATTTTGGTATTATGCATTAAAGAATTTCTTTGATGGCATATGTGACATGGCAGTTTTTGGTCAGTCAAACCGTATTTCCGCGCGTATAACACGTCCCTGCATATATTCCGCACCCCCACTTTCAGCCTGCCAGAAAAAAAAAAAGCCTCGCCTATTGCCCGCACATTTGATACAGGAAAGGCTGCACCAAAGCTCCTGCTTAAAGTGTATATTTAGCAAGCAGAATGCACTGACTGCAAGGCAAAAGTCACTTCACCAATAAAATTCCGTTGTTAGAGTGCGCTTGTCCTTGTCCTTATATGTTTCGCGCAATCGCTGCCATGGAAGGCTTACTCAGTGTTACTGCGTAGGAGCTTCACAACACAACGTGCATTGCCATGACGCTGCACTAAAGGGAAAATCCCGCGTATTATCTACACCCCTACTTCGGCACTGAAATTTTCGCATTTTTGGTGCGGGTTATACACGCGAAAATACGGTACTTTCTATTTAAGGTGAAAGCCTCATATGTGTCATTAAAGACAAAAAGTACATGCGAAAACCGAGCGCCATCGTCATCAACACAAGTGGTACCAAAAGTCATGTGAGCTCAGTGGTGGAAATTGCGCAGTGGAAGAGTGTTGTGATGCACTTAACTTTTTTTTTGCCAAAAAACATTTTTCAGGACCAGAATGAATTCCAGGGAGTTGCCAAAGGCCAGTTCTTCCAAATAAAACAAAGCTGTACTTTGTCTTCGTGGCTCCTTTGAAATGGGCCAGGAAAGTACCAGTAACCAGGTGCACTAGGCCCTAACGGTAGCCATTCACTAACCTCAGGTGCTTGAGTGGCGGCAGCCGAGGCGGCGACAACACTGACAGTTTCTGGCTGGCTCGTAGGAGACACAAACGGCTGGAACAAAGACGTGGACGCCGCTGCCTGCGACACTGGACCAGCAGTGGTAGTCGACAGCTTCAGAGTGGATGGCCCCGAAGGAGCAAATGTGAGCAGAGGTTTGGCAGAATCCTTAGCTGTCCCCTTGGTTTGTAGCGGGGCAAAGATGCTGCCGGTGGCAGGTGTACCAGGAGTGTTGCCACCGGTAGACGACAGAGGAGCTGTGAAGCTGAAGGCAGCGGCCGCAGACACAGCAGCAGGGGATGACGACGGAGCACTGGTATTCCCGAACAGGGACTTTGCCGGTGCCGTGCCTGGCAGGCTCTGAACAGTGCAAGTAAACGTGCAGAAGAGACATCGGAACCTTCCCGCTACAACAAGCCAAGAAATGCACCACTCAAAAATAGTGGCCTTGTTCCTTGTTCCTGTTTAGAAGCAGTTTAAAGCTACCAGCAGCTCTGCCAAATCCACGAGCAACGTTTCCAAGACATGTTGGCAATAGTAGGAGCACTTAAGTGATTTAAATGTAGGCTACTTACCATGCAGTTTACTGGGATCCTACCACACTGGCCAATGTACATGAGATTGCTAAGGACGGCATGGGGGATCACGCGCACTGTGATTTGATGCACATTAGGACAAGGCGTACCATTCCAAATACAGTTAAACCTCGATGTAACGAAGTCGGTAAAATTCGTAATTTACTTCGTTACACATTGAAATTTCGCTACATTGAAATTCGCGGTTTTATTGAAGTGTTCATCTCGTGAAGCACTTCCAGCAAAAGAAAACGTGGCGCCATACACGGCTGGCGCACTCTTTCTGTTTCTATAGGAGCTTAATCGTCTACGCGGGCATCAGAGTGAACCGCATGGAGCGTTTTCTCCCCGCAAAAGCGCGCCCTAAAGCCACAGGCGCGCTGACGCAGCCACGGAGACAACCCGCGCAATGTGAGTAGCTCCAGCGACCGCTTCTGCTCGCTGAAACGCAACTCGAGGGGCAAACGAGAGGGGCATGCGAGAAAAAAAGCGGATAACGTGGGCGAAATTTTCGATGTAAAGCGTCATACGCGCCGCTTACGAAAGCTCCCATCAAATATCCTCGGCATGCCCGAGCGCTTCGAAGCTCCCGCCATAGGGTGCGCGCCTCCCCATTGGTGAAACTGGTCAGGCTCCTCCCACTGCCGCGTGCAGCGCGAGTAACTTCCTGGCGCAAAAGCAGAGGTCAGCGCGCAATCGCGGACGCGGGTGTGAAAAAAAACGCGCTCCCAAGGCTCATAAAGATTCACAAGTGCTTGCTGGAACGATGAAACCCAACAAGCATGAGCGAACGAAGGGCAAAACGGCGGCATGCGGCGGCGGCGGCCCCGCAAGAGACGATTAGGCTTACCACCGCGGAGGATGTTTGATGGGTGCTTTCGTAAGCGGCGCGCATGAAGTTTTACTGTGAATTTCGCCAACGTTATCCGCTTTTTTTTTTTCTCGCGTGCCCCTCTCATTTGCCCCTTGAGTTGCGCTGAGCAGTTGGAAGCGGTCGCTGGAGCTACCCACATAGCGCGGATGGTCTCCACGGCTGCGTCAGCGCGCCTGTGGATTGCGGGGCGCGTTTTGAGTTTTTGCGGGGAGAAAGCGCTCCATGCGGTTCACGCTGATGCCCGCGTAGACGATTAAGCTACGACAAAAACAGAAACAGTGCGCCAGCCGTGTATGCACGCCACGCAGTTTGTAGGCAAGGGGCTCGCTCACAGACCCGTGGCTCGCTGCATCCGCGGTATTGGGCGGCCCGTGTTGCCGTTCGCATTATATTAGACTTGTGTCTCTCAAAATATACCTCTACAACTTAAATTTCATGCCTAGTTCTCCATAAAACTTCGTTACATTGAAATTCCGGCAAACAGTACTTCGTTACACAGAGGGTGAAAAAACATGGTGTGCATACACTTGAAGTTACGAAAAATTTCGTGGTTCGTTACATCGAGGGTTTCGTTACATTGAAGTTCGTTACATTGAAGTTAACTGTATCTACAATATTCCAACGGTCCTCAAAGCTCTCCTCCACAGTTGTTGTCCAGGCTTGTAGCCCACTAGACAATGTTGTCTACAAAAAGTATGCCCCACACATTTTCTTCTTTGACTTCATCCCCGTTTTGTGAGAAATGGACTAGATGTTCAGCGTTTATGGAATCAAACTGAAACCTTAAAAGCTTGCTCTCAGCGCAAGGCAGCTCTGAACCCTAGTCGCAACACTCCTTATCCAAGTAGGTAAAAAAAATGCGAGAATCATTTCAGACTTGAAATCGAAGTATTGGTAACAGTGACTTCCGATGCAAGTTCAAAGTCTTTACAATTAAAAATGCAAACAAATACACACACCTTTGTTTGAACTATCTCAGATACAGTTAAACCTCGATGTAACGAACTTCAATGTAACGAAACCCTCGATGTAACGAACCACGGAATTTTTTTTAACTTCAAGTGTATGCACACCATGTATTTTCACCCTCTGTGTAACGAAGTCTTGTTTGCCGGAATTTCAATGTAACGAAGTTTCATGGAGAATTAGGCACGAAATTGAAGTTGTAGAGGTATATTTTGGGAGACGCAAGCGCCGAAATGGGGTCTCAATAAAACGCGAACGGCAACGCGGGCCGCCCAATGCCGCGGATGCAGCAATCCACGGGTCTGCGAGCGAGCCCCTTGCCTACAAACTGCGTGGCGTGCATACACGGCTGGCGCACTGTTTCTGTCGGACCTTAATCGTCTACGCGGGCATTAGCGCGAACCGCATGGAGCGTTTTCTCCCCGCAAAAACTCAAAACGCACCTCGCAAGCCAGAGGCGCGCTGACGCAGCCGCGGAGACCACCTGCGCTATGTTGGTAGCTCCAGCGACTGCTTCCAAACGCTCGCTGAAACTCAACTCGAGGGGCAAATGAGAGGGGCACGCAAGAAAAAAATAAGCGGATAACGTTGGCGAAATTTTCACAGTAAGACGTCATGCGCGCCGCTTACGAAAGCGCCCATCAAACATCCTCCGCGGTGGTAAGCCTAATCGCCTCTTGCGGGGCCGCTGCCGCCGCATGCCGCCGTTTTGCCCTTCGTTCGAGTCCGCTCATGCTTGTTGGGTTTCACCGTTCCAGCAAGCTTTTGTGAATCTTTATGAGCCTTGTGCGCGCTTTTTTTTAACACCGGCATCCGCGATTGCGCGCCGGCGGCGGCTTCGGCGCCAGAAAGCGACTCGCGCTGCACGCGGTAGTGGGAGGAGCCTGACCAGTGGGAGGAGCCTGACCCTATGGCGGGAGCTTCGAAGCGCTCGGGCATGCCGAGGATATTTGATGGGCGCTTTCGTAAGCGGCGCGTATGACGCTTTACAGTGAAAATTTCGCCGTTACCCGTTTTTTTTTTTTCTCGCATGCCCCTCTCGTTTGCCCCTCGAGTTGCGTTTCAGCGAGCGGAAGCGGTCGCTGGAGCTACTCACATCGCGCGGGTTGTCTCCGCGGCTGCGTCAGCGCGCCTGTGGCTTGCGGGGCGCGCTCTTGCGGGGAGAAAAACGCTCCATGCGGTTCACTCTGATGCCCGCGTAGACGATTAAGCTTCGATAGAAACAGAAAGAGTGCGCCAGCCGTGTATGCGCGCCACGTTTTCTTTTGCAGGAAATGCTTCACGGGATGAACACTTCATTAAAACCGCGAATTTCAATGTAGCGAAATTTCAATGTAACGAAGTAAATTACGAATTTTACTGACTTCGTTACATCGAGGTTTAACTGTATAACAAATTACACACCAGCAATGCTGTTAAAATCACATGCAAATTCTAGCGATTACAATGAACTTTACACTGGACATACCAAACTCACGAGTGCTTACAACCACAGCTAAAACGCACATCTTCTTTCGGTTGCAGCAATGAACTTACTCACAAGGCCTTGAAAGTGCCAAATCGGTGCCCCTTCCCTTGTGGCCCAACTGTGAGAGCGATGGCTCTTTTTGTTGGAGCGCTTCTATTCCATTTATGCAATATAAGCACGCTTGCTATATCCGGTAATCCACTACACAGGGCTCATTATAATGAGGTCTGACTTTACAGGCATTTCCTAGACTCAAAACCTTTGATTTTCTGCCCAGTTCCGCTGTTTCGTCATAAAACTCGAATGTTTGGCGGGTCCCAAGAAAAGATTAGGGGGGGGAGAGAGAGAGAGAGAGAGAGAGAGAGGGAGATGAGTAGAGAGAGGTAGGGAGAGAGAGAGAGAGAGAGAGAGAGAGAGAGAGAGAGAGAGAGAGAGAGAGAGAGAGACCCCACTACTCAGCATATTTGTAAGGATGAAAACGCAGCCCAAAGCCTAAAGCTTTTGATTGGAGTTTCTCAACTGCACTTGCTAATTTAGGTTCTATTTTTCATTCCCCAACTCAGAATGATGGCACACAGCACAGGAGACGTAGACAAAGACTACGCGTGGCTTGTTGGCATGAGTGATTTGCCTATTAGCATACAAACAAGGAATTATCACAACTGCAGCACAAACTGGAGCAAAAAAAAGTTTCTTCACGCAAATTTCTACGATACAGTTTCACAAAAACCATTGCCTGGATGATCCAGCATCTGCTATGGTATCTCGGTAATCATTCCCACAGGGACCTACTGCTAGTACGAAAACGCACATTGCCAACACGCTGACAAGGCCCTCGAAAGCTGAGCTCCAGTGCAAGCGTTACGGCATGCTAAGGGGTGCTCGGCGCAAAGTACTCACAAAGCTGGCCCCAAAAAGAGGCCCAGACGTGGCAGAGCCTGGGAGTGCAGATGCAGTGCTCGTGCCAGCCAGGAAGGAAAACGTCGGCGGCTGAGACACTGCCGGAGCAGCGGACGACACTGGTGCTAGGGACAGAAAAAGGCAAGTCAATGTGGTTACCCTCAGCGGAGATTCACAGTAAAGATGAAGGAAGGAGAACACATTGCAGCATTATTAACTGGTGTATTTGCACCAGTTAACAAGTGCAGCATTATATTGCATAATTAACTGGTGCTTTTTTTTTTGCATGCCCTTCAACTTTCGACTTCACTCACAGCAGGAACACACAATCCCCATAACTCCATTTTCTCTGGCTCAAACTAAACAAAGCATGCGACACCCATATTGTTGCATGTTTAATTGTATGAGCAGGTCGGACAGAGCTTTTGGTAAGAGTACGGCACCCCTCCGTATGGCACCACAGTGGAGCACTAGAGTTCAATAGGGTGTAGTTACGCTGAGACGGTGACTTCGTAGTGTGCGCAAGAAGTGTTGTGTCGTGAACGGTGTAAATACTTAGTCTAATTCTCCTTTAGAAACAAAATTCCTTCGATTTTTAGCATGTTCATCCCTTCATGATCAGCAAACAGAACAGAATATGCAGTGCCCGTCATGCGAAGGAGAGTTTGTGCACACTTCATTGTATTTCTGCTTGCGGAAGACGAGTGTGTGCATTTTTTTTTTTTTTTACAGTGCCAGTGGAACCAAGTGGTAGCTGGCAAAGAGGATAAGAATATGCAGTGCCCAACTGGTTGGTACTAAACCATGTGCAGATACAAGATCTTCGTCATACCCGCCTACGATTTTCCCACCTATCTACCGTCAAGTGCCCACAATATATGTGAAGGCAGGGGCTCTGGTTATGAACTGCCAGTCTTTTTTTCTGCATTTGCTGTTTATCAGGTAACTCCTTTTTGTGTCTTGGCATCTTGTGAGCCATTCCGAGCAAGAGAAATGAGAGAGCATTTTTTTGACGACTATGAACATCAATGTCACCTTCTTTTCTTGTGCACTGCGGGTATTTTTTCGAGCCACCGCGGCTAATAGAGGTCACTTTTTGAAGCTAACAACCTTATAGCACGGGTAAGACCTATGTGTTGACGAGCGTGAATTTTGCTGACGATTGCGAACTGCTAGTTCACGAGTTTTCTTTCTTTATTTTTTGTGCTCTACTTACTGTGCTGGATAAGCACCGTGGAGATTTTCTGGACCAGTTGCGTTTTTTCATCACTCGCTGTGGCTGCCAAAGTTATTAACTGGATGAGAACTACTGTTCGATCAGCTATATCTACAGCTCCCTCCAAGGAAGTCACCGCTAAAAGTGATCCATGTAAAAGAGCAAAAGACCGTCCGGTTTCAGCACTTCTCTCCTGTCCGGGCGTCTTTGAACTGCATTCTTTTTTTGCCTATGGGCAATGAACTAAGCAGAAAAAAAACCCAGCTCTTGTGCACACACCTGAATAAATACAGAAACAACGCCATAGAAGTTCTGATTTCACTTTTAGTGCACCGTGCATGCGGCGGATCGAACAGCCCGAAAAATACAGTAGCCACTTCTTTCAAGGTTACTTCCGCGCATAGTAAAAGACTTTCTTGCAGCGAATCTCAATTGTTAATTTGTTAAGCCAATTTCATCAAAACATAAGCATGTTCTTTTTTCCTGAAGTAAGCATGCGTCGGTTCATAAGTGGACGGTTGCAAGCACGAACCAGTGTGTGTTAACGCTTCCCTTTTGCCCAGTTTTTAATGCCACACGGGCTCTTGCTTCAAGAAGTTGCCCTAAAATTTACAAGTAGATAGCACTAAAGTAAACAAAATGGTTAAAAATATAAGGGTGTAATAATCCTTGTTTACTGGGTTTATGTTTGCTCGAGAAATGCAGCTACCGTTGACAGTGCCGTTATGTGCGTCGCCGCATGGTGCAGGTGCGTGGAAAACGTGCTCGCTCTCGAGAAGCTTCCCGCCCTTTTCCTCCCTTGTGCCAAGAAAAAAATCCAGAGCTGCCAATGCAGCAAAATCGGCTCATTCTGTTGAATCTTGAGCAATGGCAACTGCATGTTTAGCAGGCACCTGCGGCGCACCTTTCCTGCTATCGCATGACAGGCGCAGCTGATGGTGGCGCTGCCAGGGCGGAGCAGCGCGCCCTCTTTAGGTGTCGCACGCTCCCCATACTTTCACTACGTCACAGAGTTCAGCCCACATGCTGAAGGAGGGACAAAGCCAACAGAAGACGTAAGCAACTACGTGCCTGGAGCCATCTCCAACACCATTAGCCGCTTTATGTCCGCCCACCCTCTTATTTAGGATCCTGTCTCCCTTGGCGTCTATTCCTGTAGCTACACGCTCAAGTATCCTCTCCCACCTGTCGCCCATTCTTTGCACCAGGTGCCCTGCCAAACTCCATCCTCATTAGGGACACTATGACTTCGCATTCAGTCCGCTAACTTTTTTTTCTCGGTAAGTAATGCTTATTCATCCCAATACAGATCCTGTCTCCATGTTCCTTAAGTTTTTCAGGTGTTCCCTCATTTTTAAAGTACTAAAGAACCCTTCTGAAGACCCATGTGAGTTCCTTCAACACCCTGTTTCCTGAAGGATTCTATGGCTGCATTAGTTCCCACCAAGCCAAGCGCTTTCTCACAACCTAGAGAGGGCCCACTGCAGAGCTTTGCTGACCTCTGCAGATTTCTCTATCAGTACTTGGGTGATGACATGGATGAGGTTGAGCATCCAATCCCCCTCTTTAAATATAGCCTGTTCAATCAGCTACAAAGGCCCAGAAACACTACTGCTTTTACACCTAAATAAACTGTGTGGAAATAGAAAGCGGCAATTACAACCTGCATGCTTTGCCATGATATTTTTACTGCCCTCACAGTTAAGGAAAGGGCACCACTGGAAACAATGCTACTGCAACATCACTGTTTTCGTTGTTTTTCCCCCCTTCGACTGTATTATTATTGCAGGCTTCGTACGGGCTACCAAACCAAAAATTCAAGGAATTTCAAGGACCAGAAAACACATTTTCAAGGTCCCCATCTTATGTTTTATCTGGGATTATTTTTCAACTTTTTCAACACAATGCAAAATTTTGTTATTGCCCAATACCTAAGAACATTAATGAACATTTAGATAGGCGCTACGGGTTCATGAATGCTCCCCAAGCTTTATTTTTTATTTCATAGTTTGTATTTAGAGGTTCTTTTTTTTCTTGGTGTTTTGCTAAGGCTGTTTGATTTCAAAACTTCATTAATGTTGCCTGCATCTCCTGCTTTGTCAGCAAGAGTATCAGCTGAAATTAACTCAGCAAGTGTTGCTGCAAGGCAGGATGAACTATGTACTCGTCCACCATCTGCACGTAAAAGCAAACGCAGATGGAGCGTATGAGGCACAGCAAACATGTAATGAAAGGCCGTCTACAGAGTAGATGGAACACACAAGATAAAGAACAGAAGCCGGCTTTCATGGGATTGTATCGTGACATGAATTCTATTGAGGAGTGCTGCTCCCAAAGTTGCCTCGTAATAATGAAAATCCACAACTCGTAATTTCACGCAATACACTTTGTTACAATGTTTCTTTACATTTTTAACACCTAAAATTCACACAAACACTTTAAATTCTTGTGAAAAGATCGGGCCATTGGTTCTCTCCAGAAAAATCAAGGGTTTTCAAGGACCCTTTAAAAATTCCAGGACTTTCCAGGCCTTGAAATTTATACTTCTAAATTCAAGGGTTTTCAAGGTTTTCAAGGACCTGTGCGAACCCTGTATTGAAGACAAAATATACCACCCTATTTTATTTGAATTTTGGCAACTCATTCAACTCAAGTTCCAGCCGAAAAGATGCTAGAACTAAGTATATATTTACACTAAATACTGAAAAACTCAAATTTTTCAAACAATTTCATCAGCAGTGATGAAATTGGGGGGAATACTAAAACAAAAGCTATCAGAGAGTTAACTGCACACTAGAATTAAAGTGGCACTATTAAAGTAGAACTAGAGGCACCACTACAATATCCTGCTTCTAGGTGGTGGCTCCGGTTGACGGCTGCCAATCACACAAACGAATCCCTGTGATGTTGCAGGGTCTCAGTGAGAAAGTGACTGGCAAGCAGCAACTACCGTATTTTCGCGCGTATAACCCGCCGATGCATATAATCCGCACCCCCACTTTCAGCCCGTCGGAAAAGAACAAAAAAATCCTCACGTATTGCCCGCACATTTGATACAGGAAGGGCTGCACCAAAGCTACTGCTCAAACAACACATCACATACTATGTAGACAAAAAAAGCAAAAAATTCAGTTGTTAGAGTGTGCTCGTCCTTGTTTTTTCATCCTGGTCCTTGCATGTTTTGCCCGATCGCTGCCATGGAAGGCTTTGTGCTGCTGCTTAGGAGCTTCGCGGCACAACACGCATATCCGTGAAGCTGCATTAAGAAAAAAACCTGTGTATTATCCGCACCCCACTTTGCTACTGAAATTTTCCTATTTCTGGTGCGGGTTATACGCGCAAAAACACGGTAGTTCATCTGTTTCTCCTATCTGGCTTAGTTCTTGGAAGTTACCCTAACTGTTAGTGGGAAAATGCAGCCTCTTGAATTTGAATGAACCACACCTGCATTTTGCTTCACGGCCCTTCTAAAGAAAAAATGTAACAATGTAACATGCAAAGCTAGCGAACACACCATCGGGGGACTGTGGAGTTTCCTTGGCAAGTGCAGGAGTGGGCTTGACCTTTGGCTCTTCTTTGACTGTTTCGCCTTCAGTGGGGGAAGTGGGAGGGGTGATATCCTCGTAGAGCTGCCCTCCTTCCCCTGAGTGGGAGAAATAATGCTTGTAGAGCAGAGCACAGCGCACCTGAAAAAGTGGTACAGGTGCACGGCGGACTCGAGGCAAAAACCACTTGTGCAATTCCCACCCATGAGTCTGCTAACCTTCAACCTTTCACCTTAAAACTTCTTGCCAGGGATGGACACCACGCAAGTATGGGGGCTCAGGGTCTGCAGTGTCCTTACTCACAACCACCAAGATTGCTCAAGGTGCTTCTGTGCAGGGACCTAATAACATTACAGGCTGCAATAAGGACGATCTGACACTTGAACATGCACATTTGCGAGCCACAAATATTTGCTCGAACGTTAGAGCCCGTTTATGTAAGCTAATACATGCTAAGAATACGAATATGAATATGAAGCGTTAACACTTGCATATGGAGCGACAAAAGCGACGCAATTTCTGTTGCTCCAGTTGCACTGCGTTGTTCTTGTTGCAGCGACTAGAGTGATTGGTCTCGACCAATTTTTGTTGCCGCTGCCGCCGCTTTTGCAGCGCAACAGGGAGGTTGTTGTCGCATGATTTTGAGACGTCACGTCCTGTCACAATGCCTGGATATTTCACATCGGCACCGAGCACCGGCTACTTGCGAAAGCAAACGCAGCTACGCACATTGTCATCAGTGTTCGAATGCTGCTGCAAACGACTTCAGTGCCGTTCCAGGAATAAACATTGTGAATGATAATCCGATTCTGTTCGGAAAAGGACACTTTTAGTGTCACGGTACCAACCCTAAAGGGTTTCTAAACCTCTGCGGAAACTGTCGCTATCTTCGAGCAATGTGAAGCACATACATGTTTGCCACATTTTTGAAAAGCCTTGTTTCAAAGTCACTTTGACACAATCGTAGGCGGACACTACTAACAACAGGCAGAAAGCGAATGAGCAAAGACAACAGAATGCAAACAAATGCCGTCGCCACATCGCCCGTGTCGGCGGGAGGCCGGAGGTGGCTGTGGAACCCTATGAAGCTCGCCTCTCTGTTATTTGGAGCCAGCATTATTATGACTTTTGTCCCTCTAATAAGTTAGAGCTCATTTTCCTTGATACAAGCACAAATTCCCCGAGTTTGTCCAGACTATTCAAAATCCGTGAAAATTCCCAGTTTTCTTGGTTGGTAGACACCCTGATATTTTAGGTGCAAAAGTTACCAGGGACCGGGGCCATGGATGGTGCTTTGCAAGGCTCGCCTAAGTTTGGATTTTCAGTGCCAATGTGCTTCCTCTTGGGGCTGAAGCAAAACAGCCCAACAACTCCGCCACACAGGTGGCATCTCAAGGTGTCCCACTCACCTGTGCCAGCTTCGAGGGCTTCTGCCTTCTTCCCAGTTGTGGAGGCTGCTGCTGGTGCCGGCTGAGCCCCGAGTGTGAACAACTGCCCCGAAGAAGGCTTGACAGCGACAAAGCCTGTTTTCAATGGCAGAGTTTCACCAAACTTGAATCCGCTCGATGTTACTGTTGCTGTCGTTGTACTGGGCTTTGGCAGGGTTTCGCCAAACACGAACCCGCTCGATGTTACTGCTGCTGCCGTTGTACTGGGCTTCGGCAGGGTGTCGCCAAACTTGAATGCGCTAGATGTCACTGCTGCTGTCACTGCACTGGGCTTGGCGAGAGCTTCACCAAACTTGAATCCGCTTGATGTTATTCCTGCTGCCGCCGTACTGGACTTTGGCAAAGTTTCATCAAACGTGAATCCACTCGATGTTACTGCTGCTGTCACTGCACTGGGCTTGGCAAGAGCTTCACCAAACTTGAATCCGCTTGATGTTATTCCTGCTGCCGCCGTACTGGACTTTGGCAGAGTTTCACCAAACGTGAATCCACTCGATGTTACTGCTGCTGTCGTCACACTGGGCTTGGAAAGGACAAGCACGGGTAAAGCTGGAGGCGCCCCACTTGTCGTCAGAGGGTGTGCAAAGGCAGTGGTGGTGGCCAGAGGAGGCGCAGATGTGGCTGCTGTGGTGGGTGATGCGGTACTGGCAGTGGGCATGCTGGGGGATCCTAACCGGAATCCCCCGGATGACAGTGCACCAAACATCAGTGGCCTGTGTGGGGTCCCTGTGGGAGGCAGATCCACATAGAATGTTTTGTACAATTAGGAGAAAGAGAAAAAGGGCGCAAATTAAAGGGACAATGAGAATAAAGATAACATGAAACTCAAGTTTAGTCAGAAGGTTAGGCAGTTGACAATGTTATTTAGCATGAAGTCGTTCTTACATTGTAGAGAATTTGGAATTATCCACTTGCGTTTTAACGCATATTAGGTGCCAGCATTCAACTTGTGGGGGACCATACAGAAAACAACCAGTCAGCATCTTTCCCACATGTCAAAAAACGCAGTCCGGCAGGACGCAACTCTATTAGGGGTGTTAGCCCAGTAAACTGCAGTGGAGCATATCGGCTTTAACATAGTGGCTGCGTGATCTCAGCTTGCTCCAGACAATGAACCTCAAACTCAGGTCTACATATGACTCAAATTGGACAACTAGGGCCCAAATTAACTCTCAATCTTCCTAAGGACCAGAAAAGGTGGGGAGGGGGCACCCAGAGTTCTCAATATTTTTGAAATTTTTACAGCACAGGGCTTAACAAAATAATGCGAGCCAACACTTTCATGCCACTCTGCTCGAAGAGCCCCACAGAGATGGTCCCACATCTCTGATGCAACCTCTCAAATTGAGATTTGTCTCAAAAGATCTACACAGGCCAGTCAGTTACGTGGCCTAGTGACGTCAATCAGTTTGTGCAGGAAATGACCCAAGGGGCCGCTACCCTATCTCCGTCAATCCTAATTATCTAGCTCAAATTAATGCAGTCTGCAATGAACTTGACATTTTTGTTATTCCACCATAGTCGTCTTCTGAATTATTTTGAATGAAGCAAAGCTGTATGCTGTCTGTGAGACCCGTTAGGGTGTGCTAAGAATATTCAAATACAGTCTACGCTCGTTACAGCGGATCTGGCAGCAAAAAAATTTCGGTTACAACAGACCATTTCTGTTTGGTCCCCATGCAAGTGTAATCCACACCGCTCATAACGGACCCGCAATAGCAAACTATTGGCTACAACAGACTACCGCATTTACTCAAATCTAGGCTAATACTTCTTTTAAAACAGGTTGTTCACGAAAGTTGGGGGACGGCTTGGATTTGAGGATGTGGCTTTCCTGACCTTCCAAATTTCGGTGACTGGCCTAGAATAAAGGCCGGCCTAGATCAGAGTAAATATGGTAAAAATTTCGGGCGAAAATTGTTGGCAATGTTAGTACAGTCAAATCCCGCTACAATGAAATTGACGGGATGTGCCAGAAATTTCGTTGAAGCAGGAATTCGTTGAGGCGAAATCTGCCTTAGCACACTGGCCTCGTATATTAAAGGGGCACTGACACAAAAATTTTGCATCTTGTTTTTTTTGTTGCGATAAGTAGCTAGTGACCTACTTATAACCTGTAGAAACCTCATTTGCTTCAGCGTGCGACGGTTGTTTAATTAGAGGCATTTTCAATGCGGCCAGTCGCAGTTTCGGTTTCAGCGGAGTGCCGCGAAACGATGGATTTTGTGGATTTGTGTGAACAAAGCTGACCACGTGACCGTCGGAGGGATATCACAGAGCAGAGCCGCCGTAGCCACCGTCGGAATCCGCATCGACTGGCAGTTTCTGCGAATGCCTCCACGTACTGATCTCGTGAGGCGCTTAATTAAAAAGTGACCGTGGATGTGAACGCAGCGCTGCGAGTGCAAATGCTATCGCGACGCTCGAGACGGTGGGTTGGCAAGACGCGCGCTGGGAAGCAGCCGTCCGGTCTGCCTACAGGTCCGCCTACAGATTGTGTTCGGCTTAGCACTGCGGCGGATATTCGAGTGCCGCTTTCGTAAGCGGTGCAGATGACAATTTTTAATGCAACCCGCCATCGCATCATTAGCTCCTTTCTCATGTAAGCCACCATGGTCGGGACTTGGGGACAATTTCGTGCAGCGGTAACAATCTTATCACTCGAGCTACCTGCGCCGGCCTGGGCCACTTCGCGGCTATGACACTATATTGCGGCCGTGGCTGCCGCCCTGCCCACAGCGACCGTGCGGCTAGTCTCAGTGGGCTTTTCGTGTCTCCGACGGCCTTGTCGCGTCCAATGGTAATAACCAGTAATAGAAACAGAATGCCTGGAATCGCTGTAGAACTTTGGTCGCGGCCAGCTGCCCGATGAGCTGACGAATTCACGACGAATTCACTTCGCTGCCTCCGCTGCCACGATCGGGTCGTTCGTTCTCGAGAGCAGAAGCTCCGCCCTCCAGCCCTCCGATTGGAGCGGCGAGCCGGGCGGGCCGGCAAAAAACGCCGGCAGAGCGGAAGCGGCAAACACAAACTCGTGACGTGTTTCGATGTTGTTTATTTACACACTATCCTCGGGATGTCGATTGCGCGTGGTCCTCTGCTGGCTGCTCGGTTGTGTTTCGCACACTTTAAAATTCATTTTAAATATGTTCTAGGCTGTATTCGCCGCTGATATTTTGCAGATGATGTATATGTGTTCGCACCAATCTATCTCTGAAGTTATCTCGCCTTCAAAATTTTGTGTCAGTGCCCCTTTAAGGGGGGAGGCTGGTCTTAGACAAAACTTTTTTTATTTTTCAAGCTATTGAGATGAAAACTTCCAAACAGATGTATTTCAGCATTATGATTTCAAATATCAATTTAGATTTCATTGTTAAAAGCCTATCCCCAATTAAAAAAAAAATCTGCTTTAATGATGCTTCTAAACTGCACTTCATTGCATTGCTTAGCAACCAGGGAGTGCAATAAAAGTATTTCCATGCTTCTAGCCTTCCTACAACCAATTGTATGAGGGTTCAAACTTTGTTCTTTGAACAAACTTTGTTGTATGAGGGTTCAAACTTTGTTGTTTGAACCCTCATACAATTGGTTGTAGGAAGGCTAAAAGCATGGGAATACTTTACTGCACTCCCTGGTTGCTAAACAATGCGATGAAGTGCAGTTTAGAAGCATCATTAAAGCAGATTTTTTTTTAATGGGGATAGGCTTTTAACAATGAAATCTGTATGAAATTAGAACTACTTGCGATATCCGAAATCTAAATTGATATTTGAAATCATAATGCTGAAATACATCTGTTTGGAAGTTTTCATCTCAATAGCTTGAAAAATAAAAAAGTTTTGTCTAAGACCAGCCTCCCCCCCTTAATAGCCTTGTATATTACCTGCATCAATGACCACATAATGCAATTTTTAGAAAAACGAGTGACACACATTACATAGTGTTTATTCGAATAATAAATACACCAATTGCTATCTGTTTTTTACCTGCACGTAAAGATCACATTTCAGGGGGGCAGCAGGAAATTCAGCCGCAAAACATATTGCTGTACCACAAGGCGTATCTACCAAGCTGATCACTTGCAGATAGCTGGTCGCTCCTGGCAGGAGGGGTTTCGTTATATTCTGATTGGCCACAGGGGAAACTGACCTTCGCAATCAAGCCATGCGCCTGCGTTTAGCGTGACTGTGCGCTCGGGATTAAGGTAGGATGATGCAAGTTCAAGACTAAACACAAAGACATTATTCTTGCTTTTGACTTTGAAGAATTGTAGGAGGAAAACTGCAATGACAGCTGCTCACAATGCATACGTGACGGCGTTGCACCAGCAGCACGGCGCATTTGCGCGATTTAAACTGGATATGGTTTGGCTGTAGCTCCGGCTTGGCGAACCAGGCCTGCGCCTTGTGTAAAGATGGCCACCACATTGTTATCAGCACCAAACAATGGCGTCCATCTATGCGTTGGTTTTTGTTTACTGGTGGGTGATTGATTGATTGTGGGGTTTAACGCGCCGACGCAACGCAGGCGATGAGGCGCGCCGTAGTGGAGGGCTCCGGATTAATTTTGACCACCTGGGGATCTTTAACGTGCGCCGAAATCTCGCACACACGGGCGTTTTTGCTTTTCGCCTCCATCAGAAAAGCGGCCGCCGCGGCCGGGAATCGAACCCGCGACCTCGTGCTCAGCAGCGCAACGCCTTAGCCACTGAGCCACCGCGGCGGGTTGTTTACTGGTGGTAGTGTGGGTGCACGGCGCACGTTTTCAGTGAAACTAGGCGCCCTGAATTATAAAAAGTTAGATGGCTGGCGCTATCGTAAAATAAATCGTAAAATAAATGTTCAAACCCAGTCCCACTGCATGAAAATTTCGTTGAAGCGAAATCCAGCCAGACAACTGGGCCGTTGTGGCGAGGACTTTGTTGCATTGACTTCTATGGCTAGCTGACAGGGAATTGAAAATATTTCGTTGAAGCGGAAATTTCGTTGAGTCCGTTGTAGTGGACTTCACGCAGTGCCGGCACCCGATATGCCTTTCCTTTGTTTATTTTGGTGAGGAAACTACTGTGTCTGGCAACACTGTCGGCATAGTACAGGTTGTTGGCCCAGTGCCAGTGGCCATTTTCTTTTTTTTTTTTTTTGCGACCAGCTGTGGGTAGCTGATTTCACTGCCCCAGATAAGCTAAGCATAATTAATGCTGTGGAACATGGCAAAAAACAGGCCAACAGCGCCAGAAGTACGGGTCTGTCTAAGCAGAAGGTTCGCTCGACCGTCAAGGACAAGAATGCTGCTGAAAAATGCAACTCCCGTGAGATTGAAGAACAGCACTTTCAAATACGCTAAGTCGCACACCCAGAGGCCCGAGTCTGTCCTTGTCACAGTTTTTTATGTAATAAAGAACTCAGGTTCAGTGAAGTTCAGTTTTTATTGCGGGGGGGTATGGTTCCCATTGTGTGCAATCTGCCGCTGGCCAGACCAGGTTAGGGAAACGTTAGGCAGTGATCTGAATTGTTTCACGAACGGTTTTGTGCAAATCTGTTTTGTCCCAAAGAGTTTGAAAAAGCCCTGCTAATTCTGCTGGCCATGACATTTTTATAGCGGGTCACAGACCGCTCCTGATTACATTGTTGCTTTATTTGCTTAGCTTAGCGTTTGTCTCAACGAACTTGACCGCATGTGCTATATAAGCCTTTACCAAGTGCTGGTGTTAACTCTTTCGGGACCGCTCCATAGGCCATCAATCACATATGATTGATGGTTTCGCGAGCCTGGAGAATACAAATTTTCGCTCGATGGAACACCTAGCGACATCTAGGAGATAGTTTGAAAACTGGAGTTTTCTCTTTTGTGAAGTTTCTTTTTTTATCGCCAGGCGGCAACGCATCAGATATTTTATTCTGACGGGCAGTGGTTTCGAATGTAAACAAACATGGCGTCATACTCGTGCGAGCGCGATAAGAAATCCGCCTCGTCTCGTCTCGCATATCTTCGCCTTCTACTGTGGATTTTAACGATGAGAGTGGCAGTGAAGAGTCGGAATGCGGCTTTAGAGATCGGATTTCAGCTCGAGTGAGGATTCGGGTGTCGATCAGCCTGGAACATCAAATCGCGCTCAAAGGTGGGTGTTGGTTTCGGTTTCAATTGGCTCTGCAGTAGGTATGTGCGCTCGAAATATGTTCTGGCTGGTTTATATTTGTTTGCTAGGGTGTTAACTACTTATGGTGGTGATCACCTGCCACCAAGGAGGTTAAAAAAAATTGCTGGAGTGGAAGGGGCGCCCGTAAAGTGAAGCCGCCGCGACGCCATCTTGCTAGGGGAGAAGACGCGTAGTTGTTGCAGCGCGCGTTCCTTGCGTGCACGAAAAAGTATTGTTGATTCGTGTGCACGCCATATAACGAGATCAAAACAAGTATGGTTGGTTCGTGTGTGCAGGGGTGGAAGCAGGGTCTAGCGTTTTGGAGCAGGCACGGGAGCAGCAGAAGTCTTACAGTTAAACCTCGATATAACGAAGTCGTACTTGGGGCCGCAAATTTCGTTAAATCGAGAATTTCGTAAAATCGAGGTTAAAGCGAAATTTGTACTAAAACTGGCCGTGAAAATTGTGTGAATTAAGAGTTTCAACACTTGGGCAATGGAATTCGGATAGCCGACGGTAGTTCATGTGTCATCGTAAAACCGGTGCTTTTTCCGCAACGCCTTATTAAATATGATAGCAGACTAGGTTTCCACTTTTTCTTTTTTCATTTCGGTCACTACTAAATGCCGCTGTTAGTCAACTGAACCCGCGTCCATGGCCCGTGAACTTCACCCCGCCGAGGTGCTCGTTCGAAGTTACGCCTCTTTTCGTCCATTCAGTGGTAGGCTTAGGCGCGGCGGGCCAACAGCGGAAGGCTGCTATGAAACTTTCGAAAGACTTTTTTCATGTACAAAGGGTCTGCAGTATGGGCGCGTGATGCAACCACAACACTCGAGATAAAGCCATGATTGCGAGTTGAGCGGAGTACACGCGGGCCGCTTCACTGTGTGGAGCAGCGCTTACGTGCTCCGGAAAGCGGAAAGCTTACATTAAAAATCTTCCGGCCAAATTCGATTAAGCAATTACTTTTATGCCCACTGAGCCCTTACGAAACTGATTTCTCCGCACCGCAGCTGTCTAATGAACGCTGGTGAAACGAAGATGACCACGTTCAAAGAGAGCAATTTATTGCCACCAGCACTCGATGTTCAAGCCGTAGTGAAGAAGTCCGTAAGCAGTGCTTGGCGTTTCTTGACCAGGGCGGGCTTTACGTGACGCTCGTATGCTGACAGCGCTAACAAGGTCTTAAACATTCGTGTGCACCTGCGTGCCTCCGCAGAACATCGATGGCATCCATCACACTTCGGTGGCTGTCAGTTTCACCGAACTTCCTCAGGCTCTTGTTCGGAACACTTTTCTTTCTCTTGGAGTGCTCATGCTGCTTACAAGACTCACCTAACGATGCACGAACAAAATATTAATTTGGTTATCAGCGAGCACAACCTAGGGCAGCAGCACCGTGAGCAATGACGCGTAGAAAAAAAAAAAAGCTTGAAGTAGGCTTCGGCGCTTCGGTAGCCTAAGCATAGAGGGCGCTGGCGTAGGCAACGATGGAGACGTCAAAATAGTGGCCGCACTATTAAACCGTCCATGACCGCTAGCGGTTTGTGCAGCTTCGTTCTTCGCTTTTAATTGTTGTTAACCGTAGATTTCACCGCTTTTCTTTCATTTTAGCCTTCAAGAGTCAATTTGAGTACTGAATTTTTTCAATGTAGGGCCTGAGAGGCAAAATAAAACGTGCCTCGACCGGAATTTCGTTCTTCCTTTCTTGCCGTGACTTCGTTAAATTGAAAGCGCCGCACAAAATTACTTCGTAAAATCGAGACAAAAATACATGCATTTAGCAAAATTTTGTTAGAAAACTTGAAAAAATTCGTTATATCGCGAATTTCGTTAAATCGAGGTTCGTTATATCGAGGTTCAACTGTATTTTGGAGCAGCTTTGGAGCAGCAAAAATCCCATTTTGGAGCAGGTTTGGAGCAATTTAGGGGCTGCTTCGGAGCACTTTTGGAGCACACTGACGGCCTTAAATAATGCGGCTGAGCGCACTTTTAAGAGCAACTAATCCAAAAAACTGCATGAAAAATGGAATAGGCCAGAATTATTTAGAAGGAGCGCCATAAATTAAATAGGAGCTGGCACCTTAATAATACCCTTTACTCGGGACTGAAACCTGCTTTAAGTGCGAATGCACTTCTTAAGCGAGCCTGAATCGTCCGCCGCCGTCGTCCGCATAGCAACAGCTGCGGGGTGCGCGCGCTCCTCGTCTTCCCTAGCAACGGGGGGAGATGGGCGCGCGCTACTCTCCTCCTCCTCTCTCCGCTCAGTACTGCGGGTGTTGGGCGCCTCCTCTCCACTTCGGGCGGGAGAGCTCTCGCTCGCGTAGCGGGCGCTCCGCATTCCGACGCGTGTGAGGGCACTCGTGTAGGCGGCAGCGTGGCGCGGGAGGGTATTGTCGAGCGCGCGCCGTCGTCGAGAGCGGTCGCTGGTCCTGCATCTCGATAACGATGATGGCGGAGCCGGGCAACGGTACCAGCAATAAACGAGTGAAATATCTTTCTTTGTAGTTGTGTGCGTGTGTTGTAATCTCTCGACTACTCATTAAGATCACGATATCCACCGTAATCGGCGCAATCAACAACCGTGCATTCGCACTTACACACTCTCCCCCTAGGGGAAGTGCGAGGGAATTTTTTGGCCAATTCCTTTAAATGTAGCGACTTTTTGGCCTTTATTGTATAATCACCACTATGTTACTAACAGTGGCTGCTTTTTAAATTTTTGGTAAAGTAGTTTCGAGCTAAAACAATCGCGTGCTGTGCGCCGCCCCGCTGCCGCCGTCACCGCAACCGTGAAATCAGGCGTCGTGAACGTGCCCTACCCGAGCGGCGCTCGCCGAGCGCGCATCGCCTCGCATCGATATTCCCCAACACGAAGACGGGCGCCGTACAATATGATGCCGTATTCGCAGCAAGCTGCCGCCGCCGCGTCGACCGAGAAGGCAGGCAAAGGTAGGCAGCGAACGAAGATGGCGATTTCACGATGCCTCATTCCGTAATAGACGCGAAGGCGAAAGCGGGCACAGCATCCCATCAAGACGCCCGCTTTCGCAGTCGAGTCGGGCCTCGTCGGCGCGCGAACGAGTACGGCGGCTGTGTGGCGCGCTGCACGCAACTGTTTTAAAGGAAAGTGATAGCGGCCGCCGCAACACTCCAGAGGAGCATGCACATGCGCTCAGTATCGCAGAAGAGCCCTTCGCGCGGAAGCTCGCGTCGTCGCGGTTCTCGGTTCGTGCAGGTCCCGAAAATTAGACTTCAATCACCACAGTAACTGCGTACTCGCGCAAAAATAATACATAGAATCTCGATGATACGAATCTCGTCGCGGACCGCGAAAAATATTCGTATCATCCGAAATTCGTATGAACCAACACAGACCAAAAAATTGAGCGCTGAAAAAAGTTTTCGCTTATTTTCTTTTCTTACTTTCGCGTGAACAAATCCGTGATTTTTCTGCTTTTTTTAACCCCCCCCCCCCCCCCCCCCCTCGTCACAAAGCAGTCCTTTCTGGCACGCGTAACGCTTCGCCTAGCTTCGCGCTTGTCTCCTCACTCCCGGTGTCCAAGCTCGCTACAGGCCGCAACAGTCAAGCGTGAACCGCATGGTGCGTTTTTTTGCACATGATTCGCACGCCGCGGCTTTGCGCGCGCTGTTATTTTCACAGCCACATTGAAAGATTTCGCGCCCGCGTATCTCCTACCTCGGTCAGAACAAGAACGTGACGACTTGCGAAACGCTCCAAACAGCCCGCTGGCTCCGCCCGAGATGTTTAGGGCTTAGCACTCCGGCAGATATTTTATAGGCGCTTTCACTAGCGGCGCGGATGGTGTTTTATAGTACCGTTTTCACCAACGTTATCAGCTCCTTTACCGCACAAGAAACTTCGTGTCTGCCTCGAGTCAGAGCGGGCATTTAAGAGCGGCTAGAAGCAGTCGCTCAGCGGCCGTGCCACTTCGCGGCCGAAGCCGCCGCCATGTTGCCGCCGCCGGCCGCGGCGCGCGCAGCGTGCGAGAGGTTTCGCGGTACGCATGGGCCGTGCGGGGCGCGTTTTCGCGAGCAGAAAACAACAGCCCGGCAGTTTCTGGAGAAAAAAGAGTGATAAATGGGGAGAGAGAGCCGTACACTTGCTTGTTCGGCAGTCGGGCGCCTCACCGGCTCGTTCGTATCATCCGCCGGGCTGCGCAGGTCCGTTATAACCAGCCGAAATTTTTTCCCATTGCAAACAATGCAATTTTGCCGGGACTTTTCAGAAATTCGTATCATCCCGAAATTCGTATCACCCAGAATCGTATCATCGAGATTCTACTGTAAAAAGAAAACTACTGATGCGAAGGATGTGCGAAGGGGTCGTTCGTCTTACTTCGAGCAGCTGCAAATTCCAGAGGCCATGCCTCAAGTTATATCATTAGATAACTGTTCAAAGTACTTTTACTCATGCTGGTGACAGCCTTCCGGGAAAGCCGCGGCGATAACAACGTCGCGATAAACTCCACGAGGAAACCACGAGTGCACCGAACTGCCGTGGCTATGGATGCGGCGTGGATGCGGCTGCGTCTATTGTGTAGCAAACACTAGTGCTGTCCGGACGACGACAACACTCGGCTAAATTTGGCGTTTTATGCTCTCAGTGGACAATAATCGCACAAATTGCCGTTTCTGCGCAGCTTGGCGCAGCAGGGCAAATTGGCGCACAATGGCGCAATTGGCGCAGCAGTTCCACCCCTGTGTGTGGCTTACGGTTGTACAAGCAGTGTGAACCTGGCCCCGGGAGTCGCGTTGCGCACGTAACTTGCACGCGTGCAAGTTGATTCCAAACTGCGGTCATGCTCGTTGCATTGTGTCGCGTAGTATGCGTTTTCAATGTTTAATTTCTTTGCTGCTAGGCTTCCGAAAGATGTTGAGTCACTGTCCTTTGTCAGTGTCTTTTTTTTTGTTTTGTTTTGTTTTGTCCTTTGTCAGTTTAATTTACGTCTGGTATCATAAGTCTGTCTTCTTTCAAAAAATAAACACTTTGTTTCCAAAAATACAAATTTGTTTATCTTTTTTAGGTAGTTCATGTCACTGGCAATGTAACCTCATGGTGTGATTTACTAGAAAGATTGTTGGTTCTTTTTTTTGCAGTTTATTTGTGTGTTAGGTTGGGCAGCAATGCAATGAACGTAATAGCATTGGTTGCTATCATACACTATTGAAAGTTTTCTGTATCGGTTTTTTGTCACCCCATTATGTCTATTATCACAATAATTCTGGTTGTTTTCTGTTGTTTTTCGGAAAATGCTGCATTTTCTGGCCATGACTGCTGTTTTTCACATTACAGTTGTAACTCCATTGCTTTTTTTTTTGTTGTTCTCAGAACTTTCACGATCAATTTCTGCATTTGAACAGTTTAGAATAAAGAAGATAAACGAGTTCTTATGTATTTTGTACTTTGTGGCAGCTGCATATCCGAGCCATAAGGTGAAAAAAACAATGTCCCTTTACTCGGAGATCTGACTTTTAACGAAATTCCTGTGGTAGAAATCAATACGGAGACGTCGGATATAGCTCGCAGTGTTGAATTAAAGCATGAGAATCCGTTACGTAATTTAAAACCGCTGGGAAAGTCGGCAAATACTGCTGCAAAGCAATCGGCATCTGGTTTCTTTTCCCGAGCAAGATGGCCGCCGCCGGCTTCAGCCGAGCCCATTGGCTGGTATAGGTGACTTCCACTCCAGCAATTCTTTTAACCTCCTTGCCTGCCACCAGCGCAGAAACGGATCAAGTTTTCGCCGAGACGAGAGCCTGGCGTGTACCTGGGCGACGACGTAGCCATGGCCCTAGTGCCAAAGAGATCACACACAAAACGAAAAACCAGTTTCACCTAGCCGCATCAAACTTTCGCGATGAAGAAACAAAGCATTGTGTTAGATTTTGCATATCCTGAAATAATTTTATTCTTTTCTAATATTTTTATATTTATGCTTTTTTCTATCTTCTTCTGTAGATTTTTTACGAAGTTCTCACTTTCAGATTTTTTCATGGTTCTATCGTCAGTGTTGAAGTAAAACTTGGTATTGTATGTCAAAGAACATATAATTAGCTGCATTTTGGTATATGCTAAGGCAGGCTGGTGCCTTTGCTTTATGTAATAAAAAATTTGCACCGAGACCTCCCTTTTTCATCACTTTTTTGGGCGGTCCCGAAAGAGTTAAGCTTTGAAAACAGCGTTTGGTGATTCTTGTCCCCCGCTTTGCAGAGATGCTGCAGGCATCCCACTTTATGCTCATACACCACCCCTGTTCAGTTACTGCATGCTTGGGATACAGCGGACGCTTTTTTCCGGATTAAGAGGGTCTGTTGTAATGGGCGTAGACTGTATACAAACAAGATTCGCACGCAATGGCTTTGAATAATATGCTTTCTGAATCCCATACCTAGTTTTGTATGTCTGGCCATGTCCTGAAGTTCCGTATATTAATTTAATGGCACCGCACTGTTACAAAAGCCCCACAGAGATGGGGCCCTGTTCTCAGGTTTTCACAAACAATTCATTGTTGATTGCCCATAATGTTTAAACCGTAACCATTTGTCCATTCGTGAATTGCCTTATCCTAGTTAAAAAGCACCACTTGAAATTAGCACAGCTATTCAAAATGAGAAGCCCAATGTCCTCTCAAGTTGTGGATGTTTAACCAACGCCAGCCAATCCCTACAGGCTGTCCTGTGATGACATGAGTGGGGCAATAGCATGCGCAGAGATGGGGAGTCGAAGGGGCCAAGGCCCACTTCCAAACTTTTAAGCTGGGAGGAAAATGGATGAGGACACAAGTCTGCTAATAAAATAACGAATGCCTAAAACTATATTTCTGTCAAGCTGCGCATCACAACCATCAGCCATTTTGCAGTGTCCCTGAAGAGAAACAAAAATTAATAAAGCAATAGGAAGGCCCTGCCACGTGCGCCCACGGCACCCTGAAGGTGTTTTTTTATTTTGTTTGTTTTAAACTGGCCCTTAATGGGCTTTCGAGGATTCCTCTCTTTTTTTTACTTTTTCTTCATTTTTTCATGTCCTCTTTTTTTCTTATTCTGCCACCCCACCCCCCACCCCTCACCCTTCTTTTTTTTCTTTTGTTTTGCCCAATTACCCAGCTGAATTTAATGCAGTCTGTGTTCAGGTCGACACATTTACTATCCCCCGCCGTGCAGCATTTCTTGCACCAGAAATAAAGTTGCATCTGTCTTCACAGTCCCTTCAACTCTTTCAGTACTGCACCCACAGAATGACGTCAGCCGACTAACTATACGTTCGAAGGCTGATTTTGAAGCCACCCTGGGCGTTTTAAAACCCCTGGTGCACCTGCCACATTGTGGGAAAAGTACACCTTCATTATTTTGTAGTATGGTTTGTACAGTTAAACCTTGTTATAATGAAGTTGAAGGCACGCCACGATTTGCTCGTTATAACCAATATTTCATTATAGCTGTAGCAGGCATTTACTGCAAATATGCATCGTGCTTACCTAAAACAAATAGCAGGCGAAATTGGATCTTGCCGCACGGTGGTACAGAAGAAAATAACCACATTCCGTAGATACAAAGGAAATGTCGCGCACCTACTTTATTCCTTTCTAAATATGTAACTCGTACTTCAAACAGACTTTGCTGCAGAGAAGTCCGCAATTGGACACTGATGCCTATTTCTAATGCGAACAATGGCTCGCTCAGCTTTGTGTGTGATGCGACGGCTTTTATCATAGCTACCTTCTGGTCTAGCGTGTTATAGTCTTTCGCTTTCGCTTCCCGCCTGCTGCATTCATGTTGCTCGAGTAATGCACGCATCGTAATGAAAAGTAAGGCTGAATCACTCAAAAAAAGAAAAAGCACAACTTTAACAACGCGGCTCTCTCGCAGTGAACGTCCGTGAGTGACAACAGCGAACAGTTGCAGGCGAGTGTGCCGCAACCGTGTGCGCCACATGCATTGGCTGTGTACCATGTGCAGCGGACGCAACGCACGCCGTCCAGCTTCGCGTGTGTTGCTGGAGAATGCATGGCGGGAGTTTTGAACTGCTAAATATAGTTGTATTGTCGGCCGTCTCAAATCTACGTTTCACACTCGTGAAATCGGCTCAAGATTTTATTTCCTAACGCAATTTGTTGGCTATATCCTAGTAATGGGAAAATTTGACCTCGTCAAAACAAGGTTTTAACTCTTTTGGGACCGCTGGAAAAAGTGATGAAAAAGGGAGGTCTCGGTACAAATTTTTTATTACATAAAGCAAAGGCACCATCCTGCCTTAGCATATACCAAAATGCAGCTAATTATATGTTCTTTTACATACAATACCAAGTTTTACTTCAACACTAACGATAGAACCATGAAAAAATCTGAAACTAAGAACTTCGTAAAAAAACTACAGAAAAAGATAGAAAAAAGCGTAAATATCAAAATATTAAGAAAGAATAAAATTATTTCGGGATATACAAAATCTAACACAATGCTTTGTTTCTTCATTGAAAAAGTTTGATGTGGCTAGGTGTAACTGGTTTTTTGTTTTGTGTGTGATCTCTTTGGCACTAGGGCCATGGCTACGTCGTCGCCCAGGTACACGCCGGGCTCTTGTCTCGGCGAAAACTTGATCCGTTTCTGCGCTGGTGGCAGGAGATCACCACCATAGGTAGTTAACACCCTAGCGAATAAATATAAGCCAGCCAGAACATAGTTCGAGCGCACATACCTACTCCAGAGCCAATTGAAACCGAAACCAACACCCACCTTTGAGCGCGATTTGATGTTCAAGGCTGATCGACACCCGAATCCTCACTCGAGCTGAAATCCGATCTCTAAAGCCGCATTTCGACTCTTCACTGCCCCTCTCATCGTTAAAATCCACAGTAGAAGGCGAAGATATGCGAGCCGAGACGAGACGGATTCTTATCGGCGCCGCCCGCGAACGAGTATGACGCCATGTTTGTTTACATTCGAAACCACTGCCCGTCAGAATAAAATATCTGACCGCGTTGCCAGCCTGGCGATAAAAAAAGAAACTTCACAAAAGAGAAAACTCCAGTTTTCAAACTATCTCCTAGATGTCGCTAGGTGTTCCATCGAGCGAAAATTTGTATTCTGCAGGCTCGCAAAACCATCGATCATATGTGATCGATGGCCTATGGAGCGGTCCCGAAAGAGTTAAATACAGTCAGATCTCGGCGGTATGAATTTCATGAGGTCGCGTGAAATATTCGAACCATCCAAAATACGTATAATCAAAACAAACAAAGTGAAATATAAATAAACTTGTTTGTGGGAGAAAAATTTTCTTATATCCGTCTGCATTTTCTTTTTACTAAGATCTTCACCGATTCACTTCTAAAAGGCGTAAAATTGTGTGCAAGTGATTTCACGAATGTTCTCGCCCGCCTCAGCACGTCACGCACTAGGTGCATTTCAGCCGTCGTGGCAGCTCAGCGTGGCTGCTGCCGCAGTCGTCATTGTCTGCATCGCTGGTCATGTCGGCACCAAACGGCAAGCAAGCATGCGATCCCGTGAACCTCCAGAGGTGAAAAGAGCAAGCAAACGCCGGTCCGCAACAGACATACAGAGACAGAGAGAATGACAACGAGCGTCGCGTATTAAAAAAGAAAGCGAGGGTTGGACCCACACAGCGTGAGGTGGAAATGGGGGGCATGCTGCCCTCACACCATGGAAAACAGGTCAGGCTGGCTCGAGTGGGTGGCTCAAGGATGCTTTCTGCCTTCCTCCCCTCAATGTGCCAGGAATGTTTGGTCCTTTTGACGGGAGGACCAGTGAGCGATCGCGCAGCCGCATGACGCAACCGGTTGGGCTTGGAGACCGTGGATCCCGTCCAGATCCCACTCCCTCCGCCGGCTCACACGCTTCGCTCGGTCCGCGACCAGCGGCTGCTGACGACGCGTTCGTAACAGCCAACGCTTTTTGTATTGTAAGCAATGCACTTTGTCCGGGGAATATTACGAATTTTTATCACACCGAAATTTGTACCAGCCGCGATCGCATCACCGGAGTTTTACTGTACATTGATTTCTATGGGGACTTTCAAGGGGAATTACGATTTGCTCATTATATCCATTATTTCGCTATAGCCTGTCATGTTATAACGAGCTTTAACTGTGTTTTCTCCACTAAGCGTTGGTTTTTAAAACCCAGCACATAAAGCAAAATTGCGTCGTTGTTGCAGATCAAGATGGCTGCATGCACAAGATTGACTCGCACTACTAAACACTGCAATTCACTGCATATTCAACGAATTTCCACGATATTGATTGATTGATTACGGGGTTTAACGCGCCGACGCTTCAAAGGCGATGAGGCGTGCCGTAGTGGAGGGCCCCGGATTAATTTTGACCACCTGGGGATCTTTATCGTGCGCCGAAATCTCGAACACACGGGCGTTTTTGCTTTTCACTTCCATCAGAAAAGCAGCCACCATGGCCGGGAATTGAACCCACGTCCTCGTGCTCAGCAGCACAATGCCTTAGCCACTGAACCACCACGGCGGGTGAATTTCCACGATATTAAAAACAGTGAGTATGTGGATGATTTGGCATTATGGGAGTTTTCTTACATCCGTAAAACCCCAGAAACGGTCATAGAGAACGCCAAAATTGGAAAAAAAAAAAAAAAAAAAAAAAGTGAAAACCTTAGCTGAGCTTTAGCTTATCAATACACTCAAACACAAATTCCAAAATAATGCTTATTGTTATACAACTCGTGTGCTATCTTTGACATTCAAAACACACCACGACAATTCAAATTCTGCTGTGCTAGCAAATCCAGGTAGCCATGTGAGCAAAGTCAACATGCTCTACAAAATTCCACAAATCGCATGAGTCCACTGCACCTTTTGTGGATTTCCACGATGTTAGCAGCAGCAGTGAGTCTGTGGACGATTTGGCATTTGATCGGAATTTAGTTGAGGAGGAATTTAGTTGAGGTACCGGCCTTGAACATCGTCGACCGGTTACTGGTAGGTTTTGCTTTTTAATTACAGTTTGTTGCAACAGAAAAAAAAAAAAAAGAAAAAAAAGCGCCCCGCATTTTTTTTCGTCATTGATGAAAAATCCACAGTGAGGCAAGCATTTTAGCAAAAAGAGGGCACAAACTCCTCTTGCCTGCAAGTGGGCCGGAAGACGATGGGCTGGCCTCCTTGGTTGTGACGGTGGTTTCCGAGCGAGTGGGCAGTGGCTTGGTGACCACATTTGTCACCGCTGCCGAGGATATCTCGGGCGGGGCCATCGGTGTGATGGTCAGGCCCGGAGGAAGAGTCACAGGCAGCGTGGTCGCTGACTTGTGGTCCTGGGCACCTTCCGATTTCAGCGACACTTCAATCACCCGGGTCAGGGGCTGCAAGGGAACCACAGGTCTTGTCAGACCATGCATCCTCTGCCAAGCAGGGGTGGCCTGGGCTGTGATGAACAAAACCCCAATTTCGTGCGGGCAGCTTGTAGGACTCACCAGCCATGTGCAGAGCACGCTGCAAGGGCAGCGTCTCTGAATCAAGAATTTTGGCAAAACAATTTTGATAAAAAATAGGGCTTGATATCCCAGCAGCCCTTTGGAGTGCGGGACACGAAACTGGAGTTCAAGTGGGAAGAAATAAATTTTTGTTCGCTAACCTGAAACAGTATTTTTTATTTTGGTGTTTGTGTTGCTGGGCCAGGCAATCACTGACACTGCACCCATTTGAAAAATGTGTGCTAGATTGAGTAATTACAGTAAGCACTTCCCAAAGGCTGTTCACTCTTCTTTGACAGAAGTGCCGCCAGTCGCACAACACTGCTAAGTGATTGACAGTCAGTGATTGGCTGCACAACAACAGTGTCTTTGCTGCGTGGCATACGAATGATTTTCAAAATCATTCAGGAAATGTCCACTTTTCACTTGACAGTGCCATGTTTAGAAGTTAAATTCGTTGCTCTTGCTCAAGCCTCTAAAAAGACTGCCACAAAGCACTAGGGGTGAAGGTGCAGTTTTATCAGTTTGGCTATGCTTGGCTATGGCTTGGCTATGGCTCGACCCCAAGTGGGCTTGTTTATAAGATGATCCTAGCCATATCGTCACCCACTACTATGTCAGCACTTTCCGTTGCAGTTGCCGTGACATGTGGTAATGCACACTGAAAGCTGATTACAAGAAAAAAAAAAGCAACATTACAGTAATGACTCCGTGCAAGCACTTGTGAAGCCATGAATGTACGATTTTGAGAGTTTAGTTCCTGAATACACAAAAAAATTCCAATTTTTCCCTGCATGAAAATTTCGTTTAACTCTTTTGTTACCGCGCCTATTCAAAATCGTTAATTTGAACAATACCTTGGGAGCCCCTTTTCATAACAATCCACACGTTTCTGGAACAAGTAAAGCTGTTTGGGGTTAGCTTAGAAAAGAAAATGCCCTCTTAAAATCAGTTCTGTTTTCATTTTTGCAACAAAAACGTGATTTTTGACACTTTTTTCCACTACCTGGGTGTGGAAAAGAGGCGTAGTCATCACGCGTCACTGCTACCAAAGAAGGCGTGCCATTCGTAATTACTCTGCATCAACGTTTGGTTTTTGTTATCGGGACACGAATGGTGAATCGGAAGACGATTTTCAGTCATCAGGTTTGCACTCTGACAGGAATAATCCCTGAAATCGGCTGAACATATCAAGCAGTGCCTGTTTGCAAAGTTATTTTATGATTTCAGGCAGTTTTATTGCCTTTGCGCACGTTGTTCTAAGTTGTGTAGTAGTTCTACTTACCAAAGGAAAACTCGCAAACAGTTTACATTAGATTTTGTTTCGTTTCTGCATTGCGAATTTTATATTTGGCGTTACTA
Organism: Haemaphysalis longicornis; assembly: GCA_013339765.2. Classification (NCBI taxonomy): domain Eukaryota; kingdom Metazoa; phylum Arthropoda; class Arachnida; order Ixodida; family Ixodidae; genus Haemaphysalis; species Haemaphysalis longicornis. The sequence continues at coordinate 83,639 of JABSTR010001229.1, read as the reverse complement.
CGCAGTTACCCAAATTCAAGCCTACCACTACTGATCCTCGAAAAAAGCACGCCACTCATGATTTCATCCTGCCTTAAAGGAGCCATGAAGAGAAAACAAAAGTTTGTTTTATTCGAAAGATTAGGTGTTTCATAGTACCCCAAGCGCTTTCACGGAAGCAAATGATGCTTTATTCACTGAGAAATAAGGCAATTTAAGCCAAAATTTTAAATCTCCCGCTAAAATTGCACATTTGGTGACGTGAGCAATGGTGTCACACGGGCCGGTCCATGAAACAGATACTTAGTATGTCGACTCCATATAGCACCCACACGCGGGAGTCGACCGAGACGGCGGCCATTTTAAAAATGCTAGTAAAACCTAGTGCACCCGCAGCCCCAGTCATGGAATCGCCTGATCCGGAGAACAAAACTCTCGCCGAGGAGCTCGGGCTTGCATTTAACAACCTCACACCACTTGAACGCTCAACGCTTCTAAGTGCACGAGCGGCAAGAGTTGTGGGATACGCGGTGGACTGGAAAGCGACCATTCCGCGATAGCCACAACAGACGAACGCCCTGCCGTCGGCACCGCTGCCTCGTCAGCGCTGTCGCCACGGACGAATACAGACGGGTACCTATGTGCCGTATTTTTATTACGGTTAATAATAGTTCAACTTCAGTAGCAGTATCGCTTATGCCAGTTGGCCGGTGTCGTGTATGGAAAGCCGTTCGCGCGAGCTCTCTGCTCTCGACCAGAAAGATACGAGCGTCAATGCGCGGTGTTTACGGCATTTTTCCTCCAAGGTCAGAGCGCCTCGAACCCGAAAATTCGTCTGCGCGACGGCGAGATGTCGAGCTCGGGCCAGGCGGTTGTTCGTACACATTGGCGCACACGCTTGCGTGTTCGTTCTGGAACTTCAACCGTTACTCCACCGTTCTTACCAATTTCTGTGATAAGAACTTCCAATGAAAGTCAAAAGATAGAGAATAAACTTTCATTATTGAGAAAAATAAAATAAAATAAAATAAAATGAAGTCTTCGGGGTGGCTTCCCTAGTCCAGGACGCCTTGAGCTTGGGCCGCGTACACAGCCCTCTCGACCAGCTGACGCTGATCCTCGAGGGTGGAGCTGGCCAAGGCTCTCTCCCAAAGCTCATGGGTGGGATAGGGATTGGGGTGGGGAAGCGGGGCTTGGCCGCAGCCTCCTACAATATGATAGAGTGTCCCGGGAGCATTGCAAAAGCGGCACTGTGAGGAGAAACAGGTAGGAGCCAAAATGTGACTTCTGGTGGGGTGGGGGAAAGTGTTCGTTTGAAGGGCACGGAGGAGTCGCTCCAGCTCTCTGGGGAGTTGTTTGTGTGCTGGGGGGCAATGCTGCCGCTCTAGTCGGTAGTGTTGTGCGATTTCTTGACACGTGACCGTCACGTGCGTGCGCTCAGGCTCACTCCCGGCAACAGCGGCTCGGCGGGATAGCTCTCGAGCCAGGAGATGGGTGGTCCCGTTGCCCGGAACATCGAGATGAGCGGGGGCCCAGATGATCTTGATGGAACGGCTTGGGGGGCGTTGTGCAAGAATCTTGAGGGTTCTGCGGTGAATTCTTCCGTTGGTGAAATTTCGGCAGCCTGCTGCGAGTTGGTGATGATGACAGTGGCTGTGGTTTGACTCACGGAAAAGGCGATGGCCGCTTCCTCCGCTTGCAGTGGGTCGTGGTGTGGTGTTTCTTCATGACTACAACAACGGTCGTGGCCTGAATTTTGGGGTGTGTGGCACAATCCGTGTAGGCAGTGTCGGATTAGTTTCCGTATTGCCTCGAAATGGCTCTGGCTCTGGCCTCTCATCTCGCCGCAGGGTGCACAGGGTGCATGCTGCGCGGTAGAGGAGGGACAATGAGGCATTGACGGATTGTGTGTGGGATGCTTCTTAGGTCAGGAGCTGAATGTTGAAGTGGGACTGAAAGTCCCAGGTGGGAGAGAATGGCTCTGCCTGCTTCTGTGGCTTCCAGTTGCACTCTTTGGCTTGAGAGGTGGGCCTCAATTAATTCTTCTGCGGTGTTGTGGTTGTCAAGCTTGAGAAGTCGGTCTGTGGAGGTGCTTGCTGGGAGTCCAATGGCTTGCTTGTAGGCTTTCCGGATTATTGTGTCTACTTTATTGAGTTCTGCCGCGGACAGAAGAGCATACGGTATAGAGTAGGTGATCAGGGATATGATGAATGCTTGGACTAGTCGAAGTGTGTCCGCCTCCCCCATACCTCGCGTTTTGGAGGAAATGCGTCTGATCATGTGGGTTACTTGTTCTGTGGTGTGTTTCAACATGTTCATTAGAATGGAGGATGTGCGGTCTGCTTGAAATGTCATGCCAAGGATCTTGATGTGTTGAGAGGGGGTGATGGTAAGGCCATCCATGTGGATGTTGATCGTCGGAGATCCAGGTGGTTGTTTTTTCCGGCGGGAGACCAGCAGAAGTTCAGACTTCCGGGGGACACAACTAAGACCGCACGACTGGGTGTAGCGGTTCACTACATCCGCCGCCATCTGCAATCGGTTCTCAATCTCCCCTATCGGTCCAGTGGACAACCAGATGGTAATGTCGTCCGCATACAGGCTGTGCCAGATACCCGGTATGTCATTTAGGAGCGAAGGAAGGCCAAGCAGGGCGATGTTAAACAGCAGGGGGGATAGGACTGCCTCCTGAGGTGTGCCGCGCCCATCCAGAGAGAAAAGATCTGTGGCGTGGTCCCAGACCTTGAGGATGGCTTGTCTGTTGGTGAGGAAGTCTCGGATGTACTGGTAGGTTCTTGCGCCACAGCCAAGGGAGTCGAGTCGAAGCAAGATGGCGGTGTGCTTCACATGGTCAAATGCTTAGGTCCAGTGCCAAAATGGCAGTAGGAGAATTTCGTGTGGCATGGTGCCATTACCTCCTCTTTGATTTGAAGTAGGATATCCTGCGTGGAAAGATTGGGGCGGAAGCCTACCACGGTCCCGGGAAGCTTTCCTGTGCCTGTGTCTTCTAGGTATGTTTGAAGCCGGTTAAGGACGATATGTTCCAGAAGCTTCCCCACGCAGGACGTGAGGGGAATGGGGCGTATATTTCCTATGCTAGGTGGTTTGCCCGGCTTCGGTATTAGGCAGACTTCCACCGTTTTCCATTCAGCTGGAAGAATACCAGCCCGCCATATCTGGTTGAGGTAGGAAGTGAGGTCTAATAGAGATTGATCATCCAAACTGATCAAAACTTTGTTCGAGATTTGGTCCATGCCCGGTGCCGTGTGCCTTCGAAGACTGCTAACGGCTGCCGCAAGCTCATCTAAATAGATGTCCTCATCGAGTAGGGGGTTAGGGCTACCGGTGTATGGCGGGAGCGGCTCTGACGGGAGAGTGGGGTGGTACGGAGCCCGGAGGGTATTGAGGAGATCTGCCATAGTCTTGGGGTGTTGTTGAATGATTCGGGTCATGTAGTTTTGTGATTCCATCTTGCTGGTGGCCGGATTGATGAGGGAGCGAAGCAGTTTCCAGGTTTTCAGGCTGCTCAATGTACCCCTTAGCCCGTCGCAGAGTGTGGGCTAATTCTCTCGGCAGAGCATAGCTGCGTATTGCGCTGCGTCGGCCGTGAGCTGTGCGATCCACTTCTTAAGCTTGTGGTTATGCTTCTGTTTCTTCCACCGCTTTAACTCTTTCGCTACCGCGCCTATCAAAATCGATCAATTTGATCGATACTTTTGGGAGCGCCTTTTCATAGCGTTCCAGGCGTTTCTCGAACAAGTAAAGCTGTTCGGAGTTAGATCAGAAAATGGCCTTTCAAAATCAGTTTTGTTTTCATTTTTGCAACGGAAACGTGATTTTTGACACGCTTTTGAATCACCTGGTTGTGGAAAAGGGGCGTGGTCATCGCGCCTCAAGGCTACCAACGAAGAATGCGTGCAACTCGTAATTACTCTGCACCAGCGCTTCTTTTTTGCTATCAGGGCGTGAATGGGGAACTAGCAAACGATTTTCAATCGTCAGGTTCACGCTCTGACAGTAATAATCCAGAAATCGGCTGAAAATGTCAAGCAGTGCCTGGTTGCAAAGCTACTTTATGATTTTAGGCAGTTTTATTGCCTTTGCGCAAGTTGTCCTAAGTACTCTGGTAGTTCTACTTACCCAAGGACCATTCCCAAACAGTTTACAACAGTTTCGGTTTCGTTTCTGCATCGCGAAATTCATATTTAGCGCAACTACGCAGTTACCCAACTTCAAGGCTAACTGCCATGGCGCCTGAAGCGTCCGCGACTGATCCTCGAACAAAGCACGCCGCTCCTCATTTCCCCCCCACCCTAACCCGATTTCGTGCGATAAGAACTTCAGATGCAAGTCAAAGGTCACACCCAGTCGCCCAGATATCTGTTCCGCCGAGGACAGCGCTTCCAAACCGGCCTTACACTGCCAGCTGTTCGCCTTCCAGTTTCGTTTTCATATATCCGGGTGTCTAATGTTGCTGCTTAGTTGAACTGTCTATTCGGACGGAGTCTCTGATAAGTTTTGTACTGTTTCATTTTAAAATGTTAGGTGGCGCTGCAATAGAGGAGGCTCGTTGTGCTGATCTTTTTTAGCGCGCGACATGCTACTCCGGCCAAAGATCGCAGGGGACGATTCTAGCTCATCGTACCTCATTTTTCGAGCAAGGCTACAATTGCGAGTAAGAAGATGATAATAAAGCTCAGCTTTATGTTTGAGAGATAACTGACCGTGAACGACAACAAACATCAGCCACGGCGTTTCGTTTTCAACTTCATGCATGTTTTTTTCTGCATCGCGTGCTTGTCCAAATATTGTGCTCGCTGTAAATGCAAAGTCAGCCATTGACAAGATGTTTTACGTTATGTGGGGGCAAATTGGTGCCTCTGATAACGTCAAACCGCCAGATTTATTCCAAGGAACCACCCAAAATTGCACAGTTTGAATTAGAGGTTTGGGCTTCATCACCGCATGACACGAGCACCGTGCGTGCTAATATTTTTTTTTATATCTGAAAACTGTTCCACGCAAGTCGACATTTTTTTTAGGGTGTGTTTTTGAAATGTTTTCCCTGCAAAATGTATATTCTAATTTTTTCTACTAACCGGTGGTTTGATATACACAACTCCTTTTTTATCATTTTTTTTCGACAACTTGACAAAACTTTTGATTTTGATATTTTTTTTCACAACTATGATATATGAAAACCTTTAAAAAAACTGGTGTTAGTGGAAAGGCCGTTAAATAATCTGCATTTTGTGCTCCTGCATTAGTGCCTAATAATTTTTTAGCAGAAAAAAAAATGTTTTCTTGGACCCCCCAAAATTGGTCAATTTTCTGCGGTAGCGAAAGAGTTAAGAGGCTGCGGCGGGCCTCCCACATGTGGAGAAGCCGAGCGTCGATGCACGAGGTGGTAGTTGTGGTCTGTAGTTGTTTGGTGTGTTCCTGCCCGTCTTGGCGGAGTCCAGCCTTGTATGGACGGTGGGGTGCGGGAAACTTCGGGTTGGCTTCATTGTCCTCGAACCTCTCTCAGCTTGGCCCAATCCGTGAGACGGGGGGTTCCTATCTTGGCCTGATAGTCTGCTCCGTATATGGTGGTGGCCAGGACGGCGTGATCACTGCCCAGGTACTCACCTAAGTGGGACCAGCGGGCATGGGGGACAAGTTTGGTCAAGGTGAGGTCAGGGGTAGTGTCCCTGGTCACGCAGTTGCCTATTCTTGTGCTTTGTTGGGGGTCAGTTAGAAGGGTGACATCTTGATCCATGATAAATGCGTGCAGCACTCTGGCCCTGGGGTTGGTATAAGTGTCTCCCCAGACCGGGTGGGCTGCGTTGAAGTCACCCACTACTAGGAGCGGATGGTTGGCCGCAGTGTGGACAGCTTGCTCTATGACTTGCTTCAGGGCGGGGGGTGAGCTCTTTGGTCTACAGTAAATGTTGAGCAGGAAAAGGGTGCGTTATCTCTTAACCGCATTCGGAATTAGCTCGAGCAGTATTCCTAAGGGCTCTGACTGTTGAAGGGGGTGTTGAATGACGACAAGTCACTTGCTGACAAGGGTATGAAGACTATTGCCTTTTTCTGTGCTGTATGTGATGAAGCCGAGAAGGCACCCCTGGGTGTTAGTCTCTCGAAGCGTGATGCTTTCGGGTGGGGTAGACGATGCTGAAAGGTACTGGGTGAGTGAACCGTACTTATTCCTGAATCCGCGACAGTTCCACTGCCGCACAGTGAGTTTCTGTTGGGTGTTTGGTTGCCTACTGCATCGTTGTGCTGCCAGCCTGGGGGAAATGAGGGGCGATTTGTTGGTGAGGGTCAGCCGTTTGGGAGGTTTGGTTGCTGTGCCAGTGCTGAGGAGCCACGAGCGGGAGCATATGTTCTTCTAGCCTGACCATGCGTGCCGTCACTCGTGCATTAAATTGTAACATGCGGTCGGTCAAGTGCTTTTCTAGAGTAGCCTGAATAGATTCGGTAGACCGTGTTATTAATTCTTCTATCTGCTGGAGGGACAGTGTGGAAGGGTGGGTTGCGCATTCTGGGGATGGTTGGGATGCTGCTCTTTTGGCAGGATTGGGGATTTTTCAGCCCGTTAGCGTTTCTAAGGTGGGGAAGACTGGGTGCTGGCTTTTGCAATGCTGCATGTGCTAAGAAAATCTTCCCACATCGCAGATAATTCTGCTCTGAGAGATGCAAGTTCAGCTTTTAGAATAGCATTTTCCTCTAGTAGGCGGGCATTCTGCGCCTGCACCTGTGTTATTTCAGGGTGGTAAAGGGGAGGTTGAGCTTTGGAAGAGGCGACCTTTGCCCAGCTCCCCTGAGATGGCGACGTAGTCGTCTGCAATGCTCCTATTCCCCTCGTGGTGCTTGGTGGCCTTGCTTTGGAGGCATGCTTGGATCGGGATTGGGAGCGACTAGGCTTGTTCAAATAGTAATATTTTAGTTCGAAGCGAATTCGAAGCGAATAGTCCTTGGGGTCGAATATTTTTGAAGCGAATTCGAATAGCTGTCAGGTGTCACTGAGCTTCCGGGCCTGGCGGGACCATCATAAAAAGTTCTATACAGTGGAATCTTGATGATACGTTTCTGGGTGATATGAATTTCGGGATGATACGAATTTCTGAAAAAGTTCCATCGAAATTGCATTGTTTGCAATGGGAAAATTTCGGCTCTTACGAACGGACCTGCGCTGGCCCGGCAGATGATACAAACGAGCCGGCGAGGCGCCCGACCGCCGAGCGAGCAAGCGACAGCGACGTACGGGCTCTCTTTCCCCTCTTCGTCACGTTCTTTCTCCAGGAACGGCCGGGCTGTTGTTTTCTGCTCAAGAAAACACGCCGCGCACTCTACAGGCGCGCTGACACTGCTGCGAAACCACCTGCACGCTGAGCGGGGCGCGGCCGGCTGTGGCAACATGGCAGCGGCTTCGGTCGCGAGGTGGTGTGGGGCGCTCGAGTGACTACTTTTAACTGCTCTTTAAAATGCCACTTACAGCACACACGAAATATCTTGTGCAGTAAATGAGCTAATCATGCGGGCAAAAACGGTGCTATAAAACATCATCCGCGCTGCTAGTGAAACCACCCATGAAATATCTGCCGGGGTGCTAAGCCTAAACATCTCCAGCGGGGCCAGCCGGCTGTCTCAGGCGCTTCGAAACTGCCGCCATGAGGCACTTGCCTCCCCATTGGCGCAAGTCATCAGGCTCCTCCCACTGCCGCGCGCGGTGCGTGTCATTTTCTGAGCGAGGCAGAAGCTGCCGCGCGTGGAATCGTTCTGTAATTTTGGCAATGCAACACCAACTCGTTTAGGAATGCGCACTCGTCGACGCGGGTGTGAAATAATCTCGCGCGCAACACCGACGTGCACGAATCGCGTGCAAAAACGCGCCATGCGGTTCGCGGTTTACGGCGTGTAGTGCATGGGCACTGCGAGTGAGGAGGCAAAAGTCCAGAAAGGACTGCTCGGCGACATAGAACCATTTTCATTGTTTGAAACAAAGAAACAGGGGCCTCGGCTACCCTGAAGGACATGCGCGCGTAAGAAGGCTACGACAACGCTCTGAATGTGGCTTAGCTTGTCTTGGCTCCACATGTAGTCAAGATGTAGGCCTGATGTCAATGGCACTGCGGCTTGCCTAACGAAATCAAAACTTGAATGCAGTTGTGATATTTGTTCACCCCGAATACTTCCAAATAACCGAAATTTTAAATTCGAGTTGAAGCAAATACGAATACTGTAATATTCGTTCGAATATTCGAAGCACCCGAATATTCGCACAAGCCTAGGAGCAACGTCTTGATTCCCTTCCACTTTTGGTCGGGGCCTGGGAACTGTCGCGCCTGTTCCGGGATTGGGACCGGGAGTTTGGAGTCGTTTTGCGAGCATCCACAGACAGTGAGCGGGACCTCCTGTCGCTCGTGGGTGGGCCTCCTCCCTTTCTGCGGTTGATCGATGGTAGGAACCTCTTGGGACATGGCTTACTTGACGTATGGGCGCCTCCGCAGAGAGCGCACTGGGGGCGGCACTCGTGTTGGTCCGAAATCAGTTGAACTCCGCAATCCTTGCATTTGGGCATTGAAGGGGGGGTGCGGGCACACGTCTGCCCTGTGGCCGGTTTTGTGGCACACGTGACAGTGGGCAACTGTGCGCTTGTAGAGGTAGCACCTCGTCTCTACCCCACCGACGTAGACCATAAAAGGCACTTTCTTCCCCAGAAATGTTATGACGATGGTTGTAGAATTTCCTAACCTGTGGCGCGTGAGTGGTTTGAATCCTGGAGCTGAGATGGCTTTCATTATTTCGTCAGGCGTTGCCTCGAGGTGGATGTTATGGATCACACCTTTGCAGGAACTATCTGGGGAGACTCTGTATGATGAAACTTCAAAGGTGCCATTTCCAATTGTGAGTTTTTCTATCTTGCTTAGTGCCGCAGCGGTGTCTGGGGAAGGGGTGCTTACGATGAGGATGTTCTGATTTTCGTCGATGCGGACTCTGATTGTTGTGCCTTCAAGCTGGAGATTCGCCTCGTGCAAGATGCAATCTGAGAGGGCCATGGGGCTCACCTTGCCTAGTGGCAGGCCGTTGCGAGGTGTGATGGCCAGCTTGTAATCGTCGGCGGGCAGCGGTGGCAGTTTCGGCTGGCGCGGTAGGCGGCTGGTGCGAAGATCCGATTTCGGTGGCGTCAAGGTCAGCGCCGGCGTGATCACTTGTGATTTCAATCTGCAGCGTTGGGCCCAGCTTGTGACGGTGATCCAGTTTGTGGTGTCATTATTCCCACCGGTAGTAATTGTATCTTCTTGCGAACCTCGCAAATCCATTTAGTCTTCGTCTGAGATGTCTGTAGACGACCAGTGAGCTTGGGCGGCGTCCGCTAGAGACAGGGCAGATGCCATCTCCTGTGGCGAGGTAGCCGATGTCGTGGCAATGCCTCGCCGCTAGCTTGTTAGGTAGGGTTAGCGGATCTCCACCGCTTCGAAACTTGATCTGGCCCTAAAATGAAGAATGTTGTCCGTACAGCTTCAAGCTTGATGTTGCCGTGCTCCTGGTGGCTTCATGAACACGATGAGAGTGTTGAATCCGGTCGGAATAAGAAATTTCCGCTGAAATTCACCTTTGTTTGGGGAGCCAGTGTAGGGTCTGTCTGAGCAGCTCGCCTCCAGATTGGCGCCTCAGTCAAAAGATAACACCCAGTCGCCAGATGTCAGTTCCAACAAGGAGAGCGCTTCAAACCGCCTTGCACACTGCCAGCTGTTCGCCGGCCAGTTCCGTTTCCACACAAGGGTAACTCCGGAGGTCTAGTACGGCTCTTTAGTAGAATTGTCCATTTGGACGGAGGTTTGGTATTGTTTCTTTTCGAAAATGTTAGGTGGCGCTCGAAGCAGGAGGCTCATAGTGCTGAAAACTTCCATCGCACAATAGCTACCCGGTGAAAGCTTGCAGGGCGAGATTCTAGCGCATTGCACCTCCTTCCTGCAAGCAGGGCTACAATAGCGAGTCAGAAGATGATAAAAAAACTGAAGTTTATGTTTTCAGAGAGAATTGACAGTGAACGTCAACAAGCATCAACCACCGAGTTTCGTTTTCAACTCCATGCAGATCTTTTCACATTGCGTGCTTGTCCCGAATACTGTGGTGGCCGTAAATGAAGTCAGTCATTGACGAGATGTTTTCCCGTCCCTTGAGGACAAATTGGTGCCTCTGACAATGTCAATCCACCAGATTTCTTCCAGAAAACCACTCAAAATTGCGCATTTTGAAATGGAGGTTGGGCTTCACTGCATGGCATGAGCACCACGCATGCTAACATTTTTTTTTGTATCTGACAAACTGTTCCGCGCAAGTGAACACTTTTTAGGACATGTTGTTGAAATGTATATTCAAAATTTTTTCTACTGTTGGTGGTTTATTAAACTCAACTCCCTTTTTATCATTTTCTACGAGACCATGGCAAATATTGATATATTTTTTTCGCAACTATGATGTATGAAAACATGATAAAAGCTGGTGTTGCTGGAAAAGGAATTAAATTATCTGCATTTTATGTTACTGTAATTAGTGCCTAATTAATATGTTTCGCAGAAGAAAAAAAAAAGTTTTCTTAGACCCCTAAAACTCAGTCAATTTCCCCACGTTACGAAAGAGTTTAGTGAAATTATCTGGGGCGGTATTCTCGTAACTGTCCCTTTTGAAAACGTCCCTTTCGAGTCCCTTTCATCGTGACGTACTTCCGGTTAACTCTTTCCTTACCACGCCTATTCAAATCGATCACCGGTGATCGATGATTTATATTGTCTATTTCGACATGTTGTAGTCATTTCTCGGGCACCTAATGCGGTCAGTGGTTAGTCTAGGCAGTGCCCTTTTAGAATCCGTTGAAATTTTCCCGCTCCGGCGACATGGAGATTTTTGACAGCGTTTTTTGCGAGCTGAGGTGCGTGTGTTTTTAAGGAAGGGGGCGTGGCTGCTGCCCTTGAGAAAAAAGCATGGAGATCGTCGCTAGGCTGCATTACCATAATATTTTTTTCGTCAAAAGGCTCCCGGCAAGTCAAATACCAAATAATGCGCTCAGCTTTGTAGTCTGACAGCGTTGAGAGGTGATAATTACTTGAAAATGGCCCCAGCTATTCACTAATGACCTTTGGTTCGGAGAAAGGGCAGCTTTATTCTCCCAAAGCTTATTTCTGATGGTCCCCCGCATGTCTAGCAAGTGTGCCTGCCATTTTCAACCAGTTTCCAGAAGTTTCGGTTTCGTTTTTGCATTGCGAAATTCATATTTGGCGCTAGTACGGAGTTACCCAACTACAAGCTCATTTGCCATGGTGCATCCGTTGCCCGCTACTGCTCCTCAAACAAGCATGCCGCTTGCGCTTCCACTTTATCTACGCCTTGCTTCTGCGATAAGAGCTTCCGCTGAAAGTCAAACGATAACACCAAGTCGTCGGGTGTCAGTTCAGACGAGGAGAACACTTCCAATCGGCCTTGAACACCGCCAGCTGTTCACCGGCCAGTTTCGGTGTCATACGAGGGTATTTCCGGAGGTCTAGTGTCGCTGCTTAGTAGAACTGTCCATTCTGACAAATTCTCCAAGGGCCATGTAATGGATTCTTTTCGAAATTGTTAGGTGGCGCTGCAATGTAGTAGGCTCGGAGTGCTGAACTCGTTTCACAGCCCCATGGCGGCTTGGTGGTGAAAGCTTGCTGGGCATTATTGGCCTCGAGGACATACCGTGGCGCCACCTACGAGTGACGTCACTTGTAGGACGCTGAATCGTGTTGTCGTCTGCTACAACGCGTTTCCCGTGCGTACGCGAAGCGTGTTTTTTTGTTGTGGCCACCGTCTCGCCCGCTCCTTGTGGATTTTGATGCAAATTACCAAAAAAGTTGTCTGTAAACCTAATAATTCGGGCAAGCAATCAGAGACTCGCTTGTTCCCGGCGACACCGCCGCGTTTAGGTAGTTGCTACTATCGCAACCCACAGCTCTTACATACGCAGCCAACTATATAACGCCAAGGACGATGCAACTGATGCCGAGAAAAGTACGCTGTAAATTCATTATGAAAAACTTGTGACGGGACATGTGTGTGCAAGCAAACACCTTGTAACAGCGACGGAAACGCGTTGCTCACTTATGATCTCACCGCGCGAACTGGTCTTGCCTGGTAAATGAATGACGCGAGAACGGTGATCAGATTGCTTCGCCGCACATGCTTAAAAGTATTGTTATGGTCTGCAGTTTGGCTTAATCAGTGCCTATTTCCCCTACGATGTTTTATATTCATGCCCGGATTTGATTAACGATCACTGCCGTAGCCCGTACTCTGCACGGCTGATGTTTACTTTTCGCGACTTGTCCGCAATGTATGAACGGTATGAACGCGAGTTTTTAACGCCTTCGAGCGGGTTCGGACAAGGCTATATTTAGTTTTCATTAGGTGCTCGGTGTGGTAATTTATAGTTGCAGCGTGTTTTGTATGTTTACAGTAAGCCGGCATTTCTCAAGCATCAATTTCGAAACTCCCGACTGCTCACAGAAGGCGAGGCTGCGTACGAGGCGAAACACGTCGTTCATGATTTCGGGTAATGGGGATACTTAGAATAGGAGAACCGAGCGTTGGGGGCCCCCAAGAAGTTAGAGGAACCCAAACGCAACACGCGCGTGCGCGACGGGAGGGCCTCAAGGGCCTTCGCCAACAGCTCGCAGCCGGCTTCGGATGCACGTAATCGGATGTTAGGAACTTTAGGCTTGGCGTCGCAGCAGATATTTCATCGCCGTTAGAGTTGCGAGTGACAGTCCCTAACAGAACGTTTCACCGCGCTGGGAACTCTGTAAGCGCGGTGATTTCCGTTGAAGCGATCGAAGATCAAGATACGTGCACGACCTCGGCCGATTCTTGCGTGCAAGCATAGCCATCCTTCGGCCGCTCGCCGCACCGTGCGTGAACGGGCCGGTGCTACCGGGTCCGCCCTCCGCGGCCGGTCGGCGTAAATCGCGGCAGATATTTGAGCATCGCTTTGAAAACCACACCTCATGACACTACCTATCAGAATTTTTCATCACACTAACATCCACTTTCAGCAATCTGGAACTTCTTTTCCACGACTTGTGTAATTTTAAAAAGCGGCGACAAGTTGTTGCTGCCGCGACCAGCGTCGGTTCGAGCCGCACCGTCGGCTGTGCATGCGGGCAGGCACGGCGGGTGCGTGTGCTTCTGCGAGCAGTTTACGCTTCACGATTTTCTGCTTTATACATTTCTTGCAAACAAGGAAAATCTAGAAACTTCACTCGGCGATCGTCGTAGTCCACATTGTTGATCGGGGAAATGCGCTTCAGTCGCATGCGGAATACACCACCACGCTCATGGTGTTTTCGGATAATTTACCATAGTTGATACGGTTATACAGTCACCATTAGGTCGAACTGCGCTTTACGCACAGAAGGAAATTAACACGAAAATACTTCTAGAACGCGCTTCCTAAGCGAAGTGTCACGCGCTGCAAGCCAACTACGCAGCAAGATAGGAACGGTGATCCTACAAGTGACGTCAAAACGATCGCAGCGCCGGCCTCTCCAGTGGTGGGCCTCGCGGCCAATTCTAGTGCATCGTACCTTATTCCTGCAAGCAAGGCTACCATAGTGAGTCAGAACATGATAATAAACCGCAAATGAAAGTTCTGACTGATAAGTGATCATCAGAATGTCAACAAACATCCACCAAAGAGTTTGGTTCTCAACTCCAAGCAGATTTTTTCACATCGCTTGCTTGCCTTCAATATTGTGCCGGTCATAATCATTGACAAGGTGTTTTTACATCACGTGGAGGCTGATTTGGGCCTTTAATAATGTCAAACCACCAGATTTCTTCTAGAGAACCATCCAAAATAGCAAAATTTGAAATAGTGGTTGGGCTTCACCACAAGGCACGGGCACCACGCGGGCTAACATTTTCTTTTATATCTCACAAATTTTATTGCGCAACTCAATTTTTTTTCTAGGACGGGTTTTTGAAATGTCTAACTACAAAATGTATATTCTCAATTTTTTATACTACTGGTGGTTTATTGTACACAACTTACGTTTTCTTATTTTCTTTGACGCGTGGACAGAAATTTCGAATTCGATAATTTTTTTCGCAATCATTATTTAGGAAAACATTATTAGAACTGGTGTCATTGGAAAGCGCGCGGAATAATCTGCATTTTATGTCACTGCAATGTGTGCCTAACCAATATGTACTACGCAAAAAAATGTTTTGTGAGACCCTTAAAAATTGGCCAATTTCCCGCGGTAACGAAATAGTTAAGCCGTGGGTGTTGGCAGTAGGTTTGCCACACTTGCGTTACGTCAATTCCAGTTGTTTGCTTTTGGCCAATCAGGGCTCACCAAAAGGGACACGTTTGAAAAGGATGCAAATGGGACAAAACTCGAGAATACCGCACCTGGAGAAAGTTGTTCATCGACTGCAGAACTTTGGTGCATTACTGCTTATGGGCACCCCTCAAAAATACTACAGCAGAAGGCACTGGACTTTGCCTGCATCCTCAGGCACAACCAGTTCCGAGCAAGCGTTGGATGGTTGGGCCGCTTTAAAGCCCGGCACAACATCGTGGCCAAGGCGATTTCAGGAGAAGCAGCAAGCGTTGACCCTGTAACAACGTTGTCATGGCTGCTGACCAACAGAGAAGTACTGGACCAGTACCAGCCCTGCGACGTGTACAACGCGGACGAGACGGAGTTGTTCTTTCAAATGCTCCCGTCGAAGACCCTGGAATTGGAAGGCCAGAAATGCCATGGGGGCAAGCACAGCAAGCAACGCGTTACCATTTTGTTGTGCTGCAATATGGACGGCACAGACAAGCGGCCACTTCTAGTCATCGGCCGGAGCTAGAAGCCCCGCTGCTTCAAATGAAACCGCCGCTCGCTGCCCGTTCAGTACGCCGCTAACAAGAAGGCGTGGATGTCTCGCGCTCTTTTCTCCAGCTGGGTTGAGGCGTTCGATGCCGACATGCGCAAGGCGGGCAGGTCGGTGGCCCTTTTTTTAGACAACTGCAGCGCCCACCACATGGACGAGACGGAGCTCACGAACGTGCGCTTGGTTTTTTTTCCACCAAACTGCCCTTCCATTCTGCAGCTGCTCGATCAAGGCGTAATTCGGAGCGTGAAGTGTGCCTACCGGGAGAGGTTGATCCAGCGTCTGCTACTCAACCTCCACCACAAGCGTCCCACCGACGTGAATTTGTGCATGGCCTTTGAGATGGTGGCCGCCGCATGGGTTGCGACATCCCCTTCGCTGATTGAGAACTGCTTCAAGCACGGGGGCTTCACCACCACCGTGCAAGCATCACGCACGGATTGCGCTTCAGCGTCACCAGACGAAGATTTCGACGAAGGTGCACTTGACGGCGAGAGTGCTGGCAGCGCAGTGCCGCTATCGCTGACCAACGCCTGGGGGGCACTTTGAGCCATCGACATCGATATCCCAGATGGGCTCACGGTTGATGCGTTCGTTCGCGCCGATGATGTGTGATTGTGGGGTTTAACGCGCCGACGCAACGCAGGCGATGAGGCGCGCCGTAGTGGAGGGCTCCGGATTAATTTTGACCACCTGGGGATCTTTAACGTGCGCCGAAATCGTTCGCGCCGATGACGATGTAGTCGTGCACGAAGAAATGACCGACGAGGCCATTATCGAAAGCGTGCGCGAAGCTGACGACACCGAGGACCAAGAAGACAAGCGCGCGGAGAAACCCAACCCGCGGGTTGTTTTGGATGCCCTCGACACTCTTCGGTCCTTCTTCGCCGCACATGACGACGACGTGGCAATGGACCACTTTTTTCAGTGCAAAGGGAGAGCTTTGAAGTTGTTGCATGGCAAGGGTCGGCAAAGTAAGTTGATGGACTTCTGGCAATAAATTTTCGTTCTGCTGGCCATATCACTGTTTTTATGTCTCGTACTTGCGGCAACGAAATTCTCGCGAAAACGAATTTTTCCGGTTTCCCCGGCGATTTCGTTATTGCAGGTTTCGACTGTATACGGAAACACAAGACATGACGTATACGACCAATACGAAACAAGTCATCTACACACGAAAACACGAATAATATAAAGCAGGTGAACACTTGTGCATCCTTGCAGTCGACCAGGGCTGCCCCCTGTGTCGGTGCACGTATGCAACGTTAATTCAGGACACAATGCTCACCACTCTTCCCGGCTCAGGAGCAGTGACGACCCGTGACAGTGGGATTCCGCAGGTGATTCCACTCGTGGCCGGCTCGGTGGGGATGAGGGGCGTCGAGGTGGTAAAGGACTGCAGCTTCCTCCCTGGTGCTTCGAATGGCTTGGGCGTCGTGATACCGTCCTTGGTTTCCCCCAGCACTGCCGGCTTGGGAGGAGTGGAGGCCTTTGGAGACCACGCTCAGCTGCTGACTTGGAGCTGGCATGGGCTCAGCAGGTGGCTCAGCTCGCTGCAGGGCATATGGAAACGACGTTCACAGGGTGAACACAACCATGCTAGAGAGTTAGGCATCCAAGCCAGCTCACGCATTTTGCTCGCAAACTCGTGCTGTGCTTGTTCAAGGAGCCATTTGTGTTCCGCCATGCCACTCACGAAGCATGTTCGGTTGCTACAAGCCTGACAACTCACTGGCAAATTCAGGCAGCATTTGAGAGGATGTGAGCCTGTACATCCTATAAGACGCTTTTCAACCCAGAACAAAGTATTTTTACTTATTTGTTATTTAAGGAATGCTGCAGGCCAATAGCCCGAGCAGGAGGGATACATAAGGTAAAAGATCAGATAAAAGTTTATCTCAGACAAAGTGGGGTGGGGGTGGGGGCTCGGAAAAGTGCAATTACAGTGAAATCTCGATGATACGATTCTGGGTAATACGAATTTCGGGATGACAAGAAGTTCGAAGAAGTCCTGGCAAAATTGCATTGTTTGCAATAAACAAAATTTCGACTGTTACGAACGCACCTACGCGGCCCGGCTGATGATATTAACGAGCCGGCGAGGTGTCCAACTGCTGAGCGACCAAGCGACGGCGACGTACGGGCTCTCTTTACCCTCTTTGTCACTCTTCTCCAGGAACAGCCAGGCTGTCGTTTTCTGCTCATGAAAACGCGCCCTGCATGCCCCAGGCACGCTGACGCCGCCGCAGGACCACCCGTGGCCGCCGTGGCCGGCGGCGGCAACATGGCGGCGGCTTAAGCTGCAAAGTGGTGTGTGGGGCGCTCGAGCGGCCGCATGTAACTGATCTTTAAAATGCCGAAGTTGGTTGTGCAGTAAAAGAGCTGATAATGTGGGCGAAAACAGTACTACAAAACATCATCTGCGCTGCTAGTGAAAGCGTCCATGAAATATCTGCAGGGGTGGAAAGCCTAAACATCTCCGGCGTGGCGGAGCCAGCCGGCTCTCTCGAGTGCTCCGAAACTGCCGTGCACGTCGCATGTCATTTTCATGACGCCGACGTGCACAAATCGCCTGCAAAAACACGCCATAAGGTTCACGCCTTGACTGTTGCAGCGCGCAGTGAGCTTGGGCACGGCGAGTGAGGAGACGAGTGTGAAGTTTTACGCGCTCCAGAAAGAACTGCTGGGCGACACGGAGGTTAAAAAAAAAAGCAGAAAAACATCACGGATTTCTTCACACGAAAGTAAGAAAATAAACGAAAACTTTTTTTAGGGCTCAATTTTTTGGTCCGTGTTGGTTTGTTCGAATTTCGGACAATACGAATATTTTCTGCGGTCCCGCGAGATTCATATCATCGAGATTCTACTGTAATTCACTTGATGAAGTCCACGCCCTAGTTACAGACAGCGACAGGCATCACAAAGTACATATTTTAACGAAAAGTTGCTTGAGTGGCATCATTATACACAGTTCTTCTGGAATCACCCCTTTGCCACAAAAAAAATTTTTAATACAACACTGTTTACATGCTGAGTAATAATGTCATTGGCAGCAAGGTGATTTAACAAGGAAGGCAAAGTGTGCCGAATCATTCGGTGCCCAAAGATGGAACGTGAAAACGGTACAGTCCACATTCATTGTGAACGTGTTGGGTATTTTTGTATGCTTTTGCTGTTATGTTCTCAATTGATTTTATGAAAGTGTCAATATGATGTAAGTGAGATTTGTATTTTTTTTTTGCTAGGTTAAGGTTATAAAGGTTGTGAACTGAAAACCAAATTCAGTTGGCTGAATAGATTTTTTGTATGTGCGTTAGGCTTTACAGCAGCTATATGTCGTACTGCTTTTTTTTTTTTCCAATACGTACATTCGATTTAGGTTTGTTTTGGTTGTGTTTCCCCACGCAAGAAAGCAGCAATTCAGGTGATACATAAACGAGTTATAGATATGTAACTTTAAAGCAAGCGGCAAAAAATACTTAAATTTAGCTAGTATTCCAACAGTTTTCGATATTGATTGATTGATTGTAGGGTTTAACGCGCCGACACAACGCAGGCGATGAGGCGCGCCGTAGTGAAGGGCTCCGGATTAATTTTGACCACCTGGGGATCTTTAACGTGCGCCGAAATCTCGTGCACACGTACGTTGTTGCTTTTCGCCTCCATCAGAAAAGCGGCCGCCGCGGCCGGGAATCGAACCCGCGACCTCGTGCTCAGCAGCGCAACGCCTTAGCCACTGAGCCACCGCGGCGGGTAGTTTTCGATATGCACGTCGGTAACTAAATTGTTTACACGGACATTCCAAGACGTATTCATGTTGGCATATACATTGAGTGTTTTCACACAATCCACTTCTTCAATAGTTTCATTGCCATATTTGCGTTTAGGGATACACTTGACTGCCTAGGGGAAAACAGAACTTTTTTTACATCACAAAAGAAACGTCTTCAGTACATACAAAAAAATATACAGGAAGAGCCAAAAAATTGACAACGTTAGACAAAAGGCAAAATCAAAAGGCACAGCAATGTGTAGGTACAAAGTTGCATAGGAACAGGTGTTTTGAGGACCAAGATGCAAGCAGGTATCTAGTCTAAAAGCTGCGTTCAAGGCACTCTACAGATAACGGGTCTTCTTCAGAAGTGTTATTCCATTCATTGACTGTTTGTGGAAATAAGGAAAATTTGAACAAATCGGCCTGAGCAAAAAATGCTGAAAGAAATAATGCGTGTAAATGACGAGTTTGACATGTTGATAGGGGGGTTATGAAGTAGGCGGGGTCGAGACCGAGCTTTCGGTTCATAAGAGAATAAAGAAAATCAAGGCAGGTGTTCTGAGAAAAATAAGAAAATTTTTTGCCGGTGTTCTCCGGACTCGCTGAACAAAACGGTTACCCGCAAATCTCAAGTGGCTGAAATATTCTCCATTCAATCATAAAGGGATACGGGTAGAGGGGCTTCTCCCAATCAAGCTTCCTGAATGCCCCCTCAAGACTGGCTGTAAACAGTTTTGCAGGGATAGTGTCTCCTTGTCTTGCACCCTTCCTGTGCATCCCTTGTGCATGTCCTCCCTTGAGCTTTACGTAAGTATCCTCTAATCCCCGGATTCTCAATGCTTTCAGTACCACATTGGTGTCTACAGAATGAAACGCTTTTTTGAAAAACCTGCATTTGGTCTTTATGGCCTCTTTCAAACCCTTCCCTATTCCTCCACAGGCACCACACTTGCTTTCGAAATCTCGATTCAGAGGCATTCTGCTTCCCTTTACAAGTGCATACACATGCCCCTTGCCTGTATGAACTAAAAGCGGAACAGTGGTAGTGCACACCTGGATACTGTCCTCCTTGGCAGCCTGATGATCCTTGGCAGCCTGATCCTTGGCCGCAATACCCTCAAGTACAGGAGCCAGCTTAGAAATCAGCCGTGACTCTGTGTACTGCTCTGTAAATGACGCACAAAGATACAAAGCACCAACTGGCACACTTTGTGATACATATCTCTGCAAATAAATTGGACTAAACCCTCCATTCTATGAATTTCTTCCTCTCAGCCTCCAGAGACATCGGAAATCTTGCCGGTGTGTAAGGCGGAGGGATGCCAAAAGCTGCACAAGTAAAGATGAACCCAAAGTGTACTACCGTTAAGGTGTCCTAGAATCGCCAGTACCTGTGGGGGTTGCAGGTAAAACAAACAGGTGGTAGTTTTGCAGGGGGTGCATGCGCGTCATATCATAGATGTTGCCAAGATTTGGACACGCTGCACCAGCTTATGTTGAATAAAACACACAGTGATTAAGTTCCCTCAAATTTTCCAACAGTAGAGAATGTAAAGAGCAAATCTCGGCATTGAATTCACTGTTGGCCAGAACAAAGCCTCCACCTTTCTATCCCACTCTCCCTGCCCCCACCACACACACACAAAATGCAGATGGGGACAGAATGATTAACAGAGAAAATCTTAGACTGTTGCTCCTCTGGATAAATAGGCAAGAATCAACATGTTTATCACATGTGGTATTGTTGACGGCCTCTGGTTCGGTGATTTTAAAACTCACGAAGCAAATCATGTCAAAGGATACTATGCATGTGCTAATGATGATGTTTGCCTTTGAAATGAACAACGATTTTGTTTGAATACTTTCAAAGTGATTATTCAAAACGTTACCATTTGTTACCATCTGTAGATGAGTGATTGACAATTATGAAACATTTGTATGGTACAAATTATGCTGTGGCAACGTATGAAATCTAAAACGTGGCCATGCACCTAGCCACGGGCGTGCATGTCGTAGAGCGGTTCGGTGCATTGCACATCTGTGAAACTCACTGCATGTGATGTGCATCGCCTGAAGCCGGTTTACTCGCAAAAATGAAGTAGGAAAATAGTTGTCTAAGTATGTGCATATTCGTAGCTGTCATATGCGAGGCCATGTTGTTAACTTATTCAGAGTTCCTGGTCACGCGTTGTCTTGCAAAGCCATGCATCATGCTGCACTCAATTCGGTGCAAGGTTCAAGCAAACACTACCCGCATGCTACACTGATGTATGAGCCTCCCTCCTCTGCGGGCTATCTGCTCACTGAAGATGAGCAAGCGAGCTCACTCTACCACACAGCTGTATCCACTGGTCACAGTGGCCGCTGTACACTGTCCGTGCCAGATTTATTTACGTTAATGCAAGGGGGCAAAACAGCCATTTTTGGACAAGTGCCTCTCTAGCGGAACACACATCATTGACATAGCTCCCTCAGCAATCAACACCGCCAACTAACGGCTTCCGGACGGTGGTGCTTTAGCTACAAGAAGAAGAAGGAAAGTCAGGGGGGCAGCTCACCAATCATTTCGGGTTCAATAACTGTCACCTCCCTGCGACTGAAAAACTGTGCCAGGGCTCTCTTCTTGTCAGGGCTGAGAGTTACCCTGCGTGGCATTTGAGGGCTCCCGACACTGACTGCAGCTGACATGTTGACTGACAGGAGGGCGTCCGCAAGTGACGATACCTCCTGCTCCCTGAGGAAAGAAAGCACCCCTGGTAAGCACGACGGTAGTTTGATCTTCACGTCGCTCGGCACACATTGTTTTGAAATGTTAGCGTCGCCAACCTTAACACGAACACTGCGACAAGCCCTGCTCATTCTCACCTGGACGCTCGTATGACACATTTTATGCGCGTGTGGCTTTTTCACGCAGCTGTGGCATTGTGCAGGAAAGCCAACATAAGAGCACGCGCAACGTTATGGAGCACAGGATAGAACACAGGAAGACGAGGCACAGGATAGAAATACACGGGTAGCGCGTATCAAGTCACCAAACAGTTCCACTTTCTGTCCCAATCTCAACCCTCAGCAGTCAAAAGGAGAATGAAGGAAGAGGGTAGAGTTGCAAAGTAACTGACTTTTCCACAGCACTGCTGTTCCCATCATTCCAGTGCGGCCGTGACACCTTGCCCTGCTGCCTGCTGCCCTTGTGCAGGTGGAGGTTGGCCAGGCGAGCCGACAGCGAGTCGACTTTTTTTTCAAACACGGAGGCAGTGTTGCGGATGTGGCGCAGGGTTTGGTAGATGACCTCAGGCGATGGCTCTTCGCTCCCGTCACTGCTGGCCGGCAGGAGAAGCAAAAGACAAAAAACGAAAGCTTTGCAGGAGGACAGAAAACTGTCCAAGATAGGCAAAAATCGTTTTTTCTTTTATCATTTTCTAAATTTGCAGGTGTAAGCACCACTAACTGACCCTGGTGTTTAACAAAATAACCATAAAATGCAACCTCCGTGTAAAGTCTGAGGATGAAGAAAGAAGCAGTTTGCTCAGGTCAAAATTACGCTCAGTTATTGTGGTAATACGCTGTATATGCTGAATACACCTATCAGGGATAGAAGCTTACGAGGAGCTGATGTGGGCCTTGACTCCCCGATACTAGGTATTTATTAACCGTGTTTATTGCATTTGCTGTTTTTAGGGAGTGAAAATTTCAAGAGCCTCATATTTATTTAAGGAATGAAAACATGTACCTAGGCTTTCCAACATTTTAAGTTCTATCTAACAGACGAGTTCCCTTTTGGTGGGCTGATAAAAACGAAGGATGTGAAAGCCTGGTGTTACAAGTACAAGCTGTGCGTAGGTGTTAGCTGCCCATTGTAGGAGCTGCCGTTCAGGGCCTTCAATCATTTCTTACTACCATCAACAGATCCAACACATCTAGGGGATCACTAGCGAAAAATAAATTCAAAAATTTCTAAATTAAGTAGTCCGCACATAGTGACACTGGGCTTTGGAACTGTGGTGCAAATTCTAGCAAAGTATCGTCCCTACCTGCGATGACCAAGATGCTGTACAAGCAAAAGGGAAGAGAAACATCTTGAGCACAAACTCGGCATTACTAGAGCAACGAGTTTAGCCCTGCAGCCGAAAAAGACCACAGATGAAGTTAGCAGTGCCCTTGATGGTTCATTTTATTGCCCGGAGTCCCTGGGCATCGTGGCTAGGCCTAGACCATTAGCCAGGTTTGCATCTGTGCATAGGCGCCAACTACAGGGGGGCTTGGGGGCCGGTGTTTCCCAGGAAGAACAGAGCCCCCCCCCCAGGACACCTACCCCTCCACTCCCCATTACTAGTGGCCTTACTAGTCGAGGTATCTTCTGAGTTGCCTTTACCTTTTCATTTAAAATTTTGTGGCTATAAGCTTACTGCATCATTGTTGGCACAGACGTGCACAGCTTCCTATCATACTTTCCATTCATTCCTTCAAATCTTTAGCATAGGAGGATAAGCGCTCTAGAAGCACCAGGTGTCATGCAAATTTTTATTTTATTTTCTTTTTAACTCTCGAATCTGAACGCCGTGTACACACAAACTACATTTAAATATGTACACAGGAATAAATTATATTTTTTCAAAGAGGACAGAGCCTACTAATCATTTCCTAAAGTTAGGGATAGCCAATGCTCAAGGAATGAATATGTTGCTGTATGTTCACTTCACTTTAAATTGCTTTGCATGCTTTTTTCGAGCCTGAAAACAGGCTGCAGCCTTTAGTGTGCCCTTTGGCAGAGTTTTTTATCAGCGGCTTATCAAATGCATGTGGGTGTTCTGTCAGTATTGCTACTCTTTCCAGTAGGCAATCCTGACGACTCATGGAAAAAAATCATGCACCCCTCCATCTAACGACGATGATGGTTGAACGCGAAGCTTTCCTGCGATATTCTCCGGTAGGGAAATCCCACACTGCACGATACTCTGGAGGTGCGCACCACTTTTCTAGAATACCCACAGCAACTCTCGGGTGTGCTCTCCGTAGGCCTAACGTTTGGGTTCGGGGTGTACGGCGCGAATCGGTACCTGCTGCTTGGCGTTCGTTTCGACCATGTCGAAGTGGAGCAATCGGATAGCCAGCCATGGGAAGCGTTTTTTTCTTTCATCTCACCTATGATCATTCATCATTGTCGTCAGTGAAAGTTGGTCGTATTGCCCGGCGTATCGGCATATAACGGCATCAGTGAGGACAGTAAAGCCTCACGAAAAAAGAAAGAAAGAAAAAAAAACTCACTACACCACAGTGGTTAGGATTTAGCCTACGCCCGATGCTCGTAAATGCCTCTAGCGACCGACACGGCTGCAGCAAGAGCTGGAGCCCCAAAAACTGTCCCCCCCCCCCCCCTCTTTGTTCTGCATATTGCTGTTGCGTAGGCTCACGTTTCAGAATAACCAGACTCGCTTTAGGCGATGAGCCGACTTCTTTGTCTTTGACTGAACAGTACTGAATTGCAAGGCACAAGACAAATCAGTTTTACAAGAAGACTAGCTTGATAGGCACCTAGTGATGCTAAGAGCAACCACCAGAGCTTTCTTTTCGACCTCCCACGCAACTGTACTGTGAGGTGGGGAGACATTGATGTTGATTCCAAGTGTCCAACTGGTTACGAATTTTTCAAGCGTGCCTGCGGAAGGCCGTGGTCGGCCAGCCGTTCCAGGCGAGCCCCCTGCCCCCGCTGCTCACTCGGTGTACTGGCGCGCCAGGTGTTCCCTCCAGCGGAGGTCGAGCTGCGCGTGCACCTCCTGCAGCTGGTCCTTGACGTAATTGCGCAGGCGGCGGGCCTCCTCCAGCCTGTGGGCCACCACAGGGTCCAGGCTGCGGTTGCGCAGTAGCCCCACATACCGGGGGTCCCGGTTGCGAAGGTCCCGCGTCCGTGCCTCCTCTACCATGGCAAACGTCTCCACCAGGGCGTGCCGCAGGCAGTGCACGTCTGTGTGGTTCTCCTGCAAGGCAAGGCGGGCACACAGGTCCCTGAACAACCCTTCCCACTGGGCAGGCAGCGACCGCCCAAAAGACGCGGGCACCTTTCAAATGAGGCACGCGTCACTGCCAGCACCAAATATAAACCTTGTAACCACCTCTCGAGACGAGCAAAGCAGGGAACAACAAAGCACAAGTACAAACCAAGCCTGTTTCACCCTCACTAATCACCACGGTCAAAACACCAGAGTCATTGCTGCTGATATCCCCAGAGGTGTGACTGCAAACAAAACAGTCGCTTGCTCCATGATGCTCCAATCCCATGTGTAAACGTACAGTGAGGTTAAAGCATGCCCCGTCCCCTGGAAAATTTGCCACGCATGTGCGAAGAAGGCAGAAAAAAGAAATGAATCAAATGAATCCTTGACCATCGCCTTCTGTAAAACATTGCCAGTCATGTCAGCCTAGTTTCTCCACTAATCCGTGGCAGGGGTGCTCGCCTCAGGGTGCTCGCCTGAGGCGAGCCCCTTGCCACGGATTAGTGGAGAAACTAGGCGTTCTAGGGGCACTAAACATGGAGGCGTTTAGCGCCCCACCTCGCGGAGGCTGTAGAAACCCTGTAAATCGTTTCGTATAGCTTCCGTGAAGTGGCTCTACCCTGCAGACACTACCAGGCCGGGAGCACGCGAAAAGCCTAGTGAGTAGAGAAGGACAGGAGAGTGCACCAGGAAAGTACCTGTTTCACCCTTATCGGCTGACATGAAAGACAGTGTTATACAGCCGGCATTCTGTTGGCACACTTCAGACACTGCACAGGACACAGTGCCAGCAGGCTCCAAGCAAGGGCACTGACTACCCCTGGCACACTGCATCCGTATCATAACCGCAAGAGTTTTTTTTTTTGTTTCCCAGATCAATGGGAGGAAAAACAAACCTTCATGCTGCTTCTGAGAGCCTCGGCACGGCCCTCCAACTCCACACTCAGCCTCATAATTTCCATCATCTTGGCATCCTTGCCTGCAGGTCCAATGGGTGTTCCCTGGACCTTCTGCTTAAAAGCGTCCAGCTCAAACTGGAAGTCAGCTATCTGGAAACAGACGAAGGAAGAATACACTGTTATCATAGTGCCAGACGGTTCTGCACCACAAAAATCTGACAAATTTGGGCAGGGTCATTTGAGAGTACACACGGTGGATGCAACCAGTGGGCCAATGCTGCGGGATTAAATCATACCCCATCATGCACTCAAGCACACATGCAAAGGCAGGTGCATTGCTGTTAATGCATTTAGGCTAAATGTATGCAGCTGCCTAAGCCGGAAAGAGTGAAAACCCCTGCAGAGCCAAACATGCACAACTGCCACTTTCCCATCCTGGCTAAGCAAATACAATGCAGACATGCACAACAGTGCGCTGGGAAAAAAAAACGATGTCACACAGCGGTACTTGGATGACACCCTGCTGTCACACAGTGGTACTTGGACGACACCCTGCCAAAACCTAGCTTAGCTGGTTTCCTCCTGCAACCCTGGCTTCGCTGCAATCCGATACCTAAATATGCCCCAGCAATGCAGCGAAGGCTGTCGTGGTCACCGCCAACCCTAAAAGAACCCCGGCTCTATTCACACCATTAGAGAAATGCTTGTGGGGAACTCCGACCCCCCCGTGCCTCGTTTGCACACGTGGTCAGGCCTAGCCCGGCTGTCAGGGCGGCCATCTTGGCCAGCGGCGTGGTCATGTGCACAGCGCAGCGTACCTTCAATGACACGTCACTTGCGAACGAGGACTCCGAGGACGGAACCTCATTGGTCTCCCGCCGGCACCCTCTCTTACGGAGGAACCCCCCTTCCACCGATCCGTGTTCGGATGCAAGAGCCTCGTTCAAGGAGGCTCCGCTTGGAGATTCGGTCGGTGTTGGTTTGACGAGGGTACCTTCTCCTTGCGGCCACGATGACAAATTTCTGTGTCCGAGTACCCGTGGCTTACCGAGCGAGCGGAACCCCTGCCTTCGCCGCGTGCGACGGTCGTCTTGACGGCACATCACCTGTATTCATGCAGCAATAAAGCCACACTTTTGTTGCCAAAGGGTGCAGCCCGCCTACCGTGCGCGAGTAGTCGAACCCGCGCACAAGTCTTCAGATTCTACTACGGAACTAGTTACAGCTTGGTAGTTCGTACCCCAGTGCTGCTAGTCGGGGTGCCCCCGACATCCTGTATGCTGGCCCACACGCCTTAATGCTACAGCGGACAAAAGGCTTGGTGATTATGCGCCTCCATTTTACCTTCGCAAACCAGCCAACTGGAGTGGCAGTGCCGCTGTAGTGCTGAGCCAGCCCAGCAAGAGTGGCCAAGGGTACTCGGCATGAGCAGTACAGCCAAAACACCCCGAGAACTAGTTCCCGCGGTGTATGCAAATCAAATGGACCTTAACTCTTTCCGTACCGCGCCATAGAATTCGTCAGCTGGCTACTGATACAGTTGAGCGGTCATTTTGAAATCACCCCGAGCATTTTAAATCCCCCGATGCGCCTGCTGTGTTGCAGGAGACGTACGCTTTCAGCTTTTCTATGGTTCATTACCATATTTATTCAAATATAAGACGAGATTTTTTTTTTTTACAAAAATCATGGCCTCAAAGTCTACACCCACCTTATATTCGAGGTAAACAGCTTTGATGCTTGCTTCAGTGTAGGGAAAAAGCAAGCTACCATTTCGCATGAAAATGCATTTATTTTTTAATATTTAACTTTGTAATGCTAGGACATGTTCATCTTTGAACCAAATTGCCTATCGTCATTTACGGCAAGCGGCAAATACGGTGCTTAAAAAAGAAAAAGAAAATGAGAAATATTAATAATGATAAATAAATAAATAAATAAAAATAAAGCAAACGAAGGAATAGAGTCCCGACAGCAAAGCAACTAGACCCATGTAGTGTGCGCCGCGAGTCGGACGGAGAGGAGAGCAATCGCTCCGCGATAAACATGGAGCAGCGGGGCCCTCTTTGCCTGCGTTGCGATATAAAAAACTTTCCGGGGACTGCAGAAGGGTGCGTTTCCCAAAGTGGAGGAAAGCCCGAGTGAGTTTGACAAAGAAGCCAGGAGCCATAGTTTGGCTGTGACAATGGAAGTGTTGCAGATAACGGCACGAGAGTTAACAGTAGACTGCGGCATCTCCGGATCACAATTCAAGGCCAGCCAAGCCTGGGCACAGGAGCTCATGAAGAGTGCCAGCTTTGCCCTTACAATGCAGACTTCGGAGCTTCCCAAAGCCATGGTTGCAGCTTCATTTCAGAAATGCTGCATTTTAACTCGTTGGGCAGCACCGAGGACAGCGAACTTGAGCATGGACAGTGAACTCGAGCAGGACAGCAGCAAGAAAAGCACAAACGCCAATGTATCACACGATCATAGCTAATGATTCGTGGATTCTCGTACATACCAATATGTGCTTATACAGTTGCCTTTTGCACCTTTTTGAAGGTAGGAATTGAAATTAAATTTTCTAGCCGTTTCTTTCGCCTTGTATCAGTGTGCAAACTTTTTCTTTTTCTTGAGTCCTTCAACTCCTTTCCCCCACCGTCATATAATCGTGACCAGCTTTTAGGTGAATGGATACGGCATTTTCTGAGCTAATCAGCAATTGTTAATTCCGCTGCAAAAAGCTAAACTGCATAACAGTTGCAGACCAAAACGGCCGCAAGTGCCAAGTACAATGCAGGCCACAAATTGTGTTATTCCGCGGCGCCTTCAGTGCAAGCAACAGCAGCGAGTCTCTAAGACGATGTGTTTGGAAGGATCGGAATCTCATTCTGAAAGGAACAACAAAAGGCACCAGACTTGAACATCGGTGGTCCGTATCAGGATATTTCGCTTTCAAGTTTGTTTCGCATTGATTCAAACCCAAAATATGAAAACGCGCTGGGCGTTTTAAAACGCCTAGTTCCATTTGCCATAAAAGCCCATCTATTTAGCCTTATTTTCATATACCTTGTATTTTTCCCAGCCCAACAGTAATCCGCCTCTTTCACAACCCCACTGCGCATGCGCAATCCCCTAGCGGCCAAGTCCCTAAGCAGTCCAGTAGGGGCAGCAGACGACATTCCCCACAGCTCCCGCACAAGCGGGAAGGGGTCGTGGTTGTATTTACATCGTTTGATTTTTTGTGTGTGCTCGTTGTGCGCGGAACAATGCCCACAACTTGTGCTGCGTTCCGCTGTAACTCGGAGTGCCGAAAAGGGAACGGTTTTGGCTTCTATCGCTTCCCGTCAGCCGCACGCGATCGGCTACGGCGGTTTGCGTCGCTCGCGTCGGCTCGGGTGATGGGAACTTTACGCTTAGCATCCTGGCGGATATTTGATCGCTGCTATCTGTGCAACTGCGAATGACAATCCGCAACACAACTTTTCACTACACTATCATCCCCTTTCTCGCATGTGGAACTGTTATAACTGCCGTTTGAGCGATCGGTGACCAAGACATCTGCGTAGCCTGTTTCGATGCTTCCGCGCAGGTATCGCCATCTCTCGGCCGCTCGGCGCACCGCGCGCCGCGGCGACCGGTCAGCGTAGGCGTAGGCTTGCATCGCGGCAGATATATCTGATCGCCGCTTTTAAAATAAGCCCTGACAACAATCCCTAGCACAATTTTTCACCACAATAACACCTACTTTCTCGCATGTGGAACTTTTTAGCGATCAGATTGATTCAGAAGAGCAGCGACAAGCGCGGTTGCTACCGTGGTCTGCGCCGGTTCGAGCCGCTGAGTGTGCCGTGCCGAGCTGTCAGGCGCGGCTGGCGTGTGCGCGGACTGTTTCTGAAGGCAGAAAACGCTTCACGATTGCTTGCTTTATCCATTTCTTGCGAACAAACGCGCAGAATCTACAAATTCAGCTCAGCGATCATCGTAGTTGACCATGGAGCAAAAACAGTGGGCGGAGCGACGCCGACAACGCATCTCATGCACGCACCGGGCCGTCTCAAATTCACGCGTACGACTAGTGGCGACAGTCGTAACGATCAGTCCCATGCGAATCGCGTGTACCAATCGTACATGTGTCCAGCGCTTAAAGGCATTTTGCGAACTGCCGGCCTTTGTTGAGCTGGCGATCGCACTTCATGCCAGACGACTCCAGGTACTGCTCGCTCTGCTACTTGGACGGCACACGGATCTGTCCGAGATTTCTCTGCCAGCCCTCATTCAGTGATAAGAAGCCGCCTGGTATTATGTGATGACCAGGGGCTGTCATCTTAAGGCGTTATAACACCAACACAGAAGAAAAACTTCGGCTGCTCCTCGCCGTAATGTGGGATTGCCGTGCATACAACGACAACGCAGCCGGAGGAAACGCCGGCAAACCCTACAGCTTCAACTTCCGCTAGGCACGCTAGGTGGCAGCACACCGCAATGAAAGAGGCGGATTGCATAAAAAAATTTATTACAACCCTCACAAAAACATTTCAGAGTTTGGAAAGGATGCCAGGAATTTTTTTGTGGCTGCTAAATCCCTCAAGCAAAGACTAATTTTTACTGCCGCTATTACTAATACATGTAAGAAGACTTATCCAAAAATGTTTCTGAACTTTTTTTTATTTCGAGACATATGCATTTTCGAATTCTTCACGATATTTTGTCTGGCAAATTACATTTGCATTTACACTCGTTACTTCATTTCCAAAGCTGCGGTATTAGAAAGTACATCTTTTTAGCTTCATTTTTATGTGCCCAGTATGTTTTTGATCCCAACTGTTATTGCATTAAAAAACACTTTACTGGAACCGACCAAAAAAAAAAAAAAAAAATTCTTTTCAAAGGTTTGAAAGAGCTGCAGGTTAGGGCTGCAGGTTATTTTTTTCTAGCTCACAAACCATTCAAGCTAAGACTTCAATTTTACTCAATATATTGCTAAAGTGAATGTAAAACTTTATGCCTCCCAAAATGCTCTTAATATTTTTTTCTTTTGAGATATACGAATACATTCGATAAAATTTTTTAAAGTTTAAAGTCAAAAACAAAGTAAATTGGTCTTTGACAAATTTACGTTGCCAATCTTTAAAAATGCCACCCATTAAGCTTCTTTTCCATGTGGCTTTTATATTTTTGGGCCCAAGAGACTTTGCACAACAAAAACATTTTGGAACCCACCAGAAAGGGCACTTTTCATCCTGTACGGAAAGAGTTAAAACGACTTTTTGCTGAAATTTCCCACCAACGCATTACCAAAGTATTAGACCACCCATGGCCATTCTGCCTACAATGCTACTCGCTAGGCATCAAGGATCACCATAATTACTTGACTCTAAACCACACCTTTTCCCCCAGAAAATACGTCCCAGTTATCAAGCGTGTAAGAAGTGAGTAGCAGCCGAAATTGCTATAGTGGTAGCTTACCATTATCAATACAGCAGGGCAACACTAACAGCACATCTGCACAGGCCCAGCTTCATAATAAGCAGATTGTGCCAAAAAAAAAAAAAAAAAAAAAAATCACCCAGGGTTCATTTTTTTGCAAAGCAGGAAGAAGCCTACTGCATGCAAGGTATTGACACTAAAGCGGCACACCCAAGCAGGAGAGGGAGAAAAAAGAAAAAAAGATGTGAGAGCGATATCTGCAAGGTGCAAAAGTTGCATGTGGCAGGTGCAAGGGGCGAGTGCTTCTTGAGCTGATAAAAATTGTAAAGAAACTCTGGCAAAAAGCAAGCACTCTTTTTTACATAGCAAGCCCACACTTTTTTACACTTTTTTCCAACGAGTGCACTTCCTTATGCAGAAAATTGCCGCTCAGCGACACCCCCTTGCTGAACATTTTTTAAATTTTTAAAGAGGGCAGTCTGTCTTGGGCTACTTAAACCCAAAAATTTTGGTCTGTCTGTCTGTCGTCTGTAACTCGATTCAGCCACACAGCAAAAAGTTAAAAGGTTTCTTGAACAAGTAGTTTATACAGGCAAAACCTTTCAAAACCTCTAAATCTGCTACTATATACTTCATACCTGTCAACACCACTGAGTAAAAAAAGACCATTAGACATATTTGAGACAAAACCAATGCAAAACCGGTACCAGCAGTCTTCTTTCAATTAAAAATAAATGTCCAAAGGAAGGAAATAAATGTCCAACAAAGGAAGGAAACAGAGGAAGGAATTGCGCATTGTTGGTCATCGTTCCTCTGTTTGTCCATTTGGCGCAATTTTCGTAGCGCTAACTGTGTGTTACTTTTCGGGTTTGGATGAGTACTCTGAGCGTTTTAATACAAATCTTCCCATCAAAGCTGACCCCTGACTTTGTATCCCACTCTTTAAACGAAACTATCAGCTTAGATTCAAGTAAACACGGTATGTTTCATCAGGAATTTTTTTATTAAACATGACACACTAAATTCTTACTCGAGTAGAACTATTGAAATCATTCGGGCAAAAAATTTTGTACATTTCAAGCATCTTTTAGAAAAAAGTTTTTGGATTTTTAAGAGGTGAAAGCAATGGCAAAAAGTGACATCTGCTGTGTTGCCCAGTATGCTACGACAGACTATTTGAAAAGCAAGAATAGCAGAAAAATACACAGAAGACGAACGAGATTCCACGAGTCTTCTCCGCATCAGCTGTATTATTTTCTGTGTTAGCTTTGCGAGTTTGCACTTGCTCAAAAATTCCTCTTCTGGTGGAACAGTAGGCTGCAGTCAAGCTACGCAGATGTTTTCCTTATACAGTTCTCTCTGGAATCTACAGATAGCGTGCTAGAAAAAAGTTCACACGATCAAAGCACACACTTATGTCAAAAATAGTTTCGATGTCGGCAACCAGCATTTAAAAATGCCGCCCTCCTCTTTTTCGTTTGTTTCTGAAGTTTTTTCAGACTGGAACTGTGACGAAGTGCGTCTCTTCTCAGAGCCTAGCAGTGACGATGCGGAGCCACAGTTCTCTTCCAAATCATTCGGCTTGGATGGTCGAGGGCGCAGCAGCAAGCACATCTGCACTGAAGGCTGATAGGCACGAAAAAACAACCTCTTCCCTGCAAGCATTTCTTGGAAGTTCCAGGTGGCTGTGCCTGGCATTAAAGGGACCCTGCAACACTCTTCATGCAGTGCAAGTAAACCTGCGCGACGTTTAGATTACACTCCCAGGAACACCCGAGCCAAATATTACACGTGCACGTGAAGCGGCGAGTGCGCAAATCGCCGTGAAAGACGCCGAAAAACCAACCGCTCTCTCTTCAATTCTCCTCATTATGCACCCCTGGCATGGCTTCTGCGACGTCAATCGGGCCATGGCTGTCCTAGCTGTCCTATTGGCTGTTGCCGGTGGACTTCGCGGCTAAATTCTGGCATTTCCTGTGACGATCAGCCGTCGTCGGCGCTGTGTATGAACCTCTTCTATGTCTGAACCTGTCCGCATGCTTTTGGCGTTTCTTTTATTTTGAGTGCGCACGGAGTTTGAGTGACGAACTAAATATTCCACTTTCAACGAGCCCACTCGACAACAAACGTTTATTGCTCCAAAAAAGCCCTACCAGCCTGAGCGTTTGCTTGCAAGCAGGCTACCATGCCTGCTTTTTTGTAGCACCAGACCGGAAATAGACCCGTCTACGTTGCGGGGAAAAGGACGAAACTCCCCGGCCTGTGACATATCGAAGGCCGCCGAACAGAACGGCGCGCGCCGCCCCCCTCTCCGGGAGAGTGCGCGCAGCTTTCGTCGCATTGTCCGCGGTTGAGTTGAGAGGGAACGATTATGCGCGATTTTTCATCGTGCGTAGTTTTGGTGGTAGTGAACGGATTTTCATAATTCTTGCAGGAGGAGATTGCTGGGACAATAGACTTTACCCCAATGTACATTCTGAGTAGTCGATCGTAAGTGTTGCAGGATCCTTTTAAGGTAACTGTGACAGATACATTTGAAATTATTCATAACCAGTGAAGCAGCTGCTGATAACGAAGATGAGTGAATTAGCATGTCTTGCTTCTCCATGGCCATAATGCACCCATTAGGCTCTTCACAACTTGAACCAAGTGATTTGAAAGGAGTTGAATGCAGAGTATCTGAGCCTGCTCCTTGCAATGATTAGTATTATTCCTAAAAATGAGATAATTTAGAATTGAGAACCAGACCTGTATATAGCTCAGGGATGCTCTGTTTTGTCGCGTAGTGAAGCCTGCCCGCCCTGTGCTTGAATGTTTTTGATAACATATTTCGTGTAACTCTGACAAATAAAGTCCCTCTCGCAATTTTTTTTTTTTCTGCATGTGTGAGCTTTCACGGACACGTCAAATTCAGAGCACTAATAAAAAAAACTTGGTATCTATAATTCTTTGCCAGATAATTCAGTGGGGAAAAGTAAGAGCAGTCACGCAGCTCCACACAAAGCAGAACAGAAGACAAGTATGAACAAAAACAGAATAAACATCCAACTTAGACAGATTAGAAAGATGCAGAAACAAGCTCACTTCTTCAGTCATGGCTGCCTTGAGAGCATCTTGGGATGGTTCCACTTCCCGAGACTGAAGTGAACAAAAAGAAAAACGCACACACACACACAAAAAGTTATTAGACAAGAAAACGGCGATCTCATCAGCTTTGCCGTTAAATTGTTAGGGGAAAGGGGGGGGGGACAAAAATTATGGGAGCCTTTTCTACTTCGTGCATGCAAACTCTACCCCGCCCAAGCAAAAACGCTAAGTGCATGAGGACCATTACAAAAGCGACCAGCCATCGTTCAGGTCCTGGTTCTAGTTTCCCCTTTAACGCTGTTACAGATGCTCACAGAAAGAAAGTGACGGCCTCTTTGTATGGGGATGGGACTTCCCTGCACCGTATCGCCAAGCATGCACCATCTCCCTTCCTACACCTCAGGCTCTCTACTTTAATTCCGCACTTAAAAATTTCATTTGCCCACCGAAAGCACAGTGGGCTGTGCTTCATGGGATACAAGGGGGGGGCATAAAAGTTGTCTTTCTGTAGCTCTAGTGGCTAACATTGTCAGTGGGCACCAAGTCCGGACATTTAGCAGCTTCTGCATCTTTCACGACTGCAGGATCAGTGGATAATGGGACATTTTCATTTTCTGCAGTCGGTTGAGTGGTGCCTGTTAACGTGCTCATTGAGTGGTACCCGTTAACGTGCTCATGCGCAAACCAGACCCAGTCAACACCCTCTAGATAAGAAAGCCTTATGCACACTGCTTTACGACTCCTTTTTTCTCATCAAACCACGGGCAACTGCAATGCCTGTAATCTCCAGATTTATATATCTAGGACATAAGGACGAATGGCAGACTTGTCTACCTTCGTACTTGTATGACACCTACATAAAGTTTTCTCACAAAAGGGCGTTGAAACCATGGCACTGGGGAACCTAGTTTGCCAACTGCGTTCGCGCCAGCTGTGGTCTCGGCTCTTTTTTGCATTCATAATTGGCATGCAATACCCTCAGAGGTACCAATTTGCATGCAGGGCATTCACAAGCGCAATTGTGATAAACGTCAAATGCATGCTTGTGAGTACAGGGCCACAGGAATTCTCCACGGTATCCTACCACCCCGAAATGAGGGGGTTGTTGGTTCGGGGGCGCGCCAGTGAGGATTTTATAAGACACCCTCACTATTCATGCATTGCGTCGCCTGCTTTTCATCGTAGAACTCAAGATAATCATTCAAGAAACTGATACTTACGTGCTGTTTTCTTTGCTGCTGTTGTGAGAATCGGGACAATCATTTTGTCAGAATAGATATGCCCTGATTGCACAAATACCAAAACACTCGTTGGGGCTACCAAGTGAGACGAGCACTGCCTCCGCACAAAATACAGTATCAAAATCGAAAGTTGTTCATTTCCTCAGCAGAAAAATGAACCCCAAACAAAAAGCTGCTCTGACCAGTTCGACAAGGACTGGGGCCCACTAAAACTTAAAGGTTAACTGCTTCGTTTCATGCAATACAAAATTCTTTTTAAATGCTTTTAGACGAGCCTCTCTTGTTGTGTACCAGCTAGTCAAGCTTACCCGTGAAATTGTAAATATCAGTTTGCATAAATTGGCAATTGCAACATACAGTTAAACCTCGTTATAACGAGACGGGCTATAACGAAATAATGGATATAACAAGCAAATCGTAATTCCCCTTGAAAATCCCCATAGAAACCAATGTATTTAAAACCTCGTTTTAACAAGGTAAAATTTCTTTGTTACGGGATATAACGAACAAATTTCGTTGAGAAATCAAATTTTGAGCTAATTTTACAACAGTGCGCGACGCAGCAACTGTATCAGCAGTTCAAAACTCCCGCCACGCGCGCGAAGCTGGATGGCGCGCCATGCGGACGCTGCGCCCGCGAAGCCCCTACCCTCCTCTCGCTGCGCACGGCATGCAGACAATGGGGCCCTTCGATTTACAGTCTCGGACTCACCGCAGGCTCCCAGACGTTCGATTTTTCCATGTATCCATATGGCTTCGGGGAATCCTCGGACTACCCGCGGACTATCCACGGTGGGTCCGAGAAGAACCCCAACGCACACGGCGCGCGCGATTGCGCCGCCTTCCTCACCCCCCGACCTCCTCCCCTGCTCGTATCGCCGACGTCGCTGTGTGTGCGTGGGTTTTGGCAGTCTTCAGCCTTATCTTTTATCGTACTGCCTGTGTGATTCCAACAACGCGAGTGCGACAGGCGGGAAGCGAAAGCGAAAGACTATCACGCTTTAACAGAAGACGGCTATGATAAAAGCCATCGCATCGGGCGTGAAGGAAGGCAAGGTGCACTCCGTGGTAAGGTGGCAAGAGACTTTGACATGTGGACGAGTACGCAGTCCCCCATCGTGAGCAACCGAGAGTCCATCGTCAGCGCTGTTGCACGTGGCGTGAAAGGAAGCGCTAAAGACAGTGTCGGAGGCACTAGATGTGGTGGACGTGCTGCGCCGCTACTTCGGCGCGCACGAGGGCGGCGAAGATGGCGGCCGCAGCTGAGGGAGCCATCGCTCGCATCAGGAAGGTGCATCAACGTCCAATTACGGACTTCTTCGTAGCCAAGTCTGTTTGAAATACGAGTTTTGAACTACAATAAAGTAGGTTTGTGACTTTTTCTTTTTACCTCCGGAATGTGTTTATTTTACTGACTACCGCCGCGCAGCAAAATGCTATTTCGCCCGCTTTTTCTTTTAGGTAACTACAATGCATAATATTTGCAGTAAATGTCGGCTACGGCTATAACGAGCAAATCGCGGCGTCCCTTCAATTTCGTTATAACGAGGTTTAACTGTATTTCCTTCCCTTTGCATTACCCCTATCCGCTTTGCAGCCACTTTGAAAGCAAAAATAACTACTCGGACGTGCCTAGTGTTCATGCTCAAAGCCATGCTGTCAAGTCATAGCTAAATTCATCTCGCACGTCCCCTGAACCTCCACACTGTCATGTAAATGCAGAAGGCTAGGGGTGATGGAAAACACTATATTCCTCATGCTGATGCCCCTTAAGGAAACTCTCAGCTTACCTTGTGACTCCGTGGTCCTTCATCTGGGTACTCCTGTAAACACAATTTATTTGACAAGCTAAGCTTTCACTGTTGGGTAAATAAACGATTTTTTAAGCATCTGAACACACTATAACTGCTGAGCACACCGTGGGGCACACTCGACAGTCAGTGAACCTTGCTCCACAGGCTACCATTATTAAAGAATTTGACCCCTTACAAGCACTACTCTAGCACTACCAAGAAAAACTGAAAAGCACGGCAGGGTAACAATTTTAAATGCACACAGTGCTCGCAAGTCTCCTTGCTGACAAAAATGGCCGCAATTACTTTACTGTTACAATATGTGCTCTATTTTAAATACATTGCACGTAATGAACACCCGATTTATGTATAATGAGCAACTTCACGATGAACTACTGATCCACACACACACACACTGCTTCACTGGTAAGCAGAGTGTGTGCACTGTCCACAGGCATCTGCGGTGTCTACAGGCCGGAAGTGAACAACATAGTTTACCACCTCAAGTGGAGTGCGAAATAAAACAATGGGGAGGATCGCAGGGTAGTGTGCATTTTGAGGACACCAAACTGCCTCTCACAACAGTCCTGGCAAACTTTTAGTGTAACGGTGCCTCCTCCCATTTCCGCGCAAAAGTAAAGAAATGTAGCCATTGTGACAACCAAACCTGCCCGTTTGCCCCAATGCATTCCCTAAAGATTCCACAAGTGCTTTCGCACACTTCGAAAGGTTCTTTCACGGTTTGGCAGACCCCATCGCTTATATCAATGTACTGCTTATACCATATAAGTCGAAATATAGGTTGAACAGGAATATAGGTCGACCCCCTTACCTTGCGGCCGGGAAATTGGGAAAAAAGTAAGCCAATGACTGGTATAAAGGTTGAGGGGTGACTTTTCGGCAAGCTTTTTAGCGAAAAATCTCTACCTATATTTCGAACTTGTACGTAGTTTATTTTTTTTCCCTGTCCAAACGACTATGCTAACCCATTGATGGGCATCCTGTAGCTAGTTATGAGTATATTTGACTGCTAGTCCACATCTACAACATATCTAACTTTGCATCCTCACCAGCATTTAGAAAGTTTATTTTTCTACTGAGCAACTTTCCCTCGTGGCGTTAAGAACGAGCTAATACTATACCTCTTCTTCGGGCTCTGAAGGAGGAGGCACTTCCCCTGCTGCTGGAGGAGTGGCAACCTTGTGGGCAGAGGGTTCAGGCAACAGGAAGGTCTTTGCTGCCAGCGTGCTCGCTGAGGCTGCTGGTCCTACTGCCGGCTTCACCGATGCTACCACGGCTGTCGCTGCTGCTGGCGGCCCACTTGCTGCCAATCGGGAGGTAGCACCTCCTGGATCCGTCTTTGCGGCCGGCTTGAACAGGAAGCCGGTGGAGCCAGTTGCCGTCACAGGACGCGAAGTCACACCGGCCGTTCCAAAGGTAGCCGCACTCCCAGGCGGAACCGCAGATGTGGCTACTGGCATGAAGGAGCTGCCGCTCACAGACGACGGCTGGCTTAGCAGCAGCGGTGTCGGTGCAGCAGGTGCCGCGCTCGTGGCTACTGGGGCAGCTGTTGTGGCCGCCACTGCGAGGCCAGCAAACTGAGGGTACGGACGCGGCCGAAAACTGAACTGGGCTTTGGGCCGCCGTCGAGGCCATGGGTGGCGTTGGCCTAGACGCAGCTGTGAAAGGGGAGACCCCGCTGCCTCCAAAGCCACCAAACGAGAAGACGCTGTTGGCACTGGAGGCAAATGAAAACGCGGCTCCCGCAGACGAGGCAGGCGCCGATGCAAACAGCGAAGTAGGTGCAGCACTGCCAGCAGAAGGAGCAGTGGCGGCAATGGCAGCAGCAGACGTGGCTACAGGAACAAATGAGCTGCCCACGGATGATGGCTGGCTCGAAAACGAGGCAACTGGAGCCGTTTCTGGGAGAGAAGAGGAACAAGACAGACTGTCCAGCAGCAGGTAACAACAACCGGTTAGCAGGACAAACAAAACAACCGTCTCCCATGTTTGCTTTTTTTGAAAACAAAAGCTGTCTTAGTGGGGCCCATGGTGTCCTGTCACATTTCCCAGCAGACCAGTTAATCGACCGAAAAGCTCTGATAAGATCTCTGGACACATGGCATGCGCGTAAAACCGGGCTTCCATTGGGTCAAAATAGTTACTTGAAAATCGCGAAAATGGAATGGTTTTAGACAGGACATTACACACATCGATCACGAAGGAGTACAATAGTATACCTTTGTCATAAACTACATATCAATATACATTTAGATTGCCCGTAGGTATGTTTACTTAGTGTGTGAGAAACTGTCGCATGGGTTCGTTCTTCGTTTGCGATTTAGGTCTTTGCAGGTTTGACGATCAATTGGATGCACTTTAAGCGAAGGTTTTGACGTACCTTTGACGCAGTTTTGATGTTAGAAAGCTTTCGCACTTGAATTCTCTCAACTTTACTTAGTTTACTTAAGTTTACTTAGTTTACTCTCAACTTTACTTTACTTAACGAACCATAGAACGAATAATGATGGGAGTAACACTTGGGGACAAGAAACGAGCTTCCTGGATCAGGGAACAAACTCGAGTAGATGACATCACAGTTCAAATAAAGAAAAAGAAATGGACTTGGGCTGGCCATGAAGTGAGAAGAAATGACAACCGGTGGACCACCAGGGTGACAGAGTGGATACCGAGAGACGGGTCCAGTAGAAGGGCAAGGCCAACAACATGCATGATGGAGGGATGAAATGGGGAAGTTCGAGGGCAAGGAATGGACTCAAGCAGCACAGGGCAGGAGCGGTTGGAGGTCAACGGGAGAGGCCTACGTCCTGCAGTGGACCTGAGCAGGCTGTTTTTGATGATGATGAGTGACATAATTTTGAAACCTGCCTAACTGCACACTGCCCTAAGTATAAGTAGCAACAACACGACGCAATTTGTTTGAGACTAAAAAAAAATTACAAGGACACCCAAGTATTCCTTATCTTGCAGTGAATGTGAAAGCATTCACGTGCAATTACTAAATGTTCTCTCACTATCATCATCACCCATTCCCCCTTGTCTTTTTCTTTTTTCCGTTACTACGACAGAACGTTGGACAACTGCCCCAGTTAGGGCTATATTGAGGCGTAATTTTACATTTCTGTAATGCTGAATCTTACGACGTACCAAGCAATGCCAAACTCACTGTACGCCAGGCTGCGGGCACAAGTTGACAATGTTACAGCTCAGAGTGAAATGTAAGGCAAAACGTCAAGCTGGTACACATCCGTGTTTGCACTGCTTGTGCGCTATCTGTTGGGGCTGTGCCGCCACTCACCTAATTGATATTTCTGCAATTAGCATGCTCACATTAATGACGTATGCCTCAGTACATGCCTCTAACACACATTTCTAAGGCGAAATCAGCAATGCCAAAACCAGGTCCACGTCTAGACAGAGCTATCGAGTTGCCGTGGCGACGGGGATGCATGCCAATCTAGCATTCAAGAGGCCCTGGTTTCAATTCCCCTCCAGACCACATTTAACCAATTTTGTTTTCAACTTGACTACTTTACTTTTACTCCTTTTGTACTGTCAGCATTTTGTCTGCCATCTCTCGATTACAAAGACGACGTCAAGCAAGATTTCTGACCGACCGAGACAACTAATGCTTTCCAATTAAAAAAAAATGGAATGTAAACAAGCCCTGGCTACATCTGGTAACAGCAAATTGTTTAGTCCAAACCGAGATCCTCTCATTTTGAAGCAATTTAAAGAAAAGAAAAAAGAAAGATAGATCAACAGCAGAAATATCTTTATTCTGTCGAACTAAAAAGTGTAACAACAAATGTCAAATAAAAAAGCTTGCACATTAGCAACTTTAAGTACCACACACACACACAAAAAAAAGTATCCACAACCCTAAACAGCCGAACCAGAGAGCTAAACTGACAGCATTGAACATTTCCAATTTTCATTCTCTTCCATTTTTTTTTTTTTTTGCACCTGGCATATCTCAAGCACCTGGGAAGAAATGCTGCTTAATTAAAATGGTGTTTAATTGTGGAGCAATATGGCCCCTTGAAGTGGGCCAAGGTTAATCCACAGCAACAGATCCTATGGCATAAGAATAAAGAAAACCACACCAAAGCATACAAAAAGACAATGCAGCATGTACAGTAGCTGAAAGTGACTATCAGCTACGTGGAGTTACTAATTTCTACTAATATTACTATACACTACTTTTTTGAAATCTGCACACGTACAATCCGCAAGCAATATTGTCACACAGAACTAGGACTCTACGTATCCGCGTTTTAAATAGAATATTATTGCTTAAGTACAGTTTTTGGTTCGGAGTCAACAGACTGGTTCTAGGATCATTTGAAGCCAAACCATTTTCCTTTCAGCTATTGGTGACGAGATCGTCCTACAGAAGTCACCACTATGGTAACCCTACAGAGGGGCAACAGAGTGGCAACAGATGACAAAAACACATGGGTTCATATGAAACACAATCTGAGGAGACAAGTTTTAAACCACAAGATTATGCTTAGAGGAGCCACAGTTAAAATTATAAGTAGTTATCCCTAGCCTGAACTTAATGGATAGCATGAAACCCAATATCGGCCATTGGAAGATGGTTGACAGTTTAGTGCAGACTCGCTCATGGGTAAAAGTTTACACAAGAATATAATTTTACATCCCGAGCCCGAAAAGCCTCCTGTATTTAAAGGGGCCATGCAGACCAAATACAAGTTTCTATTATTCAAAAGATATGGTGTTTTACAGTGCCCCCAGCACTTGTCTGGCACTAAACGATGCTTTATTCAGTGAGAAATTAAACAATTTAAGCCATAATTTTGTTTCCCCGGCTGAATCGTGTGTTTTGTGACATCTGCGATGACGTATCCAGAGCAAGTACTGAAGCGAACGCAAGTATGCAGACTAGGGCTGCAGCGAATGGTGGAACGCCTTGTTTTTGCTGTCAGTCCGGCTAGATGGCACCACCATACCGCTCGGGACCACTGTCCACCCTCGCTTTGTTTTTGACCAGATTTGTGCCTGGATAATGTTACGGATACTGTACTCACTTCGTGAAACACTGGGTATGCTGCTTGACAAACAGTCACAGAAGAAAATGTCGCTTATGCAAGCTGGCCAGTGTAAGCTCAACACACCGGACTATATTCAGCTATAACCAGCATAGTGGGCGCAGTACACACGGCTAGTACGTGCACTCATAACCTCTGCTTCTTCTTTTCCGT
This sequence comes from Haemaphysalis longicornis, assembly GCA_013339765.2. Taxonomy (NCBI): domain Eukaryota; kingdom Metazoa; phylum Arthropoda; class Arachnida; order Ixodida; family Ixodidae; genus Haemaphysalis; species Haemaphysalis longicornis. The sequence goes on along the minus strand of JABSTR010001229.1, from coordinate 41,313 downwards.
GCCATACCACCATACTACTACACCCTCCTCACCACACACTCCTCACTCACTCACTACCACACACACACACATCACTCACACACTCCATCACACACACATCACATACTCACACACTCTCCACTCCCCACACTACTCTCATCACTCTACTCACCTCACCACTCACTCACTCCACTCACTCACTCCTCTCACCCCTCCCCACCTCACTCATCCCCACTCTCACTCACCACTCACTCACTCACTCACTCACTCACTCCTATCAAAAGCTTAGTCCAGCCGTTATTGCATCCATAAGAGCTCGCTTTTTCTGCAGGCTGTCCCCATCAACTCCAAGGCCCACTCACGCATTGGCTTGCGCTGGCCATCCAACCGCAGAGGCTCCGGAGGCCGCACGAGGGACGGTGCTCCCTGGGCCAGGTTCTTCATGTGGAACGGAGACAGGCCCCCACTGGTCGCCAGCACCAGCAGGATTGGCATCGGATCCCAGGACTCCATCTTGCCTGCAAGTCAGCAACGACCATGTGGTTACACATCAAGGGCCACAATCGGGAAGACGTCTGTTACCACAGATATTCGCATCAAACTGCTCGCAACAAGCAAAGCAATTTTTTTTTTTTTTGAAACAAACACCCCTCAGCAGGGCCATCAAAGTTCATCAATGTGATGTCCTCACCAAGGATTCTGCGCTGGGCATTGTAAGAGACGGCCACTCCAAGTGGGTATGCTTCCTCTCCTTTCTTCAGGGGCACTTCCGCCCTCCCGTGGCTGTCCAGCTCCCAGAGCTCCCACTGCATCTGTTGCGACCACAAAACAGTGTATATATATATATATAAAAAAAAAAAACGGCAAAGCGCAGCCAATTTTGTGGGACTACTTCCAAATTATGCTGTGTCTGCTGCTCCAACACAGCGCACAGCAAAGTACCTGCCTTATTCGCTCTTTTGGAGCCCCAAAATAGTCAATTCTCGTTGTACCAAAACCGAAAACAGCAAATTATGCCACATATCGAACGCCACGAATGCTCGATCAAAAAAACACACAAACTACGTCCTTCGCAACCTAACCCCATTTCCGCCATGCCGAATTATGAGCACCTACGACTGTCAAAGCACACTTGCTTCCTTCACTTTTGATTATAGGCTTCTGACTGCCCACCACTGGCCCAATCTAAGTCAGCAGCACTATCTCGACTCATCTGGCACTTGGGGGGTGGGGAGGAGGAGATTCTAGAGAGCCTTATCTCTTTGGCTTTGGGCCAACATAGGCTTTGCACTTCACTTTTCGCCCACTGATAACATGGTCCTGCATGGAGCATTGTGATAATCTCGCTTCTCATGCACTTACTGCAGGGTCACATCAGCATAGGTCTTCATGTATGCAGTATTTAGCTCCTCCTTTCCACCCCCATGGTTTAAAGGCAGAACACGCCTGCCAGAACAAAACCAAACTAATCCTTGTGACAGTGACAACCTAATTTAAAGGCACTATGCCTCATCACTCCAGCTTTGTTTTTTCTTTTTCTTTGTCCTGGCGACATTTACTAGCACGTCTGGTTTGTGCACCTTCAAAGCTGAGGCATCCATAGTGTCCCAGGTACAGCCCCATTCATCATGGTGCACAACTATTTAATGAACTTTTATTAAGAGGTAATCTTGTACACAGCAAAGTCAATGCAAAAATTTGCAACAGGCCGGTTGCAGCTATGCCAAACTACTGAGTGCATCAAGCTGATTGTGATGTGCATTGCAGTTCGTTATAAGTGGCTTACCCTGTACAGCCAGTATGCTAGCATGTAACAAGGGCATCAGCCACGGAACTGCACTTGCCGGCTCACGTGGGCAAGAATAGTGCAAGGAATAGATGAACGATTGCACGTATGCATTTGCCTTTAGACAAATAATGTGTGTACGCATTTCACTTGGTCATTTTATTTTCTCTCCGTGCACCTGTCACGTATCCTCTGCAGGGTTCTGCTCTGCAAAGCTTGTATACCACAGAGTCTAAGCAACAAAGACCGCTTCTTCCCAACAAGTTAGAAGTATCTCATCAGCTCAATTTGGAGAGAACATCAATGGCACTACTTGACTCTTCTGCGACCGTGCCACAGGCCATCGTTCACGGGTGTGAATGATGATTTTTAAACCTCCCACAAAAAACAAAAACGGCGCTATTCGGACAACTGACACCATCTGGCGTGTTCATTGGAAACCCCTTTTTTCAGTTTTGTGGCCGTTTGTTCACATTTCGCGTGGGTAGAGTAGCGCGATTGAAATTGGAACCCAAGGTAGCGGCGAGTTGGGCGAAAATGGCGTCCTGTTTCACTACGCGCTCTGCAAAGACAGACGGCGGTTTCAAGGACTTTGGCCATGGCTGCTACTGATTTTTTTACCCCAGCTGCAGTGATGACTCCAGCAACAATCTGGAATTCTTCAGATTTTAGTTCTGATGAAGACTCTCCCATTCAACAGCCTCAGGCTTCGGCAGGTGCTGACAGGGAAGGTTCGTTTTTGACTTCGTGCGGTATTTATAAACAAAGCGTGCCTAATATCTGGCGACTGCAGTATTACTTTCATGTGTAGGGTCTGGACAACGTGCGGCGGGGATATTTTGCCAAATGCACCACGCCGTATCGCGTTATCACCTCCAAGATAGCCTGGCGCTCATGTAAAATTAGTGCTGTGGAGCGACACGCGCTGCTTCTCAAGAGCGCTAATGTCTCTTTCTTGTTTTATACACTGCAGTGATAAGGGTTTTGTGTGAGAGCACAAACAAGCATGCTTGGATGCATATTTTAGAGAGACCTCGACTAACTGTTGAGTGGCTTCAGCTGAGTGACACAGGCGTCAGGGCCATTAGGTTGGTGGGCCCGCAAAAATCCAGCACTTGGTGCACAGCGTTGATAAATATATTGAATCATAGCTTAGGAACGCAGGAACATTTCGCATATCTTAGAATTCCTTAAATAATTTTTAGGCTCAGTAAAATCGCCTATTTGTGTTTTGTGTATACTTTTCTGCGCTTTTTTGTCTTGCTGACCAATAAGCTCTCAATAATTACATCCTTCAGAAAACTGCTGTTATGTGTTTAAAAGAGAAATCTATAAGTTACAATTTCATGCTAGCAGTGCTAAATGTGTCCAATAACTCAAGAGGGAAAAAAAAGCTTTCTGAAGCACTCAACATCGGCTATTTTTTTGTGGCCACGAAAGAGTTAAATAACTGCACTGCCATACCTTGTCAGTTGACTTGCAGCCCAAAACAGCAGCCTCAATGGAGTTCTTGCACATAGACACCAGAATACCCCTGAGAAAAAAAGAAAAGGAAACCAAGGGAGAGAGAGAGTCAGCCTTGTGTGTTCCACCAAGGCACACCGGGCTGAATGCGTTCAATGAGGCACAAGCGCAACCTTCCAACAACTGATAAGTGCCTTCCACATCTTTCTGGTAAAAAGGCATGCCTAGTTCCTCACCACAGATTAGTACTACGTAATTAGAAGCAAAGCATTTTGGAGCTTAGTTTCACCCAACGCAAAGATGCACTTACCATTCTGGCAGGTGGTAAAACCAAAAGTGGTCGTGCTGATGCTCGCCAGTCTTGAGCCAAGGTTCCCCAAAATCAGTATAGGTGACTGGAGTTGTTTTCTGCACACACCAGAGAGTTGTTTTTACAAAGGGCCAGAAGTAATTTCGCTCATCACTTAACTCTTTCGGGACCGCTCCATAGGCCATCGATCACATATGATCGATGGTTTCGCGAGCCTGCAGAATACAAATTTTCGCTCGATGGCACACCTAGCGACATCTCGGAGATAGTTTGAAAACTGGAGTTTTCTCTTCTGTGAAGTTTCTTTTTTTTATCGCCAGGTGGCAACGCATCAGATATTTTATTCTGACGGGCAGTGGTTTCGAATGTAAACAAACATGGCGTCATACTCGCACGAGCACGATACGAAATCCGCCTTGTATTTTGTAATTTGTACCGAGACCTCCATTTTTCACCACTTTTTCTGGCGGTCCCGAAAGAGTTAAAGGAGCCATGAAGAGAAAACACAAGTTTGGTTCATTCAAAAGGTTGCCTCGTTAGAATCATACTGACACCGCTTCTAACGTAAACTTCCCTCAAATAAGCTACATAATTAGGAAAAAAGGGAACAGTCATGTGACCCATTAGCTCGTTTCCCGCAACAGAACCTATGATGTCATACCAGCCAGCTCTGTGATTGACAAAGGCCGGAAAAAGCAGACGCAAATTAGGCAGAGCTTATAAGCTTGCCAAACGAGCTATTTGCGCTTAAATTTAGGGCACATTCTTTTTAAAGCCGTAAGAACAGTGGGACAAACAGTGCAAGTTACGAAAGTACACGTAAACATAGAAGTACGGATGCGTACTTCTGTTAGTACTGCGCGCACTATGCTTGGTTTAGCTGCACAGGACTGCAGGGCTCTGGGGTTGTCTCAGACGACACTGGCCGACTGACGCAAGCAACGGTGTCTTACGTGACCATATTTGTCGAGCGAGCACTATGTTTCACGAAGCGATTATTTTCTCCCTGAACAAAAACAAACCAGGTTTAAATACGGTCAAAAACAAACCAAAGGCAGACAATGGCTTGCCGCGGTATGGTGGCACCATCTAGGTTCACTAACGGTGAACAAGGCATCCCAATTGGCTGAAGAGCGGTCGGTTCCGGTGACGTCATTGCAGACCATGAAAATGCACGATTTAGCGGGAAAATCAAAATTTTAACTTAAATAATTAATTTCTCAGTGAATAAAGCATCGTTTGCATTCGAACAAGCGCTGGGGGCACTGTAAAACATGAAATCTTTTGAATAACACAAACGTATTTTGTCTTCATGGCTCCTTTAAAGGAGTACTGACATGAAATTTCAAAGCTGAGATAACTATGTAAAAGGCTTCCTTTGTATATGGACATATCTCCCAGCAAGTTTCAACAGTAACCGTTCAGTATAACGTACTTTTAAATTCATTTTCATCTTTCCGTGCACGAGAAAGCTCAAAACAGATACCCTTTCGCAATCGGCATCAGTATGACGCCATCTGCTCCTCCTGGCCCCAAACCGCCGACGTGAGGGCTCCGTGACGTGCCCAATGCGCTGGCTGCGGTTGGTGCGCGCTGCTACGGCGCGTGTATCAGGTCACCGTTTTGAAACTGATGTCATGCTGCCCGGGCGTGTGGACACACCACTGCTGGTCTAAACCTGCATGCGTTTAGACCAGCAATGGTGTGACAAGGATGATGACGTCGCAAGCGCCCTCCTAGCATGGTGGCCACCTCGGTGTTCGTTTTGTCAAAACCGAAACTGAGAAATAAACAAGGCTGTAAATAATGATTTACGCTGCGACCGACCATCTAATGTGCCATTCTGTGATTAGTGGGCTGGTAGGCACCCATAACAGCAAAAAAAAATGTAACACGAAAATTTCATGTCAGTACCCCTGGTCGCAGCTAGTGGTCGCAGCTAGTGGTAAAATGGCGCAGTCTGTTCCAGGAAATTTTCTGGCAGTATCCTATTAAGTGCGAATGCACTTCTTAAGCGACCCTGAATCGTCCGCCGCCGTAGTCCGCATAGCAACAGCTGCGGGTGCGCGCGCTCCTCATCTTCCCTAGCAACGGGGGGAGATGGGCGCGCGCTGCCTGGCCGCTGACATGGCACATACCCACGTTGGGGATTGACCAGGAATCGGGCGTGAGAAGGGCTAATGCACCCGCTTAAAGGAGTACTGACACGAAATTTCAAAGCTGAGATCCGCTCTAGCAATCAAGTACAACGACAACACAAATAGGTGTCTGTGAATAAATGCATCTTTCTTTCTTTGTAGTTGTGTGTGTGTGTGTGATCTCTCTTTCGCGAACATTACCGAACCGCGCAAATTCAACTCGTGCATTCGCACTTTCACATTCTTCCCCTCGGGGAAATGCGGGGAATTTTTTTTCTGTTGTTCACAGTCATTCCAGCGCTGTTAACCAGGCCTTCACACGGCACACATGCGCCTGGGATGTAAATTATCTCTTTTTTAAAATCATTCTGAATTGAGTTGGCTGCAAGGTTTTCAGGTCATGCAATGCCTTTGTTGTTACAAAACTGTCACCCAGAACATGGTCACCTTTCAATTTTGGCATCTGGTGACAGATAAGAATTATTCTCTACTGCTTAATTTAGCCTAATTTAGGACACTGACTTTCCACTGTGCAAACATCCAGCTAAAGAATTTTAGTAGCAGGCCTCTTTAATGAGCAAAACAGGCATAACAAGTGCCCGTGCACCAATAATGTAAAAATTAAAGGTGAGGAGACATCCCCAGTCACTCACTGAGAATGCCACAATCATCAGGTTTGTCTGGACATACGCCACGGCAGATGCTGGCCCGTACACAACTGCAAACACCGTGGGGGCCAGCCAAGCTACACTTAGCACTGAAAAGAGAAAGTCAGACCCCCATTAGCACGCACACACAAAGCGCCCCATGCAGACCTGCCAACCTAGTCATGTGCTGGTCAAAAGGGGTTGGTGCGATTTCCTAAAACGTGCTCGTTTCAGCCCGAAATGGAATCAAACCTTGAAGAGGAAGTCTGTGACGGTGGTAGACTACCAATGTTTACTGCCGAAGTGCACTGAAACTGCTACATTTGCTCGCATAACCAACGCTGCAGGCCTTGCACCAATGAGATTGGGAAATAAGTCCCCTTCTCTCCACAGGATGCGTTTTTGCTCTGCCAGAGGCAATTTTTAATCGTAGATGCAACAAAAGTTGTGTCAAATCTTGATAAATATGGTTGGGTTCAGTGGCCCCACTGACAAGTGGTAGTTTGCAATGCATTCAGGCTTGAAATAATCTTGACAGCAGTTACGATCCAATGCCCTGAAGCTACACCTGGGCTATGTGATTCGACGTAGTGGAGGGCTCCGAATTAATTTAGACCCCTCGGGAACTGTTTACAGGCGACAAAGTCTCAGCACATGGGCAGTTTCGTATTTCGCCTTCATTAGAACGGCTGCTGCGGCCGAATCAAACCCGAGTCCTTGGGCTTCGCAGCACAAGGGGCAGTGTTCAGATTCAGTTACAGTTTACAGATTCAGTTAGGAAAAATTTGCCATAGGAAATTGTTGAACCGAATTTGAGTGTTACCTGTCAAAACCAATGAGGCAGGGATACGAGTGAGTGCAAAGCTCATACGAGGGAATGGGTTGGCGCACTGGGGCAGCCATTTTGCAAGTCATCAATGGCAAAAATCCGGGCTTAATTCCCCTGTGTTGCAACAAAGACTGGTACAATAATGGGTGACAGCTGCCCCAGATCCGCCCCCTCATTGCACTACTGCTCCCCAACGTGTCATGGGACCCCGGCAATGTGGCAATAGGAAGCCAGAGGAGCGGGTAACCGCCACCCCTGGTAAGGAGCGATTGTGGGGGCAAAATTCCGCTTGGAGCCAGGCGGAGCCATCATGATCAAAAGCCGAGCCCCCAGACAGGTTCTCACCACAGGCAGGGTTCTCGAACTGTGTAGGCTGGGGAATGACCTTGGCCTCCTGCATGCTGGGCTTGTACTGGCCCAGGCTGCCATCTTGCTTGCCCACCACCAGCTGTTTTCCCTTGGGGCTCCAGCACACTGGACAGAAGGGAGCAGCAACCAGAGGGGGTCACTTCGCTGCAGTCGTGCCACCCTTGTCTCTGTGAACCAACTGGTGGTAACTGGCTGACATACTTTACTTGACATGTCCATTTAAAGGGACACCCAAGTAAGAATCAGGCGTTTGGTACTTAATGGCAACTAGCCCACTCCGCATTTTTTTTTTAGTTTCACGCGCGTAAAGCTGCACGAGAAATGCCGCCAACCTACACGGCCTTTTGATGATAAAAACATGATTGCATTGGGCAGGCAGCTTGGGGTCAGCTATGCTTGGCGGGCGACGCCCAGCTTGACTGTAGGGCTAATACAGCCACCCACAGTGGAATGGTAAGACGAAGCTCCACAGTGCAAGATGAGGCTGCACTAGCGTTAAAGCGTTCAAAATATTCTGCACTAAGAAATTCTCACGAAAACTGTTGCAATGGGTGTTCCCTTTGAGGCTCTTTAACTTTGTCATTGAAAATTTTCAGCTAGATTCACTGGTCAAGGTGGCGGGTCTCAGTACTTCTGGGTACGCAGCAGACTATGCTTGTGTGACCACTGTTGCGTGTCAGTTTTCCCCCCATACATGGCTCACATATAACTAGAAAGGTCAGCTTGTCTAGTTTCAAGTGATATCCAACATACTTTTCATAATTTATTGTACCGAAGAAATTCTACATTTTGAACATGAAAAATTGTATTTTGATCCGCTTGTGCCTGCCTTTTGGGTAGAATTATAGAAAACTATTCCACCTAAATAGGTTTGCTATGCTTATGAGGCATGCGAATTGGTTGCATGACAAAAGCAAATTGGTATCAGCCAAATAATTCTTCATCTGTCTGCTTAGAAAACACTAAAAAATGATAAAAAAATTCACTAACAGTCAATCATTCATTTCATTCATTCCTGAAGAATGAATTCAAGGAAATTTATTAACATGGCTTGACACAAAAGTACAACGTTTTGCGTGCCATATTTCTGCCATCCCCATATGGCTTCATTTCATCGAGAACTTTTTAGCTACTGTGGTCTAAATATGGCAATACATAGAAACAAGCTAGAAATTTTGGACCATGTATGTGTGTATTGCTATATTTAGACCCCAGTAACTAATAAAGTTGTAAATGAAATGCAGCCAAATTTAGGTACTATGAAAATAAGTATACTGCCATTGTGTGCGCAAAATGCTGCTCCTCTGCATTGAGCCATACAAATGTTATCTGCAGACAAATGTTACCTTGACCTTGCCACCTCGGCCGTGTCGCCAGAGGCCTGTGCACAGCGACACCACAGCCAAGCTCACTGACGTCACTCTTGTCCGCACGAGCTCTTTTGTTTTATGTCCTGCTGGAGCGCTGTGCCCGCGGACCAACGGCTAAAACTTTTGCCGACGTGCCCAATCCATTGCTAACACAATAAAACCAAAAACAAAAACAACGCAACACAGCCACACATTCAGCTCAAGGTCAAAGACGCCTCCTGGGGGAAAGCCCCATGCAAATCTGACAAACCAAAATAGTACTTGTCAAGCGTCATCTTAGAGCCGCCAGTGAAGGTGGCCCATAGAGTAGTGGCAACGTCGTTTGAAGCCATGGGCGTCCCACTAGAGCCACTAAAAATAAGCTATCTGGTGGCCCTACATGCCACTACGCGCTACCTCTGCTATCTCTCCGACTGACAACAGTGCCGCTAGATGTCCACTGGTAGCTTCCCCAACTTCCTATTACCTCCAAATCCCATTCAACGTTGCAGTGGCAGTGCAAAATGACACCCTCTAGAACCACAACAGAACATTGGAGCACTTTTGATGCAATTTCGCAGATTTTTACCAGAATGGTGCAAGAATTCTTGTTTGGCACAATTCGGCGCAGGAGTGGGATCACTGGCTTTTTCAGCGTTTCCCGAGCAGACAAATGAATTTATCTTGCTGATAATTTACTTCTGTCATGCAGCCAATTCGCATGCCTTATAAGCACAGCAAACGTCACCTTTAACCCTTGTTTGCCTTACAGTTGACCTAGTTCGCCCTTAATTTGCCGACTTCCCAGCCCACGCATGTCGTGTTACTCATTAGAAGTCTTCACCAGGGGAGTGCGCAATGAACCGAAGGCACAAAAGGCAGCTCAGAAAGGGTACTTACAACAAGTGCCCCTGGCAGAGGGTGGGAGCTTGCCGAGGATTTTCAGCGTCTCTCCAGAGAGCTCAAAGCTGGACACTGAGCCATCACTGAGGCAAACGGCAAACATCTCGCACAACGCGGGGTTCCATGCAAAGTCTCGTAGCATCACACCTGGCTGTGTACCAAGTCGGACTGTAGCAATGGGTCGTGTCTCCAATGGCTGCCGAAAAAAAAGAAAAAAAAAAAGAAAGAAAGAAGAAGAAGAAGAAGAAGAAGAAGAAGAAGAAGAAGAAGAAGAACAGCGCATTGTGAGTGTTTCCACAGGTGACATGAACTTCGAGTACCGTCCAGCATCAACAACCCAATTGATCCCACAATTTTCAAAATTTCTCCAACAAAGAAACAAAAAGTTAGAATATAGAGCCAGTAAAATTTAATAGATATTGTTGGCAGTCCAAAACTGTCCGTGCCAAACGGGCCCACATAAAGTGTTTTTTCAGTCGTAGAATTAAACACAAGCTAGCGTGCAGATGACCTGACGAGCCCCCCCTCCCTGAAATTTTTCCTCCTCCCCTCTGGAACTAAATGTCGAGCATGACAATTAGGGGATCCTACACAAATACCAGACCCTGCTCCACTGGAAGCTACAATTGCAACAAACCATTCACCAAGGCCACTGAAGCAATATTAACTTTAGGCTGATAGGGATACACGCAGGATACTTGAAGCACCTTTTAACTTACACACCCGGAACCTTCGAAATTCAGGACAATGAAAGCACCAACCCATACAGCGGCTTTCTGCAGCTAAGGATGTTGACATTCAGAATCTAAAACTGCACACAAGGACAAAGATGCAAGATCTTCGTCTTTGCATGCTGTTTCCTCTCCTTAATGTCTACATACCAGCTAACACAGCTTGCTCTCCTTTTGAAGGAGTTTATTGCGAGTGCATTTGCTTGGTCTTCAAGAGAGTCACCCATAGTCCACTGAGCTTCCCGACTCTGTTCCAGACTGTGTGCATCTGTGTAAGAATTTATCGATGTTAAGAAATCCCCCAACTGTTGCTTTGGTCCTGTCAGCTAATCCAATTTCCCACAGGCTAGCATGCACAAGAGTGATAAAGTCTAGACTAGCACAGTCGAGTACCCAAAAGGACACCCCAGGCATTATTCTGAACTTCTCGTGCTTGTCTACTCTCTTCACTCCACCAGGGCCTCCTAAGAAAACAAATGACATTGGGGGCTTAAGTGGGTTCAGATGTGCATAAAAGCTTCGACTTGTCCTTGAACTATGAGCTGGTTTTACAAAATCTTTTATGTGAAATTTAACTAGCAGGGAGCTTCTCTAAACATCTGGTTTGCCAGGGAAAGGGTCACATCACTAAGGGTTAGAGTCAACCTTCCCTAGAATGAAATTCTATCGTTGTGCACCCTCCGTGCCTGTGGTGCACGGGCAGCATGCTATTCCCATAACGCTGCTTCGGCACAAAGGGAGCATTTACTTGCCCGTTGAGCAATATGCTACTCTTTCTGGGCTTGTTATTCACTAAGATGGGTAGGAGGGGCAAGGCCCACAACAGGGCATCGTGGCAGCTTTACAATCTAGGCAGAAGCTGCTGCTTTCACAAGGCAAGAAGTGAGACAGCAGGCTAAAGTAAGAGACCACCAATAAAGGGCAATATTTTTTCCTTGTTCATACTGCCTGAAGCTTTAAACTATTGTAGTCTGTTGTCAGGCCCTGCCGGAAAATGCAACATGGCCGGTGCAGTCTGTTCTTGGGTTCTGCCCATCTTGGGTGTTAAAGGTTAAGGGGGGACGTGGCAAGTAAAATGACCTTTTTATATATGGACCAAATTGAATTCAATTAGGAGCATTTCTGTAACAAATTACTCTAGCAACAAAACTGAAATCGGTTTAAGGATACCTTTTATACTTTTCTAAGTTAGGACTAATTACCTGAAACTTGCATTCAGCATAATTAACTAATTAGGCTAGAAGTCAGCAAGATTTTTACATCAGTGTGATCAGAAATATCTATTCTGTGGAAGGAAGCTATTAGATTATTGCATTATATCCTTTAAGCATAAAGAAAGAACAAGAAAAGTTTCACCTTCCTTTCAAAATCACAAATAGTTTCATGTCAAAAAGAAAGTGAAACTTCTGTCTTTCTTTTTGGATACCTAAAGGAAATAAAGCACTAATCCAGGGGTTCTCAAGCATGTTGGTCCCAGGGAACTCAGTAAGCTTTGTTAAGTGCCAAGAAACCCCCCCCCCCCATTCCTTGCCATTTTTCATTCCGTTCACCCTACATTCACGTGCAATAAATTCAAAAGGAAGCAAGCTTGCTTGCTTTTCAATTTTATGCACGTGAATGTCGACCTGACACCACCGCGTATGCTAGCGGCACGTATCTCCAAACAGGAAAAATGTGCACGGGGGTAATATAAGGTTGAGATTCAAGTGCAATATTTTAACCACGCAGGCCGTTTTCGGAGTCTGGCTGGCTACAAGCTACTGGCGGGATTTATTGCGCAGCTCGCGCCTTTCTGTTATGCTATATGCTAGGCACTATAGTTATGCACTGAGATGTGCTTACTGACACTCAGACATGAGTAATGGAGGTTCCTTAGATCGATCGTACCTTGGGTTCGCCATCTAAGTCACTTGGCGAGTGCGGAACCAGGGAAAATTTATCAGTGGCTCACGGAACCCCAAGGAGGGGCCTGCGGAACCCACTTTGAGAAACCATGCACTAATCTAATAGCTTCCTTGCACAGAATAGACCTTCCTGATCCCACTGACATAAAAATCTTGATGGATTTTTGCTAATTAGTTAGTTAATCTTGGGGAGACTTCGTGAAGGTAATTAGTCTGGTAACTCAGAAAGTATAGAAGATACTTTTAAACTGATTTAAGTTTTTTATTAGGTTAGTTAACTACACAAATTCTCCAAGTTAACTAAATTTGGTCCATAAATGACAAAAATGGTTTTAATTGCCATGTCCACCCATAAATTTTGCGGTTTTTCGCACTGTGTTACACGCGCATTCTTTGTATACCGCATTTACTCGCGTAATGACCACACTTTTTTTTCAAAAAATTTGATGTAAATTTAGGGGTGCGTTCATTACGCGGGGTTAATTTTTTTCCAAACATTTTTGAGGACAGAAAACAACCAAGTCATGCGTAAAAAGTTTGTCGATAGTTTTCATGATCATAATAAAAATAATAAATAAAACATAAAAACTCCGCACACTGCCGCCAGCCGCTTTGAAAAGTGGCGCAAAATGCCGTGTTTTCATGAATTACCGAACGCGTCGGTACAAGTTTGTTGCGAGGGGACAACAGTTCGACCAATAAGTGGCTGCCACTGTTACAGTGCGGGACATTAAAACAGACATGGCGGCCCACTCAGCAACCTAAGAGCGTTTTTTTTTTTTTTTGTATTGTGAGTACCTATATTATCTGCATTTAGTGAGAGTTTCTTCCTCATCAATATTGGACACATGCTTGCCGATATCGCTAATATCCGCAAGTCTGCCGCAAAAACGTATCCATGTCCTCTTCGAAAGGAAAGGAAACCGAGGTACGCACGACCATCATCCGTTAGAGTTTGCACACATACGACGTATTGCTGCGGCCAGTTCAGGGTGCGTTCATTGTGCGGGAAATAAAAAACTCGAACTTCGACGACATACTTACGGGGTGCGATCATTACGCGAGTGCGATCATTATGCGAGTAAACACGGTACATGATGTGCCATCTCTTGAGGGATAAGTGAACTCTTGAAGTTTACTTCTTTTTGCACTAGTAATAGTAGTAGTATTAACTTTATTTTTCCCAAAAGTTGTAGTAATTGCACCACTGAGCTGTTCGCTCAGTCATCTAGACAGCGGGGCCCCCGGTGTTTTGGGAGCTCGGTGTCTTCAGCCAACTGGGCGAGGGCTTCTTGCACGTGGGGAGCTGGGCTAGAGATGGCAGCCTCCCACTCTGTTAAGGATGATATGTTATGAAGGATGGGATGATTTCTTCTACGTGATGCGGGTATTAATGGGCATGACCAAATGATGTGGTGAAGTGATGCTCGTTCCACAGAACAAAAGGGGCAAGCGTTCTTATATTCGCCAGGATATATGATGGACATGAGATGCGGAGTGGGGAATGATAATGTTTGGAGCTGCCTGACAAGGACTGCATGCCTTCGACTGAGCGATGGATGGGTGGTGGAAAAATTGTCCGATCCCGGCGGAAATGGTCAAGGATATCGCCGAAAGTATGGAGGCGGTCCTTATAGCGGAAAGGTTGCAGGATATCTTCAGGGGTCCTATGAGGCTCTCGGCGAACCATATCTCGAGCAGTCTCATTGGCTCTCTCATTTCCCATCAGGCCAGAATGTGCCCGTGACCAGATGATGCGGAAGGTCCGGCTATGAGGTGTGGGCCCTTGCGAGAGGGTTGCCAAGGTTCTAGAGGATACCCTGCCGTTTAAAAAAATTATTACGGCCGATTTAGAATGGGTTATGATGTTAAGATGCGGAGACCGGCTGTGGGCTATGGCTAGACCGATTGCCATTTCCTCTGCCTCTGTGCAGAAAGTGCAGCTTACAGATGCTGTAGCGATGGGGCTCCCCTTGGAGTCGACCACCGCTAGTACCGATGCGTTCCTGTCTTGATATGGGGTGGCATCGGTGTATACCACAGGAGACCCCGGTGGGTGTTGTTTGGCAAGGGCCTTCGCCTCTTGCCTCACGGCGTTCTAAGATGCAGCACAATGCTCAGCACGGGCCTTCTGGATCCCAGAGTTTTCACATGCGCTTTTCACTGGTAAGCATGGCCGCTTTCTCATCGCGTGCATTCTACACTGGTGCACTTAGCACAAGCAGTGATGACTTCAGTGAGGAAGAGAATTACGTGTCTCCATCAGCTAGCAATGACAGTGATTTGACAGAAGTAAGTGACAAAGACCACGACAGCAGTGGAGACAGCACAGTGCGGATCATTACTGTGCGAGCTATGCATTTTTTCGAAAGAAAATGAAATGGTGGCTGGCGAAAGCTTTTTTTTTTTTTTTTTGGCTTCTCGAGGGTTCCATTGCCAGCAGTATTATTTTGAGCTGCACACAGCAGCAGAATCTTGGTGAGAAAGAGCAGCGACACCTGCAGTACCGCTGCAACCTCAACCAACAGCTGGTAGGTGACCTGAGGGCTCGAGCCAAAAAGCGGGGCCCATCTGCACATATGGAGTGTGAGGAGGAAAGGCTAGACGGGACGAGCCATTTCATCTACAAGCTTCCAGGTCAAAGCAGCAAGAACTGAGCTAATTTTAGCGATTGAAAAGCAAAAGGAGACAGAAGGGAAACTGTTTTTCTGCAAAACCTGCAGTTACAACCGTGGCCTGCACCCAGAAGAATGCTTCGAGCGATTTCACACGCTGCTCAAATATTGATAAAGGAGTTGCAAGCAGAATGCAAGAGAAAAAATAAATATCCTGTGAAATTTTCTTGCACAGTTTGTGTTTTCTTCGCGGCGCCAGAAACTGCCAAAACAGTTTCGGACCAGAACGGCGGAAAGTGGGTAAAAGGTTAAAGAAGTTTTATCCAGACAAGTCTTCTAAGGTATATTTCTATGCAGATAAAACCAAAGTCCTTGAGCATATGAAGTTTCAGAACTCTCCATAGGGCCCTTGTATCAAAGAGCAGCCCTTGATTTTCTGCAGCCATCCGCATTTTCTGCAGCCATCTCATTACGCATTGCGATGTTTGGCATGTTAATCAAACGGCCTGAAATCTGTAATGAAGACACATACTTGCAAGTCCTGTGAGATTTGTATTCTGCAAATTCAAATTTCTGCTGAAAAATGGCAGCACAATACGTCACAGCACAAAATGGCAGCACAACTCATCACAGGGGGGTAAATGAAGGAACGCTTCGTAACTTTATATACAGTGTAGACCATTTATAACGTAACCGCTTATAGTGCGGGACCGGATATAACGCGGGTTTTTGTGACCACCGGTTCACCTCCCATAGAACTCAATGCATAAGCATACCGCTTAGAATGCGGTTGGCCGAAGCACAATACCGTTTATAGTGCGGTTTTCTG
Organism: Haemaphysalis longicornis; assembly: GCA_013339765.2. NCBI lineage: Eukaryota > Metazoa > Arthropoda > Arachnida > Ixodida > Ixodidae > Haemaphysalis > Haemaphysalis longicornis. The sequence continues at coordinate 25,460 of JABSTR010001229.1, read as the reverse complement.
GCGGGACTGCTGGTCGGCCGGCGCAGCTGGGGCATCGTTTTAGGGTAGCAAAAGAAAAAAGAAAGGATGAAATCCGCCATCTGACGCAGCGCGCACCCCTTGCTCTAACTTCGACACACAAGAAAAGAATAGGCCCCCTTTAGTTCACGCTTACGTGTTAACCACAACTGACCTTGCTTGACGCACCTCGGAAGATAGCGACCCCCGTCCCCGTCCGCGCGCGTTTTCGCACACGATTCGTGCACGTCGGCGTTGTTGCGCGTGCTTTCGCTTTTTCACGCTCGTGTCGACAATTTTGCGCTCGCGGTCGCTTTTTCGCGTGGCAGTGGGAGGAGCCTGACGACTTGCACCAATGGGGAGAGGCGCACCTATTGGCGGGAGATCCGAAACGCGCCGACAAGCCGGCTGGCCGCGTCAGAGGTGTTTAGGCCTACCGCCGCGGTGTTTTTTGATGGGCGCTTTCACAAGCAACGTGAATGGCAGTTTATATTCCTCTTTTCGCCCATATTAGCAGCTCTTTTCTTGCGTGAGCACCCTCGCTTGCGCTTCGTGCGGCATTTCAGCGAGCAGTTAGAAGCGGTCGCTGGAGCTTCCTGCACCACTTCGCGGCCAGGGCCGACGCCATGTTGCCGCCTCTTAACGCGCCGCACACCACGCCAGTTGTAACCGGGCCAACGTCGCCGCGCCTGCGGCGTGCACCGCATGTTCCATGCGTGCACTGCAATCGCTCCGTGCAGTTCACGCTTTAGAACGTTGTGCAGATAAGCCACCGCTCTTTCCCTTTCCGAACAAGCGAGCCGCACGAAGCCGAAGATTCCCCCCACCAGTACGTTGCGCTGATAAGCAGCCGCCTTCGGCATCGTGAACACAAGGTGGGGTAAAAAAAAAATTCCCCCGCATTTCCCTGAGGGGGAGAATGTGAAAGTGCGAATGCACGGTTGTCGGCCCGCTTGCGGCGCTTGCGCTCGGCCCCCGCAGCCCACCGCCTCGCCGCCTTCTCTTCCATCTCTTCCATCGGGTTTGTAGTATCACGTGTACACCACGCAGTTATCAAGCCGCTATAACGCCGCTGAGTCGCCAACGCACGCCGCTGACGACGTAGTTTGAATGCGTTAAAGATATAAGGCGCGTCACTAACGCTGATATCACGTCGCGTCCGTGGCTTGGTCGGTAGAGCGTCGCGCTGCGGCCGCAAAGTCCGCGGATCGAAACCTGGCGCCGGATGCTGTTTCTTTATAGAGGAGCACTGCGGACGCCGACGCCGCCGCCGCCGGCGGTGGATGGTTTGGGGTCACTTATAAAGTGCAGCACTTAAAAAGCGAAACAGAACCAAAATTCCCCCGCATTTCCCCGAGGGGGAGAATGTGAAAGTGCGAATGCACGGTTGTCGGCCCGCTTGCGGCGCTTGCGCTCGGCCCCCGCAGCCCACCGCCTCGCCGCCTTCTCTTCCATCTCTTCCATCGGGTTTGTAGTATCACGTGTACACCACGCAGTTATCAAGCCGCTATAACGCCGCTGAGTCGCCAACGCACGCCGCTGATGACGTAGTTTGAATGCGTTAAAGATATAAGGCGCGTCACTAACGCTGATATCACGTCGCGTCGGTGGCTTGGTCGGTAGAGCGTCGCGCTGCTGCCGCAAAGTCCGCGAATCGAAACCTGGCGCCGGATGCTGTTTCTTTATAGAGGAGCACTGCGGACGCCGACGCCGCCGGCGGTGGATGGTTTGGGGTCGCTTATAAAGTGCATTAAAAAAAAAAAGTCCCGCTGGCGTTCTTATCACCTTCCGCGGCATCTGTTCATAGGCGCTAAGAACGCAGCCACGATCCTCCAAAACGCAAACACAACGGAAGTTGAAGCCGTGCTCGCTCCTTATAACACCGCGCTTGCAGTGACCCTGCAGTAGCGGCTGATGAAAATAAAAGAAATACGATATAAAGACCAGGCCTTCGCTTTTAAGTGCCGTGCGTTTGAGGGATGATAAATAAAGGATGATTTGAGAGTTTGGTGGCGATGTGGTTGGATTCGCGCATGTTTTGGTTATAGTGCGGATTTTTACAGCTCCCGCGACATACGTTATAAGCGGTCTACACTGTAGTAGTAAAGAACTCTGGATAACACAATTTTAAAAAGGCTCTTAATGCCAATATTATGGTTTTCGCCACCACAAGCAACTTTATAACTTGTTTGCGGGCTATGCCAAGTAACAACGGAACACTTAAAGGGGTCGTGTGAAGAGATTTTCAAACTGCATTGTGTGGGTACTCATCTGTGGAACCTCGATAAACAAACAATGCATACCTGTTTCGTTGCCCGATATCAGCAAATAGGAAAACAAATGCAGTGACGGTTTCACCGAGGCTTTTCTCCTCAACTCGTGAAGTGACGTTTCAACAAGTCAGTAAGAAGCCAATCACAGTTCTCCATCGTCTGGACAATATGTCGGCATAGAGCGGGCTTGCAAAGGGTCAGATAAAGCTACAACATCGGCACCAAGATGAAACCCACCCTGCAACTGAACGGGAGATGTCTGATCTCTGATACGACTGATCAACACGGTCAAACTTTCAGTCAACAATGCAGGCGAGTGGCGCAGGCAGAAGTAACCACGTTTAAAGTAAACTGGGTATTTTTAAACTGTTTACGTTGTTTCGCATGAGTCTAAACTATTGTCTACCTGCCGGTATTCTTGAACAAGCTTGCCAATGCCTGTCTCACGTAGCCTGTAATGTCAGTAGGTGCTTGAAGGTATAAAGACTTCAAAAATGTGTTTTCTCCGTAATGCGTTTTTTCGCGATTTTGGACCATTCTAAGACCCGCGTCCCCCCTTAAAATGAGAATTTACTAGCGAGACGCAGTGATACAGTGCCGAGTCGCCGAGTCCCACCATAACGCAGTTCGATTGCTTTCATGTTTCCTCCAAAAACAATATTGCTAACGTTGTTTCGTTGATTGGATACGCTCCCCTTTGGCTTACTGCAGAAGCGTTCAACAGTAAGTTGGCGGTTGAAGCTCTGGGTTGATTAGAATTCATGAAAACACACCAGAGTGCTGGGTTACAAATGCGAAGCAGCTTTAATGCCGCAGTTTTCTACCAAGCACGCTTCTTTCGACGATGGTGTAGTGGATAAAGTGAGGCTGGCCCTAACATTGGGCTGGACTGGCGGCTGCAAGTTCAAATCGCACAGGGGGACTTTTTTTTTTTGCTTGAGTGGTGTTGTGTCATTTGATACAAAAAAGGTAAGATTCCGAAGCAAATTCAGCAAAACAATGTTAACTTCAGCATGGAAACTGGCAACAAACCGTACAAACAGTCAGTAGGTCTGAGTTCTGCTACAATGGTTGCCAGACAACTGAAGCGGTCACGACACCGCTCACGTGGATAGAAAACTGCTTATGGCAACAAATAAAGGATGCATTATCTTTAAAATGTCGGGTTTGCAGCTATACTGAGCTATACACAAAGAGCATTTAATTGGTTTAACTCTCAAATGCTCTTACTGTGGCGTCACTGCTAGTTGCGCTGCCTCCCGACAATGTACACATGGTCACTTGCGATGCACCTCAAAACTAGAATTTCAAAGGCGTCTCCTGAATTCTAGAAGCAATGGATTGTGAGAATGCTTGGGATTTATGTTCTTAAAAGGTCGTTCAAGCAGACAAAATTAAGCAAAGGCAAATGCATTTTCTCTTCACGACCCCTTAAGTGGCCCACGATAACACCCTCACTGAAGTGCGGCCTGCCTAGACACTAGTGCCAGATATCCCTAGTGCCAGACACTAGTGCCAGACACTAGTGCCAGCTCAAATCTCTATGGCGTACCCATCCCCTGTCCTTCCATTCTGCTGTCTGATCACATTTCTTCAAACCTGGAACTTTTCTCTCATGCCAAGCCTCCCTGTCTACATGAAAGAGAGCCGAACTGCACAGTGTGGGGGAATGCAAAGTGACCGAGATGAAGTTATTTTTTACGTACATGAAAAAAAAATATATATATATTGCATTTACTCACTTAGTGCATCTTACCACTAATTTTTACTATAAAAAGACCGCCAAAATTTGTATCCAACAGAATATCCATCAGGCAACATGCCTGCAGGTAAGTAGGTGTGCTAGATTGTAAAAAGCTGTCTGCTTCCAGACCAAGAGGCTTCTGCTGTACAAGACCAACCAGCCCATTTGTTCTAAGCTTCCTGTGATTACTGTCTACACGCCACGTGAAGGACTTCTACACCAAAGACGCCACTAAGTCACGTGACGATATGGAAACCCCTCAGTTTATTTGCATTTGTTCTAAAGAATTTCGGAAAAAGTGCCTCACAAAGTTTGGGCCTTCTTTATAAGATTACAACCCCAGGAATAGAAAACTTGATCAGAAATCACGAGGCTATAATTTAGGAGACTTCACACAATGCACTACTTCCTAATGCACTATGTCCACTCCTTTCTGGCAGCTTTGATGGAAAAATGAAATAGGTCACCTCAAGATCCGCATTCTTGCGATGACAAGAAGTTAGCATCCAACAAGTTGGCCAAAGGCTTACAGACAAAAGCCATTTCTCGGACAGCAGTTGCCCGAATCACCCAATGCACGAAACCAGCAGCTAAAAGACGATGGTGAAACTGCACATGATAGCCGAGTGAGCAGGACTATGTGAGTAGCCCCTTTAAAGCCCATGCACTCCGACTGCTGCAGATCTTGAACTACAGCCAAAGGATAATTACTTGGCAATTCCCATTATGGGCCCCGACTGCAGCCAGCGTGTCCAGGGGAGAATAATACATTCAGCACGCACGTACACACAAAGAAGCACTCTAGTGCCACGAAATCCTAGCACTGAACAATGCCAGCAATGTGCTGCAGTTCTCACCTGAGCCGCAAAGCCCCGGACATCATACATGTCAGCCACGGGCACCCCATCGCGCACCACTCCGACGGCCAGCGTCAGGTCGTCGGCGCTGAGGGCCACCAGGAGCACGGGCCCCGTCGTGGGCAGCAGGCGAAAGGGGCACTGCTCCGTCGGGGCCCTGCTCCCCGGCCCTTCCTCCGCGTCGCACTCTTGGATGTCCTCCAGGGTGTAGATCTTCACCCCTGCGTGGGGGACACAAAGTGGTCCTGAGCGAAGCACTCTGAAAGCGGCACTCCCCAAGAAATCCTGGCCATTACACTAAAGTACGCTTAATAATGCATAAAAATGCACTTTAACAAAATCCTGCACGATTGAGTACCCCCAGCCCGTACATCTCGTCAGGGCCCCCTTCACAAATTATACAAGCATGGACAGCACAGACAACTTATATTCCAGTTGCCTTAACGTGGTTTGTGACAAAAAAAGAAAAACTAGCGCAACATTAAATGTGACAGCAGCAGCACTGCCTCACTTCTGCCCAAATAAGGTTGCAAATAAGGTTGCATTCGTGTACACAAATACTGATACATGAAGTGCCCCACTAAGCGCAACAAAACTTCAAAAACAATGCCTCTGAAGTTGCTAGAAAAGTAACTGACGAATGTTCCCGATTATTTGTAGTATCATCTTATTTAACTATAGGTTATTTAAGAAATTAAAATGAATAATTGGCTTTTACAAAAGTGGGCACAGCCATATCTTTTCTTTTACAAAACTGTGCACAGTGCAGAAAGGAAAGCAAAATGCCTGCAACTACGTGGTCATTTACATACTCTGTTTGCAAGTTTTATCATCTACAAATGCCGGAGGAAATACTGGGTATTACTTGTGTTTTCATTGTTGATAACTGGTGAGAAATCAAAACCTTAAAAATTACGTCCTGAAATATGGGTTTTATTTCAGTTGGCGGGACACACTGTTCAGCAGATTTATTGTCTTTCTAGGGTGTAAAAAAAACTTGATAAGTTGTGTGCGTTACAATCAACCCGAGTGTGTGCTTGCGTAAATAGCAGCAGCGCAAAAATAGCACAATCTCCACGGTGATTTTCTGTCATGCCAAAACTGTGAGGCCGTTCACCTTATAATTACGAATGGCGTTAGTGTGGCATTTGCCGTAGGTTGCCACGAGGGGACCTGGGATTTCCCTTACGTGTATACGGTTATGTTTCGGCAATTATCCTCAAACATGTGCAGGCACACTCTACTTCCAAGCACACAAAGGTTCGTAGGCCATCGCCAAAGTAAACAGAATTCATAATTGCAAAATGATTCCCTACGGCGGCATAGTGCCCTTAATAAGAAAAAACTGCAAAGCTTTATGTCTTTAGCACATTTTTTATGTCCTTCTTGAACAGGAAAGGTTTTATGGCACTACTGTAGTATTGCTTGTATGACATGCCATGGCCCCCCCATCCACAGCAAAGGAACTTGTATGTTTCAAATATGTGTTCAACAGTGTGGTTGTACACAGACTTCAAGGTGTACTGAAAACTTGGGGCACTGAATAAGAAAGACTACTTGTAACAACTAGACATCCCTGCAAGGTTCTTTTTTTTTTTTTTTAAAGGCCGCAGTTCCATGGTACCACCGAACACATTAATTATGAAAAAAAAAAATCGATGACAAGTGCCTCGAGCATCCATGCCAGAACTTAGCCCACTATCAAGCAATGCACTTGGTCGAGCCACATGCACAAAAGAACAGCCCTTGTTTTTCTAAGCATCTGGTGCCTGGATTGGCCTGTTTGTGAAAATTCAAATTTATTGCTCAATGAAGGGAAGTTTGATTGATTGATTGTGGGGTTTAACGCGCCGACGCAACGCAGGCGATGAGGCGCGCCGTAGTGGAGGGCTCTGGGTTAATTTTGACCACCTGGGGATCTTTAACGTGCCCCGAAATCTCGTACACACGGGCGTTTTTGCTTTTCGCCTCCATCAGAAAAGCGGCCGCCGCGGCCAGGAATCAAACCCGCGACCTCGTGCTCAGCAGCAGCAGAACGCCTTAGCTACTGAGCCACCGCGGCGGGTAATAAAAGGAAGTGAGATATTAAGTGTACAAGGGGAATTTGTGTTACCAAAAATAAAGTTACTGTGGAAGGGAATCGCCAGGCTAACTCGCGGCCTCATGCACAGCTACAGAATGCTTTAACCTTCAAGCCACATGGTCTGCTTTTTGGAGACACATTTAACCCTTTCAGGGTCAACGACGTACATGTAGTTCATCGCTTGTGTCTTTAAGAAGCGCGCCTTTTTCGATCATTTCTCTCGCTTGCCATGAGCTGCCACGCTGCAGAAATACGTGAAATTCCTTGCTTGCACAGATGGCTCTTCTTATCTTTTTTTCTGCATGCTTTACTACAGCGGTGCGCAGGCTATCGCTTGCGCATCTGGTCACGCGCGAGCGTGCAGCCGCTAGTTTCGGTTTCGTCCTCCGGGTGCTTCCCGCTTCTTGCAGCCGTGAAACTAATGCGCTTCTTGCGCTTTTCCCCTTCTTGCACTCGCGAAACTTTCTTAGAATTTTTCTTGTGTTACTCATGAATAAACGACATGTATGTAACAACACAAAAGATTTTTTTGTCACTTTATGGTCACCCTAAAAAAATTTCAATTTTTTCTTAAAATAGATTCGTATAAAGAATTTAAATCAGCAATAAAAAAAAATCGGCCCTAGGGGTCACTTTTTTTTTTTTTGCCATATGACAAAAAAATGTGACCCTGAAAGGGTTAAAGCCCGCTGCTACTGTCTGTAGTTTTTCCTCGTGAATGAGCTGGCTAGCCAAGGGCCTTGCTGCACAGCTAGAGGCAGCTCCGTGTTGCGTGTCAGTGCTGACAGATAGCTGGATTGCTTCAACCCAATTCTTAATTTTTTTTAATGTGTGTCAGGAGTGAGACAGCCTGAACAGATTTGGGAGCAGTAAAATTCTCGTAATTGTCCGTTTTGAAAACGCCTGTTTTGCGTCCCTTAAGCAGAGGGCTTTTGGTAATACTGTAACTGTTTTTGGAAATGCATTTTAACGAACTGAAACCATGTAAAGCTACCTTTTATATGTTTATTTGAATGTGTTCTGAAAACCTAGTTGCAATGAGATTTTTTTGTGACGACGTTGAAAGTTTTCACCGCAAGGGGACGAACGTCCAAAGATGGAAGCTGCAGCCAGCTGTTTCTTGTGACAGTAACAAGACGATAACGGCTACTAAGCATTTTTTTTTTTTTTTTTTGCACTTGGTCCCCATTTTGCGGTCGGTGACAATGACCGTGCATCAAAATAACCCTGCTGTTACGTATTTCGGCACGCTGACGTGACCTGTTCCAAGAACCTCGAATGGTGCGTTACGCTGTTGAAATTGTCATTGCGCTCTAAAAGTGAAAAAATGTGTAAGTGGTGAGGGTTTTCATTTCTTGACAACGTACCTGTTGCGCATGAAGCCTACGAACATTAAGCTGGTGTGTGTAATCGGCAAGTACCAATAAACAATTATAATTTCATGCCGAGTGTTGTGTAATTGTGGTCGTCTGCTCGACAGCTATCGAGCTGGCAGACGATCATTTATTTCACTGCGTGATGGCGACGGCATGGATGCAGCGGCTCACGGAGGGAGCTGCGACAGCGATATAGTTTCTTCATTAGCGACCGCTGAATGAAAGCCACCAGTAGTGAAGGAACAAAGGGCGCATATCACTTGGTCCTCGACACTGAACCTGCGCTGCAGCTGGCCAAGATCGTCCCAGAGCTCGAAGCAAAGACACTGCACAGTCCTCTTTGAGAGGCGGAAATGCTTCTGCAAGCATTTCAAATGAGTCTACATTACTTCTCGACCACCTGTTCCGCCGGCAAGCCAACAAGGCGATAACGGAAAAATTCTAACCTTCGTCTTTTTCAAATTCAAATCGTCTGCTCCGAGAAGCTGCGAACTAGCTCTGTCGCGTTTGCGTTACATCACATCCGGTTGTTTGCTTCTAGCCAACCAGAACTCGTTGAAAACAAACTTTTGAAACGGACACAAAAGGGACAAAACACGAGAATACTGCCCCAGAATAACCTTCATTTGGAGCAGTTCACGACGTTGAATACGTTGTATTAGGAGCTTAAAAAATCAACTTTGCAGCAACTTTGGGGGAGAAGTACACCTTCAAATAAGTTCCGAATACTCATAAAACTGAAACAACTTTTAGAGAAAGTGTTTTTAACAGAGTATCACAAGGTGCGAACTGCACTACCTCCTTGCAAACTCCTTAAATTGTATTGAGGCTGTATGCATAGACAGCATAAAATACTAAGAAAAAATTTCAAATTTACAGACGATGCAATGGTAAGGTGTTTTTTTACTATTTGAATTCTGGAATTATTATTTTTGTGATCCCTGACTGTACAAACGAGTGTAGAGCCACAGCAAAAGTTGCATAAAGCAATGCGGCGGTCGGTGCCCCATTTAAATCGCCGAGGTTCACATTCACCTGGACCATAATTTGAGTAATGCTGCTCTGTTTAGCCACCTCGCTTTTGGCATTAAATTTCACTTCTCATACATCAATTATTATTATTCGCATAACCAGTCTTATCAGTAGCTCATGCCCGAACACATCTGCAACTCTTGGAATGTTGACTGTTCAATTCCCAGGGCCCACAAGCTCACTGTTGAACACAGCAATAACTGAACGTCTTATAACATCACAATGAGCCCAAAGGTTCTCTTTATGAACCCCGATTGTAGACACACACACCACGTTTCACACTGTACCTGGCACCCCACTGTTTTCAATGGACTCCGCTTTTCCAGGTGTGCTACTACCCATATTCTTGCACATGTTCTCAACATTACCACTTTGTTAGCGTCACTATTCAGTGCCACAATAGATAAACGACTAAACGGAAATCCAACTGACCGCGTAACCTAAGTCAGGAAAAAGATCGGCGAAGCGCACTGAGTGCTTGAACCACGCGGCAGCCGCTTCGCCCAGTGCCCCTGCTTTTTGTCGCCATAGCGACTCCAATATAGAGGCCGTTTCAGCAAACGCAGCCGGAGAGTCAATCATGCTTTAAAACTATCATTTGCTCCATTTCACAGTCTTTCTTTTTTCGTTGTTTTGTGTTTGTAAGTGAGCAACGATAAGAGCAGTGAGTGGAGGGCAGAAAGTGAGGGTTCAGTTGACAGTGACAACAAGTTGATCCCCCCGTCCTCGCAAAAAACACCCCCACCTCCATTCGATTCGGATGCGATTCCCTTTAACGCCTGCCCCGGTGCATGGTGCGCTACACCAAAGCACTACATGCGCCGGTGCAGGTATGGTGCCCTGCACCCTGTCTCTCGACTGCTTAAGGTGCAGCCGCGCTGCAGAGAACTGCTGCCCCTGCTACGGAGGTGCTGTAGGGGCGTTGCGGGTGGGCAGACGGCTACCGGCAGTTGCGGTGACTTGAAAATGTACAGGTCTGCGCAAAAGTAAACAGAGCACAGGAGCAGTGGCTGAATTGCATCGTGGCACCGTCTAGGAACACCGACGAGAAGCAATGAGCAGCGTTCTGGGGATGCGTGCGCACTGGTCCCGCCACCCTATCTGATAATGATTAATCGTCACTCTTCTGCCGTGTCTGACTGCACGTGCCAGTTTTCAAGGGGCAGCGCTTGGCTGTAGAATGGCGCTGGTTAGATTGCCGCTCGCCGCAATCAGCGGCGACCGAGTCCACCGCTTTGGAGTTCGAAGAAGCTACGCGCTTGAAAACGTGCCTTGTTTCGCACGGCCCGAACTTCACATTGTCGCTGATGCATTCAGCGCAACCGAGATCGTTGTTGACTTCGACTTGTACAGGACGACAGGCAAGGATGATTAGCAGACCACTACGCCTGCACCTTGCTCGACTGTAAACACACGGGGACACTAACGGTGAAGCTGTGTTGCGCAGCACCGCAAAACCGCACCAGTGCACTTCACTGGCACCACAGAAATTTCTCTGCACTGGTGCCATGCACCACTTCTGAATTGAATGGAGCTACCACTTGGGCTGCCTGGCAAACCATGTTGTCAACTCGGGCTTTCTCCCTATCAAAACAGGGGCGGTATTCTCGTAACTGTCCCTTTTGAAAACGTCCCTTTTGTGCCCCTTCCTCGTGACGTACTTCCGGTTAAGCAGTAAGCGTTGGGAGTAGGTTTGCTGCGCTTGCGTTGCGTCACTTCCGGTTGTTTGCTTTAGCCAATCAGGGCTTGCCAAAAGGGACATTTCTGAAAGGGACGCAAAAGGGACAAAACTCGAGAATGCCGCCCCTGATGTGGGCGTCGAAATCCTTGCCTTTTAGGCTGTTTTGGAGCAGCCAGGCGCAGGAAAACGTAATTGTATCAACACTGCGCAATATGCGCAGCTGTCTCACCCCTGTATACACTGCATACAAGAAGCTGACTCAGGCACAAGTTTCAAGCTTCATTTCAATCCGATATCTGTCAATGGGCAAAAACACATTTCAAGCATTCGCATTTCGATAAGCAAAGGCAAAAAATGTGTTCATACTGTGCTGTAGCGTAGCTACGAGGCAAAAAAACCTCCTTTTCTACCAGCTATCGACTTACCCTGATCCAGCGCAGCGAAGACCAATCCAAACCTGGACGACGCTGCCACCAGGTTTACGGCATCGGCGCTGACTGATGCGTCCCCCGTTGTGACGTTCACCGTGCGGACTGGATGGAACAGGAAGTCCTGTGGGGAGAAAAGTGTACGCATGAGCGTTAAGGTTGCGCCAAATGAATCGAGCATCGGCGCAGACAAACGGGGGGACAAGAGGCGACAAAACGGAGGCGTTTGGGTTGAGCTTTAGCCACCCTTTCGTCTGCGTCTTTTGCGCGCTGTTTGCATCAGCGGAATCAAACCAACCAGGCCGCATGTCACGACTTCTAGAGTTCGGGTTACTTGCGGAGCTAATCAGTAGTGCGAGGTGAAGTTTGGAGAGTCCGCGCAAGAACTCACCGGGTTGGCCCTCGCAGATTCCGGACCAGTCGCCATTTTCTGAACGGATGAGAGTTTCAAACACGAGAAGCTTCACGGCTTTTTGCTCTTTCCAAACTTCTGCGAAAGTACAACGAAATTTCACACCAAGCGTTGCTCCCACAACATCGAAATAACCGAAAACTTAACCGCCTTCTCGAAATGCGCCATCACAAGAGGAGAGCAAGGTGGTGAGTTTGCTGTCCGCGCCAAGTTCGGCGGGAGGGTGCCACGGTACATAGTTAAGTTTTAAAAGATAAATGTATTGAGTAATTATAATACTTTATTATTATTTAAAGAAACATTGTTTTAATATTAACGAGCATTGTGGTCATTGAAACGTAAATACCGCTGACGGCTCTAACCATTCCGACAGGCAGCAGCGCCGCAGGGCCGTAGCTCCGCGCCGGCGCCGGCGGCGCGCTGCTCTTCCTGTTACATCGAAGGCTTAGCAGCAGAAGAGTGAAAGAATCCGTGGTCGTCAAGGCGAGTTACAATGCCTGTCGCAGACAGTTCGTAAGTACAGTGACTTCTAATTGGGAGTTTTGAGACGTCTTGAATACCTTAGTCTGATAAAGTGCTTTCTTCTTTTCCCAGAAACCAGCCCAGCTGGGCTGATCGTGTCGAGCAGGGTGAAGGTAAGCAGCTGTTTTAGCGCTGGCTAGGCTTAGTGCGTTTGTTTTTGGCCTCACGTCTAACATATTTTCACGGATTCTAGCTCTGTTCACTGTGCTAACTACCTCAGGGTCTTTCCCAAACAGTACGCGTGTGCGTACTGCCGGTACTCGGCGGGTGTAGCGAACGATCTTTCTCCGCAGATGTGCCGCTGCCGTCCCTTCCGCCGGCCCAGGTCAGAGATCGCGAAGGTGATGTCGCCGATGGCGAAGAGAAAGTCACCACAGAATATCGTGAAGACGAGGAAGGGAGGAAGGTGAAGGTATGGGTGCCCGTCCGTTGCGTAAACTCTCGCGATACAGCAGCTTTCTCGTGAGCCTTGTCTCGACTCGACACCTTCATTTATTTGATGGTGACAATTGGTCCGTGACAATTACAGGTGCTCAGGCACTACAAGATCGAACGAAGGCAAGTTTCCAAGTCCGTGGCGAGGCGGAAGGTGAGTGCTCACTACGTCCACAACGTATTTTCGTCGCACGAAATGGGATATGTGGCGCAGTTATCAGCCGTGGTTAGAGGCCTTTGCCGGTACGTCCTGACGAAACTGTTTATTGTGCCGGCAGCCGGCAAAGTAGGCTGCCGGCACTGCGTCACAATTGGTTGTTCGTGGCCATGTTCCGTGCAGCGGCATTTCTTCAAAGCGCCGAGGGTCCTAACGGATTGAAGGCGTGGGAAAGCGCGATTCCGCGGAAAAAACTTCAAGGTTACGCCGTAAACATACGTTTGTGACATTCATTGTGAGCCTTCAGACATCGTCAACTGTTACGAACACGCCGTGAGGGTCAAACTGTAAGGATACCGTAAGGCAGGTGGACTCTGAGGGACCGCGCGGCGCCCCGTATTTTCCCTGACATACCTGAGCATCTGTCGCCACCAAAGACGTCAAAGTCATGCCGAAAACCACCCAAATGGATGACAGTGGTTCCCACCTATGTTGCGTCCTGCCAAAATGATGGGTCTTTGCACGAGGAAACTGGCGTAAGTGGCGCGAGTGGTGTAGAAAGCGCCGATGTCAGCACGTACATTGGGAACTGAGCTGTGGTTCGCGGTTATGCAGGAATTCAGCGAATGTCCGACATTTCAATCGTAGAATGTGAAGGCTTCGTCTACCCAGGTTATCCTCTACAAGCTCGGAGATTCTGGGTGCAATCGTGGTCATTGAGAAGGGTGCAGTAGTCGGGCAAAACTTGTCGGTTGAAGTTAATTCAAGAGGTTTGCTTGTTACGCCGTGTAGCTACAGCGATAAAAATGGGAATATTCACCCTCAGCTGACAAGGCAGAAGAATGTAACAACATTTATTCGCTACATTGTTGCTAAAGATCAGCCCTTGGAACAAATGTTACCTGTTTCCAGACGTTTCATCCGCAACAAAAAGGGCATGCAGTGTGTGCGGCACAACATATTCACGGTGCTGTCAGATCAGATCCCAACCCGGCGCGGTGGCTAAGGCGCCGTGCTGCTGGGCGGAAGGACTCGGTTCGATTCCCGGCCACGGCGGCCGCTATCTGATAGAGGCGTTAAAGCGAAAACACCCGTGTGTTCGAGATTTCAGCGCACGAGGTCGCGGGTTCGATTCCCGGCCGCGCGGCCGCTTTTCTGATGGAGGCGAAAAGCAAAAACGCCCGTGTGTACGAGATTCGGCGCACGTTAAGATCCCCAGGTGGTCAAAATTAATCCGGAGCCCTCCACTACGGCGCGCCTCATCGCCTGCGTTGCGTCGGCGCGTAAACCCCTACAATCAATCAATCAAATCAATCGAGATTTCAGCGCATGTTAAAGATCCCCTGCGTGGTCAAAATTAATCCGGAGCCCTCCACTACGGCACGCCTCATCGCCTGTGAAGCGTCGGCGCGTTTAAACCTCTTATAAATCAATCTGACTAGTCAAAACTGAGAAGTGTTGCCTATCTGTAGATTGCAAAAAGAAACGAGCAGGAAAATCACGCAGAAGACAGCATAAGCGATGGCTCAGCGGAAAAACTACCAGGCGAAACGCTTTAAAAAATCGGCTTATCAGGACTACAAGGAGATAAATGAAAGTTTCTGTGACCCTAACAGATAGTCCATCAGATTTACGAACCAACAAAAAAGAATAGCAGTACGACAAGCATTCTAGAAAACGTTTATTTCTTTTAAGAAACCACATTATACCTGTCAAAGAAATAAAAAACACTGGTTTATTAATTGGTTCAAATTCTTGTTAACAGCGAAGCTGTTTAACAATCGTATTTTTTCGTGTCCGCAGTTAAAATACCAAGAATTTGCTGAGCGCGGGAACGTGAGCGCGTGCACGTGAGCGCGCACGTCAGCACTTGGTTTCCAATCGGCTCAATTGATCAGTTTTGTTGGGGTTGTAAACATTTTCTTGTGACAACGTACCTACTGCATTTTCTTACACAGCATAAATAAAAGTCGAGGCGTTTTTTCTTGATTCCAAGTAGATGGCTGACTATTGTAGGCTTTCCCGCAGTTCAGAAGTGTAAGACGTGTTCGGCTATGCTTTAAACATTATTGAGCTATAGGGATCCCGTACTGGGGAAAAACAAATGGAAAATAAATAAATAGAACGGGAAGCAGCCGAAGACAAGCGGACTGTGCAGTGTTTCGCCTTGCCCTATTGACCATCTTGCCGGCATTTTGTGTGTGTGTGTGTGTTTTTGCTGGCAGTCTG
Source organism: Haemaphysalis longicornis (assembly GCA_013339765.2). Taxonomy (NCBI): domain Eukaryota; kingdom Metazoa; phylum Arthropoda; class Arachnida; order Ixodida; family Ixodidae; genus Haemaphysalis; species Haemaphysalis longicornis. The sequence goes on along the minus strand of JABSTR010001229.1, from coordinate 10,234 downwards.
TATTTTACAATCTCTCGCCCAATTGCATGCATTGTTTCTCGTGCATTCTTTATTGATATGTTTTTTAAGTCAACATCTAATTTAAGCACCCCCAATGCATAAAGGCAGTTGTCGTATAAACTATAAAGACTGAATGCTGCAATAGAATCTATCGTCGCATTACTGGAACGCATTTGTTAGTAGGGAAGTGCGATAAACAATTATGCTGCTGACAGCAACCAAAAACACAAGCAAAACCTTGTGTGCCATCAAGCATTGCCAGCCAGAGGTGCAAGAGAGAGAGAGCGGTATCCTGGGTGCATCGTGCCTTAGAATTTGCTGATTTCTACCAACTTGCCTCCCCTAAAACATCCTATGTGCCTTTCGCCCTACAAAAGGGGGCACTGTGAAAAGCATAATGTTGACCTAATCACTCCAGGACAGAAAAATGGGAGCAGCCTGGCATGATTGCTATCAGCATATTCTTGCGCATCGGTGCCATGCCTCAGAATTTTGCTGATCCAGTCAATGGTCACTTTTTTACTGGACCTTGCAAACGGTGATCTTTTGAGCCCCATCACCTTTCGTTTCATTTTTAGTGAAAACATGAATGTGTACAACATTGCCGACCATCCATTTAAAATGTGGCGCAGCCTAGAATGACATTGTTGCCTCGCCTGTTCCCTTCTCGGTTTAAGAGGGGCCTTTGTTGCTCAACTGTTCAGGACAGCTTGACTTTCCTGCCAGTTGTTGGAGGAGGACTTTTGTTGGCCAGCTGGTCATGACAGCTTCACTTCACTTGGACAAGTCTGGCTAGGGGTCGTTAAACAGCGTATGCTGACTGTGCCCACTTGTGGCAGTTGCCCCAGACAGACAGGTTGCTACGCTTCACAGATCATGATTGTGGGGTTGCACTCCTCTTATCTCTGGTGTAGACATGTTGAGGCAAGAAGGTTGACCGGTTGTTCAGAATGCAGTCTGACCTGGAATGGCATTTTTGTCTCACCTGTCCCCTTCTAAATAGTTGAAGACTTTTGTCTGGTTGTTTAGACACCTCTTCTTCTGGTTGGGTGCTAAAGTGGCTGACAACTGAAATTGGTTGAGTATATGTTCTCTAGAATATTGCTGTGGACCCCATATGTCAGTGTTTTTTGCTAGAGCATGAAATATTTGTAAATACAATTTTTAGCTCCACCAGCATTGTGAAGGCTGCACGGTCACCAGGAAAAATCCTTCCAACCATGACACTAAACAACAACACAATCTGGGGAGGAATTATAAGTTGTGTCCACTTTAAAAATGTCCATTTTGCATGGTATAGTTTCAGTCGCAGGGCATCCCACCTATGCAAAAGATGCAAGTCAATACTCCACCTTGCTTGTTGTGCACCACACACATTTCGTCTCCCTTTAGTCAGTTTTGGCCAACTTGAAGTGGATATTTTGAAGCGAACAAAATTCAGAGTTCTGCCCCTGCGTGTTTTGGCACATGAGGCTTAAAGGAATGCTATATCAAAACGGGATTTTAACTGAAGCAGTGATGGGTGTCATACTTGTGACATTTTGGTAGGACAACCCCGTCTGCATAACATATTCCGATTAGAGTCGGCAGAGGGCTCTGCCAGTCTGTGCAGAAATCGAGGCCATCTAAGCAAAGTGAAAGGTAGCTTTTACTTAGTAAATAACCAGGTGAAGGCTGTCACTAGTAGGGATGTTAAAAGTAATGATCTTATTGCAAAATTTGTGGTAAAGCGATAATGTTAACACCAAAGCACCCGTAGGAATGTAGTTAGTGGCTTGAATGCAAATAACCATCTGTAAGAATATTTGCATTTGTGTGTTTTTTGAACCGATGTGAACAACCCTAAGCTTGCCTCTTAGACAGCACATCTCAATCCGAAAGCGTCGTCGCGCAGCGTGGTGCGTGTAGTTCTAAAAGACTGTTGCCGAGTAGAGGAAGCCCTGTCAGGGAGAACAAAACAAAATGCAGTCTTGCTCGTGAATGTCAAGTCCGGGGTGGCTGGAGGCGAAGATGCAGGTGCTCTTCATGCATCATCTCCAAAAATACCATGCCCAATGCTGACCCTGCCCACTAGTGACAGTTGCCGGAGACAACCGGGTTACTATTGCTTACAGATCACGCTTGTTAGAGCCAATCTTGTTCCTCCTCTGGTTAGGGCATGTTGATACAAGAATGCCAGCCACTTGCTCCAAGTGCAGTCTGACCTGCAGTGGCATTGTTGTGTCTTTGTTACCTTCTGAATTTTTTAAGAAAATGCATTATTGGTCAGTTGTTCAGGGCAGCCTTATTTCTGGTCGTCTCATTGAATGTCAGTGGGCATAGCATTTTGTTCATTGCCTGAGAGTAATACTTACAGATCATGATGGTTTGGTCCCATCTCCTCTCCCCTCTGGTTAGGACATGTTGAGACAAGAATGGGGACCACTTCTTCAAAGTTCAGTCTGGCCTGGCTGGCGTGCCATTGTTGTCTCAGCTGTTCTTTTCTAAATTTTTAAAGACCTTATTGGTCAGTTCTTGGCAGCCTTGGTTCTGTCCAACCGAAGGTCATAACATCTTGTTCAGGCACACATGCCAACTCAGCCCACTTATGACTATTGCTCGAGACAAAAAGGGCTACTGCTCCTTACAGATCACAGTTGTTTGGTCCCGTCTCCTTCTGGTTGGAATACGGTGAGACAAGAATGCTAACCACTTGTTCAAATGCCGTCAGACCTGACGGGGCATGGCGTTGTTGTCCCAGCTGCTCTGTAAATTGTTGAAGAATTGTGGGGTGTTCAGGACAAGCCATCTTCGGGTTAAGTGTTACGAGTAGTCTCCCTGAAGGTCTTTGGGCATGGCATTTTGTTCTGAGACAGCGGATCCCTGGATCTGTCTGCTCAGTTGGCAACCTTGCATAGGATTGCTGAGTGGACGAAGCCACCCTACCACAATATCAGTGTTGGCCATGCGGTGGCTTGCTGCCTCAGAAGTGATTAGCTGTGAGGCCAGAAAGGACCATCACACCTTCAGTATCGACTGAAGAAGACTCCGTGTGTACAGAAGTTCATTCCGCTTGAGATCAGCACATTCGGTGCTTCCTGGTCTGATCAAGCTGTAGTTGCGCATTTCACATTTGCATCCTGGTTGTTCAGTCTGTAGTCTATGTACATGCACTGCCAACCCATGTACTGCCAAAAATGACCTTGTGGATTTTTGCCACGGCAACCTTCAGCAGGGTTTTTGAGACTGAATAGTCTTCCATTTTCCTCTCCCCTTTTCTTTTAAGAATGGCCAATCTGTCACAGGCCAGGACTTCTGAGCCATGAAGGTGCTATTTATTTGTTACAACATGAACTTCTACCGGCTCATGGCTGTAGAAAGGTTTTCCTGCTTTGCAAAAGTTGAGCCGAGACTGAGCTAATGCTGTTGGAAAAAATAGCCCTTCGAAGAAAGTGGCAGTGTTGCCCTCAAGTGAAATTAATTAATCTTTGTCTGGCAAATCTTTTCTTGTGCATGATTAGTGCAAATGTGTGTTTTCTTAAGAGTTCACTTGTGTTGAGCCCTTTTTTTTTTTTTTTTGCCTTGCAATACATAGCTGTGATCTACATTACTGGAATAATAAATATCTTTCTATAAGATCACCACACTGAAATAATTTTTCAATATCTATCTATGGCTCGCACTGCAATAGAGCAACCAAATCAGGTGACACTTTCAGGCTCCTCTGCCTTTGCGGTTTGTAATTGCAAACAAGGGATAGACCCTGTTTGAATGCTGAACTGTTCATGTGTTTTATAGCTGCATGTGTGACCATGTATTGGGCCTTGCAAGTTTTGGGCTCATGATATAATCAGCACTACTGAAGCACAAATCTTGCATAATTTTATTTGGGATATGGAGAGGACTTAAGCCTCGAGTCTAGGGGGAAGGCAAGGAAGAGGGGGAACAGTATTTTTTTAAGAAAAGCTATCGGATTCATTTGAATAAAAGACAGTTTTTTTGTTGTTGTTGTTTTAGATGAATATCCTAGCAAAGTAGGTTCATGGCACTGTGGGTATCGGTGCAAGCTATAAATTATCTTTAGTGCACCACTCGCTATTGTTGCCTTAAAGGAGCCATGAAGAGAAAATGCAAGTTGGTTTTATTCGAAAGATTTCGTGTTTTATAGTGCCCCCAGCGCTTGTCCGGATACAAACGGTGCTTTATTCACTGAGAAATTCAACAATTCAGGTAAAAATTTTGATTTTCCCGCTCAATCGTGCGTTTTCGTGGTCCCAAATGACATCACAGGAACCGACCGCTCTGCAGCCTAGAGTACCTTCATTCACGCTGGCGCCGCCATTTTCGGTTGCTCGCTCGCCGCCGAAGCAAGTCATTGTGTCAAAACCGCGCTAAAATTATCACCGCAACGCGGTTTACTGAAGAAGTTTGAATCATATTGTCTGTTTCGCGTTGCTAGGTATCGTGGGAAACGAAAAGAATAACGTGTTGAGCCTGTTGGCCCAATTGCGGCAGCACGGGACCGTTCAAAGGTTGTCTCCACCCTGTACAGCGGTGTTGGTTTGTTCCCGCATTTCTTTACGTTCCGTAACCTAGATGGCGCCACCATACCGTGGCAAGCGTTTGGTTTGTTTTTGCCCGCATTTAAACCTGGCTTGTTTTTGTTCTTGGAGAAAATATTCGTTCCCTGAAACAGTGCTCGCTCGACAAATGGGGTCGCGTAAGACACCGTTGCTTGCGTCAATCGGCCAGTGTCGTCTGAGACAACCCCAAGCCCTGTAGTGCTGTGCAGCTAAACCAAGCATGCTGTGCGCAGTACGAACAGCAGAACGCATCAGTACTTCTATGTTTACATGTGCTTTCGTAACTTCCACTGTTTGTCCCGTCATTCTTATTGCTTTGTAAAGAATGTGCCCTAAATTTAAGCGCAAATCGCTCGTTTGTCTAGTTTGTAAGCTCTACCTAATTTGCGTCTGCTTCTGCCAGCCCTCCGCCAATCGCAGAGCTTAGCTCATGTGACATCATAGGTCCTGTTGCGGGAAATGAGCTGGTGGGTCGCATGACCATTCCCGTTTTTCCTAATTATGTAGCTTATTTGAGCGAAGTTTACGTTAAAAGTGGTGTCAATATGATTCTAACGAGACAATCTTTTGAATGAACCAAACTTGTGTTTTCTCTTCATGGCTCCTTTAAACATGACACAACTTTTGTTGAGGTTGTTGTAGTCTGAGGTAGAGGTGAGGTTGTATCTGAGATTGATAAGCACGAAGTAATGATTTTAACGCCGGCATTGCAGAAGTTGTGCATGCAGATTTAGCATTACGTGTGTTCTTGAGCTTTTATTCCCCCCCCCTCTCTTTTTTTTTTTCTTATGATAGGCGGCATGTTTTATGGTTGTTCCTTCACTGCATACACTCCACCGCCGTGGTGGCTAAGTGGTTGAGGCATTGTGCTGTTGAGACCAAGGGCGCAGGTTCGATCCCCGCTGCAGGGGCTGCATTTCTGGTGGAGGCGAAAAGCGAAAACGCCTGTGTGTCGAGATTTCGGCGCACGTCACAGGTCCCCAGGCGGTGTATAAATTGATCGGGAGCCCTCCACTACAGCGCATCTCATAGCCCTGGTGTAGCTTCAGTGCGTTAAACCCTGCAATATCACTGCATGTACGCCACATAGCGATAGGTCCTGTGGAGTGTCAAATTTTGTGAAAAAAAAGTGTGTACCACTTGCTGCACATCGTAGACACAGCTCTCAAGAGCAAAGGTAGGCTTTAACTTGTGCCTGCTTGATATTCAGTATTTCTTCCCAGAGGCAGCAGATGTTTTATTGTCTGCTTGTTCAACTACTCTTACTGTTTACAGTATGGATAACGGGCATCGTTAAAGTCATGCTTTGCTATGTCAGGTTGCTTGTGTGGTGATGCACATAAATTTTTTTGATGGGCAAGCAGAACAAGAGAGTTAGCGAATGTTTGAAAAAGCGGACCTGACTCTGCTGGGTTTTTGGTGCTCTTTGCCTATAGTCTGCATTGGGCCATAAAAATTCAATTATCATAATCTCTTTGGTGGGATAGACCTGCATTTATTGGCACATTTAAGTTATGTGCACTAAATTTTTCTTTTAAATTATGTCTTGCTAAACTCCAATATAATAAGGGGCTTCTATCGAATGTCAGTCTTGCCTTTATTTTCAAATTCCTCGCAAGTGTAACCTGTTTGCAGTAGGAGCATCGAACTGGAGCTCAGACATTTCTATGCAACGTTCACTTTTTTGTCAAAGTGGGTTCACGGAGGAAGTAATGGTGGTTGAAATTTTATCACTGTGCCGAACATTGTTTACTGCAGCGGGAAACAACTTGCAAAGTTGTTTTTCCGCTGCGTGTTGGTGGGCCGGGGTGGTTGGTGAGCGAGCTGCTGTTGACTTGCAGCTGTGGAAGAAGTTTGGGGCGGCCAAGAACGACCCGCCGGGCCCCAACGCGGCCACCACGGTGGTAGGCGAAGAGATCCAGCTGCAGTTTGTGAGCGCCCAGGAGGAGGAGACGAGCCCCGAGGAGGACATGCTGGCCAAGCTGCGCAGCCAGAAGACCAAGATGGTCAAGTGCCGCATCTGCAAGGAGGACCACTGGACCACCCAGTGCCCCTTCAAGGACAAGGTGGCCCTGCCCGAGCACCTCAAGGAGGAGGCCAAGCCCCTGGCTTCGGCCGCCGCAGCCGCACCCGCCGAGGTCGAGGAGAAGGTCAAGTCGGGCAAGTACATCCCGCCCAGCATGCGCGAGGGCGCCAACCGGCGCGGCGAGTCCATGACCCAGTCGCGCACCCGAGACGAGGCCGCCACCATCCGGGTCACCAACCTCTCCGAGGACGTGCGCGACTCCGACCTGCAGGACCTGTTCCGCCCCTTCGGCCAGATCGCCCGCATCTACCTGGCCAAGGACAAGGTCACCGGCCAGTCCAAGGTCGGTGCTGCTGGGCGAGCCTGTCTTCTTCTCCTCACCTTGGGCCTGCCTGCTTGGCCACTTATTGTATCATCAATTGAGCGTTTGACACATCCCAAGAGTATTTGAACCCCTCTGCGTTGGTATTCATAGATTGTGAAAACGCATATGCAGCGATGTATGGGAAGGATAATCCTACACAAGAAAAGCAAAAAGTTCATGATTAGAAAGGGGTAAGACAGGGTTATTTCACCAGAATTGTTCACAGCATGTGTGGAGGGAGGGGGGTACTCGGGGAGCTTGACTGGGAAAGCGCAGGACTACGGATAAACTTAAGCCATTTGAGGTTTGCGGACAATACTGTCTTGTTGAATGAGTCTGCAGAACACCTGCAAAAAATGCTTCACGAACTGCAGTCGCAAAGCTAGGCGGTAGCTAAAAATAAATATGAATAAATCTAAAGTAATGATAAATAAGCATGCTAAAAGCACCCTCCTCAGTCTGGAGGTAGCGAAACAGAACAAGTAGAAATAATTACCTGGGACAGGTTGTCACTGCTGATCCCAACTACGAGAAAAAAATCCAGCGCTGAATAGGAATGGACTGAGGTGCACTCGGCAAGCACTCCCAAATCATAGAAAGTAGGGCTGGGCGTTGGTTAAAAATTAACCCGATTAATTGCCAGACTTTATTCGGTCAATTGATCGATTAAGCTGTTGCATTTGTGAAGGAAACTTAAAAAAATACTTTAATCATAATATAAAAATACTATCAGTATGCTTCTAGGCTTGGTCACAGATTTTCTAGGCGAGGTGTATCGTCGTCATGGCGCTGATGTGGACGTGACGCTTATCACCGCATTTGTCTTTCACATCATCATCATCTTCTTCAGGACCATATGCACTCGCCGTAATTGCACGGGACCCCAATTAATCGTGGTTTAATTACACCACAGTTGGTGTATGCAGTGCTAAAGAGGTGGGAATGCCCGCTTGCAGTTTTTTGTGCCATGTATATTCGTATTAGTAGTAGTCATTTTCCCATCTTTCGTTATCACCTTACAGTTTTCATCCCTATAATCTCGGATCATACTTGCATCATTTCCTGCTGTGACTTAAGACGGGTTATTTGAACATGAGTATGATCCTCGAGATGCCCGCGCAGCATTTTAACATGGCCCTCATGGTTCATTTTGCTCACATGAATTCAGCTGATTGAACGGTTAAAAAAATTAATTGTGAATAAAGTGTTAATCGATTAACTGGAAGGTTAATTGAATTAATCAGTTGCCCACCCCTAACGGAAAGCAAGCTACCGCTATCAGTAAAAAGAGCAGTGTACCAATGAATCCTGCCGGCGATGACATATGAGGAAAAAACTTGGCGCCTTGCTACACAACTGGAAAGCAAACTTAAATCGGCTCAGTGGGCCATGGAACGAAGGATAATAGGAGTAACGTTTAGGGACAGAAAACGAGCTTTCTGGATCAGGGAACAAACTCGAGTAAAAGATATAGTACAAAGCTGGCCTCGTAGTGAGGTGAGTTGTCAACCGGCGGGGACCACCAGGGTAACAGAGTGGGTACTGAGAGACTGAAGTAGAAGGGGAAGGCCAATAACTCAATGGAGGGAGTGAAAAAAAAATTTGGAGGCAAAGAACGGACTCTGGCAGCTCAGGAAAAGAGTGGGTGGAGGTCAGTGGGAGAGTCCCTTGTCGTGTTGTTGTATAATCAAGAGCCCATCAATTCGCAGCTTGATATGGCAGGTGAGAAGACGAACTAATCGATTGTAGAAGACAAACGAAACAAGTTTTATGTCAATTCTGGAAACTATTTTTAGTAACAAATCAATCCAGAGACGTTGAGCATGGTCCTATAACCAGAATCACCTGTACTCCATCCAACCTATGGCAGCAAGAGCAAGATAAAAGCTCCAAAACTTACACGAGATAAGCAATTTTGCTTTCGTGGGTTGTTTAGTGCACCATTGAGTTTTGTTGCTGAAATTTTTCTGGTGGCTCATTTTATCATCCCACCTGGGGTAAAGTTTTTGTTATTAATCGAGTGTGGCAGTGATGGCTGGCGATGTAATTTCTACAGAAATGTAAAGCGAAGTGTCTTTTGCGCTTGTTGTGTAATTTCATTGCTGGCGCGCGCGTTGCTCTCCTCCCCTGCAGGGATTTGCGTTCATCAACTTCGTGCACCGGGAAGATGCTGCACGGGCCATTGCCAATGTCAATGGCTTTGGCTACGACAACCTCATTCTCTCTGTGGAATGGGCAAAGTAAGTGCACTGTTGCTGAGCTGCTCCTCTTGTAGCTAGCTGACTTGACCAGTGGTGACGGATTAGCCCTAAACAAGAACAGCTGCATTAATGGGCGAGGAAAGGTTGAAGTGGCTGAAAATCATCGCGTGCAGTTTAGCCTCTTTTGTTGCTTTAATTCAGTTCTGTTACCTGATAATAAGCGAGCCATGTTCCGTCAACATGACATTGTGCTTTTCTCATCCTTTTGTGAAGCAGGGGTGGGCCAATTGTTGGAAGGCTTGCGTTTGTTGATGCCACAAATGATAGAATTGTTGCACTATGCTGGTATATATAGGTGGGTAGTAATACACTATATTTCAGTAATTCATATATAGGTGGGTAGTAATTCAATGGGTAGTATAGTAATTCACGTGTTTAGAGCTGGAGCTTTTGGCAGGCTTTTATCGTAATTGGAGTGAACAGCAAATGACCTTGCTTGTGTAGTGTGCTAACGTTAATTTAACCTGGCGGCTTGCAACTTTCATGCTTTTTAATCAGATATCAATATTTCTAGCTCTTCTAGTGGATCTCAGTAAGTAGTTACGCTCAATTTTTACTATAGGTTTATGCTTTAAGCACAAGATAAAATGCAATAGAAAGAAGTCTGAATGTATCAAAAGTAGGTGCGGGCAGTTAAGAGTAAAAGTACTTGTTTGGATTTGCTGACGTGCGCAACTTTTCTTGTGTTTTAAAGTTTCTAGGCTTCTAAACTAGTTTGAATGTTTGCTGATGTGTACAGGAAGGAAAATTTTTAAGGCAATTGACCTCCCATAACACTTGTGTCAACATCAGTGTAAGTGTGCATACCCTTTCAAAGCTAATGATTAACAGCTTGTGTGTTTTGACCTGTGAATCTAGTGGAGATCAACTTTTTATTATGCACGAGTGCAATATCTATTGGGCCACACATTAAGGCTCGGCAGTGTGTTTAGCACTTTATCCTTGGGGCTGTTTGCAAGGCCCGCCACCATCCTGTGTTTGTGTAAAATGTCAGAAATCGATAGGGCTAGTACCTAGACAT